>OV743439.1:1294250-1928875 GCA_928269145.1 Agriphila tristella | reverse complement strand
AATAGCGATTCCAGAGAAACGGGTACAAGTTTTAAACAAATGAATATATCAAAAAATTGTTAGTGAAATTGTGATTCCTACGATGTAAATAAAACAAGAATTCTTCATTGCTATTTTCTAAAAATCGAATGTTAACTTTTACATATAATACTCTGAATAGGCTGTCGATCAATATTGAACTTTGCTCCACAGTAATAAGGTTCAAACTTCATTGCAATCATGAGGTGAGTACTATCAAGCAAAAAAGTGAGATTTATTGGCACGCTATGATTTGCCTTTTTGAATTTCAAAAATAATTAAGTAAAATAATACCTAATACATAAATAGGCACCTAACGTTAAATTATAACTGAGAAATTGACAATCTTTTCCGAGAGATTGTTATGAATATTATTGTTATTAATGAATATCGTTATTGTTTGATACCAACACTTAATTAATAAAACAAGTCTAATAATAATTCGAGGATATGGCTAAAAATATAAATCTCACTATTTTGCTTGATAGTACTCACCTCACGATTGCAATAAAGTTTGAACCTTATTACTGTAGAGCAAAGTTCAATATTGATCGACAGCCTATTCAGAGTATTATGTAAAAGTTAACATTAGATTTTTAGAAAATAGCAATAATGAATTCTTGTTTTATTTATATCGTAGGAATCACAATTTCACTAACAATTTTTTGATATATGTTCGAGCCGTGGAGAAAATCATGCGACCGTCGCCAGGTGTCGCTGCAGCCAATCGGAGGAGCCGAGCCCCCAGCTCCCGAGGACGGCCGGACCGCCATTACGCATTCCTATATCGAACTTAGTCCCTCACACACATTGTAGAACCATCATAAATCTGTTTTTTGATTCTAGCTCTTCTTTCATTTCTTCCTTGTTTCCGAAGTAAACAAGAATTGGCGACCGTTTGACAGCACGACACGAGCCTAGAAGGGAAAGGAGGAGAAACTCGCTGCAAGGTGGTGACAAGAAAGAAAAGGCGGAAGAACCACGTGCCGAGGCGCTAGCCTGCCACGCCTGAGCCTGCCTTGCCACGCCCGCACCAGCCACGCACGCACCAGCTACACCTGCGCCACGCCACGCCACACCCGGACCACGCCACGTCGTCGCCGGCCCCTGCCACCGCAGCAGCTCGCTGGCTACCTACCATTCTAATAGTGAGCCCGTTCCTTTTCTTTTTCCTAATCTTATCCCCTTTTATCTGTGTGGATGCTAGGCCTAACTTTTTAACTGTTACGTGATATCTTAATTTCCTGTCCAGTTTCTACAAGTGCCTAGTCTAATCTATCTCTCAAATTAATTACCTAATCTCGAGGGGCTTAATATAGTTCGAATCACCTAGCCTTTTATTTTTTGTAGGCCAACCCTACCTACCTACCCACTATTTTAATTTTACGCACTGCACTACATCTTTACAATTTCTATTTTTATTTGCTAATTTTATTGCCTAATTACCTACCTACTTCTAAAGTGCAGTTTAGAAACAACTTCCCACTTGCCATTATCTTTTTACGCCGATTCTCCATCTATCTCAAGCATTTATTTATTACGTACTTACGCAAATTTAAAGTAAATCACTATAATCTTTTCCCACTATAATTCACTTCGCTTGCTCAAAGGCAATAATCTTTCGATCACTAAGTTAACAAACCTTTTTCCACAGCATACGCTTTTGTCACTGCTTCTATTCAATTGCATTTAACTGCCATTCCAGGTGAACCTAAATCATCGTAGTTCGTACGTGCCTGCGCGACACTGACTGAGTGAGCACGCGGTGCAGTTTCTCGCTGCAGCCAGCCGCCGCCCGCCGCCCGCCGAACAACAAACCGGTTCTACGCGGAAGGATCGTCGAAACGAGGGGCGTAACGTACCTACCTATTTCATTACTTGTGTTTTTTTCTTGACGCTTTATTGCAAGATGACTTTGGACGTTAAACCTAGTGCAACGAGTTCGGACAGTAAATCTAGTGCAATGAGTTCGGACAGTAAACTTAAGGATTTAGTTGCAAAGCGAGGGTCCATTAAGGGACGCCTTACCAAGTTTAAAATTTATTTAGATAACTTAGTGACTTTAGAAGATGTGTCTCAAGTGGAAGTCAGTAAACTTGCAATGAAGCTGTCACGAATAGAAGCTTTATTCATTGAGTTCGACGGGTTGCAGAGTCAAATAGAGATTTTAAATGATTCGAATCAAGATAACGAATTAACCACGCGCGATTTAATTGAATCTGAATTTGATAATTGCATATCGTTTGCGCAAGAGTTTATTAGGGAACATAGCGTGCCTTCCAAACAGGAAAGTAATAATTTGTCGAGTTGTTCTCACTCCAACATCAACTGTCACCATCATAATCATAGTGAATGTGATAGCCCTAGTTTTAAATTGCCGGTAATAAATATTCCAAAATTTGATGGCACCTATTATAGGTGGTTGGAGTTTAAAGAAATATATTCTTCATTAATTCATGATAACTCAAAAATAGAAACCGTTCATAAGTTCCACTATTTAAGTTCCTATCTGGAAGGCGAAGCTGCGCGTGTTTTAAGTAATTTAGAAGTATCTGCGAAAAATTATTCGGAAGCTTGGTCTCTCCTCTGCAATCGGTACGACAATAAAAGACTGTTAATTAATAATCACTTAAAGTCCCTATTTAGCATTGAATCGGTTAGAGAATCAGACAAGTCCTTAAGATTCATAATTGACCATGTGAACAAAAACTTGCGTGCCTTAAGCACTTTAGGATTACCTACTGATAAGTGGGATATCCTAATCATTCACATTTTAACCGCGAAATTAGATAACAGTACTGTATTTAAGTGGGAAGAACATCGGAATACTTTGCCTGAAGTACCTACGCTTAATGATTTCTTTAGTTTTCTTAAAAATCGTGCAGATGTGATTGAAACTGTCAATCGAAACAAAACTGACAGACTAGACAAGCCTAAACATTTAACTAACTTTTCTCCTAATAAAATGCAAACTAAGTCATTTATTGCAACTTCTAAGAACCAAACTCCTTTAATTAAATCTAATTTTAATTGTAATTTTTGCAAAGGCAGTCACCGTCTTTATGAATGTGTTTCCTTTAAGTCTAAGTCTCCTGAGGAAAGGGTTTCTATAGTTAATAATTTTAAATTATGTCACAATTGTTTGAGACCCGACCATAACGCGCAGGCTTGTAAGCTGCCTGGTTCTTGTCGCACATGCAAAAAAAGACATAATTCTTTGTTACATTTGCCAACTGAACTGCCTCCTACGCCTAGTACCTCTGAAACTGTTTTGTCTACGTTTTGTTCATCCGAAGTTTTATTATGTACCGCAAAGGTGCGCCTAGTCAACCCTCAAACTGGTGATAATGTCACAGTTCGAGCGGTTCTTGATAGTGGTAGCCAGTCATGTTTTATTACAGAAAGGGTAAAACGGACCCTTAACTTAATTCCTCAACCCTCCAATATAAATATTATTGCTATCGGTAACAATTCATTGAATTTAAGCCCAGATCGTTGCGTTTTAGATTTACAATCGATTACCACTCAATATAAAACTACTGTAACTTGTCTTGTTTTAGAAAATATTACCGAACAACTACCCAAGTCCCCACTTGACATCAGTCATCTGAACCTAACTAAATTTGAATTAGCAGACCCTAATTTTAGTGAGCCTTCCTCTATTGATATGCTCATTGGTGCCGACCTATTTTGGATTCTAATAGGCACTAAAAGGCACTCTCTAGGGTCAAGCAACCCTATTCTTCAAAGCTCTAAGCTTGGTTGGCTCATAGCAGGTCCTATTCACACATCCAAACCCCAAGTCACTCAAAACAAGTCTACATTTTGTAATTTTTTAACTAAAGGAGAAAACTCACTAACTTTAGAGGAACAATTAACTAGTTTTTGGGAACTTGAAAATATTCCCGCTAATCAACCCTTTTCTATTGAAGAAAGGCAATGTGAAGAGCTTTTCCTTTCTCAAACTACTCGAACAAGCGAAGGTCGCTTTTGTGTAGGTTTACCCCTAAAGGACTCTATAGACTGTCTAGGTGAATCTTACTACATTGCTAAAAGCCGTTTCCATAATCTTGAGACACGTTTTCGCAAAAACCCTGAGCTTAAAGCTCTCTACTCCCAATTTATACACGAGTACGCCGAACTCGGTCATCTAAGCTATTTGTCTGAGGACAAACCTCCAAACTCTTATTTCCTCCCACACCATCCTGTTTTAAAGGAAACCAGTGAATCCACCAAACTTCGAGTGGTGTTCAATGCCTCTCAACCCACTACTTCCGGTTTTTCAGTAAACGATCTCCAGATGATAGGACCTACCACCCAAGATTCTTTATTTAATATTTTATTACGTTTCCGTCAGCACAAATATGTGTTATCTGGCGATATCGCTAAAATGTACAGACAGGTCCTAATGAATGAGTCGTACCGAAACCTGCAATTAATACTCTGGCGCGATGATGAAAATGAGCCACTTCGCACACTTAGGTTAAAAACCGTAACCTATGGGTTCGCCAGTGCTGGCTTTCTGAGCACCCGATGTATACGGCAGATCGGCGCTGAGTGTGATGACCCTAAAATTAAAACTATTATTCAATGTGACATTTACTGTGATGACCTTCTAACTGGGGCTGAAACAGAAGATGAGTTGCGTCACATTCAGCACGCTGTCTCATGTGAACTATCAAAGGGATGCTTTCCTTTGCGAAAGTATAGGTCTAATTCACCCAAATTACTTCTTTCTCTCGACTCAGAGAAAACAAATCTAATAATTAGTAATTCAACCAGTACATTAGGCATTGGTTGGTGTCCCACAACCGATGAAATTCACTTCCCCATTCATCAATCTAATCTCTCTAATAAAAGCCTAACAAAAAGATCTATTTTATCATCCACCTTTAAAATATTTGACCCCCTTGGCTTATTAACACTTTGTACCATTAAAGCAAAAATATTGCTACAAAAATTGTGGATTGAAAAATTAGATTGGGACGAACCAGCCCCGCCCTCTATACAGAAATCTTGGCTTAAATTCAGCGAACAACTTCATATAATTTCTGATTTAAAAATTGATAGGCATGTGTTAATTGGTGGTTATATCTATCTTGAACTACACTGTTTTTGTGACGCGTCTCAACAGGCATATGGTTGTTGTATTTATGTTAAATCCATTGACAAAGATTCCAATGTAAAGGTGAGCTTACTGTGCGCCAAAGCTAGGGTCGCTCCTATAAAAGCTTGCACAATTCCGCGTTTGGAGCTTTGTGCCACAGTCCAAGGGGCGCAGCTGATGTCCGCTGTCAAAAAAGCCCTCAGACTTGAAATTAATAAAGAGGTCTATTGGACGGACTCTAATGTAGTACTAGGGTGGCTTAAGACCCCTAATAAAACTAACACATTTGTAGCCAATAGAATTGCTACAATCAGTGAGCTTACTGACCCACTATCCTGGCGCCATGTTCCTTCACTTGAGAACCCCGCTGACCTTGCTTCACGAGGTGTTGACCCCCATGAAATTAATAACGCTCACATCTGGTGGCATGGGCCCACTTTTCTTATGAAATCAGAGTCCAATTGGCCCATGGCCTCATTAAACCAAATAGACCTGCCTGAAATGAAAGCAATGCCCGCTTTGGTGGCGGAGGCTTCACCTGCAATTACAGCAGGTTTTGAAAGATTTTCTAACCTAAATATAATACAAAGAACCTATGCTTGGCTTCTTAGATTTATACATAACTGCCGTAACCCAAAAAATAAACAAACAGGGCCTTTGCAAGTTCATGAGCTTAAAAAAGCTCTGACTACACTTATTAAAATATCTCAAGCCGAGTCGTTTTCTAAAGAAATTAATTATTTGTTAGCAAACAAATCTTTAAAGGCTACTAGTAATCTCAATTCTTTAAATCCATTTCTAGACGATGAAAAGGTACTACGCGTGGGCGGAAGAATAGATGCGTCTGAGCACCCATATGAAAAAAGGCACCCTATTGTAATTAAAGCTGATCATCGTTTAACTAAATTAATATTCCGAAATGAACATTCACGCCTATTTCATGCGGGTCCTCAGTTGCTACTTGGCTCTATAAGGGAACAATATTGGCCTATAGGAGGCCGCAAACTAGCTAGGGACGTTGCCCGCCATTGTTTTGTTTGTAGTAGATTTAGAGGAAAAACAATGACTAATATAATGGGTAACTTACCCGCTGATCGCGTTGAGCCCGACTTTGCTTTTAGCACCTTAGCAACCGATTTTGCGGGCCCATTTCTCATCACGGACCGTAAAGGCCGTGGTTGTAAAATAACGAAGTGTTATTTATGCATTTTTGTATGTTTTAGATATAAATGTATACACTTAGAATTAGTAAGCGAATTATCAAAAGATGCCTTTATGTTAACCCTAAAAAGATTCATAGCTCGTAGAGGACTGCCTAAGTTCATTTATTGTGACAATGGCCGAAATTTTGTGGCGGCCTCAAAAGAAATAAATCAATTTTTAAAATCAAACAAAGAATCTATACATGACTTTGCTGCCCGCCAGGGCATTGAATTTCGCTTCTCTCCGGCGTACGCTCCTCATTTCAACGGTCTGGCGGAGGCCGGTGTAAAGTCGGCCAAATTTCATCTTCATAGAATTCTAGGCCAATCTCACTTAACCTTTGAGGAGTTGGCCTCTGTATTCACACAGATAGAAGCTATCCTAAATAGCCGACCCCTTTGTCCTCTGTCCCCGTCACCTAACGATTTCAATCCGCTCACCCCGGGTCACTTTTTGATTGGTAGGCCAATGACTGCGCTGCCGTCGCCGAGCTTCGTGGACGTCCCTGCGCATCGCCTCGACCGCTACAAACGACTCGAGCAAGCAAGACAACATTTTTGGGCAAGGTGGTCAACCGAATACATAGCTGAACTTCAGCAAAGAACCAAATGGAAGTCAGTATGTGAACAGCTTGAGCTTGGTGACCTTGTTATTATAAAGGAGCAGCAAACCCCACCTCTGAACTGGCGCCTCGGACGAGTCAGCAAGCTATTCCCAGGATCCGATGGGGTTTCTAGAGTGGCCGATATTCAAACTGCCAACGGTGTCGTTCGACGCGCCCTCAACCGCATATGCAAGCTGCCCAATCCAGAGTACCATGCCAATGATGCTTGAAACCAAGGTTTCAACGGCCGGGAGGATGTTCGAGCCGTGGAGAAAATCATGCGACCGTCGCCAGGTGTCGCTGCAGCCAATCGGAGGAGCCGAGCCCCCAGCTCCCGAGGACGGCCGGACCGCCATTACGCATTCCTATATCGAACTTAGTCCCTCACACACATTGTAGAACCATCATAAATCTGTTTTTTGATTCTAGCTCTTCTTTCATTTCTTCCTTGTTTCCGAAGTAAACAATATATTTATTTGTTTAAAACTTGTACCCGTTTCTCTGGAATCGCTATCGCCTGAAACGTCAAGTTAGCAGCCCACTTAGAGACCGTAATATCTCGGCTTGTATTGAAGCAATGTTATTGAAATTTTGCGTATACGATTCACTATTTTCTAACAATTTTTTGGCATATAAATCATATTGATACGAACTGTATTTCTTAAGGTGTCTGCCAACTTGACGTCAAGTTTGCAGCCTCACCAAGATACTCAAATATCTTTTGAATCATAGTATCACTATTTATATGGTAGAGTTCACTATTTATCACTATTTATTAACAATTTTTTGACATAGTCAAAACCTTCTAATTCCATGGTGAGTCTGCCAACTATACGCTAATTTACCATCAGCAAATAAGAAACCATCCTTAAGCCATTTAGTTGAAAAGCAAGCCTTAAGGTCCAAACAAATTATCGGACGCGGCTTATGGACGCGGCTTACTGCCGCGGCTGATAAGTGTGCACACTCTCATAACATCCTGCGTGCCAGATAGCTATCGGACGTCCGATGACGTCATATTAGTCTATGGTTACGTCCGCGACCTACTACATCCGATAGTTTGCACACCTCAGATCAGCCGCGGCAGTAAGCCGCGTCCGATAATTTGTTCGGACCTTTAAAAACAGGGGCCTTTTACTATGAGCTCTCACACACACACACACACACACGTTTGCTGTGTTATTGGCGAAGAGGGGCCCGAGATCCAGAGCAGATTAGGGAAATGGCAACAGAAGCTGGAGAGTGTTGGTTGGCTTGAAAATTTGCAGAACCAAAACAGAATACATGTTTTGCGACTTCGGTGGTATCTCTAGTACTTATAACAAAGCGCTAGACAGTGTGCCCCTACCAGTCTGCTCTGACTTTCGGTATCTTGGTTTTTTTCAAAAATTCAAAATTCAAAAATAATTTATTCAGTCTAGGCTGTTACAAGCACTTGTGAATGTCATAGAAGCTACGCCATCGGTTCGCAAACCCTAAGCGGGAGACCTTGTAACGAGAAGAACCGGCAAGAAACTCGTCAAGGGCTGCTTTTTTCTCCCTGTATATTTCATACAGAGTCGTCAACATTGAAAAATGAGCTCCATATTTAAAGTGAGGTCATTTTCCATCACAATAATTAACAAAAGTTTGCACACAATGGGTAGGTAGGTTGAAATTAAATACCTACTACATATCGGATACATAATGAGAGTAAATAACTTTCAACTAGTTGAGAAATCACTGTGTCTGCTACTCGAAAGTGCACCTAAGTAGGCAAAATTTACCAAAAAAACACATGTTAGGTACAAGACATAAAAAATAATTAAAAAAAAAATGCAATTCTTACAATTCAATAATATGCGTTAAGATAGGTACTCAGAAGCAGACCCATTCCCACTGCCAGCACCCGTTCACGAGCATGACGCATGGACCAGCCATCGCTTCGCTCAACCATATTTGAGGGAACGTAACGACCCGCCCCACACGACACCACCGCAGAAATGATTAAAGAGAGCATGACATACTTAGGCTACCCATCTTAAGGCACCGAATTGAAAACTAATATCCAAAAGCTTTTCATAGGCCTTTACTTACAAAACTACTGAATATAGAAAGCAAAATGATTGCAATTAAAAAAAATTAGAAATCAAAACAAGGTTTAGTTATTAATTTAAATTTTGAGTAAGAAGTGCCATACATATTGATAATATTAATCAGAAAAATAATATACGACGCCCTTAGTACAAGCAGACAGAAGCAGACCCATTCCCACTGGCAGCACCCGTTCACGAGCATGACCCATAATTTCGTTTTATGCATAATTAGGTTCACTTATGCAAGACGATGGCGAAGTAGCTCGGACTGTCAAACAAAAACAAAGAATAAACACAGGGTGGATGAAATGGCGACAGGTCACGGGAACTATATATTTGCGACTCCCGAATCTACCTTAAACTTAAAGGGAAGATAAAAAAACAATGATAAGACCTGCTGTCATGTATGGATCGGACTGTTGGGCCACCAAGGAGATGAACGAAAGACAAATACATGTAGCTGAAATGAGAATGTTAAGAGGAATGTGTGGTGTTACGCGAAAGGACAAAATTAGAAATGAATACATAGGAAGTTTGAAAGTGGTGCCAATAACGAAAAGTTAAGGGGAAACAGGTTGTCGTGCTATGGACATGTAATGCGGAGAAATGAGGAGCATGTTACGCGAAAGGTTTCAACTATGAAGGTGGATGAATACACGGGTAGAGGAAGACCAAAGAAAAGATGGATGGACTGTATAAAAGAGGTTATGGCTAGAAAGGAATTTAACAAATCTAAAGGTCTCAGCTTAAATGGCTCCCTATCTGTCAACGCAGGCAGCTAAGGCTGCTCTGCTCACTCTATTCCATCCTCAACAATCCCCATTCTCCAGAATACTTTAAATGCAAATTTCAGTATCTCTGTGATACTCACGATCGTCCCCTTCGCTCTGCCAATTCTCTTGCTCTCTCCACTCCTCTTTTTCATTATGGCTATATGTCTGATTCTTTCACGCTGCAAGTTACCCGCCTCTGGAATAATTTCCCTGAAACTATCAGGAGATCTCCCAGTAAATTCTCTTTTAAAAGAAACGCTCATGCTTTTCTTTTGGAAATGTGAATGATCATTGTCTCAAACTTATTTTTTGTTATTTTGTTATATATTTATATATTTTATTAATATTTATATATTAGTATTTATATATTAGTGTTTATATATATATATATTATGTACCTATGTATTACATTGATATTTTTAAGGTTGTGTAACTCTTTTGTATGTAGGTACCGCAAATTCATGAATGTCTTTTTTACTGATGGTTGACTAGTACCTGTAGAATGCTCTTAGCATTAAGTCCGCCTTTGTACCATACTTTGTGTATTGTTGTGCAATAAAGATTAATAAATAAATAACTTTGAGATGACGAGTGATAGAGATGTATGGAAGAAACAGTCATGTTGCGCCGACCCCAAATAAATTAGGATAAGGGCAGGAGGATGATGATGATTGAGGAAGAGCGAGGACTTTTAGTATAAATATACTGTATACTTAAAAAAGGATCTCCACGCACTTTTATAGTCTGTAGTTCTATTGTTAAGAAATAATCATTTTTATTTTTATTTTGAACTGCCAAAAAAATCTGCATTTCGTATTAGCCTAGTTGGCAACACTCACTCGCTCATTCTGTCAAATTTATTTCGTCCGTCAAGCGTTGCGTTGTGGTTGCAACTTTTACTTATTTCTTTATAAATAAAACCGTGTTTTAGTTATGAAAGTGTATGGTTTTTCATCAATAAAAGGAAAACGTTGAAAGTCGATCGTTTAATATACATGAACAATATGGATACCCCTACAATGGACACTATTTACCAGGCCATAAGCGCCTTGTATGATAACCCCAATGCTAGTGAAAAGGAAAAGGCATCTCTTTGGCTTGGAGATATGCAGAAATCTGTGAGTGTTTGTTTAGTTGTATGATAAATTTCTAGTTACCCCCTTTTATTTAACTGTATTATGTGTTTAGAAAACGATGCAGTGTTCAAACTATGTTAAACACTTTCATAGTAAAAATACCATGCAACTGATAAAGCTACTCGTTTTATTTACAGATTCATTCATGGAAAATTGCTGATGAGTTACTACAACAGAAAAAAGACATTCACTCTTGTTATTTTGCTGCTCAAACAATGAGATCTAAGGTGCAACACAATCTGTCAGAGCTGCCTTCTGAAGCGTTGGTTTCTCTAAGAGACTCCTTGGTGGCACACTTGGAAAGAACCTCGCCAGATACCAGCGCCGCTATACTGACCCAGCTCAGTCTGGCGTTGGCGGATTTAGCATTGCAAATGCCCTCTTGGCAAAACTGTATAAACGATTTAATAACATCATTTTCTAACAAAAATGATTATGCCCTCTTAGAAGTGTTAACTGTTCTACCTCAAGAAATAGATTCTTCCAATTTGAAGCTTGGCGAAAATAGAAGAGAAGACATCAAGCAGGAATTAAGGGCAAATACTCAAATTGTAAACTTATTTTTAAAAGAAAGCATTGTTAATTCTCAAAGCACCCATGTAGCATTGAAAGTCATAAAATGTTTGACCTCTTGGATACAAGTGAGGGCCGTCAACATGCAAGAGGTCCCTCAAAATGCTGTAGTAGGGCTTAGCTTGCAGGTTTTAAGAGACCATAATTCAATTAACATGTTACATGATGCAGCATGTGACTGTGTTTGTTCTTTACTGCACTGCTTAGAGGAAAATAACAACAGTGAAGATGTTGAAAAGTTGTTATTTGAAAGTGTATCTGCTCTGGAAGCGAGCTACCACATGGCAGTGGCTCACGAAGACGAAGAGAAGGCGGCAAACTATGCCAGGATATTCACAGAGCTGGCAGAGTCCTTCCTGAGCAAGATTGTGAATGCAGCAGCTAACGGAAGCACACATTTTGCCATGAGGTCCCTGGAGCTGGCACTTGTATGCGTTGGTCATCATGATTATGAGGCAAGTATACAGGGTCATTTTGTATTCACCATCCAAATTTTGAGGATGTGTTCAGTACATGAAACTGAACAACTTTCTCTAGGGAACACACAGCCAAATATAAAAAAAAAATATTAACTATCCATACAAATCAAAGAGATCACATGATCAATTTAGTATGGGATGACCAAAATTTTAAGGCAAAATTCAACACGTTTCTTAGAGAAAGTTGGTTAGGTTCATGGACTGGACACATCCTTGAAATTTGGATGGTAAGTTCAGAATGACCTGATAAAATATTCAATTCTTTTACTTTTTATGTTGTTTGTTTATATCAAGCATGGGCACAGGATCCAGCCCGCCTCTGCTTTTAACCCGTCCTGTAATCACCTTCATTATTAACTTAGATAGATAAATAAAATAAATAGATACATAAAATGAGCTGTTTAGTCTTATATTTCCTGCTATGACCCCCAACTGCATTAATATAGAAAAGTTCGGCAAAGGATGCTTGTGCCTGGTTTACTATTATTATTATTATTAATTGACAAGCAAGCAGTTGAGACAACTGATAAGAGCCTGTATCCAGTTATATCATGGGTTGAGTTTATCTTTCATTAGTTTTTAAATATTTGTCCAATCTATTCTTAAAGTGATTCATATTCTGTGCACTTCTTCTGGCAACTTGTTCCAAGCTTCAACTACTCTATTATTAAAGAAATATTTATGTGGATTGTTTCCTGATAGTGCCTTTGAAAATTTGAGATGATGGCCTCGTAGGTTTATGTTTGTATCATAATATTCTGTGTTTTTACTCATTTCATTTCAAGCCTCTTGCTTCAGACATCTGTTAATTAAGTATTTGGGCTTTAACTATATGCTGCAAGTCTGATTGCCAATCGGCAAAGGCCTCCTCCAACCTTTTCCACTCCCACCGGTTCTCCGCCACTCTGCTCCAACTAACTCCAGCCACCTTCCTAATGTCGTCGTCCCACCTTTTTTGTGGTCGACCTCTCCTTCTGTGGCCCTCTCTGGGATACCACCGTGTTACAATTTTGCTCCATTTATCCTTACCCCTCACCATATGGCCTGCCCATCGCCATTTGAGCCTTCTTATTTTATAGGTAATATCTTGGACTTGTGTTTTTACTACAGAATCAATATTCATAAACAATTTATTTGTATTTGCTTTGCCAATAAATGTTTATTAATAACTTTTATCCAATGGGAGATAGAAAATTATCAATAACCTAATATATATCTAATAAATAATATTATTCTTTCATCAGGTGGCTGAAATAACTTTCAATTTATGGTACAAGCTATCAGATGAAGTGTACCAGAGGAACTATCAGCCTCTGACTGATACGTTTAAGCCACACATTGAGAGGTTGATAGAGGCATTGGCACGACACTGCCAGTGCGAGCCGGACCATACACAGCTGCCCGACGAAGGGGATGAGTTCTTTGTAAGTATCATTAATTAACTCATCAATGCTCAGAAAATGAGACACAATAGATTTACTAAATTGTTGTCCAGACGCCGACCGCTTGGACGTTGATGAATCAATAGAAGGTAATACTTAAAAAAGGTTCTAAACTTTACTGGTTTATCATATTTTTTCCAATAGTTAGCCACTATGTGCGTGTGCGTGCCCTGCCACTCGCTTCTTCCACCCATTACACCAAAATTGTGTCCTACACATCGTCTCGCGTGGGCGATGTTCTGACCGGCCAATAAGCATGAAATGTTTGTTAATTCCAAAAGTGTGTCTTCACCTTAATTCTTTATGACTGTAATTTCGTGTACATTTTCAGGAATTCCGTGTCAAGGTGATGGGTCTGATAAAGGACGTAGTGTTCATCATAGGCTCGAGCTCGGTGTTCCGACAAATGTTTGCCACTTTGCACGCTGACATCTCATGGGAGCAGACCGAGGCTGCACTTTTTGTGATGCAGGCGGTCGCCAAAAATATATTGCCGTAAGTAAATAAATTACATAAACAATAAGCATAAGCGAAGTTTGTGTATAGTGACTAAATAATGGATAAAATAATAATATTTGTTTTTTTTCTTTTGGGTATTTGATTTGAGAATGGATTCTACTTTTAAGGTATAACAGGGAAGAAAAATAAACCCCTTCACAAAATTTTGGCTTGATTTGATTTGTCAAATTAGTAAAATTCGTTTTACAAACAATGATTTCTAAGACTCCGTAGTTGTTCCAGTGATAAAATAGTGTTTAGTGACTATTAGAATCTATACGTAATAAAAAAAAATATCACAAAAACATTTTGTCAAGGAAACATTATTGTAAAAACATTTTTTTATACATACGAGCGGCCGCCCGCGACTTCGTCTGCGTGGAAAGTTTTTTTGCGATCCCTCGGGAACTATATGTTTTTTCTCGATGAAAGGTACCCTATGTCCTTTTCTGTACTCCTGACAACGTATATGCGAAATTTCATGATGATCGGTTCAGTAGTTAAGACGTAAAGGCGTAACAAACAAACAAACAAATATAGTAAGGATTGGCGCCATACATATTGGCCGCGCGGTGTGAAATGTGACGTCACAGAATAGTGATGTCACATTTCACAATGCGCGGCCGAATTGTATGTGGATCCACACGCAAGGCTTATCGCAGATGGCACCAGCGGCGATCCGACCGCTATCAATGGTTTTGATTGGATAAAATACGTCCGAAATGACATTTGGAAAAACTAATCAAACGATTTTAGTACAGTCGTTTGTGGCGCTGTTAGTTTCTCAGTATTCATCCGGCTTTTACTCTTATTATTGATAAGCAATCACACTATCATGAAGTAATGTAAAATCAAATCTAATAGGAAAAAAACATTGTCACCCACAGTGAGGAGTACGAATACGTTCCCAAAGTGGTAGAGGCGATCCTGTCGATGCCCTCGAACAGTCACCCGGCGGTGCGCAAGACCTGCATCCTGCTGCTGGGCGAGCTGTGCGAGTGGATCGAGCAGCACTCGGAGGCGCTGGAGCCCAGCCTCAGGTGCCTCATCAGGGCGCTGGGCGAGGAACAGCTGGCGTATGCCGCTGCTATAGCGCTGCAGGTAATCCTGTAACAGCCACCTGCATCCTGCTGCTGGGCGAGCTGTGCGAGTGGATCGAGCAGCACTCGGAGGCGCTGGAGCCCAGCCTCAGGTGCCTCATCAGGGCGCTGGGCGAGGAACAGCTGGCGTATGCCGCTGCTATAGCGCTGCAGGTAATCCTGTAACAGCCACCTGCATCCTGCTGCTGGGCGAGCTGTGCGAGTGGATCGAGCAGCACTCGGAGGCGCTGGAGCCCAGCCTCAGGTGCCTCATCAGGGCGCTGGGCGAGGAACAGCTGGCGTATGCCGCTGCTATAGCGCTGCAGGTAATCCTGTAACAGCCACCTGCATCCTGCTGCTGGGCGAGCTGTGCGAGTGGATCGAGCAGCACTCGGAGGCGCTGGAGCCCAGCCTCAGGTGCCTCATCAGGGCGCTGGGCGAGGAACAGCTGGCGTATGCCGCTGCTATAGCGCTGCAGGTAATCCTGTAACAGCCACCTGCATCCTGCTGCTGGGCGAGCTGTGCGAGTGGATCGAGCAGCACTCGGAGGCGCTGGAGCCCAGCCTCAGGTGCCTCATCAGGGCGCTGGGCGAGGAACAGCTGGCGTATGCCGCTGCTATAGCGCTGCAGGTAATTCTGTCGATGCTGTGTGTCAAAAAAAGTAGTTTCTGTACTCGAATTTCAATTAGCCTTAAAGTATTTTGATCACAGTAAAAAATAAGTTTTGAAAGGGATTCTTATTAAAAAAAATCAATCTGATCGTATATGAATTTGATATTGTTCATTCGAAAGCTGTAATAGTCAACTTGGCGACATTACTGTCGAATTAATTATATAATTTCTATTTGCCATCGCGTATTTTTGCATGCAATGCATTGTGTCCAGACATCAAGATACTATTATAAGATAATCTATATCAATATTTTATACCTTTTTTCTAAACTTATGACCTAATTCTTTGGAGTCTAAAGTTGATGTGTCGTGCAGAACATCTGCAAGGCGTGCCGGTCGGCGGCCAGCGCGCACGCGGGCGCGCTGCTGGAGGCCTCCCGCACGCGCGCGCTACAGCTGCCCGCCGCCGCCGCGCTGGCGCGCGCCCTCGCTGCTGCCATCGGCGCCTTGCCACCGCAACAGGTTTGTCATTTTTTTATTTCTTTCTTTATGGACGTTAAACAGTCGTGTATTTCGATATAAATATGCTTAAACTAATAATTACTAAACTTATAGACCTTGAGTGCCTATGATTTCTTTTATGAAAATTATATAGTATTGGAGCAAAAAGAATTCGTGTTAACTAGATCAAGTGATCAATCTTGTGCGATATACTAACCGCCTTATTAAAAAAAACTTAAAATAGAGTTATAGTCGATTTTACTTCTAATGCTAATAATAATAATTCTATAAGAAAATTGTTTCATTGTACATTTTGTCTTTTAATTCGTTTTTATATGTAGACTAGCGGCCGCCCGCGGTTTCAACCGCGTGGTTCCCGTTCCCGTGGGATTATCGGGATAAAAAGTATCCTATGTTTTAATCTAGGCTATCTACTATCTGTGTGCCAAATTTCAACCAAATCTGTTCAGTAGTTTTTGCGTGATTGAGGGACAAACATTCAAACCCACAAACTTTCACATTTATAATACTAGCGGCCGCCCGCGGTTTCACCCGCGTGGTTCCCGTTCCCGTAGGTCTATCGGGATAAAAAAGTATCCTATGTTTTAATTTAGGCTATCTACTATCTGTGTGCCAAATTTCAACCAAATCCGTTCAGTAGTTTTTGCGTGATTGAGGAACAAACATCTAAACATCCAAACCCACTTTCACATTTATAATATTAGTAGGATTAGTAGCATATATTTACTGTTGTTTAACCCACAATTATTTATAAATTAAAATAACACACCATCATTCATGTAAAACATTCTTTTTTATAAAATCTTTAAATTATCCTCCACACAGCTCAGCGTGGCGATGCGGGAAGCCGTAGCGGTCCAGCTGACTCCCCTATCAGAGCTGGTGAAATCCGACAAGGAGCTGAAGAAGGGCACGGAGTCGGACCCGGTGACGTTCCTGGACAAGCTGGCGGCGCTGTTCCGCGACGTGGACGTGGCGCCGCCCAGCGCCGGCCCGCACGCGTGCCTGCCCGCGCTGGCCGACGCCTGGCCGGTCATCAGGGACGTTATGCACAAGTAACTACACACAGAAACTACTGCTCACATTGTGTCATATCAACATTCTGTCGTAAATATACTATTACTAGCTTCCACTTGCGACTTCGTCCGCGTGGATATTAGAGAAAATCTTTAGGGAACCTTCAACCAGGGTCCGACCAGCCGTTTTTTTTACGCGATTAGGCGAGTCCCCAGTCCCCACCGAGCGCGCTGCCTCGCGAGGCAAGACGTTTGCCGCGTGTGGCGGGCCTCGCACGAGACCATTGAAAATTTTTAACCAAAAAACGTGGGGCGCATGCTATAGAAGATATGGATGATAAATTTTACAAAACGCGCCCCACGTTTTAGGTTAAAAAAAATAGGTTTAAAACTTCTATAAGTATTAGGGTTATTTTTATTAGGGTTATAAATATTTACAGAAGAATTTATTTTTTACTTTTAAGTTTGTTTTTACTTGTCCGTTTTAATATTTTTAGTCCGATTTTTTTGTAATAATTTAGTCCGTTTTACGCTCCGTATATGTAGATCTGAACAGGGTATACATTTCGGGCGTTCGGATTATCGAGGCCCTACTGTACCTGTGTTTATTTTAAGATTAAATGTAGTTTTGTAAGAAAATCGTTTCCCAGCAATAATTTTCAACAGAAATAGTCCCGATGATGGGCCGAATACACAGACCTCGGCTTCGTTGAGGGTCTTTTTACACCCTACTATTTTTGTAACATAACATAAAATAGATATCTTATACATATTTAATTAACACAGAACATTTTCCTAGGTACGCCACCGATGGCAGGGTAATGGAGCGGTCATGTCGAGCGCTTCGCTTCGCCATCCGCTGCACGGGGAAACACGCGAGCGGCCTCCTACAACCCCTAGCGCAAACCCTGTCCACCCTCTACGAGGCGCAGGCGCACTCCTGCCTGCTGTACCTAGGATCGGTTCTACTGGACGAATTGGCCTCCACCCCGGAATGTGTGCCGGACCTCATAGCGATGCTGCAAGCACTGATGCCTAAAGCGTTCCAGTTGTTACAACAGCCTAATGGACTTCAGGACAATCCGGACACAGTTGATGACCTATTTAGACTTTGCATCAGGTAAGACCCTAGCACAAACCCTGTCCACCCTCTACGAGGCCCAGGCGCATTCCTGCCTGCTGTACCTAGGATCGGTTCTATTGGACGAATTGGCTTCCACCCCAGAATGTGTGCCGGACCTCATAGCGATGCTACAAGCATTAATGCCTAAGGCGTTCCAATTTTTACAACAGCCTAATGGACTTCAGGACAATCCGGACACAGTTGATGACCTATTTAGACTTTGCATCAGGTAAGAATATACCTAATGTGTTTCGTAATATTTTCAATGTGTTGTTTACAATATTTTTGGTAACCAGGTTTCTTTACCGTGACAGTACCGTAGTGTGAGTAGTCAAGTTCTAATACTAAACTGTAAACTTGCATTTATCGATATAAATTATTTATCATTCGTAAGATTACGACATGATATTCACAGTCGTAAGTTACACATCACTAGTGCCGCAGTGGTGTGGCTACATTTTTTTTTGTAAAAGACACTCCAGTGGAGTTTCATGTAATAGATGACAAATGGGTTATAAAATGATCCTCATGTGTGTGATGTAAATAATTCGTAATACACTCGGCGTCAGAAAAACCGCACCTTTTCTTCAAAGTTAATTTAATCCCATATAATTTAATGATAAGTGTTTTATATACTTCTTCCCCTTCGGACATAGGCAACAGTCTTTAGAAACCGTTGGAATACTCGTCGAACGGAATCAATTACTGAGATTGAGTTTCCGAGCACATTACATTGCCTAATTTTTTTGCAATATTTGAGTTACTTCATGGGCAATAGTATCCATCTTGGGTATTCCTTTTTTTAATTGAACTGTTGAAGTGTGTTTTCTCCATCATCTCGATAGCGAATTTACCCGCATTTCCTGAATTGACCCCTTTTATTTCCCTTTTGTGGTGGCGCTAGCAATAACGCTTTAATCTTAAACTTTTAGATTTTTGCATTCACAATGCTAATCCCGTCTAAGTTGCTACGGGTGAGCCGATTTTTTCTAATATTTTTCATTATTTATTCATCTTAAACGCTTTAATCGTTTAATTATGGTAACTGTTATGTTAACTAAATCAAACAATTATCAAAAGAAAGCTCATTAAATGTACTTTCAATAGATATCAATATTTACACAATAAAACGTTAGCTAGCAATAGCAGATGGCAATAGCAGATGTATACAATGCCTAGGCATTGTATACAATGCCTGCTGGTCCATCGGCAATGTCATCATCCTCCTGTCCTTATCCCAATTTATTTGTAGTGCTATGTCTACACAAAATAAAATTTTGCGCTCGTAGAACGACCACTATTGGGGTCGGCGCAGCATGTAGTACATACTGCATTAGGTTTTGGCAAAGTTTTACGATCGGCCGCCTGCCTGACACCAACCCTCCTTGGGAATGCTGTTGTTGACAATTTCCTCGCTGCCATTCGAGTGACCCTTTGTGTGATGGTCTGCACCGGGTCCCTAAAACTTCCCTCTATCGCCTTCTACGATACCCGAGGGATGAGATGGGACAGTCCTATTCTTAACCGGAACTGTGCGGCAGATGGCTGGTCCACCGGCAATGTGTATAATAAAAAGATTTTGATCGAGGGGGTCTCGAAGGGGGCTCGGGGGAGTTTGGAACCGAACCTGCTTTACTCCTGTAGGTCCCGGGTTAGGTTAGAAATTTAAAGCGAGCGCGTAGCGCAGCGGAACGTGAGTCTTAAATTTCGAAGTTATTTTTTTATAATAGACAACAGAAATAAACTTATTTTACACATTGCCGGTGGACCAGCAGGCATTGTATACAATGCCTAGGCAATGTATAAAATGAATATCATTTCATACATTGCCTGATCGTTTCAGGCATTGTATACAATGCCTAGGCATACAATGCCTAGGCATACAATGCCTAGGCATACAATGCCGGAGAATACACATTGCCGGAGAATACACATTGCCGGCAACAGATACACGATTCAGTCGTGAGCCTTTTTAAAAACAGCTCAGACCGTTTGAGTCTTTTAACATAACAACTGAGTCTTATTAAAAAGACTCGAACGTCGAGTCTTCACTTTAGACTTGAGTCGCGTAAAACGGGGGCGAGTCTTTTTATTAAGACTTAAAAGACTTGACTCTTTTTCATCACTACTCGCGACCAGTCGACTGCGTTTTGGCTCTAAAAGCAGTGTTTCGTGTCGTAGGTTCCTCCAGCGCATCCCCCTGGAGTTCGTGTCGTGCGGCGCGGCGGGCGCGGCGGCCGAGGCGGCGCGACTCGCGGCGCGTCTAGACCACCGCGACGCCAACTCCTCCGTCATGAAGTTCCTGTACGACCTCACCAGCGCCGCCAACCTGCCGCCCGAGAGGCATCCACACGCAGGTACGTGCCCCGACACTACTGGTGCCCCTTGTTGCTGGACCACCGACTCCTCCGTCATGAAGTTCCTGTACGACCTCACCAGCGCCGCCAACCTGCCGCCCGAGAGGCATCCACACGCAGGTACGTGCCCCGACACTACTGGTGCCCCTTGTTGCTGGACCACCGACTCCTCCGTCATGAAGTTCCTGTACGACCTCACCAGCGCCGCCAACCTGCCGCCCGAGAGGCATCCACACGCAGGTACGTGCCCCGACACTACTGGTGCCCCTTGTTGCTGGACCACCGACTCCTCCACCACCGCCCACGGGAGTCGTTTACCTGGCCTAAAATTATAAGGTCCGTCCATACTGTGCAGCAATGGTATAAAACACAAGGTCAATATTAACCAAGTAAAATTTTTAAGGTTAAAAATATTTTTAAAGGCAAGCTTTTATTTTGATAAACAATAATTAATAATCAATAGTAATTTTACTTGCAAAAGTGGTGAACGTGAGACGTCTGGATCGCACGAAACGCTAATAAAATAGACTAATGTTGACTCCTATGTGAGCGCGGCCTATACATACTATCTCGATTCGGTGAACAGTACCCTTAGCACGAACAGCCATCGAGAAATCTTACGCGCGTAAGAAAATACTACTCGAAAACGTACTCGATTCGAAAGCTAACAAAATCGGCAGCACGAATTTTACAGAGCTGGCTAACGTCAACTCGATAGTTGCGATAAATAAAGCTAACCTGACACAATCCAATTTATCAATCCAATTGAAGCAAGGTGTGTTTAAAAACCATGTTATATATCTATGTAAATCATAAATATGTAAATTAAAATTCAAACAAGTTGTTTATCATCATAATTTTACATTTATTATTCTTATTATTAATAATAAAACTGTTAACAATATTAATTTCATTTAATAACTTATATTAATTTGCAAATATTATAATAATTTTTAAAATGTGCATGATTTTGTCCATGCTTTTGAACGGTCATTGCACCTTGCCCGTGATTGGTTTGAAAAAGAAGAGTGTCTCTATTCTTTCTCTCTTTCTTTCTCATCCTGTGATTTAATGAAAAATATAACCTAAAATAATAAAAAGCCGTGAAGCCATTTCTTAATTTTGTTTTAAAAATGATTTATCTGTGTCGGCTAATAAATAATACAATTGCGAGGAAATGATATTATGACCTTCTCTCTTTCTTTCTCATCCTGTGATTTAATGAAAAATATAACCTAAAATAATAAAAAGCCGTGAAGCCATTTCTTTATTTTGTTTTAAAAATGATTTATCTGTGTCGGCTAATAAATAATACTGTAGGCGCGGGTTTCTTGAAAGAGTATATACGATTTTTTAATGATTAGTTTGTGACACAGAGGCGGCTAAATTGCTAGGAACAAAAGGAAAAGAAAAATGGAAGGCAAAACATGCAGCTTACCAAAGTCCTGGATCGATGTGGTTTCGGGAGCTCCCAAACAGCAGGATGACACTGTCGGACACTGTGATTGCGTAGGCACTATAACTTTGAGTTTTCACCGATATTTGGAACAATTAATGTGAGAGTAATTAATATCGGTCGCGCGCGCACGTCAACAATCGGGTTACTGGCGCGGCCGGTGTATTTGATTCTTCTCGCTGCATTTGCCATTAAGGATGCGGAAATGGAGCGAGAGGGCAATAGATAGGATCATAGGAAAGACAAGGATAGGAAGCATTTCGTCGCTCCGTGTCACACTATCTATTAAGATTAAATAGGTACTTATGTATATTATTGTTATAATAAAAATGAATTATTTAATGCCTTAATGTGGCGTTAACATCCCCCCCGGGTTGACAGGATGTAATCCTTCAAACTAAACCTAAACCTATTATTAATAGCTATTAGAACCTTAGACTTAGATTTACTTATTTATTTATTTTAATTTTAAGGAGTGGACTGTATGAAATTAAGTTAAACTATTGATTGGGAAGCGGAATGACTTTCACAACAGGTCTGCGATATACCCCGGACTTAGTTCTAACGTCTACGACACGGGATATTCCGTCCCTCCCAGGAAAAGTACGTTCAATTATGCCTAACGGCCAATTTAGAGGAGCACTATTCTCTGATTTCAGTAAGACAACAGTGCCCTCGCGCACGGGAGAGCTCGGTGTGAGCCACTTCGCTCTAGTTTGCAAGGTGTTAAGGTATTCCACCTTCCACCGCTTCCAAAAGCATTGTACGAGGTGATCAACAATGCGTTTTCGCTGTAATAGCGTTATCTTTTCCGTGCTCACATCTTCGGATGGCAGGGATTTTAAGGGCGTCATGACCAGAAAATGAGCAGGTGTGAGCGCCTGAGGCTCTGAAGGATCACTACTAAGTACAGATAGTGGCCTTGAATTGAGAATCGCCTCAATCTGAGCAATAACAGTTGTCATCTCTTCGAAAGTTAATAATTGTGTCCCTACAATTTTGGACAGGTGACTTTTGACACTCCTAATGTTACCCTCCCAAATACCACCGAAGTGGGGGGCGGAAGCTGGATTAAATTTCCACTCAATGTGGTTATCTCTTAATTCGTTAGCGAATCTATCCTTATATTCCTCGGAATCCAACAGACGATACATATTATTTAAGTAGGAATTGGCTCCTATAAAATTGGTGCCGTTATCCGAGTAAAGAGTTGAGATGGGGCCGCGACGCGATATGAATCTTTTAAAAGCATTTAAAAAGGCGTCAGTAGACAAATCCGAAGCGAGTTCTAAATGAACGGCTTTAGTAGCCAAACATATGAATAAGCATAAATATGCCTTAATACTATGTACTCCTCTACGCCGGTAGGGCAGCACAGGAATTGGTCCAGCGAAATCGCAGCCACAGTGGCCAAATGCTTTGGCTTGTTGTACCCTGTAAGCGGGTAAATCTGCCATCAGCGGCGGTGTCGCGGGCTTAGGGTTAGCCTTGAAGCACGTGACGCAATTTTGTACTCGCTTACGAACAATATTACGCGCGGACAAAATCCAATATTTTTGTCTTATTAATGAGATCAATAACTGAGGACCAGTATGAAGGTAACGACGATGATAATAGTCGATAATTAAATTGACTACGTGATCCTTGCTAGGAAGCAATATAGGGTGTTTACTATCGTAATCTAAATCGGAATTACGCAACCTTCCACCCACACGTAGTATACCGTCGCGTAAAAATGCATTTAATTTTAATAAAGACGGCGGTAATTTACCACCATTTTGGGCAATTTTTATCTCATTCGGGAAGTGAACTAATTGTAAGTCTTTAATGACCATTTCTTCCGCAATGTCTAAATGCGAAACACTAAATTGTTTCGGTAATTTCTTAGTGAACCGAAGAACATATATTACTATTCGGAGTAATTTATGCCACGAAGAGACACGAGTAGCTAATTCGTAAAAAATAGGTAAGGTACTAGGAGCCTTAACTGCAGCACTAAGGACGTTAACCTTCTCCTCAGGTAAATTTAAATCGTTAAAATCAGTTGTATCGACTTCTAATATCGGCCAATCGGAGACGGGTAGTTGCGCATATGGCGGTCCGTGGAACCAAAGTGGATGCTCAATTAACTGAGAAGGAGTGAGGCCCCTAGATAGACAATCCGCGGGATTGTCCTTCCCACTAACATGACGAAAATGTCGAGGGTGTAAGTCATTCTGAATCATGGCAACCCTATTTGCGACAAAAGTTTGCCATCGATTAGGATTAGAAACTATCCACGCGAGTGCTACCTTACTATCTGTAAACGCGAACGTGTTTGTTATCTTACACCGCGACGAATAGTTATTTAGAACTATACGTATTAACTTAGCCAGTATAACATTAGCACACAGTTCCATTCTCGCGAGCGTAACTACTGTTTTAGAGGGCGCCACTCTAGACTTAGCACACAATAAATTCATTACCGAACGATTCTCGTTAGGAAAATAAACATGTAAATATACCACACCACCGTACGCTCGTTCCGAGGCGTCCGCAAAGCCTATTATCGATATAACACAATTATTATTATTTACGCTTACGTGTCGTGGTAATTTAATAGATTGTAAAAGGTGAAGTTCCGATTCTATAGTTTGCCACAATGAAATTATATTCAAGGGCGGGGATTCGTCCCAATTGACATTAATTTCCCATAAAGATTTAATTATTAGCTTAGCTAAAAGCGTCACTGGAGCCACATAGCCCATAACGTCCCACAGGCGAGCAATCGTGGACAGAATTTTGCGCTTTGTACATTCTTGAGGTTGTACGTTAATAATAAAAGTGAAAACGTCTTCCGCGGGTAGCCATAAAAGTCCTAAAACCTTTAATTGATTGTCGGGGCTGAACTCGACCGCATCACTAACACGATGTGTCGATGGAATACTAGACATTACTTTCCGCGAGTTACTAGCGAATTTGACTAACTCAAAACCGGCCGTTTCGAATAACTTTATAAGTTGGGTCGCGAGGTCGATCGCTTTTTTATCCGATTGACAACTCGTAGCCAGGTCGTCCATGTAAAGCTCAGTCTCAGCTACCGCGGCGGCGGCGGGGAACTCGTCCCGCTCGTCCTCAACTAACCGACGCACGGTACGCATAGCTAGGTACGGACTACAACGCAGACCGAACGGCACTCGAGTTATTTCGTATACGATTAACGGTTCATTAGAGTTGAATCTGTATAATATTCGTTGATATTTTAAATCATCATTATCGACATGAATTCTTAAGTACATTTGTCTTATATCAGCGCTTATCGCGATAGGTAATAAACGGAACTTTAATATAATATCAAAAATATTATTTTGCAAATTCGGACCAGTGTACAATAAATCATTTAACGATTTTCCGGAACTGGTGGTATTACTGGCATCTAACACCACGCGCAACTTGGTGGTACTTTTATCATGTCGTACTACGGCATGATGAGGAATTACGTATTGATCGTTACTATAACCTACCTCACTAATAGTACCAACCGGACGCATATAACCCTTTTCTAAATATTCTAAAAATACGGAATCATATTGTTCCTTTAAGGGCAGTATATTGCAAATTAACTTATTTTTGATTCAGTTTTAAACAATCAAGCATTATTTATTTTGAGCAGATAAAAATATATGTTGTAGTTTCATAATCGAACTTGATCATTTTACGGTTAAAAACACGATTTTCGTATTTTCACTCGACTATAAAAATGTGCAAAGACAATGAATATTTTCATTGTTTTTTGAATAATACTTAAAGATTATAAATCTCTTACGCACAAATAATATATAGAAAAAAAGGTAATGACATATAGCAGAATATTTTACGGTTACTTTTTCAAAAAGTGACTTTATGTTTATTTAAAAATTAATATATAATAAAACGCACGACGAATCTTGGATTAGTAGCCTGCGAGGCGTCGTCGGCGTAGGACCTGTGTCGTTTTTGCTGCCGCGCTGTGTTCCCCCTCTCGCGTCTAGTCGATTGAGAATCTTTTAGATACTCGAAGAGTAGTATAAGACTTGGAAACGCAGTAGGTAATCTAAGTGTAAAATTTTATTTAGTGTAAATTACCAATTTAGTTTAATTTGTAAATGCATAGAGTAGGTAGGTAGGTATTTGGATACAGCAACCAAGTACAAGCGAACGCGTAATTAATTTTGATGATATTTAAGAAATAAATACTTATCTATAAATAAAATATAAAAAAAAAATATACCTATCGTATAATTTATAAAATGGTTGACTTTGCAATGATTTTACTTATATCGGAAGATGAAGAAGAAAACTAAGTACAGTCAGCAGCATATCAAGCTATAAGTACAAAACTGTCAAAAATCTATAATGAATTTTGAACCTTAAACTGTTCGACTTAAAGTTTAAAAATGATTGAAGTAATTTGACACATTGTGGAAGCCCAGCATGCCGTAGACTGTACCGTAAGGCTGCGTTCAGACGATAACGCACGACCCAACCTCAACCCAAACTCAGCCCAAACTCAGCTCAAACTCAACTCACCCGCAGCCTACTCCTTGAAATACATCACTTACAATTTTGAATCTTATGACACATTAATAAGCTCTTTTTTTATTTTGTCGATGCAACTGCACCCTCCCCGCGCTCAACCCGAACTCAACTCAAACTCAACCCGTACACAACCCAAACTCAAATCAAACTCAAACCGAACTCAAACAGAACTCACTTCAAACTCACCTGGACATTACACAGGACCTTATTAAAGTGTCATAAGACTCAAAATTGTAAGCGATGTATTTCATGGTGGGCTGTGGTTGAGGTGAGTTTGAGTTGAGTTTGAGTTGAGTTCGGGTTGAGGTCGGGTCGTGTGTTATCGTTTGAACGCAGCCTAAAAGTATGCTTCCGCACAGCTATGCGGTCGCGACAATTTTCCGTTCACTTCAAATTGAGCCTTTTGGTCATAACATTACGGTTCAACTTGGAGCGCACTGCTGCTTGCTGCCGAGATCGGCGCAAGCGTTAGTCGTCTTATTTACTTTGAAATTCGGTTGTTTTTTTCCCATATTTTTGTTCACAAACTTTGTTGTTTCATTAAAAACAGTTATTTTGATAAATGTCAATATGGTCGAAAATCACTTGCACCTGTTTTTTTTTTTACTAGTAATCACTACAAATTTTAGCGAACTTCACTTTTTCCCCGACATTATTTGTTCTTCTGGCTATTGCCTAATATGCCCCAGCAGTTGAAACATGAATAGGCTGGTGATAATGAGGTTGCTTTTAGCCTGGGTGCATTAATCTACTTAAGGGTACACATAAATCACCTGGGTGAATCTGTCTGCTGAAGGGAGAAAAATAATTATGTACGTTGGCCGGTGAGGATGCACGGCTCAAAATCAAGCGTCAACCAATCACGACTTTACCTACGAGTCAACGGTGTGATACTTCCCAGCAACGCCACCATGGAGTAGAGATTTCTAAATACCCTCAAATGAAAGACCATAAAATGTACCTAATTGTACCTTAACTCAAAAAATTGTACCTCTGATAGTTTCAGAGAAAAACGCACTTGATGTGGCATTGCCAGGAAGTATACTTCCTGGCAACGCGACGCTGTACCAGATTCCAATTGGTCTCATAGTAATGGCCAAAAATTGTACTTCATTTGTACCTCATTCAATAATTAAAATATGCAGTTTCGATATAAAAAAACTCTTACTTGATTTGCAATACATGCAATGCACGTTGTTATTGATATAAACTGATGTTTATTATGCATTATGCCAGGGGTCGGCAACGCTGTGACCGCGGGCGCACGTGCGCCCGCGACGGCTTTTTGATGCGCCCTCCTGAAGGGGCGTCAATGCGTCATGCAGTTAACATATAACACATGGGCGCTCGCTAGAACGGGCACTGCACTGCATGCACCCCGCGGCGAGCAGGGTCCAATGCGCGGGTGGCGACGACGATACTCAATACTGTCATGTCAGTCAGTACTGAGTAGCTGCGGAGTAAAGTAGCTGCATATTTGTGTCGTTAGTTTTACTACCTACTTACATAATTTTAGTTATATTGTGCTTTTAATATGAGTAAAAGACCGAAGACTTACTATTTTAATAATGAGTGGGAAGAACAGTTTTTTTTTATTGAGTTTAATGGAAAAAGTATTTGTTTATTATGTAACGCCAGTGTAGCAGTGCCTAAAAAAGTAACATTGAAAGACACTTCAATACTCTTCATGCGTCGTGTAACAGTAGTTTTCCCTCAAATACTGAAATCCGGAAGAAACGAGTCAGCGAATTGAAGACAAATTTAACAAAACAACAAAGTATTTTCACCAGGCCAGTTCAACTTTCGAAAAATGCTACTATTGCATCTTTAAAAATTTATCATTTGTTGGCTAAGAAAAAAAAGCCTTTTGTTGACGGAGAAACAATAAAAGAAGCGTTCTTAACAGCTGCTGATTCTGTCTTTGAGAATTTTAAAAACAAAACTGAAATTATTGCGGCTATTGAAGCGATACCATTGTCAGCCAGGACAGTGTCATGAAGAATAGAAGTTATTGCTACTAATATGGAATCGGAGTTGGAAAGTGACATTAAAAAGTGCAAGTTTTTTTCTCTTCAACTCGACGAGTCTACCGACATTTCCGACACTGCACAGCTATGTGTTATTATTAAAATGGTATTTAATGATTTCACCACAAAAGAAGAATTTTTCAAGTTGTTGCCGCTGAAGGGTCGCACACAAGGTAAAGATATTTACGATGCATTTATTAACTTTGCAGAACAAAGTCAGTTATTGAATAAGTTAGCTGCCATAGTAACTGATGGTGCGCCTGCAATGATAGGCAATAAAAATGGCTTCGTTGCTCTGTGTATGGCAAATGATATGTTTTCTCAATTTGCTCATTACCACTGTATCATCCACCAAGAAGCATTGTGTGCCAAAATTCTTCGTTGTGAACAGGTCATGAAGATTGTGGTAAAGATAATTAACTCTATTAGGGCTGCGGCAATGCAACACCGTTTGTTTCGGCAGCTTTTGCAAGATGAAGATGCTGAGTACGCGGACCTAATATTACATACGGAAGTTCGATGGCTGAGCAGAGGCAAAGTGCTTGTACGCTTTCTCAGTTTAATAGACGAAATCAAACAGTTCTTAGCAACAAGAAACGAAGATTATCCACAGTTGACTGATCACTCATGGCTTGCAGATTTGGGGTTTCTCACTGATATAACAATAAAACTAAATGAGCTTAACATGGAAATGCAGGGAAAAAATCGACATGTCGCGAAAATGGTTGGATCGGTGAATGCATTCAAAGCCAAACTGACTCTGTGGAAATCTTATTTACTGAGAAATTCAACTTCACACTTCCCAAATTTAAAGAAAATTTTCGACCACATGAATGTATGTGAAAACGATATTAATACAATTTCGTTTGCCCAACACTTAGATTTGCTTTTGATGAATTTAATTCGCGGTTCCAACAATTTAAGAACCTTGAGCCGATCTTAGAGTTCATTATTAACCCATTCGTAGAAGGTAATGTTTTAGAAATAATGAAAAACTATTTTAGAATCGAAAATTGCAATGAATTAGAGCTGGAGATAATAACAATGAAGAATGACTTGAGCATGAAATCATATATGAGGGACGAAAACTTTTGGAATATTGTTAATGAAAATAAATATCCCATTTTAAGAGCAATATCTATCTCTGAAAATACACTCGTACAGTGCATCAACATACGCATGTGAATCCATATTTTCAACTATGAAGAAGTTGAAATCCAAATATAGAAGCAGAATGACAAATGTTAAATTGGACCACTGTATGAGGACAGGTTCTTCAAATTATGAGCCGGATTTCAGCAAGTTGTCAGAAGAAATGCAAGGCCAAGGATAACATTAATAAATTAGTGATTCATTAACTAATTGTTATAACACTTAATAACTAATTTACACCGACTTCAAAAAAAGGAAGAGGTTATCAAGTCGACGGTGTTTTTTTTATTTGACTGTATGTGTATGCCTCATGTAATAAACATCTTGTTATGTCCTTGTGTAACATTTTATTTGCGTCAAGCATTCATGCGCCCTTCAGACGTAAACTATTTTACAATGAGCCCTTAGGCTCGATAAGGTTGCCGACCCCTGCATTATGCAGTAGTAGGACCTCAGAGGCAACCGCCTCTGTGCTCTAGTGGTTCGCCCACCCGTGTAAGATGCAGACGTCCCGGGTTCAATTCTCAGGAGGGTACAATTTGTACTCGGTTTGGTTGATGGTAGGGCTTAATTTGGTGCCATTCATTTGGTACTATTAAGTACAATTAATTATGTACCATATAGTACAATTTATTAGGTACTATGTAGTACAATTTATTTTGTATCATATAGTACAATTAGAAGGTAGTTTAGGTACTATTTAGTACAATATATTTTGTACCATAGATTAAAATTTATAAGGTACTACTTTGTACAATAAATTTGGCACCATATAGTACAATTTATGAGGTACTATTAGGCACATTTTATTTGGTACCGTATAGTACAATTTTATAGGTACTATATAAAAGCATTCATTTGGTACATATTATCTGGTAACATATTATAGTACAATTAATAAAGTACTAATTACAAACTAATTAGTACAATCAATTTAGTATTATTTAGTACAATTTATTTGGTACCATAATAATACAATTAATTTAGTACTACTTAGTGCCATTCATTTGGTACTATACAGTACAGTTTATTAGGTACTATTTATTACAATTTATTTGGTACCATATAGTACAATTAGTAGATACCATTTAGTACAATTAATTAGATACTATTTAGTACTATTAATTTTGTACCATAGAGTACAATTGTAAGAAACAAGTACAAAAGCTAAACTAACTTGCATCTACATATCGACGGCGAAGTGCCAATATCTCCTAGTCTTAACAATGATGCCTTTGAATTCAACACCTAAAGGAAGTTAATTTCTCAAAAAAGTCTCAGTTAGGAGCGATTGGTACTTCCCCGTTGAAATCTCATAAAATTTTATTCTTTTCCTCTCTTTTTGTATTAGTTTGATTGTTACTATAGAGGTTTTTCTTATTATGATTTTATAATAGTATTTAGTCATCATTATCATATGAGTTGCACCACACCCACTGCTGGGTATAGGCCTCCCTCATGGGTCTTCATAACGATCGGTCCTGTTTGGCCCGCATCCAGCGGCGCACCACGACCTTCACCAGATCGTCGGTCCACCTTGTCGGGGGCCTACCCTCGGAGCGTCGTCCGGTACGCGGTCGCTATTCCAATCTTTCCGCCCCAACTGCCTTTGGTTCGTCTCGCTAATTTGTCCCGCCCACTGCCACTTCAGCTAAACAATCTTTCGAGCGATATCGGTTACTTTAGTTCTCCTACGCATATACTCATTTCTGGTTCGATCACGCAGGGAAATGCCGACCATGGCTCTCCATTGCACACTGGGTAAGAGCCTTCTTATGAGACCTGTAGTTAGCGACCACGTTTTACTGCGATAAGTCAACAATGGCAACACACACACACACAACTTAGACTTTAGTCTTGAGATAAGACACCGAGGTAAGTTGGACTCGAAGATTTGTCGAATACTGGCCAACCGAGCTGGATTCGACGAGAGATCTCTTTTCGAAGTTGAACTTACCTAACTGGACTGTCTGTCCTAGGGATACGTAATGGTCAACAACTTCGTGTGTAGTGTTCCCAACATGAGCTGGAGTGGGTACAACATGAGCACTCGACATGATTTTCGTCTTATCCATCTTCATTCTAAGAGCCACTTTCTGGGAGGCACTACGGATAACTTCGAGGATTGTGTTCAAGTCTTCCATGAATAAAAACTATATCATCGGCAAAACGAAGGTGTGTTAGTTAGGTACTGGCCATTAATGTTGATACCGAGTCTTTTCCAGTCCAAGAGCTTCAAAGACATCCTCCATCACAGCTGTGAACAGTTTCGGAGAAATAACTTCTGTCTCTGTCTCACACCTCGCTGTAGTTGGATGGGATCTGTGCTCTGATTCTGTACTCGAGCCGAAATGGTGACATTTTCCTATAAGTGCCTCAACACCTCTTCCTTCCTTTCCTTCCTCCTCTTGGTCCTATTGGTGCACCAGACTGCAGCACTGCCCAGGTCTCAATCAAATCAAAAACTTTCTCATAGTCCACGAACGCCAAGCAAAGTGGCAGTTTATACACCTCGGTCTTCTGTATAACCTGCCGCAGCGTATGGATGTGGTATATGGTGCCAAAGCCTTTTCAGAACGCGGCTAGTTCGGGAGATTGGAAGTCGTCGAACTTGTGAGCGCAACGATTCGTAAGATTCGTATTCTTCAAGAGGGCCTTGTCACCCTTTTTAAAGAACAGAATGACCTCACTTATGTTCCATGTCTTCGGCGTTCTGCCCTCAACGATGACGGAATTGAAAAGCTTCTAAAGGTCTTTTATTCTACTTATTTTGACCATCCACACCGATTACGCCGATGACGCCGCCGCCGCCGACAATTTAGACGCCAGACGCCGCTGCCGGTCAAATGACCATCGGCGCACATGTCTAGTATAGACCAAGAAAAGCAGTTATATTATCAACTTTAGTTAATAACAGTAACTCTACTTTGAGTAGGTATACATTTAAAATTACAAATCAATTTTACCTTTTTAACACGTTTTTATTAGGTTGCTTTCTCGTTTGTTTGTTTGTTTGTTTGTCCGCAAAGTTTGCGAACGATTTTAAACTAGCTTCCCGATGAGCAATAGACTTGAAACTTTGAACACAGATCAGAACTGAAATATAATGTAATATTATGGTGCCATTAAGCTGATCTTATGATGGAACTGGAAGAAGGCCACAGGAACTTAATGATGAAACCATACAACCCCATTGTGATTAGGCTTGTTAAAATCGTCTTGACGAGTACTCTGATGGAAGATAAGGTCCAGGGTCTGATGATGAAGCTGGAAGGCCATGCCAAAAGAACTCAATATTGAAACCGTGCAATCCCATCGAGTTTGGGCTCATTTGAATCGTCTTGACGAGTACTTTGTTGGGAAATAGTGTCCGAGGATCTGATGATGGAGCCGGAAGAAGGCCATAGGAACTCTATAATAAAACCACGCTACCCTATCGAGTTTGAGCTCGTTTGATTCGTCTTGACGAGTACTTTGTTGGGAAATAGTGTCCGAAGATCTGATGATGGAGCCAGAAGAAGGCCATAGGAACTCTATAATAAAACCACGCTACCCCATCGAGTTTGGGCTCGTTTGAATCGTCTTGACGAGTACGTTGTTGTGAAATAGTGTCCGAGGATCTGATGATGGAGCCCGAAGAAGGCCATAGGCACTCTTTGATAAAACCACGCTACCCCATCGAGTTTAGGCTCGTTTGAATCGCCTTAACGAGGACTTTGTTGGGAAATAGTGTCCAGGGTCTGATGATGGAGCCGGAAGGAGGCCAATGGAACTCTATAATAAAACCATGCAACCCCATCGAGTTTGGGCTCGTTTGAATCGTTTTGACGAGTGCTCCGATAGGAGATGGTATATTTTTAGTCTTAGCTCGTTAATTAAAAAGCATAAAATAATAATTTACTGAAAAAAAGTATTTTTTAAAAACACCTTTTTTATACGGACTAAATAATTCCAAAAAATCGGACTAAAAATATTAAAACGGACAAGTAAAAACAAACTAAAAAGTAAAAAATAAATTCTTCTGTAAATATTTATAACCCTAATAACTTATACCTACAGAAATTTTAAACCAAAAAACGTGGGGCGCGTTTTGTAAAGTTTCTCATCTATATTGTCTATAGCATGCGCCCCACGTTTTTTGGTTTAAAATTTCTGTAGGTATAAGTTATTAGGGTTATAAATATTTACAGAAGAATTTATTTTGTACTTTTTAGTTTGTTTTTACTTGTCCGTTTTAATATTATTAGTCCGATTTTTTGAATAATTTAGTCCCTTTTAAAAACGTGTTTTAAAAAAATACTTTTCTCAGTAAATTTTACTCTATACAGTGCCTTTGGTCTTAAACTAGCGATAATTTAAAGGCGTGAAATACATCTAATTTTATTGACAAAAACACCCACATGTTGAGGTGATTAGGCGGGTCCCTACCAAGCGCGCTGCCTCGCGAGGCAAGACGTTTGCCGCGTGTGGCGGGCCTTGCACGAGGCTGCTCGCTTGGTGAGGACCCGCCTAATCGCGTAAAAACGGCTGGTCGGATCCTGGTTGAAAGTTCCCTAAGGATTTTCTCTAATATGCACGCGACGAAGTCGCGGGCGGAAGCTAGTTTATTGCAATAATCAGAATTGGGTCTAGAATATTATTATCCCGTTCCCGTTTCTTTACCCTCTCCCTCTCTCTGCCCCTCTCCCTCTTCCTCTCCCTCTCCCATACTCCTTTCCGTCCCCGACCCCTTAACAAAAGTTTGATCCCCTATTTCACCTCTTTAGGGGCTGAAGCAAGTCCACCGTGTGTGTTGGTCTTCAAAATAAATGTCATTTTCGCAATCACCATCCCATAAAAGCCCAAGAACGACATCCATAACGATTTTTATGTTTACTTACCCCATTTACCCCCTATGGGATGATTTTCAAAATAACAAATTATGTGTTTGATTTTATTTTTAGACGTGCTCCGACGAATTTTTTATGCTGTTGTAATTTCGATTTTATTTTCTTTTTCATCATGTCCACCGTGTTGGACTTCAAAATAAATGTCATTTTCGCAATCACCATCCCATAAAACCTCAAGAACGACATCCATATCGATTTTTAGGTTTACTTACCCTATTTGTCCTCTAAGGGGTTGATTATCAAAATCACAAAACATGTGTGTGCCTATTTATTTTTAGACGTGCTTCTGCGAAGTTTAGAGTTAAAGTTTTAATTTTATATTCTATTTTCCATACAAAATTTGAACCCCATTTTCACCCCTTTAGAGGTTACATCATGTCCACCGTGTTGAACTTCAAAATAAATGTTATTTTCGCAATCGTCATCCTAGGAAGCCCCAATAACGACATCCATATCGATTTTTAGGTTTATTTGCCCCATTTCACACCCATTTCACCCCCATAAGTATTGAAATACTAACAGTAACGATATACGTTGCGTTAGATTTCCATCCATAAGCTTAAATTATAAATTTAGCGATTTTTACATAGAAAATGAAGAATTTTCTATTCATAAATTAATTCCCTTTTCACTTCTTCGGGGGTAGAATTTTCAAAAACGCTTAAACACGTGTATATTAATTTTCAATCGTCAGTCTAACCACAAAATTTGAAGACCCTAGCTTCGAAACTGAGGGACTTTCATACAAACTTTGGACCCCCGTTTCACACCCTTAGAGGGTGAGTTTTGAAAAACTCTTTCTTAGTGCACCCTTAGACCTCATAAGGAATCAATGTGCCAAATTTGGAGTCTCTAAACCCAGCGGTTTGGGCTGTGCGTTGATATGTCAGTCACCAATCAGTATCTTCTTTTATAATATTTAGATGTATTTAATGGTATGTATTAATGTATTTTGTATGCATGTGAATATCATTTTTCTTTGTTTGTTCCACATTCGTGTTTATTGGTTTGCTGTTGGTTGACTTATAGATAATGCTCTTAGCATTAAGTCCGCCATTTCTACCTTACTTTATGTATTTGTACAAAAAAAAAATATGAATAGATAAATAGTACCTAATAAATAGTACTATATGGTACCAAATAAATTGTACTTATCAATACCAAATTAATAGTAATAAATAGTACCTAATAAAAAATTAATTGTACTAAATAGTACCTACTAATTGTACGATATTGTACAAAATAAATTGTACTATATAGTACCTAATAAATTGTACTATATGGTACAAAATTAATTATACTTATTAGTATCAAATGAATGGCACCAAATAGTACCTAAAATGTACTACTAATTTCCAAATAAATTGTACAAATTGTACCTATAAAATTGTACTATATGGTACCGAATAAATTGTACTTAATAGTACCAAATGAATGTCACTAATTTGTACCAAATTAATTGTAAGTAATTGTAGGTAAGATGGTGGTAGCTATTCAGGCGGCCTTGACTTAAGCCCTACCACCAACCAAACCGAGTACAAATTGTACCTCCCTGAGAATCGAACCCGAGACCCCTGCGTCTTACACGGGTGGGCAAACCACTAGACTACAGAGGCGGTTGCCTCTATGGTCTTACTACTGCATAATGCATAATAATTCCTTAGCCAAACATCAATTTATATCAATATCAACGTGCATTGCATGTATTGCAGATCAAATCATGTAAGAGTATTTTTTTATTATTTTTTTCGAAACTCTGCCTGTTTTAATAATTGAATGAGGTACAAATTAAGTACAATTTCTGGCCATTACTATGAGATCAATTGGAATCTGGTACAGCGTGGCGTCGCCAAGAAGTATACTTCCCAACGTCCGTTGCATGTATTGCAGGTCAAATAAGAGTAGATTTAAAAATGTTTTTTATCGAAACTCTGCATGTTTCATTTATTGAATGGGGTACAAATTAAGTACAATTTCTGGCCATTACTATAAGATCAATTGGAATCTTGTACAGTGTCACGTTGCCAGGAAGTATACTTCCTGGAAACGCCACAATCAAGTGATTTTTTCACTGAAACTATCAGAGGTACAATTTTTTGAGTTAGGGTACAATTAGGTACATTTTATGGTCTTTCATTTGAGGTTATCTAAAAATCTCTACGCCATGGTGGTGTTGCTGGGAAGTATAACACAATAAGAGTGAATTTGCTTTGCATCAAACAATTCGATGCGCTTCGATTCGGTTGCAGCATGAATTGACCCTAATATTTGATTACTCGTTTTTGGAGGTCCCTTTTCATCGGCAAATTATTAAAAAAAAAGTTAAAATAAAATATCGGTTACACAAAAAAAGCTTGTTGTGAGTGCTAAAATATGTTTAGGTACTTATTTGTAGATAATTATATTGGCAGTTGAGTTGACACTCCACTAACGAATTTACTCAATGAATTCATTGTTTATTCACATTCAAGTAGTTAATTCAAACTCAGAGACCATACAACAAGTACCTATTCGAACTATAATATTCGAATAAACAAAAATAATTATTTACTTCGAATTAACTACCTAGCTACCTATAATTTTATTGTGTGTGTTAAATGTATTTTTTACCTAGTAAGTACCCATACCCATCATACTTATTTATTGATTTACAACATTATTGATAACAATACATAAACATAAAAAACATAATTATTTAGTTCGAATTATCAAAATAAATTTGCGCGTTCACGCAGTGCATGAGAGTTGACAGAGCACTAGATTCGGCACATGAAATTGCGGGCGGGGAGTGTCCTTTCTGCACGTAGTAAATATCTATATTCTGTGGCTTGGTCTGCGGGGTCAGAGAACACAGAGAGTTCATTTGAAAATGCGTTCGCGCGGCTCGCTCCGCGGGGAGGGAGGTAGCGCTAAGTGCCTACGACGCTCGACTATACGGGCCTTAACGATTGATAAGCCAATAATTTACGCTCCAACGTTAAATACCTACGCTCAGCTGACCGCATTGAATCGCCTAATAAAAGTGACGGTTCGTATTTGAACGGTAACGACACTACGTATTGTCCATTCGAAGTACGACGCGTGGTTTCGTTATAATATTTCTCACAATCTTCATCGTCTTTAGATAAGCAAAGTACATTCGGTACCTCTTCCAACTCAAAAAATCGATTCAGGCGATTTTCGACCGGTTCATCTAAAGTGAAGAGAGTATGGATGGTATTACACACGGGTTCAATAACGGGAGCTTGACCTATAATTATATAACCTAATGAGGTGTCGACAGCGACGGGCTCACCGGCGTCACGTGATATTGTATCCGGACGCAGAATGCGCGCGAACAAATCGCTACCTATAATCAAGTCGATACTACCCGGAGTATGATAATTACAATCCGCTAAAATAATATTATTTAAATAATTTAACCGAGCCGTGTTCACTTTAGTGATCGGTAATTCACTGGTAATATTATTCACGACCACAGGTTGAATCGTGTACCTGACCGAATCATTTATTCGCGAACGGATGGTCAGGCAGGTCGTCCCTACAATAGGACTATTGACGTCCCCTACACCTGACACATATTTATTATGCGACTCAGATATTTTTAAATTCAAACGTTTGCAACACTCCGTTGTAATTAAGTCCCTTTGAGACGCGCTATCAATTAACGCTCTAACTGCCCATATGTTCCCGGTCGCATCGAGCACGTGACATTGCGCCGTGCCTAGTAATACGGTCGTCGACGGACAAGACACCGTCTGCGTGCCCTCCTCGTCACGACTGATGCCTTCGCTTACGGCCGCGCAGAGAGCTACTCCTACCGCGGCGTCGGCAGGGCCGGACTCAGTAGGTTTTGGGAAATGAAGCAAGCTATGATGTCTCTTAGTGCACTCGTTACACCGTTCATTTGTTGACTTGCAATTAAGAATCGTGTGGGTACTATCTAAGCAATTAACACACATTTTATTACTTTTAATAAATTTATAACGATCATTAGGGATCATTGACAGGAATTTAGCGCATTGGGAAACATGCAAATGTTCATTTTTCCCACAACATAAACAGTTATTGCGCTCCTGTATGTTAACAAATGTTTTCACATTACTATTATTAGCATTACGTGAATTTGAGTAACCACCCGACATCGCAGTTGATGGCGACGAACTATTTTTACGACCTTGAGTACTGCCCTTCGCTGGCGCACCTACGGAATAACTACCTACACCTCGCGTACGCAATTTAACTCGAACATGATCTTTCACGAAATCAATAAAATCGTTACATTTCGGAAATATTTCGGATTTTTCGAATTTGTACTCGAATGCTTCATACGTTTCCGTATTTATTTTCTTACTGGCAATATAAACGAAAACGAAGTCTTCCAAATTCTCGAAATCTAATTGTTTTAAAGCTAAATAAAGTGCAGAGAATTTATCAATAAATTCCTCTAATTGAGTTGGGGAATTATTTGACACCGTAGGTAGATTTAACAATCTTTCTAAGTAGGTCGCGGCAAGTACCCGCTTGTCATTATATTTCTTTACTAAATTATTCCAAATAACTGTATAGTTTTCGGCAGTAGGTAGAATACCCTGACAAATTGCGAGAGCTTTCCCCTGTAATTTCCCCATCAAGAATTGAATTTTATTCCCATCAGTGAGATCCGAATTTTCATGTATGGTGGTACGAAAAGACTCATAGAAAATGGGCCAGGACGCAATATCACCGTTAAACGAACAAAGTTCAATGTTAGGTAGGTATTTACGAGTAGGTTTTTCATGTTCACACTTAACTACCTCACCGGCAACGTTGCCACTCATTTTTTGAGTATTTGGCGCCGTTAACTGGTGCACTTTGTACTTAATTTTCGCGAACAATTGCTCGAATGCTATAGCTGAATTATACGAAGGGGTGGGGCCGTCAGCTATTGAGAGCTGAACCTCATTCCGCTCCTCAATTGTTTTTAAGAAATCATTTCTTAACGTATCTAACGTAAATGCATCTCCTAAAAAATTATCAATTTTAATGGGATCGTCCCCTAATTTAGCTATTTGATCGTAAATGGTTTGTAACCTACCGTAATATGCCGATAATTTATTTTGTAATTGTTGCATTTTCTTTTCGGAAGCCATCTTTTTACAAATATATGACACCTAGCACCGCGATGGTAAAATTACTAAATCTCAAAAATCTCACTCAATCCCGGTACGATAGGACCAAAATGTGTAGGCGCGGGTTTCTTGAAAGAGTATATACGATTTTTTAATGATTAGTTTGTGACACAGAGGCGGCTAAATTGCTAGGAACAAAAGGAAAAGAAAAATGGAAGGCAAAACATGCAGCTTACCAAAGTCCTGGATCGATGTGGTTTCGGGAGCTCCCAAACAGCAGGATGACACTGTCGGACACTGTGATTGCGTAGGCACTATAACTTTGAGTTTTCACCGATATTTGGAACAATTAATGTGAGAGTAATTAATATCGGTCGCGCGCGCACGTCAACAATCGGGTTACTGGCGCGGCCGGTGTATTTGATTCTTCTCGCTGCATTTGCCATTAAGGATGCGGAAATGGAGCGAGAGGGCAATAGATAGGATCATAGGAAAGACAAGGATAGGAAGCATTTCGTCGCTCCGTGTCACACTATCTATTAAGATTAAATAGGTACTTATGTATATTATTGTTATAATAAAAATGAATTATTTAATGCCTTAATGTGGCGTTAACAAATACAATTGCGAGGAAATGATATTATGACCTAGGTGATTCGTACATATTAATGTACGAAACTTAAAAAATTAAAATAATTGCGGAAAAGACATTCAATCGTCAAAAATGCGGTATGGAATGCGAATAGAATGCGGGTGTAAAATAATTGGAAGGAAGCGGGATTTCGGCAGGTTACAGACGTGGACGGCGGCTGGTCAAGGAAAGGCACTTACTTGGTCTAGCAGCAGGCTCGTCAACACTTGAGAATTGCAAGCTGGCGTCGTCGCCTGCGCAGCACGCACGACCTGCGTGATCGGACGTGAACGGCCACAAAAGTCCACAAACACGTTGATTTACACCGTCCTTTAATCACGTATTTAATAATACACGTAAATAATACACGTAACACTGAAGCTTATGGGCTACGCGGATGCGGTTAAATGAGTTGCGCGGGGTGACAAATTAATAGCGTGTTGATGTCACAGTAGTTCACAATAGACTGTTTCTTGCATTACGAATGCATTGGCCGCGTACGGCCGGCGAGCGGAGCGATGTATGTGCCTTTTTGTTAGGATATTGGCGGGTAGGAAGGAAGTAAAACTATGACGATATGATCGCGGCGGCAACATTCCCCCCGTCACCTTTAAAAAAAGAGTAATAAGCACAAGGGAAACAAATACTGCGTACATAAATACATTATAATATGCAAAAAAAAAATTGCGGAACAAAAAGTCTATTTTGATTGTATAATACTACATTTAATTAAGCGGAGAGTAATGCACTTATATACTAACTAAACTAAAGAGTATGCGGTTGACAAACAATTTATTATTGATTTGGTATCGGACATAAACGAACAACTGGGCGAAGGTAACTCCCCTTGGAGGTTTTAACAGTCACAACCCTAGTTGTTCCATCCTTGGAAGGATGAACCTTCTCTACTATAGCTAAAGGCCACGAAAAGGGCGGCGCGTTTTCTGTAACGATCACTACCACCGTGCCTACAGCTATGCAAGCGGTCGGCGTGTTCCATTTGGCGCGTGATTGCAGTTTGTGTAAATAGTCGGAGCGCCAGCGACGCCAGAACGACTGGACGATACTATCTAGCAGCGAGTGACGCTGATGAAGGTCACGGGGTTGCGCATCGGCTGCCGGTATGGAGGACAGAGGAACTGTGTTCAGAAAATGAGCCGGTGTTAAAGCAGACGGCTCTGCGGGGTCACTACTCATTGCAGTGAGCGGGCGCGAGTTTACTAATGCTTCGATTTGCGCGAGCACTGTTATAAGCTCTTCATAGGAGAGGATCTGCTCACCTATGACTTTAAATAAATGCGTTTTTACAATTTTTACGATACTTTCCCAACAACCACCGAAGTGTGGGGACGCGGGTGGAATAAATTTCCAGTCTATGCGGTTTTCAGAAAGTTCTACTTCCAAATGTGGGCGCAATTCATCTAAGAATTTATAGAGATCACGAAGGTATGAACTGGCTCCCACGAAGCAAGTGCCGTTGTCCGTGTACATGCACTTCACGGGACCGCGACGCGACAAGAAACGCTTTAGCGCAGCTAGAAAACTGACTGTACTTAAGTCAGTTGCGACCTCGATGTGAGTGGCGCGAGTTGTCAAGCATGTGAAGATGCAGAGCCAAGCCTTGCGGCTTTTGACTCCAGGAGCACGCACAGGAGTATACTGTACAGGGCCAGCATAATCACATCCTGTCATTTGGAAAGCTTTATCAACTTGGTTGACGCGGTGGCTGGGCAAATCAGCCATGAGAGGAAACCGAGGCCGTGGTTTTGCTCTAAAGCAAGTATTACATTTATTTATGCGGTATCGGATCAAGCCGCGAGCGGTAAGGATCCAGAACCTTTGGCGGAGCAAAGACATGAGAAGTTCTGGGCCTGCATGTAAATGCTTTTTATGGTAAAAATCGACCAAAATGTCAACAAAATTATCACGACGCGGCAAGATCACAGGGTGTTTGCACGTGTAATCTTGGGCGGAGTTAGAAAGACGTCCACCAACGCGGATAAGGCCGTCTTTATCTAAGAATGGTCTTAGCTTATTGAAAGCAGGCGAGCAAGGCTTGTCAGTCTGCAAACTAGCAAGCTCGCTTGAGAAATGTACTTGTTGTACAGCGCGGATGATATTAACTTCAGCAAACTCTAAATCCGAACTTGAAATAGAGCTGCCTTGCGGTAATTTCTTGATGAATTTCAACACATAAACAATCGAACGTAATAGCTTAGACAATGATGAAAAGCGGTGCATAAGCGAGTAAAGCGGAGAATCATTGTCGTTAGAGACGACCACGTGAACGTTAGTGCGTCGTTCCGGTGCGTAGTCGTTTGACTGCTCGCAGTCATCATTAAGTTTCCATCCGGATGGGTCACTTGCAGCCCATGGAGGTCCATTAAACCAAAGCGGGTGATTTATTATTTTACTTGGGGTTAAGCCCCGAGATAAACAGTCTGCGGGATTTTCAGATCCTGCAACATGGTGAAAACAACTTGCAGGAACGTTTTCTACAATTTTGACGACGCGGTTGGCGACAAACGTCTGCCAGCGATGAGGAGATGAGTGCACCCAACATAAAACGACTTTCGAATCACTGAACGCGTATACTTTATTGACAAGATAACGCGGGGAAACGGTGTCTACAACCTTGCGGATGAGTTTGAACAGCAAAACGGCCGCACACAACTCCAGTCTCGCGACGGATAGAATCTTCACCGGCGAGACCTTCGATTTAGCACAGACCAGTTGTATAGAATAACGACCATCGACGCAGATTTGAAAGTAGACGACAGCTCCATATGCGCGCTCGCTGGCGTCAGCGAAGCCTAAAATGTTCAATTGACAGTCTTTAACAAGACCAAGATGTCGTGGAATGCACAAATCATTAAGAGAAGGCAGCTCTAAGCAGAACTGCTTCCAAGCGGTGACAATATGAAGCGGTGGTTGGGCATCCCAATCGCACTTCAACAACCATAACTCCTTGATTAGGAGCTTGGCGTGTAAGAGGACAGGCGCCACGAACCCTAGCAAGTCCCACAGTTGGGCTACAGCGGAAAGAATGGTGCGCTTTGTACACGTATCATCAGGAGCGACTACCTTGAATCTAAAAGAATCTCTAGACCTATCCCAAAATAGGCCTAGGATCTTGTGCGGAGTGGCATTGTCAAAGAGCTTGTCATTGGATTCTCTGTGAGACTCAGGTATGTGCGAGAGGACTTCATCTGAGTTACTCGTCCATTTTACGAGATCCAATTGTGCTCGTTTGAAGAGCGCGATAAGCTCGCTACTGAGATCTATAGCCTGGAGGGTGGACATTTATGACAGGACTATGTCATCCATGTACAAGCCTGCTGAAACAGCAGCGGAAGCGGCGGGATATTTGTCTCCTTCATCGATAACTAACTGGCGGACAACGCGAAGAGCGTGAAAAGGGCTGGACTTGAGCCCAAAGCAAACACGGTTAAACTGATATACAGTAAGCGGATCAGAAGGATTGAATCTAAATAAAATTCTCTGGAATCTGCGATCAGGTTCCCTAATCCCAATTTGAAGAAACATTTGTCGACAATCAGCGGAAAAGCAAATTTCAAATAAGCGGAAATTAATTAATATTGAGAATAAATCACCTTGAAGATTCTCGCCAGAATGTAGAATATCGTTTAGAGAGCGACCGGAAGTAGTATTGCAACTCGCGTCTAGGACTACTCGAAGTCGGGTACTACTTTTGTCTTCGCGAACCACACCATGATGTGGAATATAGTATGCGGGGCGAAGAGATTCATTATCGCGAGCCTCAACTGGGCTGAGATATCCCTTATCTAAATACTCGCGTATAACATTATTATAAGCGGTGCGAGTTTTGAGGCATGAAAATCGCCTGTGCGCGGCGGCGTACGAGTCACCCAAGGTGAACACGTCCTCACGAAAAGGCAAAGCGACTATGTACCTTCCACTCTCTTCTCGAGACGTGGTGGCAGTAAAACATTCTTCGCACTCAAGGTCATCAAGGCTTTGAGCGGGCGGCGCGGAAATCTCCTCAAGTTCCCAAAACCTTTTGAGAATCGAGTCTACAGGCTCATCAACTACCGTACAACACGTGGTTGAATAATTGCAAACTACGTGTGACGTAGGCACAGAACCCATAATCACATAACCTAAAACGGTTTGAATAGCGGGCGGTATATTGCTGAAGCGGCTATGAATGATGCCTGGCATCAGCAGGTGCGGGAACAGTGAACTACCTATCAAAAGGTCGACAGGACCTGGATTGGCAAAATTGCCATCGGCGAGAGGCAAAGAACTAAGGTGAGAGAAAGCGGATACGTCGACCGGAGCGGAAGGTAGCGTATCTGTGATACGATCGACAATGAGCGATGAAATGTTATAGTTAATATTTAAATTAAAACGTGAGTGAAAAACTAAGTCTACGGAACCCTGAGAGGTTTTAAGAGAACCACCTATACCCCTAATAACAGTTGAGGTACGTTGTAGTTTATTTAGTAAGCCGAGACGCATGCAACATTCATATGTAATGAAGTTGCTTTGAGAAGCACTATCTAGTAAGCAACGTACAAGATGCGGTGCGCCATTGCTGTCATATACAACAACCTGAGCAGTCGCCAATAAAACCGTTCTATCACTCAAAGAGCATAAAGCTAAATTTCCACTCGGAGGTGGCGCCGAAACGGAAGGCGCGGGTTGCGAAATATTCGGCTGCGGTGGCGATGAAGAAGGAGCGCTGACGTTACCACTAGGCGCATCATTTACGGGTGTATGCGTTTCGAAATGTAAAAGAGTGTGGTGGCGCTGCTGGCAAGCACGACACGAAACCTTAGAAGTACAAGCTTTCGATCTATGTTTTGTGCTAAGGCAGTTGACACACGCACCGTTTTCTTTAATGAACTTAAATCTATCATGCGGTGTTATTTTTGCAAAAGCGTGACATTTAAACATATGATCATGTGTGTTATTATTACACAACAGGCATTTTTTATTTTCAGACGATACGTAAGTTTGCGGATTAGGAGCCGCACGGGTTCTATTTATTTTAGAGTAAAAATTAGTATTATTATTTGCGGGAGAAACAGCATTAGTAGTTTGACAGATGCGGCACTGCATTTTAATAAATTCTATAAAGCTCTCGAATTTAGGCAGTTTTGAATCATGAGCGTATGTTTCGTAGGCTCGAATCGTATTCGTATCGAACTTACGCACGGCAATATGCATCAAAATAAAATCTGTCAAATTATCAATGCCTAAGTTTTTTAAAGAATTGACTGCGGTTACAAATTTATCCTTAAATAACTGATAAGCGGCAGGTGAATTGGATAATTTTAAATTTAATATTTGTTCTAAATAATTAGAACCTAAAACGTCATTATTTTGGAATCTGTCTAGTAACGCTTTGAAAATTATTTCATAGTTCTGAGCACTAGGCAAAGTACCAGAAAAAAGCGATTGTACCTTAGGCGAAAGTTTACCCATTAGGTAATATAATTTATCGGAATTCGATAGCGATGGATTGTCGTGAACAGTCTCTTTAAAGCTGGCATAAAATAATGGCCAGTTTTGAATATCACCGTCAAAAGTTAATAATTCAATAGGAGGTAGTTTGAAGGAAGCCTTATTTTTAGAAGATGAACAGGGAGGTGACACTTGCGATAAAACATGTTTTACGTTACAATAAATGTCTTCAAAAGCGTTATAAGCTTGAAAATTAGGCTTAGCGGTCGGATTACGCTTAAGTAACTGCTCATTATATTCATCAATAATATCATGAAATTTGGATCGCATACTATCAATAGTAACACATGACGTAATAAAAGATTGACGTCTCTCCTCTGAAAGGTGAGCTATCTTCGCTTGGTCGTATATCGATTGCATACGTTGAAAAAGTGCATCACGCTTCGCTCTTATTAAAATTATTTTTGTGTCTTCAACTTCACTGGTATCTTTACCGGTAGGTCCGGCAGACTTGTCGTCCTTATAATCACAAAATATAATATATAAAGTAAAGTATATAGAAAATATATAGGTTAGTTATTGAAGTATATAAACACTATTTATTGTTCACACAAATGTATATAAAAGGCTGCGTAAATTTAAACAAAATTAATTAAGTATAAAACTTAATCGAAAATAAAAATAATTAATTTAAGTCGCTAGTGTGTGATGACCCTTATATCAATTTGTGAACGATCGAATTAATTATGAACACAGGTTCTGAAAATAAGTAGCTAAATTAGTGCCTACTTAATTACGGTTGCGGAATAACCCAGAATGGTAAAATAAGCTAAATGAAAATATTAAAATAGATGAAAAGACCCCAAAGTACCAAGGTGACCTTTATAGGGCGCGCGGAAACCACGTTTGTGGTTACAAAAAACTAAACTAAATGCGGTATTTAACGGTTCAAAACTAAACATACGACTCGAAAAGGACCAGATGATTCGTACATATTAATGTACGAAACTTAAAAAATTAAAATAATTGCGGAAAAGACATTCAATCGTCAAAAATGCGGTATGGAATGCGAATAGAATGCGGTTGTAAAATAATTGGAAGGAAGCGGGATTTCGGCAGGTTACGGACGTGGACGGCGGCTGGTCAAGGAAAGGCACTTACTTGGTCTAGCAGCAGGCTCGTCAACACTTGAGAATTGCAAGCTGGCGTCGTCGCCTGCGCAGCACGCACGACCTGCGTGATCGGACGTGAACGGCCACAAAAGTCCACAAACACGTTGATTTACACCGTCCTTTAATCACGTATTTAATAATACACGTAAATAATACACGTAACACTGAAGCTTATGGGCTACGCGGATGCGGTTAAATGAGTTGCGCGGGGTGACAAATTAATAGCGTGTTGATGTCACAGTAGTTCACAATAGACTGTTTCTTGCATTACGAATGCATTGGCCGCGTACGGCCGGCGAGCGGAGCGATGTATGTGCCTTTTTGTTAGGATATTGGCGGGTAGGAAGGAAGTAAAACTATGACGATATGATCGCGGCGGCAACACTAGGAGTAAACTACAATGTTTCATAGTTTCATCAAATTGTTCTAATTGAAGATTTTTTATGAACTTGAAGAATAACAATGGAATATCGTCAATGAATAATAAATTGTTTACACATGAACAATAAAACCTTTGGACGTGCTATGAAAATATGTGAATTTCATCGGAATTAGTGCCTATAGTGTTTGAAGATTCGACAAATTAGAGACTTTGATAAGTTTGCATTGTTATACCTAGTTAGTTTTCGTCATAGTTTTATGGTCTTATATTAACTGTATCCAAACTGTGTTATGTGTTATCTGAAAACAAATATTATACGTATAACACCGTATTCTATAGTTTTATTTGAGTTTTGTAGGTAAGTTCTAAAATATTGCTAAAATAAAGGTATGGTGGGTGTGGGGGACACCGTGGATAGCGTAAAATGACGAGATTTTTATTTTACAAATTTCTATGTCTAATGAGAACAATTTAAGTAATATTGCCTGTGGATAATTCAGTAGACATGTCATAGTTCTCAAATTAAATTTTTGTTACTACATACATGCTTTTAAAATTTAATAATAAATAATACAAAGTCGCTCGGAAAGTCTCTCACTGAAAAAATGTCAGTGAGCAAGTTGTCGATAGCCAGCTTGCGAGTGTCTCGATACCGTATGTCAAAAGTGGATTCGTGCTACCGATTTCCATACAAGTTGTAAATTTACTATTTCATTTCATTTATTCATTTTAACAATTGGTGAACATGCTGACTTACAGTTATACCAAGACGCCAACATGTTGTAATTATTATTAAGACATAGAATTATTATAAGTACAGTAATTTGTTAATAATTAAAATAGCAATTTATCATCTGTCAAAGAGTTAACTTAAATGTCAAACAAAATTATTAATAATAATAAAACAAATTACATAAGAAACATATTAAGATGTCAAATAATAAACAAAACAAAACACACATATCTACTTAAAACTAACTTAGACTAAAATTAGTTTCTATTCGATCGATAGTTAACTATTCGATCTCGATTCGAAGGCTGCTCGATACCGTGAGTCAAAATGTTTCGTGCTTCCAAATCTTAGTTCGAGTAGTTTTACGCGCGTTATTTTTCTCGATAGCTGTTCGTGCTAAGGCTACAGAGTATAATATCACAGATACAGTCAGTGGCACGAATCATGAAAATTTTTCGACGGAGTGGGGATAAGTTCGCGCATGTGCTCTTGTGAGCGACCAATAGCGCGCGCCCCTCTCCCGCCGCCCGCGCCCCTCACCGCAACGCATGCCCAAAATACGCGTTCCGCGCAATCCCCACCCGATTTCATGATTCGCGCCACTGACTGTAATATAATACAACTAGCGGCCGCCCGCGACTTCGTCTGCGTGGACAGTTTTTTTGCTATTCCTTTGGGAAGTGTACGTTTTTTCTGGATGAAAGGTACCCTATGTTCTTTTCTACGTGTGTGCAAAATTTTATTTTCAGTTCAAATTTTGCACGTAACTACTGATAGTTAAGACGTGAAGGCGTAACAAATAAACAAACAAACGGACTTTCGTATTTATAATAATAGGTCTTCACCTATGAAATTGCCGTATTGCAGTACAGACTTTTTCAAACAAAAAAAAGTTTTGATTTGTACGAGCAAACCCGTACATTTTTGTATGTTTCGTTATTTAGCATTGTAAGCAGAACGTGGCCTGCGCGCCGCCGCGCGATCGATATTATAAATCAGTTGCAATAAATAACTCATGGAAACAACATCTTATCATTTTCCACCAAATTGACCGCGATCGGTATATTTCGGAATTATCTATCAATTATCATTATCATCGGTAACAATCCGTATGTATGGTTAACAGACCATACATAATTTATGGTCCTTCGAGCTACGAAAAGCGGGACCTTACGCGACACGTGTGTGATCAAAGCCGTTTCGTGTAGTGTTTTCCGCTGAAACAGCAATATCAAAAGAACATTCTACCTGGTGAGGTGCACGTTGGAGGAGCGGCAGCCAAGGATCTACAGGGTGTTTTTCGCAGTTAAGCAGATTTTACAAGTAAGATCTTTCCATATTATCGCTTACGTAACAATCGCAACGCAAAATGGAAGATCTGTTAACAAATCAATGCCAAATCTATGGAGCTATGGAAAAGCTCCTAACTAACTTTAAAAAAGACGGTGCCGAGCGGAAAACGTCCGATTATATCAAGAAAAAAGTTAACCTTTTAGATGACTACTGGAAAGAATTCCAGAACAATCATTTGCAATTATGCAACGTAGGTGATGAGTCACATGATTATTTCGTGGGAAATCACTATCAAAAAGCTCATGATTTTTATAAATCAACTCGGGACTACATCTTGTTTCATCCCAAACCTTTATTGAAACCAGCTACAACGATGGCCTCCCCGGTACCTTCGCCGGCGGTCTCGGTGGAGCACCTCAATTTACCAGTATCAAATAACAATCAGTCTCATGAAACTTTACATAATATTCCGAAATTTAGATCTCAAGGTACTAACAGTAAGCTTGACGAAATGCTAAGAAAGCAAACTAGCAATTTTAGAGCCTTTTCTCGTACTATTTCGAATTTTAACATTGATTTGTTATCAGAAAAATGGGAGTTCCAAGATGCTTTAAAAACAATAGAGTCTCGATGGTCAGTTATAGATACGTTACATTGGGAGTTGGACAGTGAACTCGAGGGTAAAGATGAAAGATATGATCAAACATTTTCTTTTCATGAATCAACATATAACAGCATAAAGAAACAAATTAACAACAAATTATGGTCCGAAAAACATAGAGAACAATCAACCCCTCTCATAGATATCCCTATTTTTGGAGGAAACTATCACCAATGGGTATCTTTCAAGGACCTTTTTACCGAGATTATCCATAGCAATCGTTCACTTTCTAATGCCCAAAAGATGCAGTTTCTGAAAACGAAACTTAGAGGTGAAGCTGAGCGTTTAGTGCAGCATCTTCAGATTAGTTCTGATAATTATAACGTATGTTGGGAAATACTTAATCACCGTTTTAACAATCAAAAACTTATTTTTAATTCACATATCAGTATTTTGATGAATTTACCAAGCATGTCACAACCTACTATTAACATTATCAAACGTATTCATGACACAACAATGGAGAGTCTGAATGCTATCAAAAACATGGGTATCAATATCAGTACATGGGACCCGTTATTGGTTTTCATTTTGACCCAAAAATTAGACTCGGAAACACATACCGAGTACACGGCCTCTCTGAAGCAACCTCGGGAGTTGCCGGTGTTAGCAGATTTTCTTTCTTTTTTGGAAAGTAAATTTACAACAATGGAATCTTCAAAGCGTAAAGAAAGCGGTCAGCAGAACAAAAATTATTCGTCTAATAATTATTATACTAACAATAATAATTATCCTAAAAATAATAATTATCCTAACAATGATAAATATCATAACAATAATTATCAAAAAACATATCATTATAAACAAGCATACTCGGGGAACAAAATTATACCCCAGTCGATAAATAAAACAAGTTTTCGGTCAAGCAAAAACTGTCTCGTATGCAAAATCGGCGAGCATCGCTTATTTTATTGCAAACAATTCCAAGAAATGCCACCCGTCGTCAAGCGGCAAACAATTGAAAGGTTGAATTATTGCGCAAATTGCTTATTTGATCATTATGGTAACAAATGTATTTCGAACAAACGATGCCGCGAATGCAGCGAGTGTCACAATACGATACTCCACGAAGCGTATGTTAGGCAAGAATCAAACTCAGCACCGGGAGTGTCGAACTCGAACAAGGTCGCGACACATGACACGACTACTGGGAAATTAATAAGAAATCATCGTGATAGCAATTCTCACGTGGCCCAGGCTGTCGAAATGCCAGAAACATTACTGTCTACGGCTCTTATCAAAGTACAAAAACATGACGGCACTTATCAAACACTACGCATCCTTATTGATATGGGATCACAAGTGTCGTTGATATCGGAAAACGCAGAGCAACTATTAGGCCTACCGCGGAGTAAATGCAGAGGTCTGATTACTGGAATAGGTGCGAAAGATAACAGCTGCAAATGGACTATTAACATAAATTGTCTTTCATTAGATGGAACTTATTCATTCAACACGAATGTTTACATAATGAAAAACCTAACAAAGAATCTACCTAGTTATACGTTTCCAAAACCTGATTGGTCGTATTTAAACAATATTGAATTAGCAGATCCCGAATTTTATATAAGTCGACACATCGATATTTTATTAGGGGCCGACATTTACTCGCAAATCATGCTTGGAGGAATCTGCAGATTAAGCGAAAACATACCTATTGCGCAAGAAACACGCTTAGGTTGGATTCTGTGTGGAAATATGAAAAGTTTTCACTGCAATGTAGTTCAAATTAACACAGATTCCATACAACGTTTTTGGGAAATTGAAGAAGTTTCTTCGGAGCATTCATCTTTATCATCAGAAGATAGCGAATGCATCCAGTACTACAAAGCTACAACAAAAAGATTAGAAGATGGTAGATATGAAGTGTGTCTTCCTCTTATCAATAATTTCGAAGAACAGTTAGGAAAATCGAAGTCAATCGCTATTGCGCAATACAAACAGTTAGAGAGGAAGTTCTGGAAAAATGAAAAAATTGCACATGATTATAAACAATTTATCAACGAGTATAAAGATTTAAAGCACTTGCAACCATGTCATAGCAACACGCAACCGGAATGTTACCTACCACATCACTGTGTGTTACGGGAAGATTCCAGTACAACATCATTACGTGTGGTGTTCAACGCTTCTTCGAGAACAACATCTGGGAAAAGTTTGAATGACCTCATGTTCAAAGGTCCTAACTTACAAAATGACCTACAGTGCCTTATTTTAAAATTTAGACAATATCAAGTAGCATTCACAGCGGACATAGAAAAAATGTTTCGCCAAATTTGGGTTCAAGAAAGCGATCAAAATTTGCAGAAAATTATTTGGAAAAATAGTGAAAATAATCTATTAGAAGAATACAAATTATGCACCGTCACATATGGCAGCAAAAGCGCGCCATTTTTGGCTATGATGACCTTAAGGCAGCTAGCCAGTGATGAGCGAAACAATTTTAGAAAAGCAGCTGAGGTTGTGGAAAAATCATTTTATACTGATGATTTGATACACGGAACACATAATTTGGAGGATGCCAAAAAACTACAACAGGATCTGATTGCACTACTAAAAAGGGGTGGATTTAATTTACGGAAATGGTCCTCTAATTTCCCTGAATTATTAGAAAACATAGATGTAACACAAAGCTATCAGCAAAACAAGAATTTCAAAATGCCAGAGTCAACAAAAACTCTAGGCCTTATATGGGATCCAAAACAAGATGAATTTTCATATCAATTTAAAACTGAGTTGCCAGCAAAAAGGATTACAAAAAGATACGTTCTTTCCGAAATATCAAAGATTTTTGATCCTCTTGGTTGGATAGCGCCTGCTACAACAAAATTTAAAATATTATTTCAGAAATTATGGACTCTAGACTTACAATGGGATGACGAAATTCCAGAAAATATAGCAATAGAGTGGAAAGCGTTACAAAATGACGTAAAAAACATTAATTTAATAAAAATACCAAGATGGATAAGTACTAAACCAAACATTAGTATCGAATTGCATGGCTTTTGCGATTCGTCTACAAAGGCGTATGCGTGCGTTATTTACGCAAAAATCAAGGAAGGTGATCAAGTTAATATCAAGTTAGTGGCAGCAAAGTCGAGATTAGTACCGAAAAGCAAAAACGTATCATTACCAAGGTTAGAGCTGTGTGGAGCAGTTTTGCTATGTAAACTAATGATCAATGTTAAAAACTGTCTCGCGGAATACAACATAGAATCAATTGGTTGGACCGATTCAACGGCAGTTTTGGGTTGGTTGCAAGGGGACCCCGCCAGGTGGAAGACGTTTGTGACCAACCGGGTACAAGAAGTTACCAAAGTCATACCTTCAGTACAATGGAAATATGTTAAATCAAGTGACAACCCTGCGGATTGCGCTAGCCGCGGCTTATCAATAACACAGTTGCAGGGATTTTCACTATGGTGGCAGGGCCCCACATGGCTGCCATCTTATGAAAAGGATGAAAGTAACAATCTTTCAGGTTATTCAACAGATGAAGAGGTAAAAAAGTCGAGTCAAGTTACCGCTATTATGCAACAGCGAGCAAACAATCAAAACATTATTTCCATGTTATTAAATAATTACAGTTCTTTAAGAGACATACTACACATACTAGCATGGTGGTATCGTTTTATATCAAATGCAAGCAAGCAAAGTAATAACAAAAATAGATACATAAACATAGAAGAAATTAGAAAAGCGAGAACAAGCATTATCAAGCACACACAGCAAGAAGCATTTTCGGAAGATATTCATAACTTACAAAGCGAAAGCAAGCTAAGCAGAAAAAGCAAACTATTATCATTAAATCCGTTTTTGGATGATAAAGGAATTTCACGCGTGGGCGGAAGATTAAAGCATGCAAATATCAATGATATATGGAAAAGATGGCGCAAGGAGTACTTGTCAAAATTATCAGCGAGAGGGAAATGGCAGCAACCTGAAAGCAACATGAAATTAAATGATATCGTTTTAATTAATGAAGACCATTTACCTCCCGGAAAATGGCTAATGGGAAAAATTGTAGAACTGTTCCCGGGAGCTGACGGATACGTAAGGGTAGTCAAACTGAAAACAAAAAACGGCTATATCAAACGCCCGATATCAAAATTATCAAGATTACCGGTTGACATTGAAACCAATAATGACGCACCTGAAACATCGAATCAGCAAAATGACGACACGAAACATGACGAAGTCATTGACCCTTATCAGTTGAAACAGAGGTCTCTTCGCAAGAGAACTAAAACTCAGCGATTTAACTTTACTAGCATGGCTGTATCATTTTTATTATTTTTTATAACAATACTTTCGAACACGGAAGCTTTGCAAACAACCCTATTTAAACAAGATCAAGGGTTATATTTTGATAAGGTATGTGACATGCGATTGGCAAGGGATGAATGGAAAATCAACATTTATTACGAAATGGAACCTTAGTGGACTTAAAGCTCTCAATATTTATTCAAACAACTTAGAAAAAACATGCAATGCAATACGAGAACAAAGTCATTGTGATATCATTATTACACAATTAAAACACGGGATCTCCGACCTTGAGTACTATAACAGCATGCTGCTCGGTCAGCAGTCGGGACCGCGCGCCGACGCATCCAGACAGCGGCGCGGGCTCATTGACGGGGTCGGTACTATCGCGAACACATTATTCGGTGTATTGGATCAGAGGTTCGCGGAAAACTACAAAAGGGACATTCAACAATTGCGAGACAATCAAAAACATATCACTTTATTTTGGAAAAATCAGACCTCGATAATTGAAGCTGAGAACAACCTTTTAAAGCGAACTGCAGACACGATCAACAAACAACATAAAATGATAAACCAACATATAAATAAATTAGAAAGGGCATTGAACGAATTGACTAAAAAGACAGAAATTTACTCTATCATAAACGAGTTCACATTAGGATCGATTGTAGCAAGCAATCTGTTAAATAACTTAAAAACTATTCAAAATACGCTTATCGATACTATAACTGATATTTATCATGGGCGGTTCAATCCCCATTTATTAACTCCCGAACAAATACGAAACGAATTAAGTACGATTGCTAGTCAGCTTACTAAAGATCAGATGTTAGCGGTTGATGACGTACATCTAAACATACAAAGGTTCTACGAATTATTGAAAGTAAAAGCACGAATGCTACCAGATTATTTAATTTTTGAAGTACAGTTGCCACTTATCAGTCGAGACACTTTTGAGATCTATCGCATTATCTCGATCCCACAGCAAAAGGGCGATATCATGCATAGTATAGTACCTATTTCGGAATACATTGCGATTAGTTTGAAAAAAGATAGTTTTATTATTATGACAGGCAACGATGTGAGATCATGTAAACAGTTGGAAAAAGCTTACTTATGTCATATTTTAAAACTTATATATCAATTGAAAATGGAGACGCAATTCTGTAAGATAGAGAATTCTAAATGTAAAACCAACATAAACAAATGTCTAAATCTTTGGATGGAAAGTCATACGATTAACAATTATATTTATTTCTGTTGCGACCGGTGTCAGTTGCGAGAAATGTGCGCGGATCAAGTTACCGCACAACAGCTGACGAGTGCCGGCATACTAAGTATTGATCATGATTGTATTTTAAAAACAGATAACTATACTGTATTGGCATATAAAGAACAGTCAAACCAAATTAACATTCGTCCAGATGTATACACACCCGTAATCGCTCCTATTAATCATATTTTAAATATTTCACTTCCACAAATTCCCTTAAACATAACGGGATTGGATACCGGAAAAGATATAACAGAATTAGGAGAAAAGATCAAGGGAATGAAAGAAAACGCGGAAGTTATAGAATCAGAAAGTATGTCTTTTCACGACGTACACCACTACAGTGTGATCTATGGGATCATCGTGGTAATAAGCGTCGTAACTTTCGTCGTGGTGGTCCGTCGCGTGCGCTGCCGCGGGAGGGAGCCGCGCGTGCCGGAGGCGGGCCCGCCCCAGCTGGAGCTGGAGGCCCGCCCGCCCCACTCCGAAGTACCAGTGAGTGTAAGTGTTGTGCAAAATACGCGTTTAGTAAATAAATCTACGTCTCCCGATTTACGTGATCGTTTTTGAGAAAAATTGAAAGACAATAACATTATTTTTATTATTATGTAATAATGATTATCTAAGCTTTATCAGTTTAAATGCAATTAAACACCAATAACTTCATAATGCAATAATGTTAAATTAAAATGCAAATTACGAACTCATGATTGTAATCTTAATATATAAAATCGTAAACTGAATGACTGACTGACTGACTGACTGATCTATCAACGCACAGCCCAAACCGCTAGACCTAGAGACTTGAAATTTTGCACACAGATACTTTATACAGTGTAGGCATCCACTAAGGAAGGATTTTTGAAAATTTCATCCCTAAGGGGATGAAATAAGGGATGAAAGTTTGTATGAAAGTCCCTCAGTTTTGAAGCTAGAATCTTCAAATTTTGTATTTAGGCTGACGATTGAAAATTAATAAATACGGGTCTCAGCGTTTTTCAAAATTCTACCCCCGAAGGGGTCAAAAGGGGGATGAATTTGTGTATTGAAGAAAATCCTTTATTTTCGAAGTTAAAATCGCTAAATTTATAATTCAGGCTTATGGATAGAAATCTAACGCAACGTATATTGTTTTTGTTAGGATTTCAACTCCAAAGGGGATGAAATGGGGGTGAAAAGGGTTAAAAAAACCTAAAAATAGATATGGATGTCGTTATCGGGGTTTTGTGGGATGACGATTGCAAAAATGACATTTACTTTGAAGTCCAACCACGGTGGACATGATTTAACCCCTAAAGGGGTGAAAATGGGGTCCAAATTTTGTATGGAAAAATAATATAAAATAGACATTACAACTTTAAAGTTCGTAGGAGCACATCTAAAAATAAATAGGCAAATATATATTTTGTTATTTTGAAAATCAACCCCTTAGGGGGTAAATGGGGTGAGTAAACATAAAAATCGGTATAGATGTCGTTATTGGGGTTTTCTGGGATGACGATTGCAAAAATGACATTTATTTTGAAGTCCAACACGGTGGACATGATTTAACCCCTAAAGGGGTGAAAATGGGGTCCAAATTTTGTATGGAAAAATAATATAAAGACATTACATCTTTAAACTTCGTAGGAGCACATCTCAAAATAAATAGGCAAATATATATTTTGTTATTTTGAAAATCAACCCCTTAGGGGGTAAATGGGGTGAGTAAACATAAAAATCGGTATAGATGTCGTTATTGGAGTTTTCTGGGATGACGATTGCAAAAATGACATTTATTTTGAAGTCCAACACGGTGGACATGATTTAACCCCTAAAGGGGTAAAAATGGGGTTCAAATTTTGTATGGAAAAAGAATACAAAATCGAAATTACAACTTTAAAATTCGTAGGAGCACGTCTAAATATATATTTTGGGATTTTGAAAATGAACCCCTTAGAGGGTAAGTGGGGTGAGTAACATAAAAATCGATATGGATGTCGTTCTTGAAGTTTTATGGGATGGTGATTGCGAAAATGAGATTTATTTTGAAGTCCAACGCGGTGGACATGAGACATATGGACCTGGACCTGGACATGCACATCCAGGGAACGGGAACGGGAACCGGAATGGGCACGGGCACGGGAACGGGAACGGAACGGATCGGAACGGAACGGCGCGGAGCGGAACGGAACGGAATGGAACGGAACCGGAACGAGACGGTAACGGGAACTAAAACGGGACGGATCGGAACGGAACGGCGCGGAGCGGAACGGAATGGAAAGGAACGGAACGAAACTGGAATGAAACGGGAACGGAACGGGAATAGAACAGGATGGGAACGGGAATGGGAACAAGAACCGGACGGGAACGGAACGGGAACAAGAACGGGAACGTAAGGCGTACGGGACGGTTAGGGGACGTTTACGGGACGGGAACGCAGCGGGAACGGAACGGGAATGGGAACGGGAACGAAACGTGAACGAAACAGGAACGGAACGGGAATATAACGGGACGGGAACGGGAACGAGAACAGGATGGGAACGGGATAGGAACGGGATGGGTACGGAAACGGAAACGGAAGGGGTACGGGACGGTTACGGGACGTTTACGGGAACGGAACGGAACGGAATGGATCGGAACGGAACGGCGCGGAGCGGAACGGAACGGAAAGGAACGGAACCGGAAGGAGACGGTAACGGGAACTAAAACGGGACGGATCGGAACGGCGCGGAGCGGAACGGAATGGAAAGGAACGGAACGACACTGGAATGAAACGGGAACGGAACGGGAATAGAACAGGATGGGAACGGGAACGGGAACAAGAACCGGACGGGAACGGAACGGGAACAAGAACGGGAACGTAAGGCGTACGGGACGGTTAGGGGACGTTTACGGGACGGGAACGCAGCGGGAACGGAACGGGAATGGGAACGGGAACGAAACGTGAACGAAACAGGAACGGAACGGGAATATAACGGGACGGGAACGGGAACGAGAACAGGATGGGAACGGGATAGGAACGGGATGGGTACGGAAACGGAAACGGAAGGGGTACGGGACGGTTACGGGACGTTTACGGGAAAGGAACGCAAACGGGACGGGAACGGAACGGGAACGGGGAGCGGGAACGGGAACGGGAACTGGAAGCCTTGTGCGAGGCCCGCCACACGCGGCAAATGTCTTGCCTCGCGAGGCAGCGCGCTTGATGGGGACTCGCCTAATCGCGTAAAAATGGCTGGCCGGATCCTGGTTGAAGGTTCCTTAAAAGGATTTCGTCTAATATCCACGCGGACGAAGTCGCGGGCAGAAGCTAGTACTTATTAATATTATCATTTGAATCATGACTAACATAGAACACTAAGAATATTGTTACTAACTAAATGAAATATTTAAGATAACATGAAATGAAGCATTGACTATTTTATGTTAGTAATTTATGAACTTTAACTGTCTCTACATTATTATTGTATTTTTATGTATTCCTGTTGCCCGGGAATATGTACGAGCAAACCCGTACATTTTTGTATGTTTCGTTATTTAGCATTGTAAGCAGAACGTGGCCTGCGCGCCGCCGCGCGATCGATATTATAAATCAGTTGCAATAAATAACTCATGGAAACAACATCTTATCATTTTCCACCAAATTGACCGCGATCGGTATATTTCGGAATTATCTATCAATTATCATTATCATCGGTAACAATCCGTATGTATGGTTAACAGACCATACATGATTGGCTATGAATTCTAAATTCAAATTAATTTTGTTTTAAAAATATGACATTCTATTTACAAAATCAGTCTTTTGTTTATTGATTAGCGTTGTATTTTCATTACATTTCAACATTTTTCCTCATAATGGATACTTCGAAATTTCGTGTAATTATGGAATATGAGTTCCGTCGTGGCACCAACGCGGCACAAACGACCCGTAACATCAACGACGTTTACGGAGAGAACTGTACAAACGAACGTACAACCCGTTATTGGTTTGCTCGGTTCCGTTCTGGGAATTTTGACTTGAATGAAAAATGAACCTCGTGGTCGTCCGGAAACTTTGGTCAACAATGATGAATTAAAGGCGATTGTGGAAGCAGATGAATCGCAATCTACAGCTGAGCTAGCAGCAGCTTTTGATGTTAGCATCAAAACAATATTGGTCCATTTGCGACAGATTGGCAAGATAAAAAAGCTTGATAGATGGGTGCCCCACTGCTACTTCACGACAACGCGCGACCCCATACTGCACAACAGACCGTTTCTAAGCTGCATGAGTTGGGTTTGGAAGCTCTCCCTCATCCGCCATACTCACCAGATCTTGCGCCTACCGACTATTACTTTTTCCAAAATTTGGACAACTTTTTAGTGGGAAAAAAATTCAATTCCCGAGAGGCAGTACAAAACGCCTTTGAAGAGTTTGTTGTCTCCCGTCCAGCTGATTCTTTCAAGAAGGGCATCCATAAACTGCCACAGCGTTGGCAAAGATGCATTGATTGCAGGGGTGATTACTTTGAATAAAAGAAATAAATAAGTTCGAAAAAAAAATACTTTAACTTTTTTCAAACAAAACGGCAATTTCATAGGTAAAGACCTAATATTTGTAAGGATACTAGTATAATATATTTAGTTTCTTCTGTTAAAAATTGGTATTATATTAGTAAACACAAGTTAGGAAGATAGAGGGAGTAGCTCTCCCATTTCCCTTCCCACCCATCAAAATTTTATTAAACGTAGGTCACTGAATTCAGATTAAAAAAAAATGGGTCAGTCTAGAATGCCATTAATTGCCAGTTGGTTCAATCATTTTGATTGACCCAGTGTTTTTTGCTCCCTTTTAATTTCATCATATTAACCACTCAATTTGGTCAGTTTAGCGGTTCATAGGAATCAACAACAAAAGACTTTTCAATGTATCAAAGTGACATTCCTATTTCTTGTTACAGCTCTTACAAGCGAAGTCCTATCGACGCACGGCGAGGAGATCACGTTCGCGCTAATAGAGGCGAGCGTGCTGCACCTGCACTCGTACATGCTGTCTGAAGTGGCGGAGGCGCTCCTCGAACTGATGACGTGGCAGCGGCACCACAATACAGACTGGCTGCAATCCGCGGTCAGGAGGCTGCCGGCCGCGCGCGCCGCCGCCACGCCGCAGCAGTGCGCGCAGTTCCACCAGTACGCCATGAGGTCAGTATCTGCTGGAGCTATGACATGGCAGGGGCACCACATACAGACTGGCTGCAATCCGCGGTCAGGAGGCTGCCGGCCGCGCGCGCCGCCGCCACGCCGCAGCAGTGCGCGCAGTTCCACCAGTACGCCATGAGGTCAGTATCTGCTGGAGCTATGACATGGCAGGGGCACCACATACAGACTGGCTGCAATCCGCGGTCAGGAGGCTGCCGGCCGCGCGCGCCGCCGCCACGCCGCAGCAGTGCGCGCAGTTCCACCAGTACGCCATGAGGTCAGTATCTGCTGGAGCTATGACATGGCAGGGGCACCACATACAGACTGGCTGCAATCCGCGGTCAGGAGGCTGCCGGCCGCGCGCGCCGCCGCCACGCCGCAGCAGTGCGCGCAGTTCCACCAGTACGCCATGAGGTCAGTATCTGCTGGAGCTATGACATGGCAGGGGCACCACATACAGACTGGCTGCAATCCGCGGTCAGGAGGCTGCCGGCCGCGCGCGCCGCCGCCACGCCGCAGCAGTGCGCGCAGTTCCACCAGTACGCCATGAGGTCAGTATCTGCTGGAGCTATGACATGGCAGGGGCACCACATACAGACTGGCTGCAATCCGCGGTCAGGAGGCTGCCGGCCGCGCGCGCCGCCGCCACGCCGCAGCAGTGCGCGCAGTTCCACCAGTACGCCATGAGGTCAGTATCTGCTGGAGCTATGACATGGCAGGGGCACCACATACAGACTGGCTGCAATCCGCGGTCAGGAGGCTGCCGGCCGCGCGCGCCGCCGCCACGCCGCAGCAGTGCGCGCAGTTCCACCAGTACGCCATGAGGTCAGTATCTGCTGGAGCTATGACATGGCAGGGGCACCACATACAGACTGGCTGCAATCCGCGGTCAGGAGGCTGCCGGCCGCGCGCGCCGCCGCCACGCCGCAGCAGTGCGCGCAGTTCCACCAGTACGCCATGAGGTCAGTATCTGCTGGAGCTATGACATGGCAGGGGCACCACATACAGACTGGCTGCAATCCGCGGTCAGGAGGCTGCCGGCCGCGCGCGCCGCCGCCACGCCGCAGCAGTGCGCGCAGTTCCACCAGTACGCCATGAGGTCAGTATCTGCTGGAGCTATGACATGGCAGGGGCACCACATACAGACTGGCTGCAATCCGCGGTCAGGAGGCTGCCGGCCGCGCGCGCCGCCGCCACGCCGCAGCAGTGCGCGCAGTTCCACCAGTACGCCATGAGGTCAGTATCTGCTGGAGCTATGACATGGCAGGGGCACCACATACAGACTGGCTGCAATCCGCGGTCAGGAGGCTGCCGGCCGCGCGCGCCGCCGCCACGCCGCAGCAGTGCGCGCAGTTCCACCAGTACGCCATGAGGTCAGTATCTGCTGGAGCTATGACATGGCAGGGGCACCACATACAGACTGGCTGCAATCCGCGGTCAGGAGGCTGCCGGCCGCGCGCGCCGCCGCCACGCCGCAGCAGTGCGCGCAGTTCCACCAGTACGCCATGAGGTCAGTATCTGCTGGAGCTATGACATGGCAGGGGCACCACATACAGACTGGCTGCAATCCGCGGTCAGGAGGCTGCCGGCCGCGCGCGCCGCCGCCACGCCGCAGCAGTGCGCGCAGTTCCACCAGTACGCCATGAGGTCAGTATCTGCTGGAGCTATGACATGGCAGGGGCACCACATACAGACTGGCTGCAATCCGCGGTCAGGAGGCTGCCGGCCGCGCGCGCCGCCGCCACGCCGCAGCAGTGCGCGCAGTTCCACCAGTACGCCATGAGGTCAGTATCTGCTGGAGCTATGACATGGCAGGGGCACCACATACAGACTGGCTGCAATCCGCGGTCAGGAGGCTGCCGGCCGCGCGCGCCGCCGCCACGCCGCAGCAGTGCGCGCAGTTCCACCAGTACGCCATGAGGTTAGTATCGAACCTTTGCCGCAAATCCACCTTTGGCACAGTTCCACCAGTACGCTATGAAATGAGGTTTGTATCAAACCAACCTCCCTAGCCAAAGTAACTTTAATAAAAAATGGCAAATCTTCCTTATCACTTCGATCAAAAATTACACATCTTCCTTATCACTTCGCTTTAGAAACATGTACGGATTTGACGTTTTGAAAATAGATTGTTGGCGAAAACGTCAATACGTCCCATACATGTTTCGAAAGCTGAAGCGATATAACGAACCACTTTTTGTGGCGTTTGTCCTAAACCACGGTGGTATATCATTGAATATGTCAATTAACCAAGCCAAGCGGTTTATTTTCATCTTTTCTAGCACTGATGCCTGCTATTTTCTAACTTTGTAATAAACAAACTCATTTCCTAATTCAAGCATTACATATCACTGTAAAGACAGCACAAATAATACAGAGTTACTAATTTTCTTACAGGGCAGAGAAATGCAAAGAATTAACGCGACTCCTACGAGATTTCGCAAGGCTGTACAGATAAGCGGTACTGAAGCGACCCGCGGCCCGCCCGCGACCCCAAGACTGAACGGGACAAACCGGCGTATATAGCATACGCCCCAGAACAGAGTATTCTCCAAAAATATAGTTGATTGGTGCATTTTCAAGTGACGAATCATTTATAAGAATTATCTCAATTAGAACATTTGTTATGACATTGTAGCTTAGGTAGGTAAACAATAAATAAAATCTCATATCAACCCAACTACCGTACCGGTTTGAGTTATATATTCGATTCGTTGAATTCGCCCAGATATAAATAAAACACATTGTTTTTGATATCTGTATAAGTTTATTTTAGAATTAAACCAAGATGAGTCACTCGTAATTTAGGTAAGTATGACTTTGATGGAATATATTTTGTTATTATTATACTCTCTTTTATTTGAAATGTGATAGCATTGAATTGTAAATATTTATTATAAATGTTTACTTTAAACCTGATTGTCTTTCACTTCCTCCTAAACTACATACAAAAAAGTCATATGATTCTTCACTTTTTCTTTGTGTTTTTAGGACTTGAGAGAGTAACGAAACTGACTCTTCTAGGTGCTTTGGGACTCGGTGCGGCATTTGCCGTCACTGGCTCCTTGATATCGGTCACTTTAGCCTTCTTCAAGAAATTACTTCCATCATTATCGCTAGTGGAACTTTTAGGGGTACTCGGTAGATTCTTTGGAGATTCTTTCTTCCTCTCAGGTGTGGTTTTCTTATCATCAGATTGGCTCTCGGCCGATTTAGTCTCAGACGATTGGCTCTCGGCCGATTTAGTCTCAGACGATTGACTCTCGGCCGATTTAGTCTCAGACGATTGGCTTTCGGCCGATTTAGTTTCAGACGATTGGCTCTCGGCCGATTTAGTCTCAGAAGATTGGCTCTCGGTCCATTTAGTCTGAGTTTCATCATAAACTAGCTTCATGTCCTCACTATCCTCAATTTCTATAATGGCTGCTGGTGTGTCCACATCCATAGACTCGGTCTGCTTAGGAACAACTATTTCGGTATTGGAGTTATCTGACCACGAAGGATTGGCCATTTCTTCTAATACATCCCTTTTAACGGGAGTTTTTTGTTTGTCCACTTGGATCTTTTGTTTCTTCGAAGGCGTCTTGAACTTTATAAATGAGTCTATTTTCTGCAGGTTACTGGTCGTTTTGGTTTCTTCGGGTGTGTTCTCTGTTTTTGTTTCGTTTTTCTGTGGTTCAGTTTCTTCAACTTCCATTGCTGCTATAAAAAAATAAATTAAGTTAAATCGACAAATATTTCACGAATGATCAATGTTTCTGCAATTTCTGTCTCTACCACACTGAATTTAGTATGTGCTGGGCATATTATAACAACTAAATGATCTGTTGATAAGACTGACCGCGAGTTTCTACTGCATTGAAAAAGAGTTATCCAATAGTTAGACCATGGGTACATTTACTCAGCAGTTGGGCCATAGTTCGGGAATTGACAAATTATTAACATTGTACAGACTTGTGTTCTCATTACAGTCAGTGGCGTGGCACGAATCATGAAAATTTTTCAACGGAGTGGGGATAAGTTCGCGCATGTGCTCTTGTGAGCGACCAATAGCGCGCGCCCCTCTCCCGCCGCCCGCGCCCCTCACCGCAACGCATACCCAAAATACGCGTTCCGCGCAATCCCCACCCGATTTCATGATTCGTGCCACTGACTGTATCTGTCAGACTGTTTCAAACCAATGTTTATAATACTTACTGACTAGTGGGAAATGCAGTTAGAGTTTGACAAATGAAATCGGTACTGTACCTGCTTTTGTTTGTACATCGGTGTGTGTGTCACGCAACGGCTCCCCGAGCTCGTTGTGGGAGAAGGTGACGACGGAGCAGAAGCCGTCGGTGCTGGACGCCACCAGCCGCCGCCCGTCGGCCGCCCAGCTCAGGTCCGTCAGCCTGAGGGAACAACCCACTAGTTACTGGCTGCTGCAACTAGAATAGGTGACGACGGAGCAGAAGCCGTCGGTGCTGGACGCCACCAGCCGCCGCCCGTCGGCCGCCCAGCTCAGGTCCGTCAGCCTGAGGGAACAACCCACTAGTTACTGGCTGCTGCAACTAGAATAGGTGACGACGGAGCAGAAGCCGTCGGTGCTGGACGCCACCAGCCGCCGCCCGTCGGCCGCCCAGCTCAGGTCCGTCAGCCTGAGGGAACAACCCACTAGTTACTGGCTGCTGCAACTAGAATAGGTGACGACGGAGCAGAAGCCGTCGGTGCTGGACGCCACCAGCCGCCGCCCGTCGGCCGCCCAGCTCAGGTCCGTCAGCCTGAGGGAACAACCCACTAGTTACTGGCTGCTGCAACTAGAATAGGTGACGACGGAGCAGAAGCCGTCGGTGCTGGACGCCACCAGCCGCCGCCCGTCGGCCGCCCAGCTCAGGTCCGTCAGCCTGAGGGAACAACCCACTAGTTACTGGCTGCTGCAACTAGAATAGGTGACGACGGAGCAGAAGCCGTCGGTGCTGGACGCCACCAGCCGCCGCCCGTCGGCCGCCCAGCTCAGGTCCGTCAGCCTGAGGGAACAACCCACTAGTTACTGGCTGCTGCAACTAGAATAGGTGACGACGGAGCAGAAGCCGTCGGTGCTGGACGCCACCAGCCGCCGCCCGTCGGCCGCCCAGCTCAGGTCCGTCAGCCTGAGGGAACAACCCACTAGTTACTGGCTGCTGCAACTAGAATAGGTGACGACGGAGCAGAAGCCGTCGGTGCTGGACGCCACCAGCCGCCGCCCGTCGGCCGCCCAGCTCAGGTCCGTCAGCCTAAAGGTACAATTCGGTTCTTAGCGACCGCGACCCGCGACCGCAATCGGGTCGCGCGACCCACTGCTTAGTATGAATTTATATGGAGTACTGAACAAATCGAGCGACCATGTCGCGCGACCGGTGGGCGCGGCCAGAGAGTCGCCGGAGCCGAAGGCAGTGCAGTCACGCGACGTAGGCGAGAAGTACATAAAAATGGCGGGGTTTTCACCGAACAAGGACGAGAACTTGATAGAATGTGATTTAACCTACAATGTTTTCTGTACTTTTCATCTTTATCATGAGTATTTGAAAGCAACCCTCTTCTTCTCGCGTTATGAAAATTGAGTCAATCTTCATGTTTTGTTCTGGAGGCATAGAAAATAACATAATAAACAATCATCATTTTTTCGTCCTCCAATAGCTGCTGAATAACTTTGTTCCTAGCTTAAGCCTTGCACCCTGCTGTCGCTGACATCAGAAAGCTAAAGGTCGCCCCGCGACAGGCGACCATGGTCGCATGGTCACATGGTCGCGGTCGCTAACATCAGAAGTCTACCTTATAGATTAGGAGGTCATAACAAATTTGGTAACGATCACGTAAGTGGCTGACTCTGGGTTCACAGGATGGAGAGGCACTCTCTGATGCTAAATATGTCAGTCTGTTTGCGTGAAGTGGTTGCGTTCTTTTTATATGCAGGCTGAAAAAAAAACTATAATTTTTTTGAAAAGAAATTATAGCCCATGTTACTTGTTGATAAAGTAGCTTTCTGTAGGTGAAAAAAAATTCAAAATCGGATCAGTACTTTTTGAGTTTATACATTTCGTTCATCAGCCATTTTTGATGTCCCCACTGCTGGGGCACAGGCCTTCCTTATGGGTGGTAAGGAGGATGGGCCATAACCCACCACGCGGGCCCAATGCGGATTGGTGGGTATTAACGACTGCAAATGCAGCCGGGACCAACGGCTTAACGTGCCTTCCGAAGCACGGAGGAGCTCGAGATAATAAACTTTTGGTCACCCATCCCATGACCGACCCTTGCGAACGTTGCTTAACTTCCGCAATCGCTGGGCCAGGCGCTAAACCACTGCGCCACCGAGCTCCTCATTTATTTATACATTACAAAATCTCTTTGTTTATACATTACAAACAAACAAAAAGTTAATCGCTCATACCTACGAAACGCAACCCAATTTTGGTCAGTCCTTACACAGTTCAGGTAAGTACAACTAGTACTTACTTGCTGTACATTGTCAGCCATTTACCTTATCGTTTTTTGTTTTGGTAACGATAACACATTTTTCAGCCTGCATATAAAAAGAACGCAACCACTTCAGGCAAACAGACTGACATATTTAGCATCAGAGAGTGCCTCTCCATCCTGTGAACCCAGAGTCAGCCACTTACGCGATCGTTACCAAATTTGTTATGACCTCCTAATATATTAAGAGAAACAACTCACTAGATTAGATACCACGGACTGGTTGAACTCAAATAGTCGAAAAATAAATTATAGTTCTGATTCATTAAAATGTCGTGGACAACGTGCCGGACTACAGCTGCACCACAATAGTTGGAAATCTGACTTTTTGATTATGCCATGAAAGTCGATAGTCATCGAGATCCAGGCGTCCAGTGGCGAAGGGTCCATACAAGCCGATTCCCATCGGCTTACCTTTTCAAAATCCCACCCCACCGATCCACCATGCAGTTCATATTATTATCATACATGTCATTACTTAATTAATTTTCAGCATTTCGGTAATGCCTACGGTTAACATTTATGGGTTTCTAAGGCCCTCCGCTGCCTTGAGCGGGATCCCGGCGCGGGTACACGGTGCGGGAGCCCGTCGCGGACAAACAGCCCGTCGCGGGAACCCGCGCCGTGCTCCGTCGCGGACAAATAGCCCGTCGCGGGAACCCGCGCCGTGCTCCCGTACCGTGATCAGTCGCGGACAAATAGCCCGTCACGGGCGGCTGCGACGGGCTATTGTATATTGTATAAGCCAGCGCCGCCAGTACAATCTTGGCCACGCGTGTGATGTGAGCAGCCGAATTTCCTGTGGCCTCCTTCCGCCTCAATCACATCATAATAAATTACACTGTCTTCCAGTCTCACCTACGTACGAGTATGTTCGAAGTTTCAACCTCACGAGGGCCTTGCGTTAAATTTACTGAAAAAAAACTTTTTTAAAAACACGTTTTTAAATCGGACTAAATTATTACAAAAAAAAAATCGGACTAAAAACATTAAAAAGACTAAAAACTAAAAAAAATAAATTCTTTAGTAAATATTTATAACCCTACCTACGGAAATTTTATGAAATCGTGGGGCGCAGGCTAAAGACAATATGGATGATAAATTTTACAAAGTGCGCCCCACGTTTTTAGGTTTAAAATTTCCGTAGGTAGGGTTTAAAATATTTACAGAAGAATTATTTTTTTTACTTTTTAGTCCATTTTAATGTTTTTAGTCTGATTTTTTTTGTAATAATTTAGGTAAGTAGTCCGTTTTACAAACGTGTTTTTAAAAAAGTTTTTTTTTTTCAGTAAATTATTATTTTCTGCTTTTGAGTTAACGATCTAAGACAAAAAATATACCATTTCCTATCGGAGCAGTCTTCAAGACGATTCAAACTCCCAAACTCTATGGGGTTGCATGGTTTTATTACAGAGTTCCAGTGGCCTTCTTTCGGCTCCATCATCAGACCCTGAACACTATTTCCCAACAAAGTACTCGTCAAGACGATTCAAACTAGCCTAAACTCGATAGGGTTGCACGGTTTCAATATTGAGTTCCTATGGCATGGCCTTCCAGCTTCATCATCAGACCCTGGAGCTCGACTCCAATTAGAGTACTCATCAAGACGATTCTAACGAGCCCAAACACGATGGGGTTGTATAGTTTCATCATGGAGATCCTGTGGCCTTCTTCCGGATCCATCATCAAATCAGCTCAATGACACCATAATATTGCATTGCGTTCAAGTTCTGACTTATGTTTAAAGTTTCAAGTCTCTAGCTCATCGGGAAGCTAGTATAAAATCGTTCGCAAACTTACTTTGCGGACAAACAAACGAGAAAGCAACCTTGTGCGTGCGGCGGGCAATCCGCCACACGCAGCGCTGCTTTATAAATATGCAGGAAACAGCACCCAGAGCGGATGCCCGCGACGGGATCCCGCTCAAGGCAGCGGAGGGCCTAAGTAAAAACGCTCGGCGAAAAACAATCGCGCGCCGCGCCGAGCGCAAGGAGCACGCATAAGGAGTATCAAATTCGTTGGCGCACAAAACCTCGAGGCAAGCCAACATCCTTTAGCTTACCTTTTCGTACTATGTCTTGGCGTGGTTGCCACGGGTAACGGTTGATTGTTATTACTCTGTCTCTTTCTCACCAATGCACACAGTCGCGTGCCTTTCGGTTGGAAATAGTGAGAGGTAATCCGCAACAGGCCGGCTTAAGTTTTCTCTGTATTTCTATATGAAGCAATTTTAAAGTTTCTTTTATCTTTTTGTTGGAGAGATGAATGAATATTTATGATGAAAAAAAAACAAAATAAGAATGATACAAGAAAATATACCGCATATCGGATATTTTTTATTTAGAAGTATAATTTTGTTCGATTTGTTTCGGAATCGGAACCAGATGTTGGATGTCGTCGGAAGGAAGGAATTTAGTGTTATTATTAGTAGTATGTGTGCGCCATTATCATAGTTTACGTGCGTGTTTGGTAAAGTAATTATGTATTTTTTCATGTATTATCTTATCTTTTTACTGTTTACCTAATTTTGTGGTCCCTGGCTTACCTTCGCAATAAATTGACCCCTCGCCACTGCAGGCGTCACACATCTCCTAAACGCTAGACCGACAAATTCTGGTTTTTGTGCGACAAATTCCAACAAACTGTCGACTTCATCATGGCATAGTCAAAAAGTCAGATTTCCAATTTCTTTTTGTGGCGTAGCTATAGCCGGCGCGTTCCTATGAACGTTAAAAGTTTCAGGAATGAAATGTCTTTAGCTCAGGGTTAGGCATGTTAATATGTGAATGAAGTGAATTGTTGATGGTGTATCTAATAAATAAAATAAAGTGAACATTATTATCTGATTCAAGAGAAAGGCGGCTGTTGGAAACGGTGGTGGAAAGAAATATTTTCAACTAGTATTAGTTTATCTCGGCTGGAAAGGAGGGAAATAGTATTAGTTTGACTGACCTCGTATAATGTATATTGGATATGACGGCGAGCGGCGCCTTCTGCTGCGTGTCGTAGAGCAGTATGGAGCGCTTGGTGGCGACGGCCAGCACCATGCGCGCGCGCGCGGGGAACGCGGGCCGCGGGCCGCCGCCCCGCGCCGCGTACACGCGCGGCGACCAGCGCGCCACCAGCGCCGCCTCGCCGCACGGCACCACGCACGCCGGACTATTAACAAAGAAAGAAAATAGGGTAAACCAGCCAATTATTGGCCCTTTAAGCAATACGTTACAAAAAAAACTCCTCAGATATATTTTTTTCCTTTTTTTATTATTGATTTATCCATTCAGATAAATAAGTATATTGTGATTATTACATACAATATGATTTTTTCAATATTTTCAGGCAATGTTAATTTATCAAGATAATATACTAATGATTCAGTTTTACTTAAAAGCAATACAGTTTATTGATTAATATTCTTATTTTTTGATGTTAAGTTAAAGGGGCCAATAAATTGGGGGGAGGCCAATAATGGGACGATTTACCCTAGTTTTTATTTCTCGCCAATAAACATACACAGAACACTTAAACAGAAACTAAAAAGAAAAAATAAAACATGACCAGGCGGCAACAAACTTTACCACTTTTTCGCACATTTTGATGCTGCCTGGGGCGCCTAGAACTACTTTTCCATTACTCAAAATTTCTGCCAATGTTATATTCGATTAAGATACATGATTGGCTTGCTAATATACCACACCGAATCCAGAGCTCTGTAAATTGTATACCTTCAATCGCTTTTCAGCTCTTTTGTTGCTCAACCACTCTCACCCCCGCCACTGAAAATCTGCGAGGTGTCCGGATCTGTTAATAATGATAGTATGGCAAACTAACAAGAGGGATTTCGTCGCTCTGTAAATTATCCACCTATTTCCGGGGCTAACTCTTAATTCAAGCGTCTGTTTCTGCGACGTTCAGAAAACGCTGTTACGATACAATTAGTGGTGAAAATTTTCGCAATGTTTTTTATGTTTGCGAAACTTTGGAATATTTCAGGAATACTTCTGGAAATATTCTTAGTAACTTCCAAAATTACAGCAACTTTGAAAGTTTGCAAAATAGATTTATTAACTTAGAAAAGCCTGTCTGTCCCACTAGTCCCATTGACCCAGTCAATGATGGGGATGGGACAGGTGGGATAATTGATTATTTCTCACTAGTCCCATGAGACAACTAATACTCATATATTTTTTATCTACTCTCATTTCATAAAATACGAATTATGAATTTTAAAACAAATTTATATTGATATTATACTTTATACACGCAATACCGAAAAAAATTTAAAAGTGATTTTATAACATACCTTTGCTAACTAAACAATGTTATAAAATAACTTTCTTTCTCATTACAATACAGGGCAAATCCAAAAAGAAGGCAGTGCCGTGATATAAAAAAAAACAACGATATTCCCACATACTTTCCATGATTAAAATCTCATTATTTTTGTTCTAATGGAATGTGTGCCATTTTCAGTGCATTACAAAAAAGTTTTGATTTCAGTTTTCACTGTTTGTTGTACTGAATTTCATGGGTTCTTTTTCATTTAAAGAAAATATGACTCCGCCCCTATATTTTAGATGCAGCGACGGAAAGGGAATCGAGCAAGATAATATTCCAGCAGTGTCTCTCTCTTTTTTAACCTTGATCTTTTATTTAGTACTAGCTAATGCCCGCGACTTCGTACGCGTGGACTTTATGACTTCGGCGAATGCATATAATGGAACTAATGTAGTTACATAAGAAAATACTTGTAGAAGTGTTATGGTTCTGCATCAGGTGTTCCAGATCTTCAGTCTGAACAACTTTTGCAAAGATGACATTTTTATATTTTGTAAAGTTTAGCTGGACCATTATGGTTCTGCATCAGGTGTTCCGGATCATAGATTTTTATACCTCAACAAAAAATGCTCATCAGGCTGAACAACTTTTGCAAAGATGTCATTATTATATTTTGTATAGTTTAGCTGGATCATTATGGTTCTGCATCGGGTGTTCCAGATCTTCGATTTTTATACCTCAACAAAAAATGCTCATCAGGCTGAACCACTTTTGCAAAAATGACATTTTTATATTTTGTATAGTTTAGCTGGACCATTATGTTTCTGCATCAGGTGTTCCAGATCTTCGATTATTGTACCTCAACAAAAAATGCTCATCAGGCTGAACAACTTTTGCTAGGGTGTCATTTTTATATTTTGTATAGTTTAGCTGGACCATTATGGTTCCGCATCAGGTGTTCCATTTTCCAATAGTAGATTGTATTACAAGGGAGCAAAATAATATTTTTACGGCGAGAGCGCTTTTTATGTCGCCCTCGCCAAAAATATTTTGCGCCCGAGTCATATACTCTACTTTTCATCCCCTTTCTATGAGAAAATAAATAGGAGACTGTGTTTATGTAATTAATGAAAATGTTCTTTATTTAAAAAAGACACGTGAAAAGTAAAAATAATTACAAATTTATAGTTACGTTTGATACACTAGCGCAATTTTCAAAAGTTATTGTACTAAGTACGTAAGTATGTACTAATTACAAGAACACAGACTTAATTCGCGCGCTTATGTTTTTTTTCAGTTTGCGCGGGTTATCGCGCCGCGGCGACCTCGCCGCGCCGTCTATACAGCCAGTCAATACATACCAGCCGGCGGCGGCATTCGAATTCTTTGAAAGATACATGTTCTAAATTCAAATCTCTTTTTGGTCCCACTTATATAGGAACAATGCATCCTTTTTCGAATAGAAGGGATGAAAAATCAATTATACCCTAAGTTATGCCCAGGATTAACAGCTATATACCTAACAAAAAAGTTTCATTCGCATCCGTTCAGTATTTCCGGAGATTAACGTGTTCAAACAGACACACTTTTTTTCAAATTCTTACTCTATTACTATGTTTCCATCGCGCCAGATATATATATTTTTTTATATATGTAATGTACAGACACACTTTTTCTACTGTTTCATTATATGTAAGGATGTTCAATCCCAAATTGTATGAGCGTAGATAAAGTAGTGTATAAAACTGCACATAACTAGGTATTAAAACACTCGTGTGATACTATTAAAACTATTATTTATTTTATTTAACCATTTATTTCAGGCATCAATGGCCCATACAATAAATACCTTAAAGACTAACATACATAAATAATAAATATTACACTTTATCACGTATTGACGGCGACGTGTTGCGCAACGCAGTGTCCGGTAACCGGCCGCGAAATCGACGGACACCCTTCGGCCAAAAATCTTCACTCATGAAGGTCTTTAGATGTTCGGTCGGCGCCCTCACCACGAATGAGTTGAATTGTGGCGAGACTCCAACCGTTGGACCCTCAGAGTATATTTTGACTTGATTCTGATGTACTCCACGAGATCTGCTTTAGTGGAGTAATGCAGGCGGGACACGTACACCAGCGTCGTCGGAATAGCCGGGCGCAGCAGGTGATTGTGTCCAGTCGGGGCGGTGCCACATAGGTTACGGCGGGCGGGTTTCTTCTTCTTCTCCACCTTTTTAAAGCCGTCCTCGTCACACCCATCATCCTGTCTCCGTGGTGCTGAAGCCTTAGTGACAGGGCCGAGAAGATTTTCTCCCTCATTTGTAGCCCGCTTGAGTTGTGATGTAGCGGGTCGATTGGTAGCGGTGACTGCAGAATATGCACGTTGAGGTGTTGACGTACATACGCGTGACGTATCCGCCGGGGCGGCGGAGCGGGCGGCGGGGCGCGGTGCATCGCGCACTGTGGCGGCAGCGATCGGTGACGCATCCATATGCGCCGACTCGAAACTGCCGATGGATGCATTTTGCGCCCCACGACGAGTGTTCACGTTGTTGGAGGCCTCGGGTGACCTACTTACCGAAGCCGTGTTGCTTAATAACACGACTTGGGCTCGCAACTCACTTATGGTGTTATCCGAAGCCTCTAATTTACACATTACTCAGGGAGGTGATGTCCTTCAACAGCCTGGTGACGTCGACGTGGCCGATAGTGTAGTGTTATCATTTGGATAACCTCACTATAGTTGATTAAACATCCCCTTGGAATTACTTAGGTTTAACAAACACCTTTTTATTTTCACAATGTTGACCCGTAAGGCCGCATCTCGCCAGGAGGAGGCTAAACTCCATCAAACCCTACAGGAACTAAAGGCCACCAAGGAGTTGGTTAAGCAACTGCATTTGGAAAGAGATGAGAATGAAAAGGAATTGTTAGATGTGCTTCAAAGCAATACACAACTCAAAAAGGAAATGTCTGAGTTACATTTGTCACAACAGAATATGTTTGAGGAACGTAATAGGTTACAAACTTTAATCGATGGGTTCGACCAGTGCAGAGATGAGTATGAGAAGGCCCTCAGACTCATCTCTGGACTGGAAAAGCAGCTACATGACGCTAATAACCGTATTTATAAGTTAGAGTCAGAACAAAACCAAGCGGTAGTCACTCAGAACTTGAGTCTTTACGATGAGTTAGTCGGCTGTGACCCAAAACTTGTTTCTCCCTCACTTAACCATAAGCCAACAATCACAATTGATTTAACTTCTGAAGACTCAATTAATTGCACTATGAGTCAGGCAATGGTTGGTTGTAGTAGAAACAAGCTAAAGAAATATGTAAAAATTAACAAGTATATTTCAAAAACAAAAAAGTTACTAAATAAGCAGAAACACTTTTTCAAAAATATTAGTCACATTAGAGAGCGTAGACAACTAATTGGACCCATTTTTGCAAACGGGAACCAACCCACAATTTGAGTGAAATTGAGTTTAGTACATAGATGGCGCTCAAATCACGCATTCTATCTTCCCAAAAAAAATGGTTCCTTTTTACCGACTAACAACAGAGATACAACACTGTCACTTGCGGAACCAACCCACTTTGGCCACCTTTTAAAAAACTATAAAGCATGGTCCCTTAATAGTTATTAAAACAAATTGTTAAAAAGAACCATGACCCTTGGTACCTTAACAACTTAAGCATTTTAATTATGCAAACCAGAACCAATGTTGGTTAGTTCCATCAACCATAAAAAGTTACAATATTTTTATAACTAAATAGAACCAAGGAGTTTGGTTCTTGTTTGTATAATGCAAATAAGGTTAGTTTGGAAGGAACCATGTAGCATAATTCTTGATAGTGATAAAATTCCGCAGGATTTAAACAAAAATAAAAGATCCATGTAGCAATAGTGTTAAAATTCAGCATTATCTAAACAAAAATAAAAGATACATTCTTATCGCTGGTACCTTTAACATAAAAATGTAATCTGCGTTTTCTGTGACAGTTAAAAATAACAAAATGTGATAAATAAATTTATCAATCTGGTCTTCGAAATGACAGTAGAGACCGACCGAACCCAGTTTTCGCTGAGAACCGAGACCGACCGAGAATAAAAATCAGTCAAAGATTTTTGTTTTTTTTTTAATGTTACTATGAAATTGCGAATATTGATGAAAAAACACATTTAATTTCATCAAAAATCTTTATCATAATAGCGCTAGGTGTACGCAAAATAAACGCAAATCGGTGTACAGCACAGTTTGGTACACGTGTACTTGAGGTCAAAACAATATTTTGGACCAGCAGTTCTTAAAATTCTTCCCTTAGGAGAGAAATTATGGTGTCACCTTTTTTTGTAACTAAATTTGTAATTATGAATAATCGTAAAAAATACTTACTTAATGTCAATATATTTTTTTTGTTTAATTTAAAACAAGTGTCTGAAATGAAGCGGTGTGATATATTTTAAGAACAGGCTCAGAAAGCTCTTTAATTGGATACCACACACGATAGGTTGAGAAAAAAAATCCCATACAAAAAATATGACACCATAACTCATCTCCTAAGGGAAGAATTTAAAGAACTTTAGTTCGCCTGCGGACCTCCTCATTTCTGATTCGATCACGCATGGAAACGCCGAGCATGGCTCTCTCCATTGCGCGCTAGGTAACCTTGAGCCTCCTTATGAGACCCATAGTTAGCAACCACGTTTCACTGCCGTAAGTCATTACTGGCAACACACACTGGTCATAGACTTTCGTCTTGAGACACTGAGGTAAATCGGACACGGAGATTTTTCGGAGCTTCCCGAATGCTGCCCATCCGAGTTGGATTCGTCGAGAGATCTCTTTCTCAAAGTTGGACTTACCTAACTGGACTGCCTGTCCTAGGTATACATAATGGTCAACAACTTCAAGTGTAGTGTTCCCAACATGAACTGGAGCGGGCACAACATGAGCATTCGACATGATTTTCGTCTTATCCATGTTCATTTTAAGACCCACTCTTTGGGAAGCACTACGGAGATCTTCGAGCATTGTGTTCAGGTCCTCCATAAGAACTATATCATTGGCAAAATGAAGGTGTGTTAGGTACTGGCCATTAATGTTGATGCCGAGTCCTTTCCAGTCTAAAAGTTTAAAGATGTCCTCCAACGCAGCTGTGAACAGTTTCGGAGAAATAACATCTCCCTGTCTCACACCTCGCTGCAGTTGGATAGGATTTGTTCTCTGGTTCTGTACTCGGACCGACATGGTGGCATTTCTGTATAAGTACCTCAACACCTCGATATACCTGTAGTCCACTTGGCACCTTTGGAGAGACTGCAGCACCGCCATTGTTTTAATCGAATCAAAGGCTTTCTCATAATCCACGAACGCCAAGCAAAGTGGCAGATTATACTTCTCGGTCTTCTGTATGACCTGCCTCAGCGTATGGATGTGGTCTATGGTGCAAAAGCCTTTTCGGAACCCGGTTTGTTCGGGAGGTTGGAAGTCGTCAAACTTGGGAGCGAGACGATTCGTAAGGACTCTCGAAAACAGCTTATAGACATGACTCAGAAGCGAGATGGGTCTATAGTTCTTTAAGAGGGACTTGTCACCCTTTTTAAAGAACAAAATCACCTCACTTATGTTCCATGTCTTCGGCGTTCTGCCCTCGACGATGAGGGAATTGAAAAGCTTCTGGAGGACTTTAAGTATCGGCTTACCGCCCGCTCTCAGAAGTTCTGTAGTGATTCCGTCGTCATTGCGCCGCCTTGTTGTTTTTCAGCTGTTTGAGAGCCATACAAATCTCGTACATGCTGACGTCCGGGATATCTTGGGTATAGTGTCTTAGCCTTGCATTCAACAGGAGTCTGCGTGAAATATAACTGCCTATAGAAACTCTCGATCTCCCTCAGGATTTCAGGCTTCGCTGAGATGATGCGTCCGTCGTCAGTTTTCAGCTTTGTCATCTGGCTTTGCCCAATAGACAGATCTCTCGCGAACACTTTGGAGCCTTTATTACGATTCGTAAGGACTCTCGAAAACAGCTCGATGGCCTCTTTAATATGATTCGTATTAAATTGGCAGAGGTCGCTCGTCAAAGACTTAGATATCTGTCTATTAAGCTGCCGATAACGATTAGCATCTACTGAACTCTGGAGCCTCATTTCACGTCTCTGATCCATGAGTTCTATGAGGGTTCGTGCTTCCATTGTACTATTTTTTTATGTTAAATGAAGGAAAATGATTCACTGTCTAATAAATGCAAATAAAAAGTATATTCTATAAAGAATTACTTTAATGTTTAGAAATATCACAAAAATGAAATCTTACGTCCATACTGCAAGAAGGAACTAAACAACAAAATATGTTTTCGCAAGAAAGAACCAACCAGGTTTTTAACGATTTACTTTATACTATGACTTTATAAAATGTATAAATCCGATATTCCTAGATAGGCTACAGTATCCCACATAAGGCTAACAAGTATTCATTCATTAATATATTATATTTGCATTTTGCACACTCTGTTTACAAAAGTCTCGTTTTCTCGAAACCAACCTGTTGTGGGTTGGCTCTTGTTTGCAAAAATGGGTCCAATTGAAAAGCTGGATACATGTCAAATTATAATCAATGAGAATAGACTGACATATGAAAATAACATTGCTATGTTAAATACTAAAATTCACTAATTACAGGAGTCATTATCCAGGATGACCCAAAATTATGACCGTTCCAAAAAAGAGATAGGGGAATTTAAACTGGCACTTAAATGTTTATCCACCCCCTCTCTGTCAGAAAACCATTCAACCCATAATGATAGCTCCTTAGCGTCAGGCCTAGATGCTCGGGACCATTTACAAGACCAAACAGTGTATGAGCCCTTAATCTCAGAACATGTAAATATTTTAGCAAGCACAAGTGAAAATAATTCCTTGACCACTAACAAATGTTCAAACATTATGTTGTGTGATGAAATTGGAAAAGATTTAGGCTACTTATTCAATAATCAATTGGGAGAAAAAGTTTTAAATTATTGTATACCGGGTGCGACCCTACATGACATTATGAGAAAAGTAATAACTCTAAACTTAAATGAAAATACCAATTTAATTATATTAGTTGGTCAAAGAGGTAATGTAAACAAGAAGGATCTCATTTCATACTACAATAAGTTATGCAGTTTAAATATAAATAAATTTGTATTGTTTACACTACCTTACAGTGCTAGCTTGCCACAGGAAGAAAATAATATCAGATATAATTTAAATTTAACACTAAGCAATATGACTTATTATAATAGTCAGAGATGTCACATAATAGACATAAATAAATTAATATTTAATTTTAAATTGACAAAAGATAAATATTATCTTACAAATTATTTTAAAAGACAAGTAGCTTTAGCGCTATCATTTTATTTTAAACATTTAGCCAAGAACTTGGCTATCACTTCTGCTTCTATTGAGCAGAATAGTTTTGACATTTTAAATGTGACCTTGGAATCCGTTCCAAGTAATAATAATACAATTTTTACTCCTGCTCCTATTGAGCAAAAAATTGTTGACATTAAAAATAACACTTTGGCATTTGTCCCAAGTAATTCTTTTATTAGTAATTTAAATTACATAATAAGACAATAGAGGAAGTCTCTAGCCGTGTAATGACTAAGGAAAAGCCTAAATATTTAACTATAGTTCACCAAAACATTCAGGGCTTTTCTGGCAAAGAATTAGAATTAGAACTTTTTTTAACTGAAAAAAATGTTAATATTTTATGTGTCACTGAGCACTGGCTTAAGGAATATGAATTAATTACAGGATTTCAATGTTATAAAATTGCTAGTTCATTCAGTAGGAAATCCACCACTAGAGGGGGATCTTTAATAATTTTGCAAAACAATATGAATTTTAAGGAACGAAAAGATGTGATATCCCTCTCTATTGAACAACACGTTGAACTGTCATGTGTGGAATTAGATCAGTTGATAATGATTTGTGTGTATCGCCCACCAACTGGTAACTACCCTCAATTTGAGTCCGCTATGGAGGACGCTCTAAAATTAGTCATCAAAAAGAATAAAAAAATTGTGGTGTGCGGTGATTTTAACGTAGACATCTTAAAGCCGTCCTCAATTGCAAGTAGGTTTCTGAATTTGTTTAAGTCCTTCAATTTAGCAAACACCTTTTGTGAACCTACAAGAATCACTGCTACATCTAAAACTTGCCTAGACAATATTTTTAGCAATTGTAATGTACTTGATAAAGAAATAATAAATTGTATTCGTTCTGACCATAGCGGACAAATAGCTTCCCTTGAGCACCATCATGTTCCTCATCAGTGTAATATAATTTGCAGACCTCTAACTAAAAATAAATTGGAAAATTTTCATAATAATGTCACTGCCAAAACTCTTTGCTTACCTAGTAATGATAATCCCAATACTCATTATGATGATTTATTTAATTTAATTAAAGTAGAATTTGATAAAACATTTAAGCAAAGATCTATTAAATCCAAAGACTTTAAAAAGAAATTTAGTGATTGGGCAACACCAGGCATATATGTTAGCAGAAATAAGTTGTTTGAATTATATGGTCAGAAAACAATTTCAAATGATCCCGAATTTCATGAATATGTAAGAAACTATTCAAAAATGTTTAATAAAGTATGTACTTTAGCAAAAGCAAAATGTATATCTTCAATAATTCATCAGTCAGATAATAAAATAAGAGCCACTTGGAATATTATAAATAAAGAGACTGGGAAAACTAAAAATAATGACCGTGAATACTCATTAGTATCAGACAATAAAATTATTGAGTCAGATGAAGGAGTGGCAACAATTTTTCAAGATTTCTTTTCTAAAATACCTATTGCAACTACCAGTAATTTAAATTTATCTCCAAAAATTGCTGTCTCCCTCTTGGAATCATGTGTTGATAAGTGCAATAATGTATTTAAATTTAGACATATCAATAGTGATACCATTCTTAAAACATTTAATTCAATAAATATAAAAAAGACTGAAGATCTCTGGGGCATTTCAACTCACATAATTAAGTCTATAATAACTACTATTGCTCCCCATCTTGCTTTTATTTTCAATAAGTGTGTTGATGAAGGGATATTTCCAGACTTAATGAAATATAGTAAAATCATCCCTCTTTTTAAATCTGGGGACAAAAGCGATCCCGCTAACTTTAGACCCATTTCCATTTTGCCAGCACTAAGCAAAATTTTTGAGAAAAGATCATTTATGATCAATTATTAGCACATTTTCTTATCAACAAACTACTTCACGAGAAACAATTTGGTTTTACTCGTGGTAGATGCACAACTGATGCTGGAATTGCACTTCTCAAACACGTCTTTGAAGCATGGGAGAGTAAACAAGATGCAATTGGTATATTTTGTGATCTCTCTAAAGCATTTGATTGTGTCAGTCACAGTACTTTATTAGATAAATTGGAACATTATGGTGTATCAAAAAATGCAGTAAGCCTTATGCAATCGTATCTGTCGGCGAGAACCCAAAAAGTTGTTGTAAATAAAACAGAATCCTATGAAGCACCTATTACTATGGGCGTGCCGCAGGGATCGATATTGGGTCCATTGCTTTTTCTTATTTATATTAATGACCTTCCTTACTATACTAAAAACTTATGTGAAATAGTACTGTTTGCTGATGATACTTCTTTAATTTTTAAAGTTGATAGAGGATGTAACTGCAGTGACGATGTAAACAGCACTCTTTCCAAGGTGATGCATTGGTTTACTATTAATAATCTGAAGCTTAACTCTAGTAAAACTAAATGTGTCAAATTTTCACTTCCTAATGTGAGGCAGGTTCATATGACTATACATGTAAATGGCGAAGCAGTCGAATTTGTTGACTCAACAAAATTTTTAGGTATTACTATAGACTCGCGGTTGCAATGGGACCCTCATATCGATATCCTGTCAAGCAGACTTAGCTCTGCTGCCTTTGCAGTTAAGAAAATAAGGCTTCTGACCGACATTGAAACAGCAAGATTGGTTTACTTCAGTTATTTTCATAGTATTATGACCTACGGTTTGTTGTTGTGGGGCTCAGCTGCTAATATTAATAACATATTCATCTTACAAAAAAGGGCAGTGCGCGCTATATACAACTTACGGTCTAGAGATACTCTTCGTGACCTATTTAAAGAAATTAAAATATTAACGGTAGCTTCCCAATACATCTATGAAAATATAATGTATGTAAAGAAAAATTTAGATAGCTTTGTAAAAAATAGTAATGTTCATAAACTCAATACAAGAAACAAGAACAAACTTGCTGTTCCAAGGCGCAGACTGCATAAAACCGGAAGCTCTTTTTTGTGTAGATGTATAACCTTTTATAATAAGATACCAGAACAAGTCACAGAACTGCCCTTGGAAAAATTTAAAAATACTGTTAAATCCAATTTAATGAGTAAAGGTTATTACACTGTTGACGATTATTTGAAGGATAAAAAGGCATGGGCATAGCTTTTGTATTGTTAATTATTACTCTAATACCTCAGTATTGATTAGAACAAGTCCGGAATTCTTTCATAGGTCTAGATAAAAGTCCTTTAATTAAACTCGAATCGTGATTTTCTTTTCTAAGTATAAATTGTGAGAAGTATCCTACCTACTTAAAAACGTACTTCTGGCTTCCTGACTCGACGACTTAATATGGGTAGCTTTAGTATGTCATGCTCACTTCAAACATTTCTGCGGTGGTGTCGTGTGAGGCGGGTCGTTACGTTCCCTCAAATATGGTTGAGCGAAGCGATGGCTGGTTCATGCGTCATGCTCGTGAACGGGTGCTGCCAGTGGGAATGGGTCTGCTTCTGTCTGCTTGTATTAAGGGCGTCGTATAACTCGTATATAAAAGATCTGTTTTATATTGTCTGTATGTATGGCACTTCTTACTCAAAAAATATAATTCTTAATAGCTTACCTTGTTTTGATTTATTTAATTGCAATATTTTTACTTTCTATAGTCAGTAGTTTAGTGAAAGACCTATGAAAAGCTTTTGGATATAAATTTTCAATTCGATGCCTTAACATAGGTAGTCTTAGTATGTCATGCTCTCTTTAATCATTTCTGCGGTGGTGTCGTATGAGGCGGGTCGTTACGTTCCCTCAAATATGGTTGAGCGAAGAGATGGCTGGTTCATGCGTCATGTTCGGGAACTGGTGCTGCCAGTGGGAATGGGTCTGCTTCTGACTACCTATCTTAATGCATATTGAATTGTATGTTTTTCTTTTATTTTTATCCTAGACTGAATAACAAGTTCAAACTTTGAATTTAGCTTAAAATCTGTAAATTGATTAAGAAATTTGAAACTCATTAAGAAATGAGCTAATTCAATAATGTTATTTATTTGTTAATCTTTGTTATTATAAAGTCTGGAAACGATATACATATTTGTAAATATCGTTCCATCTGATTGATAAAGCTGACAAGTTTTTTGCGCCCATTTTTCTTGTCAGTTAAAAGACGTCATAATGGGTGGTAGGGTAAAAGAATTGACGATTTAAAAATGCTTATTATGTGAGCTTATTTAAATAAAATATATTTCACTTTCACTTCACTTCACAGGTGATGATGTCCTGGAGACTCTTCGCACCTCCATCCCTTCGTCGAGATGGCATCTCATCGGCTTTCCCGATGCTTCGGAACAGCAGCATCTTTCCACTGCAAATCTCATCTTCTTTGAAGTTCGACTTACAGATCTGGACGATGCTGACCTCGTCCATGGTGTCGATGGCGTTCTGGATGAAAGCCAAGACTTCATTCACTATGAGTTGCTGGGAGCTCATAGTGACAAAACGCGCAGCGGCTAATGCCGCGCGAAACGTGAATAAATAATTCGCCTAGTGCAATTGAGCGCGTCCGTTTCCGAGCGCGCACCGCACTGCACTGACAATAAAAACACACTCAAGTTTTAATACCCCTCATTATGCGTTAGTTTCATAAACTACTCATATATTCATTTTATCATCAAAAGTAGAGGCTGCACTTTTACAAATCAAGAAACTAGCTTCCTTGTTTGACATTTTTTTCGGAGTTATGAGTGGCCAAAGATGGCGGGTTTCACGGTAGCTAATTATTTATCTCAATGTAACTAAATTATTTTATTTTATTATAAGCCAAAAAATATTTTTTAAAACTTCCAAAGTTGCCGAAAGTTTTGGAAGTTTTCAGGAATACTTCCTTAGAAGTGTTTTTTTTCCTGGAAGTTTTCATCTCTAAATACTATACCAATCTTCATGTATAGTTGTTACAACTGATAAGGTCTGTATCTTCCTTATCTATACGAGATACAAACTCATTACAGAGCCTGTATCTATTTAATTAAAATCTATCGTATTTTATTTTCCACCAAAAGTCGTACATATTTTAAATCAACACTAGTGGATGAAGAAAATATGTGTTAAATGTATCATAGATCAGATATATTAAATAAAATGTCTTACTTAAATTCATCAAACCACGAGTCATGTCGTGTCTCATTTTCTGGGGGCTCGAAGCAGGCCCGGACTTAGAGACCCAGGGCCCCTAGGCACTTTACATTCTGGCCTCCCAATCCTGAACCCAATTTGGAAATTAACCAAATAAAATGCACTAGTGCAGAAAATGAAATATATTTTTTACCAACTTTAATTACTATAAATTTTATATAAACATCATAAATAATGGAGTCTTTGTAGGCTCTGCCATCACCTTAATTACGGACCATGGACAAAGATTTCAAAAACCCCGGACATTTGAGTGAAATAGAGAATTTTACCCGGACGCACTATTGCCAAGAAACAGCCGCGCAGCGCGATTTTTAGTTTTAGTTTTATCCACCAATCTCAAAATCTTGCCTGTCTTAGTAAAAAAAACGGCCGCCAGCGCGATTTTGAGTTATTTTCAACCAACAATCTTGAAATCTTGCCTGTCTTTAGAAAAAAAATGGCCGCGCAGCGCGATTTTTAGTTATTTTTTACCAACAATCTTGAAAAACCCCGGACATTTGAGTGAAATAGAGAATTTCACCCCGACGCACTCCTGTCAAAAAACGGCCGCACTGCGCGATTTTTAGTCAGTTTAACCTGTAATCTTGCCTGTCTATAATTAAAAGAAACGGCCGCGCAGCGCGATTTATATACAGTTTTATATGTACTAATTTTGTATCTTGGTAAATACAAAAGTGCCGCGCAGCGCGATTTTTAGGCAGTTCATCCTCCATTGGGGACCGTCATCAGTTGGGGCCCCTAGGTTGGCTGGGCCCCTAGGCTAGGGCCTTGTAGGCCTAGGCGGAAATCCGGGCCTGGCTCGAAGGCCCCCTTTGCTAAAACAAAAGATAATTAAAATAAATACTTACACTTTGAGAGAGTATCTGGTATAAATGTATACTGCATTGATGGGTTTCATGTCCATCTTGCCCTGCTCTGGTTCAATCCTCCCGGCGGGCACTGCTATCAACAAGCCATCGGGGCTGAACTGAAGTCTGCGATAGTATGTTTGCAAGGTGTCGTCGTGATACAGGCGAACTTTCACATCGTGCAGTGGATGTTCTTGGGGGAAGGGCAGAGTAGCTTTACTGCTTCTGGATAATACTTTTTTTGTGTTGACATCAATTGTTCGGAAGACTCTGAAACATCAACAGTATAAGAACACCAGTCCCCTTAGCATGACTGACGAAACACATTTTATATCTCATGATATAGTATTTTATCGACACCAACTGTCAAAATCCATTGTCTTTTGACAGTTAACATGATAAATCAGTATATCATATCGTGTTTCGGTGGTCATGCTATATGTTTAAATAGACTAGCCATATTATATTAAAGAAGTGCACTACCTATCAGTGCTAACTGAAGCTATCAGACTATTCTGAGGGTCCCATGCCACCCCCTGTACAAATCCCTTATGGTCTGTGATGATGGAGCTGTATCTGCCGCGTGTGACGTCCCACACAAGCAACTTGTTGTCGACGGAGCCTGACGCAATGTGCAAGGAATCCGGACTCCAACATAGATCCAGAACGTCTTCCATGTGACCTCGGAGTGTCTACAAAGTAAAGAGCATTATACATTAAACTGTAGATAAAGCACTATACTTATTCTACTACAATAAGTAGTTGCAGGCTACCTTTTAAGCAAAAGTTTGCTTATGTTAGGTAGCACTGCTCTTCCTATACATGACTTTACTTGGTTTAAAATATAAAGTTATTAATGTGTTCAATACTACTAAATTGTTAACTCATTTACGCCGGCCGTTTACCCCCTAAAAATATTTAGCACCAGAGAAGAGAAGAGACAAAAGAAGAACATGTGAACAAGTTGCCTGCCTCATGCGGCCGGGTCGGCGTTGACGGAATGGCTTAAGCTATTTTGAGCCGGCTTCATGCGGCCGGGTTAATTGGAATTAATTAAATAGTCTCACTAACTCACCTTGTAAATTACCCAAGTTTCTTTATACTGTTCTTCACCTTGTTCTAATGCTGGAGCAGATTCTTTATCAGTTTTTTGTTGCCATATAAATATAATGGACTCATCGTCCCCAGAAGCTAATAGTTGACCATTTGGTGACCATCTCACAACATTCACAGCTTTTTGGTGTCGAGTCAAATCAGCAGCCACATCAATGTTTACAGATCCAGAGTCTGTAGTAGATAAATACCAGATCTGGAGGGGTGAAACAAAATTATATGCCATTAGCATTGCAATACATGTTTTAAAGAAGCTGATATGATATGTCGAGGGAGGTTTCTCACGAAGTGCTATGCTCTATGGTGCATTCGAATTTCAAGTTAGATTTGTTATGTCAATCTGCTTGGACATGCGCAGCACTCTGTAGTTTGACACACTTCTTGTGGATCCGTCGAGATGTATAGACATTAGGTCAGAAACTATGTAAAGTACCAATTATGTTATAACAGTGCTGTAACTTGTGAACCGGCTCAATATATATATACACAAAAGTCTCCTGGTCTCATTAACATATGCCTTTAGGTTATGGGCCGAAAAAAATACATATAGAGATCAGGAGTGAAGATAGAAGGAAAAGTTTTATTTTCAGGTATGTTGTGTTCATACTAGAGGCCTTAGCAACAAGAGAGTGTTGACAAAATAGTGTTGCTAAGGGGGATGAAAGATTAAATATAGAAATTATAAAACTTATAAAGATAAACAGTGATGATTACAATACTAAATAAAACTTAATGAGGGGAATAATTCAAATTATGGGAAGATAAATCCGATGAAAAATCTTTGCCAAAAAATAAAATTTTGTTGGTGACAGTTATGGCCGAAAAACAAAAGAATGTGAAGAAAAAATTTATTTGACAAAAATTTATTTGACGAATTGGCTTTTAATTGAACTGAATTTAGTTTGAAACTGAACTTATTTGTTTTTGAACTACACTTTTGGCCATGGAAAATATCAACAAATTGAAGGACGTACAAAATTATAAAAACTGGCGTAAGATTACAAAATTATTTCTTGAATCAAAAGGGCTTATTGAAGGTGCAAAAGACTTCAACGACGCAAAGGCACGGTTCTTCGTTCTAAATACAATAGATGAAAAATTCCTACACTATGTGATTAACTGCACCTCAGTTACAGAAATTTTTGAGAAACTAGACTTAATATTTAACTTCGAGAGAAAGGAAGACAATCATGAGAAAATAATAAAATTCTACAGCTACATTCCCACTGCAAACATAGTTGACGATATTAGCCACCTCCAAAACCTGTGTTCAGAAATAAATATGATAGAACCGAACAGCATCACAGAGGAGATGTTAATGAACAAAGCTTTGACTATTCTGCCGGAGAACCTGAATTATTTTAAAACAGTTTGGGATATAACCCCTAAAGCGGAAAAAACAGTGTTCAATTTAATTATGAAAATTCAAAAACTCAATCCAAACATGCCCACGTCGTCAGGAACTAACAACCAAGCCTTTAAATCAGACGAAAGAAAATGCTACAACTGCGGGCAGCAAGGGCACATTGCCAGGGTCTGCAGAAAAGGCTGTTCCATCTGCCACAAAACAAACCATAACACAAAAAATTGCTTTTTAGAAAAAATCTGCAGAACTTGTGGGGCGAAGGGCCACGTACAGAGGTTCTGCCGCAATAATAAGTCAAATAATCTGGTAAGCGAACAATTCCAAATCAAAATCAAAGCAATAGTTGACTCAGGTGCCTCTTCACATTTTTTCAGCAATAAAAATATTATACAAATTGCAGAGAAAATAGATGTCTCTATCAGGTGTGCAAATTCTGACAACATCACAGCGCAGGGGACCGGCAAAATTGTAACAAACTTTGGAGAGCTGAAGGATGTACTGTTTGTCCCAGAAATATCACGGAACCTGATTTCAGTAAGCGCCATTACTGACAATGGAGGCAATGTACACTTCGCCGGAGACAAGGTATTTATTAAATACAAAAATAAGATAATTTTAACGGGTTACAAAACTAAGACCGGGTTGTATGAAACAGAGTTCTTGGCTAACTATACTCGCGAAGCGCTACTCACTGAGAGTGTCAATATCTGGCATCGGAGACTAGGTCACGTATCCGATGTGCCTCGTCTGGCGAAATTGGTAAATGGTATCGAAATTGGGGGGGAACATTCGAACAAATTTTGCGAAATCTGCACAAAAGCTAAAATGACTCGAAAACCGTTTGGAAATAATAGAATTAAAGCTAAATTCCCTTTGGAAATTATTCACAGTGATATTTGCGGCCCAATTGAAGTGCCCACTTGGGACAATAAAAAATATTTTATCACGTTTTTAGACGACTTTACGCACTTCTGTGTCGTGTACTTGATCGCCTTCAAAAGTGAGTGCCTTGACAAAATTAAAGAATTTGTGTGTTTAGCTGAAAATCATTTCAATAGCAAAGTAAAGAAAATTAGGTGCGATAATGGGGGTGAATACTCGAGCAATAACCTACATGCGTGGTGCCAGGCAAAAGGGATCGTACTGGATGCAACCATTCCGTACACGCCTCAACTAAATGGAAAAGCTGAAAGACTAAACAGAACCCTGATGGAGAGAACAAGGGCGTTAATGTTCGATGGCAAGGTTCCAAACTATCTGTGGGGTGAAGCACTGTTAACAGCAAGTTTCCTGCTCAACAGAAGTCCAACAGAAGGCAGAAACAAAACACCAGCGGAAATGTGGTTCAAGATAAAACCCAACCTATCGAACATCAGAAGATTTGGATCTACAGCGTACTACAAAATAAACTTTGGCCTACGAAAACTGGACGAAAGATGCGGCAAAGGAATACTCATCGGTTACGTTAGAAACGGCTACAAAATTTGGGTGGATGAAAAGAAACAGATAATAAGAGCAAGGGATGTAAGAATAAACGAAGAAGAACAAGGAATATATTTAGATGATGAAGAAAATGTGGTGAAAATGAATGGACTCTGGAAGTTGGTTGAAGATGAACATACAGGAGAAGAAATAAATCAAAATTTAACAGTAAGCAATGAAGAATGTCGAGAAGGTGGAGAAAGAAGAAATATAAGTATTAGAGAAACAAACGAAGGTAGAACAAACGACAGTCGAATAAATGAAGACAGAACAAGTGACGGTGAAACAAATGATGGTGAAATAAATGACGGAAGAACAAATGAAGAACAAAGAAACGAAAATAGTATAAATAGTAGAAACAATTTTGAAAGTAATTTAAATTTTGATAGTATTATACAACCTGAAGAAAGTGGAGAATTTTTCGATATAAATGAAGAGATTGAAGAAAGTCAGAGTCGAGTAGTAGAGATTGAAGCAGAAAATGGAGAGAGTAATGAAGAAACTGAGGGAAGTCGAGTGGTGGAAGATAGTAGAAGAAGAAACCAACCTGCGAGAGAACGTAGGTTACCAGAAAGATATAAAGATTATGTCATGGAGTTTGATACGGAAGCTTCCATGTTAACGTACGAGGAGGCGATAGAATCAAGCGAAAAAGATAAATGGAAGAAAGCAATAGAGGAAGAAATCAAGTCGTTAGAAGAAAACAATACGTGGACATTTGTAGATAAGAAAGAAGCGGAAGGAAAAAAGCTAGTAACAAGCAAATGGATCTTCACGGTGAAATCAGATGGAAGATACAAAGCAAGATTAGTCGCAAGAGGATTTCAACAGAAATATAAAATAGATTATGATGAAACATATAGTCCAGTTGTAAATACAAATTCTTTGAGAGTACTACTGTCAATTGTTGCAAATAAAAAATTGAAAATGAAACAGTTCGATATTAAAACAGCGTTTCTTCATGGAGATTTAAAAGAGTGTATTTATTTAAAAGTTCCAAAAGGTTACAGCAACAAAGAAGATAAAGTATGCAAATTAAATAAGAGTCTGTATGGGTTAAAACAAGCTCCATTAATGTGGAATATTAAATTTACAGAACATTTAATTAAAATGGGATTTAAGCAATTAAAGTTAGATCAATGTATTTTTGTAATGGAAGGTGAAAGAAGGATGATTCTTGCGATTTATGTTGATGATGGACTAGTAGTTGGTGAGAGAGAAGAAGATCTGGTGCATGTAGTGGAAACATTAAGAAAAGGTTTCGATCTAAGAATCTGCGAAGAAGTATCAAATTACATCGGGCTGGATATAACACAAGAAAAGGAAGGAGTGAAAATTTGTCAGAAAAATTACATCGAAAAAATTTTGAAGAAATTTAATTTGAATGAAGCAAGAGAATGTAAAACCCCAACCATTTTGATAGAACAACACCCAAAGTTGAAAATAGACACAGAGAGCCATGAACTCTATAGGGAAATGGTAGGATCTTTATTATATCTGGCGAATAAAACGAGGCCAGACATAAGCTTCCATGTAGGGTATTGCTCGCGTCAACAAAGTGCTCCAAATTTGAATGATTTAAATAATGCAAAAACTATTTTGAAATTTTTAAAAGGTTCGGAAAACAAAGGTATTCATTTTGGTGAAGGTGATAAAGTGCTTCGAGGGTACTGTGACTCAGATTTCGCGGGGGATCCAGACACTAGGCGTAGCACGTCGGGTTACGTGATTTGGCTAAACGGTGGACCAGTGGCATGGAGCTCAAGAAAGCAACCGATCGTAGCGCTGTCAAGTACGGAAGCAGAGTTTATAGCCGCAGCAGAATGCTGCAAAGAACTCCTGTTCATCAGAGACTTCATATTTGAAATGACCAATGAAAAATTAGAAATAGAAATGAAAGTGGACAACCAGTCAGCTATTTGGCTCATGAAGAAAGGAATTATGAATAAAAGAAGTAAACACATAGACGTGAGATACTACTATCTAAAAGATCAGATTGATGCAAACAGAATAACGGTCAAATACTGTCCAACGGGTTCGCAGATAGCAGATATACTTACAAAGTGTTTGCCACCTGTGAAGTTTGAAAGGTGTCAAAGAAAACTCGTATCAGAGTGAGTGTTTAGTGATAAGTGCGGGCAAAAGTGAACTAAATGCGTTTTCGGTCAATATGTGGGGAATTAGTGTGTAAGTTTTATAGGGGTGTGTAATTTGTATAAGAAAGATGTAAAGGCGTGATGTAAACTTAAGAAGCCCATTCAATTCACAGTTTTAGTTAAAGAGTTAAGGGGGTGTATACGTACAATGCTTAAGGGGGTGCATAGGCATATAATGTAATGATTCATTTAAGGGGGTGTGGAAACATTTGGGGAATTTTTGGAAAATAAATGAATCATCATCCAAAATAACAAAGCAAACGACGGTAAACAAGTAACTTGAAAGAAATTGTCATACGTTTATTATTTGGACATTATTATGGCTTTAAGTTTTTATCACACATTTACGTTTACTTTTATATAATTGAATGTATTTGATAATTGATTTGATTTTGTACTATGCTTGTATTTTTTATGTAATGATGGATAATTGAGTTTAAAGGTTGTTTTGTCTGTCTATATAAAAAACGTTAGGTTTTGTAATGTAGGGTCGAGTAGGAGTTTTGAAAAAAAAAAACGGTTAGGTCTTGTAATGTAGGGTCGAGTAGGAGTTCAAGTATTCGAAAGGTGTAGTTAATTGAAAGGTAGTAAGTAGCTCGAGAAGAGGTGTTACGGGTTATAGGAATCGAGAGGCAGATAGAAAGTTTTGATGTAACGGGTTATGTCAAATATTGTGTTAAGGGGTAGACATGAGTAATAATGTCAAATGTTATGTTAAGGGGTAGACATGGGTAATAATGGACAATTTAATAAAACTTCAATACTTTACCAAACACTTTAATATTATATAAACTTGAGATAGGTTTGTAACTGTTGGTAGGAAGCATCTAAGAGTGTACAAGTTTGATTAGGCAGTTAGTAGTGCTGGACAGGTAACTGTTTCAGCAAGTATGGTCAGCATGTGCAGCAGATTGAGGGGGTGTGTCGAGGGAGGTTTCTCACGAAGTGCTATGCTCTATGGTGCATTCGAATTTCAAGTTAGATTTGTTATGTCAATCTGCTTGGACATGCGCAGCACTCTGTAGTTTGACACACTTCTTGTGGATCCGTCGAGATGTATAGACATTAGGTCAGAAACTATGTAAAGTACCAATTATGTTATAACAGTGCTGTAACTTGTGAACCGGCTCAATATATATATACACAAAAGTCTCCTGGTCTCATTAACATATGCCTTTATGATATACATAATGAAGTTGATTTAATAAATAGTTTTACTTTCAAAATAATAATTGAATGACTTTATTCATCAATAATTTAATAAACAAATACTAACCAAAACGTGAGAATCTGTACCACCAGTTGCAAGTCGCAAAGGACCATTTTCTTCAGACTTTGGCTGGAAATCTACACTTAGAACAGGATCTCTATTATGCCAAGATATTTCAGGGATAGCGAACTTCATGATTTTTATAGTAAACACTAAATTACTTTACTATTTTAATTACAACTAACAACAAAATAAAAGCAATAAAGAAAATTGTTGGCGCCTTTTTAAAATGACAATTTGACTCTGTCACATCGACAGCGACAGTCGCTGTCAGTGTCAACTTGACTTTATACAGCGAAGAAGCTTAAGATCAAAAATCTATCGCAATCGCTTTCATTTGACAGATGGATGAGACATATTGCTGCATTTCTTTAGTAAGTTTTTATTCGTGCCAAAAAGCAGCATCAAGGTGCAAACAAATTATCGGACGCGGCTTACTGCCGCGGCTGGGGTGTGCAAACTATCGGATGTAGTAGGCATAGACTTAGAAAATTTTTCGCTATGCTCAAGTAGACGGACAAAGGTGCGAGTGAAAAACCGATTCTTACGGCTTATGCGATGTGCGAGAAAGAGTAAAAAAAACTGACAGCTGAACCTGATTTGACTTCATTTATCATCGTTTATCACCTTGGTGAAAAGTGTCAACAAGATTATTTTGTAATTTTGATCGCGATCGGGTCGGTTTGGCTCTCAAAGCTATATAAATCAATAATGGTGTCGTGTTCTTTACTGGATTGTAATGTTACTTACGATAATAACCCAAATAAACACTCATTTCACAGGTAAATATGATTGAACTATTACCATTTTCATAATTCATATTTTAGTTGAATATATTCCCAAACACACTAAGTTATATACTAATATGATGCTATTAAACGCCTATTTCCTAAATAAAGGCTGATTTCTAAACATTATGTGTTAGATAAAAAGATATTATGTCCGTGAACTTGAGAAAATAAGGCGTAGATATCAGTAGATATTGATCAAAAATTATCGATATCGATACTCATGTCGATGATTTCCAATATAACTTTGTTTGTCTTTGTGAACACTGATAGTTTTATTTAAAGCTGCTTGTAACCGACAGTTTTCAAATGGTAAATTATACCTACTTAAGTACTAATTTAACAATTATTTCCAGGTTTTCTGTAAATCCAGTGATTAAATTAAACTGGATAAATGTCATAAATAAATAAGCAGGGAGCCTCAAAGGAGACCTTAAGAAATTATTTAAATAAAATTGTTCAAAATCTTGTTTGTGTTTTATTTATTAGAGCAATAATACATTATGGTTATCGACAACCTAAAATGGACTCCAGTGCATCTCTAAATTCACGCACACATTTACATATTTACAAACACTGGCTCATCTCACTTTTGGTTTCGCAGCAAAGTGAACTCTGTTCGTCTATTCCAGTGGATATTTAGTTTATGGTAGTAGGTCGCGGACGTATCCGATAGTTTGCACACCTCAGATCAGCCGCGGCAGTAAGCCGCGTCCGATAATTTGTTTGCACCTTCAATGTGTTACATCCTGAAAGCGATAGCGATAGATTTTGAAATTGGGTTGGTAAACTTTTTCGAAGAAAATTGTTTTATATTTTTTGTTGATAGCACAAGTTTGAAGAATAAAGAAAATAATATTATAATTTTTTTATTTCACCTTGTTAATCAAATATAATTTTTATATTATTATCGCGATAAAATATCAAATGTACGGCTGAACAAAAAGTTCCCTTGCATTTACTGATAAAAAACTGATTGACAGGACAGATTTGACAGAAAGTGACAAAGAGTAATCCAATTATTTTACTCTTTGGTAATCATTAATAACGACGTAATGTTGTTATTTGTTTTTCAGCTTATTTATTGTGATTTTCTAGTGTTTTTATTGTTCAGTTATAGGAAATGGATCAGCTTGAAGAAATCCATTATCCAGCTTATTACGCCGATAAAGTACCTACACTGCTTTGTTCCGCGGGCTGATTATCTAATTAAAAACCACCTAGCGACTGGTTGCAGTTCACAGATGATCGTAATCCATTGCTACTTCTTTTTGCATTAAAAAAAAACATACCAAAGAAAAGTGGCAATGTATGTCAAATGCAACCGGTCGCTAAAAAGTTTCTTTTTAGATAATCAGGGTGCCGTTTAGTTTGAAATATAGATGTGACCATCCGCAGAACAAATTTTTTTTACAATTCCCATACCTTTGAAAGAGACGTGGGGTGCAGAGGATTAAACAGGAATTACCTTCAGAAAGCTTTATACGTTTGTGATGATCACGTAAATATATGTATATCTACAAACTTACAAAAGAGTTATTATCGGCATGTGACGATGCACAGCATCTGTGAGAGTGCGCCGACTTCCAGTCTAGCTACATCCTGTCAAAGTAGTCAATTGACTTACCCTTTAAGCAGTTTTCCTGTCAAAAAATCGTAAAACAGACTTACTTCCGGTTGGCGCCATTTTTACTTTCACCTGTGGAGTCGTTGTAACGAAGTATTTTGAAATACTACGAATTTTTTTCATGATTTCAAAGTGAAAAGTTTTTACTTATGTTAAGTTTATGCTTTAGTAATAGTAATTAACAGTGTCAGTGAAACAAACGCGTGCTTTGACCTCCCGAAACGCGCAGAGCGTGAGGTCGACGAAGAGTCCCGTCTTCCTAGCCATAGCAGACGTGCCTTAAAACTTCGACACCGTTTGTATAGCTGTAGCCCGGAGCCGTCCGCTGACGATTTTCGGACGCAAGGTAAAACACAGGAGACTTGGTGAGTCGAACTATGATTTAATACTACTTAATAAACTTCTGACTAAAATAAAAGTGTTACATTTGCTCATTGCTACAAAAGCTGTATTACCGTCTTAGTCGGTTTTTTGAAAATTTTGTCTAGAATGCGGCCAGTTTGCATGCAGTGCCTGCATCAGACGCTAATAATGGTACGCACACCTCAATGCTACCAACGTGGTACCTGTACCGGTGCCTTGGTCCAACTGATTTACAGCTTTTGACCGTCAATGGGGAATGTCCGAAAAAAATCAAATTGGCTGAATATTTTTCTATAGGTAGGAATAAGGTCCCTTATTAATAGAATAAATTTTCATAATTTTCGGTTTCGTGAAAAAATTTCAAAAAATCAAAGACTCTTCGACTTCACAAATGTATGAAAGTAACAGCAGAATGGAGATTGTACCTTTGCCAACACCTGCCACAACCACAACATGGTATTAAAAAAAAAGTTTCAAGACAAAATATCAAAACTTTTTTTTTTAAAATACGTGTTGTGTTTGTGGCAGTTAGCGGCAAAGGTATAATCTCCATTCTGCTGTTACTTTCATACATTTGTGAAGTCGAAGAGACTTTGATTTTTAAAAACTTTTTTACCCAACCGAAAATTCTGAAACTTTTTTCTGTTACTAAGGGACCTTATATAGAAAAATATTCAGCCAATTTGATTTTTTTCGGACATTCCCTATTGTATCGCTCGGTGGTCGATTCTGATACCAGTGACGTTGAATCCAGACTCTTGAATCCTGATTTCATAATAAAATAATAACTAAAAAAAAAAGAGAGTAAAATCCTACCTGCTCACTCAGAGCATATAAAGAGCCTAGGGTTTTAGAAAAATTTAGTAATATCGGAAAAATATTCGATACGATTTTGACTCTTAAAAGGCACACCCTGGTTTCGTAGACCTGGAGGTGAACTATTTAACTTGTACGGTTAAAACCGGTTGCCTTTTTCCGGTAATAAACCTGTCAATATCTCTACTAATAAGAATATTGCTGGTACGATTAACTAAGTTGAGTCTAAGCTTATTCGTCTTTTCAGTTCAGTCTTTAAATTATTTTGTTATTATCTGCTTGCCTGCCAATATATTGCTGGTATGATAAAAAAATATTTGAGTCTTAAGTTTATTATTTTCAGTTCAGACTTAAAATTTCTTTGTTAACTTGATATAGAGATTGACTTTTAGCAGCGATTGATTTCGATTTGATCAACCTGTGATTATGTTATGTATGACCTCTTGTAATGTCTCACGTAGCTCATTTTTATTCTATTTTGAAGTGAATATTGTTGGCAATATTTTTTTTTATTACATGGATGTACGTACAGACCTATGTAAGTTTCACCTACCTCCAGATTTTAGAAAACTAATGACAAGGTTATGTAAATAGTGTGCGGAAATAAGGGCATTATAAATATATCGAAAGCTGCCGGAACAGGAGCGTATCCTGAGCAAGCGGCTTAACAAAAACCTTCGTGAGGATCTGCGCAAGCTACCTCCTTAGTGTAAGTACTTATTCGATGAGAACAAATGAAGTGTGACAGGTCTCCGGATCGAACAGTAGTGCTGCCCATTATATTATTGCATGGAATTGCTTGAGTCAAAACCTTCGTTTGACAGGTTTCCAGTCACACACAGTGGCGTTGCCTTATCAGATGCTTTTTGAAGCCGTTGAGATTAGTTTCCACTGTGTGCTTACATTCTTAATACGAATGGAATGACGAAATGACCATTCGATAAGGTAAGGTGACTATCAATCACACTAATATAAGACTAATGGTGCTGCCTCTGAGCGTATCGGAGGCAGTGGCAGGTTAGCTTCGGTGCTCCGTAGGCCCTTCTCGTCAAACGAGAATGCGCCTGCCATTTACCCCAAGCTTGCGCTCGTCCATCAGACAGCAAGTATTTCTTATAGCTTCGAAACGCCTCGATCGCCCGCTATGTCTCGGCTGATACACAAGCTTATTGAGCGAGGTATCTTGGAGGAATAGATCGGTGACAAGTCGGAATCGACTTCATCTCACTCAACCAGGTTCCTGACGGAGAGGAGTGACACGGATCGTTGACCATTTAAACTGACCTTCCAGATACAGATTCCTCAGCTCTTTCAAAATAGGCGACTGGATGACGAAGCTTGACCCGTGAGGCCCAAGGGAGGTTCCTTCTGCTGGTCTACGACCACCGAGTCCTCCGAATGGTCTGTCTACCGCTTAGCCTATTGTGCGCGCCGAAATATTTCACCGCTTTGGCCAACAGGGTAGCTCAACACCTTCAGAAAAAGGTATGCGAATTACAGTCTACTTGTACTTCTCGCTAGTCAAACAGAATATTAGTAGATATATACTAGATAGATAGTAGTTAGATAGATAGTAGAGAATAGATACTATAGTCTAGATGAACCGAACCCAGCCAAAAGCTGAAATTCATAATACTGTATAAGAGATAGAACGCACTGCTTATCTTACTGGTGAAGAGTGATAAGTACTCATCACGCGTTGACCGCCAAGTTGCCCACGCGTCACCTGCGCGCGCTGCTCGCGCAGCACGACCTTACCTACCGTTGTCAGGAGTACAACTGCACCACACAGCTGCCACTGCTCACGTGTTTGTGTGTTGTGTGCTGGTTGCACGTCGCATTGGTATGTTGTCGCTACGGAGGAAATCAATTGGTCAAGGGTACTCTGAATCTCGCAAATTTTATTATTCCCAGTGACTGCACTTTCAACAAACGTAATACTCGCGTGTTACGAAGAGAATCTCCGAGCAGCCACTACAACATATCGGAACCAGTACAACGCCACTTAAAAATAACTACGTAAGAGTACTATCAGGTAGTGAAAAGTTTCCACCCTACTCTAATTCCTTGCAACAGATGCAGCAGACCACAATTGTAGTCGGGGACTCAGATTAGCATTGCAACCGCAAAGAGGACAAATTCACAGCGGTAAACCATATCAGGCCCTATCTTTAGATGACGTGACGACTTCTACTTCACCTTGACCGTTGGAACATTTTGATGACAGCAGAATACCTGCCAGATAAGTATAAAAAGGTAACATACAGGCTGTCTCGGGTAGGGCTTGCAAATATTCGATGGAATTCACTATTCGAATATTCGAAATTTTTTAGGGAGGTATTCGAATATATTCGAATATTTCTGTAAATTTAAAAAAATGGTTGTAATTAATAAATAGTGTTTATTTTTCAAGTTAAACCAAAGTTTAATGCTTCGTTTAATGGGACGCATTTTGGAAGATTTATCATCTTTGACTTTTGCATTTTCCCCACGTTTTTAGGTTTAACTTCTGTATACATATGGTCATAAATCGTTACGGGTTTTCAGTTCGATTTTTTAACTTTATAGTACGTTTTTAAAACGTATTTCTTTTTAGTTTTTTGTCAATAAATATATACATTCTGCTTTTTAGTCTTATCTATGTTTTTCTGTGGTATTTCCGGTTTCAACATCAGACCAAGGTCTAACACCCATCCGAATACTTGTCAAAATGAATCAATCGAGCCCAGGCTCGATAGGGTTGTGTTCTATGGTATTATTATGGAGTTTCTGTGCCCTTCTTCCGCTCCATTCCATCACCAAACCCTGGACTTTATTTCTCAACAAAGTACTTGTCAAGAAAAATCAAACGAGCACTAAATTCTATGGAGTTGTATAGTTTTATTACAGAGTTCCTGTGACCTTTTTCCGACTCCATCATCACCCTGGAAACTATCTCAATTTCAATTTAATCTCCCATCAGAGTACTAGCCTAGAGGTTTTATTACAGAGATTTTGTGGCCTTCTTCCAGTTTTTATCATCAGACCTTGAACACTATTTATTTTCCAACAGAGTACTTGTCAAGAGACAAATCAAACGAGCTTTAACTCGATGGATTTGTATGATTTTATTACAAAGTTCCTGTGATCTTCTTCCGGCTCCATCATCTAGCCTTGGCCACTATTTCCCAAAAAAGTACTTATCAAGACAAATCAAACGAGCAAAAACTCGTTGGGGTTGCATGGTTTTATTACAGAGTTCCTGTGGCCTTCTTGCGGCTCCATCATCAAACCCTGGAAACCGTCTCATATTAGAGTACTAGTCAAGATGAATCAAACGAGCCCAAACAAGATGGGGTTGCATGGTTTTATTACAGAGTTCTTGTTGCTTTCTTTCGGCTTCATCATCAGACCTTGAACACTATTTATTTTCCCAACAGAGTACTTTTCAAGGTCATAACCCACCACCACCCATGGCCATACCAACCGTGTGGTTATAATGGCCGAATCACGAGAGATGCGCGCGAAATTTCTCCGAGCGCAATGCTTGACTCTCTACAAATTCTTTTTTAATCCGCTCCTTACGTCCCTCTACCATTTCTCCCCATTCTGGGGCATGGTATATCTAGTCCTCGCTCCAGCGTTCCCGTAGGCTGTGCCACGCATGCGCAAATTCTCGCAGCCGTCGATAGTTCGCCTCGGAGGAAACGAGATCGCTGTGCCAAGCCGGGCCGTAGGTCGTCATCTGGATTCCAGCTAGCATTTTGCTCCTAATGGAGTTGTATAGCGGGCAACGCCACAGCGCGTGGTCCCTGTCTTCATCCTCATCGCCACACTCACAGACGCTAACCCTACATAATTTCATGTCTGACAGTCGCTTTCTGAAACACCCGTGACCTGTGAGTATTTGTGAAGTAGCGTAGTCCGGAGCGATCCACCCCATTCCTAGACGTGCCGACACGTCCGGGAAGAACTGGTAGAGCTCCCTGCCCTTAGACTCAGCTGCCCACCGCGTTTGCCATTCGGCAGTTACCTCCCCCCATATTTCGCGCCTCCGCACCCCCCACCCTTCTCTATCCGCGTTCTGGCGCGCAACCTCCATCCTGCCAGCTCGGATCACCTCAAGGTCTGCGGGCAGCACTCCAGCGAGAACTGGTAGTGCGGCAGTACTGGTGGATCGGTAGGCCTTCGTTAATAAAACTAGGGCCTGCCGCTGACCCCTGAGCAGGGTCCCGCTGATAGACTGGACCCTGAGGCGCTCGTACCAGCATGCAGCGGCATACACAATAGTGGCGACAAAGGTGCCCTGGTACAAGATGCGTAAGCCTGGAAAACGAATGCCCCAGGAAGACGCGGATACACGCGACATCTTCCCGAAGCATTTGGCCGCGCGGTCTACTATCGATTGTGCATGCTTGCTAAATAGGAGGCCCGAGTCAACCACCACGCCCAGCACAGTTGCCGAGTCAACACTCCGGATCGAGTTGCAGCCAAGTTTGATGGTTGGAGGTCTCTGGAATTTGCCTTTGATCGTCATCGTAGATGACTTGGCAGAGGAAAATTCCAGTCGGTTCTGGACGCTCCAATCCAGGACTATACGAAGGGCCTCTGCGGCCTTAGCCTCAACTTTTCAAGGTCAATCAAGTGACCTTAAACTCGACTGGTATCTATGGTTTTATTACAGAGTTCCTGTGATCTTCTTCCGGCTCCATCATCCGACCTTGGCCACTATTTCCCAACAAAGTACTCATTAAGACAAATCAAACGAGCAAAAATCTCGATGGGGTTGCATGGATTTATTACAGAGTTCCTGTGGCCTTCTTCTGGCTCCATCATCAGACCCTGGAAACCGTCTCCTATTAGAGCATTAGTCAAAACGAATCAAACGAGTCCAAACTAGATGGGGTTGCATGGTTTTATAACTGTTCTTGTGGTGTTCTTTCGGCTTCATCATTAGACCTTGAACACTATTTATTTTCCCAACAGAGTACTCGTCAAGGCGAATCAAACGAGCTCAAAATCGATGGATTTGTATGGTTTCGTTACAGAGTTCCTGTGATTTTCTTCCGGCTCCATCATCAGACCCTGGATACTATTTCCCAACAGAGTAGGTACTTGTCAAGACAAATCAAACAAGCCCAAACTTTATGGAGTTGTACAGTTTTATTACAGAGTTCCTGTGGTCTTCTTTCAAATCCATCATCAGACCCTGGAAATCGTCTCCCACCAAAGTACTAGTCAAGACGTATCAAACGAGCCCAAACTAAATGGCGTTGCATTGTTTTATTACAGAGTTTTTGTGTCCTTCTTCCGGCTTCATCATCAAACCTTGTACACTTTTGAATTTCCCAACAGAGAACTTGTCAAGACGAATCAAACGAGTCCAAACTCGATGGATTTATGTGGTTTTATTACAAAGTTCCTGTGGTTTTCTTCCGGCTCCATCATCCGACTCTGGCCACTATTTCAACGAAGTACTCAACAAAACAAATCAAACGAGTATAAACTCGATAGGGTTGCATGGTTTTATTACAGAGTTCCTGTAGCTTTCTTCCGGCTCCAATCATCAGACCCTGGAAATCATCTCATATTACAGTACTAGCCAAGACGAATCAAACGATCCTAAACTAGATGGGGTTGCATGGTTTCACTACAGAGTTCTTGTGGTCTTCTTTCGGCTTCATCATCAAACTCTGGACACTATTTCACAACAAAATACTTGTCAAGACGAATCAAACGAGCCCAAACTCGATGGATTTGTATGGTTTTATTACAGATTTCCTGTGGTCATCTTTGGGTTCCATCATTAGATCAGCTCAATGACAGTATATTATTTCATCGTCTTCCAGTTCTGACTTCTGACCTGTTTTAAGTTTCAAGTATTTTGCTCATTATGAAGCTAGATTAAAATGGATTACAATATCTGGACAAATAAAGAACATTAGGTCAACAAATAAATAAACGTGAAAGTGACCGTTAACGAACGCTTCATTCTAGCGCTATTCGGGTATTTAATGAATAACTTTCGCCTAAATCTAACAAAGTAGAAAATATTCGAATATTCGAATATCACCGACTGGAGTATTCGAATAGCAAAATAAGCCGAATATTCGAAGTATTCGAATATTCGAATATTCGAATTGCAAGCCCTAGTCTCGGGGCAGCCAAGCGTCTGGACGGCACCTGTTACGACCAGTGGTGAGCACCACGTTTTCGGAGTTCCTCCAGATCGAATTGTCGCAGCCGTATGAGAGTTGGAGAACTGAACCCCTAGTGTAAGTTTTCACAAGGAAAAAACGTACCTACAGCGTTTGCGTTTCGAGCAACATTTGTATGGGGAAAGTACAGCGCCGCCACGCGGCGAGAGGATGAACCAATTCTCGTGAGTGTGAGTTTGACCAAAACGTAAGTCGATCGGTTTTTAAACGCATCGAGCGCGTTTTGCTATCCGAATGGGGTTTTGGGTGCTTTTTGTGAGTGTAATTGACAAATTTAACAGGGCGAATAGTTCACTAACGCAAACGCAGTAGTTAAGTAACTCACTTGTTGATTCGCTAGTGAGATCGAGCGTTTCAGTGTTTTGCAAGGATATTTTGAAGTGTTTAGGTATTCATTTATTATGGCTACTAGATTTTTTTTTTAAAGATGTCAGCGAACACTGAAATGCAAGACAGATTGTGATTAGCTACGCAGGCAAAATACTATTTTAGAACTTACTTTGATCCAATCAATCTTACAAAACAATTATGTGTATTTACGGTGGTGCAACAAGAAGTACTTATAAGTAGGTAGGTACTCACTGTTCCATTAATTCACCAATATTTTGAATTGGTTAGCACTTGGATTCATTCACTTTCGGAGGCCTATGATAAACTATTATTTCGATTTAGTTTAAGACCTAAACTGAGGCTCGCAGACACTCTACTCCTTTAACAACAATAACCACGGAAGCTCGCCGAAATATAACGCACTCACAATTAATCTGAAATGCATTTTTTGCAGTTTCTTTATTGTTTTTAGAAATCATATGTTAAAAACAAACAACTGCTCACCAGCCATTGAAAGTTAACTAGTAAAGTGTTCTCTGTCTGTGCTTGAAAGAATGGCTAGCAGGTAGTTAATACTTAGGGCCGCATCTTTTGTCTCCGTCTTTCTTGGGAATAAAAAAGAAAAAGCACTAAGCTCATTGATGAGAAATGTTATCCTATTTTAGGAAGAGGTATTACATTATACAAGACTACTCTCTTAAAGTATAGCTTCTAATTTGGTCGTCTATTATTCGTCGAAACCGAATCCGAAGACAGGCTGACAACATAAAAATCATGACTTAACTTTCGGATAAGTGAGCATACGTAAAAGTTTATCGAGTGGTGAAATATAACCTACACTCGCATGTGTCACACATACTTTAAGTTTGCGTTAACTCGATTAACTTTTTGGTGACGTTTTATGATTTGGAACGAAAAACTTACACTAGGGGTTCTGAACTATCTACCACAAGATTGTTAGTATTATGCGGTGCCTTAAACAAGACCCACGTCCTGCTGAAGTCATTGTAGTTCTGACTAGTATAGGAATTTTGATCACAAAGCCTGATACCCTGCCTGTCCCACCACCTGGCAACCACCTGGCACCCATGGCAAGAGTGTATATCTGGTAGTAGTACCGCTTTGCTTCTATACTTCCTTCTACGAGCTCTTTATATTTTCATTTATTATCACAAAACCCACAACACAATCTTACAAATTTAACTTAATGCAAATAACGGATTTACATTTTGTTTAATACTATGTAAAATATAAGATTGCGAACTTAGAATCAGTTCTTAGACCAGATCGTTAGACTTCCACCACCTCAAGTTCGAGCTCTACGTTCAGAAAACTGGTGACGGGATAGTGTGACACAAAAAGACGTTGAATTTTGTAGAAATAATATTTCGGCCATAAATATCTTGAAGCTAAAGGCCCATCTAGCTAGATTCTTAGCATACCTGCCTTTTGAAGAGAATTTAGCTTATCGGATGATTTTATTACACAAATCCAGAGCATTATTGTTAGAAATAACGAATTAACATTTAAATTGTCATGTGTAATAATGTATATGTATTTTTTTGTCTAATGAAACACATTGTACCTCTTCAAAAACAGCGAGCAGAGAATCCACGAGCCACCTGTCTTGGATTTGGGTGGTTTGCTTGCTTCGATACAATACAACATAATCCGACAGCTGCTTACATCACATTATTTGAAGCTTCACGCAAGGTTAGTGCCTGCTGCTTCTAACATCGGGTTGGCAGGCGCGTACTCAACATCACTTTTCTAAGTGTATCTACGAGCCACTACAGCGATGCCATGCCGGCGACCACATCATCCTGAGTCCAGCTCTTGGCTAAAAGACGGACACAGTGTTTAACAGACAGGTTAAAATTAAAACATAGCAATATTAATATATTTCCTGTATTTGGTTGAGGTGAGTTATAAAACTAAGGTTTCAGAGACGCACAGGCGGAGGCGATGAGGCGAACGCAATAAGGCTATATTATCAATGTTAGAAGCGTGTGCACCTAGCCACCTCATGAACTGTAAGTAATCTACAACTAAATTAAACCATGTGAATGATGCAGTTATAACCGTAGCTGCAGGTTCCTTGGGCTTGGCCGTTGCCCCCTAAATTAGTACAATAATATTGTTTTTTCAACTAGTAGCCTTCATAGAGACGAAAAGATTGCTGCTCGAATTGATTTGATTTGATTTGAATTTAGTAATCAAAGCTAGCTTTTAAAAGTGAGTTATGCTAATAACTCTGATACAGAGTGACACATGTTATATCAATATTTCAATTTATTGAAATGTGTTTTCAGTTATCTCAAGTTTATCATGCCTTCAATAGCATCACATAGCGTCGTTTGGAGTCACCAGGAGTTAATAAACACGTCTCTCACAGATGCTGTGCATCGTCACATGCCGATAATAGTGCAAGTTTTACACAACAATAAAACTTGTATTATTGAGCAGAGACGATGCACAGCATCCCATTAAGAGAGACATCTATGAGGACACTTCGTTACAACGACTCCACAGGTGAAAGTAAAAATGGCGCCAACCGGAAGTAAGTCTGTTTTACGATTTTTTGACAGGAAAACTGCTTAAAGGGTAAGTCAATTGACTACTTTGACAGGTTGTAGCTAGACTGGAAGTCGGCGCACTCTCACAGATGCTGTGCATCGTCTCTGCTCAATAATACAAGTTTTATTGTTGTGTAAAACTTGCACTATTTTATTTATTTTAGTTGACTGTGACTAACATGACAACTAGTTGACATTGCCAATGCCAAAATTATCATTTTTTTTATTTGAGCAAAAGCACTACCTACGCATACAGCCGTAATAGCGATTTATTGTACCATGCTGTAAATTTAAATTTTAAATAATTATTTTAATTAAAATGACGTATTATAAAATTCCGCAATTGGTTAATCCTGGCTCCAAAGCCAAAAGCTACCAGAAAATATATAATTCACAACAATTTTGAAAAAGTTTACCAACCCAATTAGACAATAGAAAGGCTGATCATACAGACAGCTAGGTTCAATAACTTTCATATGTGCTTTGCATTGCATCATGTTTTTCAACTACCTCCGTAGTCGAGTGGTTCATATAAATGCAGCCTCCTCTCATCCGATTCAACCTCTACAAATTCAAAATCATTATATTTTAAATCATCAAATGGTGGCATTATGATTTTTGCCTTTGTTTGTCTAACTAAAATTGAAAAAGAAAATTACATCAATGTTGCCATCACAGTAATCTCACTACTCTAATATTTATTTTTTTTATATTGAGAAGTAAATGATAAAATATAATGTAATAAATTAAAGCTTGACAAGAACTTTTTAACTGTCAATCCTGACACAAAATTGCTCATTATAAATTTTTTTCTGAATTAAGTTAGTTCTAATAAAATTAATTTATAATATGAAAAAAAAACTCATTAGGGAACTAAAATCTATGACATTTAAATACAAAATCTATCACATTGCGCTAAAAAAATGGCACCATACGAAAAGTACAACTAAAGCCTCGATTACATACGCCGATTTAGCTTCCTTACTGGGGATCCAATCTAGGAACCCAAATTGGATGTAGCGATCACACTATGCCCCAATTAGGACATGATTTCACTGATTAGGGTTGTCACCAGTACTTGACAATAACATTATTGTACATAGATTAAACAATGAGTTTTCACTATTAACGGAAATGTAAAGGTAGGTTTTGATGAGTACTCTGATAGGAAATGGTTTGATGATGAAGCCGGACGGAAAAAGGCCACTAGAACTCTGTAATAAAAAAGAATGTCAACTTTATTGTTTGTGGGCCGATTTCAATGAAACTCGGTTTTGTTACTATTTTGACAAAAAATAACAACGAAAAGTTGAAAATATTAAAAATCCAAGATGGCGGCCAACATTTTTGTTTGTGGGCCGATTTCGATGAAATTCGGTTTTTGTACTATTTTAACAAGAAAATAACAACACAATTTTTCAAATACTAAAAATCTAAGATGGCGGTCAACTTTTTTGTTTTTGGGCCGATTTCGATAAAACTCGGTTTTTGGTCCTATTTTGTCAGGCAAATAACAGCGCAATATTGAAAATATTAAGAAATCCAAGATGGCGGCCAACATTTTTTTTTGTGGGCCGATTTCGATGAAACTCGGTTTATTGGTACTATTTTAACAAGAAAATAACAACTCAATTTTTCAAATACTAAAAATCCAAGATGGCGGTCAACTTTTTTGTTTTTGTGCCGATTTCGATAAAACTCGGTTTGTGGTCCTATTTTGATAAGAAAATAACAACGCAATATTGAAAATATTAAGAAATCCAAGATGGCGGCCAACATTTTTTTTTGTGGGCCGATTTCGATGAAACTCGGTTTTTGGTACTATTTTAATATGAAAATAACAACACAATTTTTTAAATACTAAAAATCCAAGATGGCGGTCAACTTTCTTGTTTTTGGGCCGATTTTGATAAAACTCGGTTTTTGGTCCTATTTTGACAAGAAAATAACAAGGCAATGTTAAAAATATTAAAAATCCAAGATGGTGGCCTATTTTTTTTGTTCGTGGTCCGATTTTAATAAAACTTGGGTTTTGGTACCTACTAACTACTTAAATAGTAACAATAATCATCATCATCGAAATCGAAAAATTGAGAAATCGGACCATAAATAAAAGAGTTGGCTGGTATATTGAATTTATTATTATTTTCAACATTTCGTTGTTATTTTTTTATCAAAGTAGTTACAAAACCCAGTTTCTTTGAAATCGGCCCATAAACAAAAAAGTTGGCCGCCATCTTGGATTTTTTGTATTTGAAAAATTGTGTTGTTATTTTCTTGTCAAAATAGTAGCAAAAACTGAGTTTCATCGAAATCAGCCCACAAACAAAAAAGATGGCCGCTGATGGAATTTTATCCCGATAGGTGGCGTCTGGTCTTTGGTACCCGGCCGCCTCAAAGAAAGTGTCAAAACATATGGGAATCTCTTGGAGTATTGCACTTTTTAATTTTATACTGAGAAAATGCCGCATTGTTATGCATGTAACTTGTAAAATATTGGAGTTCATCGATTTCTCAGTAACAAAAAAATAGTGAGCAAAAAATATAAAAAAAGATGCTTTTCCCTCGATTTTCTCCTTTGCTGAGCCTGAGAAACATTATAAACCAAAAGGAATGTTTCATGAATTTGATGAAGCTTCGCTAAAATAAAACAACATTTGAATTATAACAGCTTTGTTCTTTAATATTTCAACCTCAGCAGTTTCTAACATATTTATAACTTGGATGAATTTGATAGGTATATCAAATATGGAATAAGCCCAATATTGGGGCCAAACAGAGAATTAAAAGAATTTTATATGCCAGAGTCATTCAAGAAACTTAGAATAATAAAATAAATATGATAAAACGGTTCGTGTAATTTTGGATGGTACAGAAATTCCAGTACAGAAACCTGAAATTACTATTGCACAGAAGGCATCATGAGGCAACTATAAACACGGAAATTCACACTCAGTTGCTTTGTTAAAATTTAAATCATATGCTTCTAATCTGAAATAAAAAGATTACTTGTAAATCTTACACGAAATTTAAAGAAATGTAATGCTTGTTAGCAATTTTTTGTAAGTTGCTGTAAACTTTCTTGCCTGTTGTTTTGGCTTTTCTTTTCCGTAATTCTTCTTTTATCTGAGCTAAAGTTAGCATAGAATACATTGTTTGTCCGCAAAACCGAAAAAAATACAATCTTAGAAAGTAAAATCACGTAATACACAGTCAAGACAATATTAGCTCAAACTGACAATGGGTCCAAAGACTGAAGCGCCATCTGTAATTCACTTTGCCTTCGCCTCCCCAATAAAGCGTCTGAGCACTGGTTGCTTAGGCCGTCCGCTGCCTTGAGCGGGATCCCGCCGCGGGTACACGGCGCGGGAATATAGATTGCTGGTTTTTTGACGGACAGATGTTTGCGCAGTGCAGAGTAAGCTCTAATCTATATCGCCCCGCGCGCGGGTCCCGCTTAACACAGCGGAGGGCCTTATTAGTGACCATAATTTGTACAGGTACTCATAGGTATTTTCTATACTTAAACGAAAAAATATGATACGTTTTTTCTGCATATTTTTACTGCCTTCTTTGCGTCTTTTACACTATTTGACTACACAGGACGTCATTTCTAATAATTTTTCTCTTTTCTCTACAATACAAACTGCAATTTTTGTAAAGAACGGTAACGTCATTTTTAAAGCATTAATAGATTTTAGTTTGCTGAACGGTACCCTACCGGCAAGTAGCAATTATTTTATTTATATTAAGGCGGGAACATAGCGAAGGTTTTTCGAAAACATTCAACAAAAACACATACACAAAGCTTTGTTTCTGAAACATGTTTCTCTACAGACGCCATCTACAGCGATTGCGTGGCCTGTGTAGACAAAACTTCAGTGTTGCCAAATTAGCATTTTATGTTAGCACTAGAAAAAAGCGTCGCTTTCAAGTTAGACCGTTAGACCCATTTTACCGTCGCGAAATTTTAACATTTAACAAGAATTAAAAATAGAAGATTGATTTGGTAGGTATAGGAAAAATTTTTGGCTGCTCCGAATCAAATTTCGAAGAATGGGGAATGTCTCAAAAAAATCAAATTGGCTGAAACTTTTTTATAGGTAGGAATAAGCTCCCTTAGTAATAGAAAATAGTTTCAGAATTTTCCGGTGCGTAAAAAATAAAAAAAAATTAAAGTCTCTTCGACTTTACAAATGTGTAAAAATAACAGCAGAATGGAGATTATACCTTTGCCACCACCTGCCACAACAACAACACGAATAAAAAATAAAAAGTTTTGATATTTTGACATTTGTAATTTTTGAAACTTTTTTAATACCATGTTGTGGTTGTGGCAGATGGTGGCAAAGGTATAATTTCCATTCTGCTGTTACTTTTGTATCTTTGTGAAGTCAAAGAGACTTTAATTTTTTTAAACTTTTTTACGCAACCAAAAATTCTGAACCTTTTTTCTATCACTAAAATATTCAGCAAATTTGATTTTTTTTCGGACATTCCCCATTACTTTCATTCAAACTTAGCACACAAAACACTAGCGGGTTGTCAAAATGACAGATGATTATGACTCTATGGATGCCGTGTACACCGACTATTCCAAAGCGTTCGATAAAATTTCTCATTCAATCTTAATCCAAAAGTTGGAATCAGTTGGTGTGCACGGCAGCCTCCTGAGATGGCTAGATTCTTATCTAAGAAATAGAAGTCAAGCCGTTGCAGTCAAGGGACATACTTCTACTTTCATCCCTATCACGTCGGGTGTGCCCCAGGGCTCCCATCTCGGTCCTTTGCTTTTTAACATATTTGTAAATGATATAAATGATACGCTCAAGTCAAAAACAGACCAATTAGCAATAGGGAATATGCATCATTTTTTTTTTTAATCTTAATCAAAAGTATAATGCGTGAGAAAATTAACTGTAATTTTAAAACTTTTCTCTTGCGTTTTTTTCTCGTGATATAGTTACTTGAAGTTAGCGCGCAGCAGCACCCGCCGAAAACGCTCCATACAAAATGGTGACGTCACACATCACGTTTCAGGTGTGTTTCGGCGCGTTTAATATGGAGTTAGCCAATAATCTTCAATTATCTCCCTAAATTTTGCGTTTAAGTACATATGTGTCATACAAAATATTGTTTCTTATTCGATATTCTATCTGACTGTAAAGTGCATTATATCCGAAAATGAAAAAAAATAATTGTTATTTTTCCCTGATTTCATCGTGTGATAAAACTAAAATAATACATTTTTTTTATTTTTTTTCCTGTTCCATCATGTTTTTATAAGTGTCCGCAGCGATCAAGCTCAAATTTATCAAAATCGGTGACTTATGCATATTCCCTATTTTAGCGAAATAGAGTTAATGATGCAGATCGGTAGCATTTTATGAAATCTACATGCCTAATATATATAAAACTGACCAAATTCTCACTTAAAACGGTCAAAATACCGACGACCGACGAATTCGACTAAAGTCAAAAACAGACCATGTTTCTGTTAGATAGGCGGTTTTTGTCTTGAATTCAATTGGAGAAAAAATAATAAATCCGGCACCTTGGGTACTTATTGTCTAATTTCAAAATCTATCGCAATCGCTTTCAAGATATGATACATTGATGCTTCTTTTTGGCACAGATAAAAAAAATCCAAAGGAATGCAGCAATGTGTCACATCTATCTGTCAAATGAAAGCAATTGCGATAGATTTTCGAAATTAGACAATAAGCCCCCTGATTATCTAAAAAGAAACTATTTAGCGACCGGTTGCATTTGAGATACATTGCCACTTTTCTTTGGTATGTTCTTTTTTAACCCAAAAAGAAGTAGCAATGGATCACGATCATCTGTGAACTGCAACCAGTCGCTAGGTGGTTTTTAATTAGATAATCAGCCCACCGGTAACCTACCTTTATCCGGACAAAACAGATTAATATATATGAATCGATTAAATGTGCGTATGAAAGAAAAGAAACTTAATGATAAAAAAGCTCTATCCATATTTTTTCGAAAATGACTTTTTTTAATTTTAATTAAATAAATATTACACCTGATGATACTGAAAATAATTCCGGGTCTGATGAAAATGATGGGAATGAGACTGGCTATGAATAAATATAAAATTTTGTATATTTGTATCATTTTACGAAGCCAAACTAGACATCAAGTCAAAAACAGACCATATAAATAATTTTACTCAAAAATGCTTGTAATATGCCCAATGCCCATTATTTTGACAACCTTCTTTGAACAAAGTCGAGGTTGCCGTGCCCCTCCAAAGGTGACGCAACAAAGTTGTATGGGATTTCATTATTGTCGAGTTTTAGTAATTTACTTTGAGAATCCATTATTGTCGAGTTTTGTTTCAAACATAGTTCGTGAAAAAAGTACATTGTACAACCCGCGCAGTTAATGAATAGGATTACACTCGTTGTAGTAAGCGCCGTGAGCCGCCATTTTCAATCCAATTCTTTATTTGCGCGGGTGTTGTATTGTTGTAGATGATGTTTTTGTATTTTTTTTTTACTTTTTTACTATTTTTCCTTTTTGATATTTTTGACTTTCTTGCCTTTTTTATTTTTTTGTCATTTTGGACCAAGTCTTGTATAGTGCTTTACTCAAAAATGACTAAAAAGTAAAAAGTTCATAAATGTCAATTCTCATAAATCATTATTGACATTATAATGTCAATAATGTCAAAAATGTCAAAAATTCAAAAAGTTCAAAAATTTTTTCAAAAATATCAAAAATTTCAAAAAGGTCAAAAAAATCAAAAATATCAAAAATGTCAAAAATATCAAAATGTCAAAAAATATCAAAAATGTCAAAAAATATCAAAAATATCAAAAATGTCAAAAAAAAAAAAAAAAAAAAATGATAATTTTGGTCATTTTGGTCATTTTTGACATTTTTGACAATTTTACTTTTTTGACATTTTTGAATAAAGCACTATACAAGACTTGGTCCACAATGACTGCACTGCTGGCCACGCTATGATGGCCTCAAGCTGAGCTTAACTACGCTCTCGGCCTTCAAGCATGGTCATCATTGCAGCCCTTGCTGACCGCGCTGTGACGGCCTGGACCTGCGCTAAGCTACGCTATCGGCCGTCATCATCGCGCTGCCAGCAATGCAGTCATTATTGACCGCGTCAGTAATGTACTATTGTTTTAAATTTTATAAAATATAAAGAGATTATATTTGTTTATTTTGATAACGTAAAACTGTGACTTAAGAATGAAATTACTTTATTATATTTTTTATTTCCGATGCTTGGTACATTTTTTTAAACCAGAGAGTTTTTTTTGAATTCTCAAAATTTAATAATTTGCCCTTGGTCTGTTTTTAACTTGAGCGTATCAAATGTATGTTTCCGTTCCTCAAAAAGCTTACTATTATGCAGACGACACAAAAATATACAAAGTACTAAAATCAATTGAAGATTTTTAAGATTTACAACAAGATTCGTTACATGATTATTGCAAAACTAATCAACTTTTCTTAAATACACAAAAATGCAACATTATATCTTTTACCAGAAAAAAGGAAAACATTGTACACACTTACTCAATAAATAATGAAATACTACCTAGGGTGACTGAAGTGAGGGACCTGGGAGTTACGCTCGATAGTGAAATGTTGTTCCAGTCCCATATTGACAACGTAACAGCAAAGGCTTATAGGATGCTTGGTTTTATATTTAGACAATGTGGTACATTTCAGGCACCAGGTACTTTATGTTTACTTTATAATGCGCTCGTAAGATCTTCGCTCAAATATGCATCTGTAGTATGGAACTCACAGTTTCAAACGCATATACCGGGTGTCCCAAGACTTTGCCACACGGAGGAAAAGTACCTTAAATACTGAAGATAGGAAATTTTACTGAAAAAAGACTTCATTTTGATTTTTAAAATAATTGGAACTGTATTCGGGGATTTTCGAAAAATCGCATGCCTTAACCAGGAATGGAACCTACCATATTAGAAAAAAAAATGTTTTAAAAAACAAAAAACCGACTTCAAAAGCCTACCCTACCTCTAAAAAGCAAGAAATAATATTCAAATCACTAGATACGCATTATCATTTTAAATAAAACACGTATATTGAAGTCGGGTGGGGCTTTTAGAATAAAAAAAAAGGTGTCCTCCAGCCCCACCCGACTTCAATAGATGTGTTTTATTTATAATGATTATTTCTTTCTTTTTAGTTTAAGTACCTTCTGTATTAGATATGTTATCTAGGTAGAAAAATCGGATTTGACCAAACGCGGACATACATGCATATGGGTCAAACTGAGAATCTCCTTTTTTGAAGTCAGTTAAAACACCAAAACCTTCTCCTAAATCTAACAAATACTTTTCTGAAAACCGCAACAAAATCGGTTCAGCCGAACGCGAGATAATCGCGGACAAACATACATACATACCGATCAAACTGAGAACCTCCTTTTTTGAAGTCGGTAAAAATACTAAAAAAAACCTTCTCCTAAATGTAAGAAATACTTTTCTGAAAACCGCATCAAAATCGGTTCAGCCAAACGCGAGATAATCGCGGACGATACAGGTCAAACTGAGAACCTCCTTTTTTGAAGTCGGTTAAAAAAACAATCTTTTATTTTTACGATACCGATCGAAAGGGTTACTCATTAGGATCGTTTTTTTGTTAAGTAACACAGCATCTTAAACAAAAGGATGACCATGAAATTTCACATTTAAATTTTAATGATTACGGATTGTGTCAATTTGTATAGGAAATAATGCGATATAAAAAAAATTTAATGCAGTTCTCATTAATTTTTAAAATAAAATGAATTCTTCTTTCAGTAAAATTTCCTATCTTCAATATTTAAGGTACTTTCCCTCCATGTGGCAAAGTTTTGGGACACCCGGTATATGCACTCCAAAGTATACAGAATAAATTTATAAAACGATTAAAATATAAATTTAAAACACTTTTAAAAACTGTTTGAAGCCCCTGGACTATCGTAGATCAATACGTGATCAGATATTTCTTTAAAAAGGTTGATTCTCCTTATTTATCAAGACGTATTTCACTTTATTGTTCAAAAAAAAAATTAAGTACCAACGCAAACACTTTTAATTCCAGTTTGTAAAATTAAGACCCATGTTCACCAGCTAAAAATAGATTTTTGGTTCGCGCATTCAGAAATTATAATAACAAAAAGGATATTGATATATTTTTTGAAAATACTAAATCTTTTAAGACAAAGTTGTTCGCAATAATAACTGCTAGCGATTGTTGCAGGTAACCTTGTTGTGTTTTCACATTCGCCTAATTATATGTAGGTAAATCAATATTTGTATCACTTATTGTATTTTCATTTTTTTAAGTAAGTTAAGTATAACTATAAATAAGTCGAATAATAGTTCAATACTGTTGCATGTCTGTTAATGCTAATTGTGGAAACTGTATTGGCTATTGCATTGTTATTCATACATGTCATCCTGTGTAAAAGCAGCTGTATATATGTAATAAATATATGCAACGTAAAAATTCCAAAATATGCATGCAAATAGGCAAGAAAAATAGCTAAAATATGCACGGAAATCCATAATAAAAAGGACCAAAATATGCAACAAATAGAAAAAAAATGTAAGGTGTTTTTATTCTTAAAAGGTACTCAACACAGACATAATGTCTGTGGTACTCAACGATAACCATCGTATTTGCGAAAATATTAATCACAAAATTTATTGACATTGAAATTTGCCTTTAAAAAGATATACGACTAAGTACTGTTCCAAATGTTCTGAAAATAATAAGATACGTCTCTTTTCCTGCCGCCATACTGAAAAGAGACGTATCTACGTTTACCTTCCAACCGAGAAAAAAAATCATTTGTATTTTTTTTGGAAAAATAATCGCTGTGCATAAGTTGAGGTAATAACCTTTAAACAAAATATAAGAATCAGTCTTTATATTATGCCATATAAAAATAATTGTCAAAACCGTTTCTGACCTCCTCTTTTACCCCACACAACTAAGAATACGTAGTAGAAAAGACGCTACTGCCACTTGCGCCTACCAACTTTTTTATAATACTAGAATGTAAAGACGCATCTACGCAGAAGCATCCTTTCTACTTCCTAAGCATTGTGTTTTGAAGCAGATACGTCTTTTTATGAGCGAGAATTTGTGGATTCCTTCTTGTCACAATTTTGAAATGAAAAAAATACTAGTAAATGCGTCTTTTTTTACTGATTGTGAATATGTATGTAACTCAATTTTGAAAAAAAAAAGTCAGATACGTCTCTTCTTCTTATGACGGCAGAAACATTGTTTCTCTACACAAAAATGTTTCGCAAAACAATATTTTGTGTAGACGCTTTTGTTGAATGTTGAGATGATTGTATGTATAGGGCAAAACACGCGCTAAAATATGACCCGCGATTATGCGAAACTTTCATTTTCTGCTAGAGGAAAAAAAAGAAAAGAAATGTCACTTTACTTTGGTAGGTTTGACGAAACAGTTACTGGTATCCCTGAAATTGTCAACAAAAATTCTTTTTTGACGTTTGTGAAATCGTGTCGAACGAAATCAAAAATGGTTGGTTAAATTTTATAAAATTATCCATAAATATCATCGCTATTTCTCGATGAAATCTATACAAAGTGTTTTTAAATTGATAGCAGTGTATTTGTCTGTGAAATCGTGAAGATATTTCAATGATTCGGATTGTCGATTTCAGGTGAACGTACCAAAACAGCGCAGGACTTACTGCAAGAAATGCAAATGTCACAAGACACACAAGGTGTCTCAGTACAAAAAGTCCAAAGAAAGGCATGCTGCTCAGGGTAGAAGGCGTTACGACCGTAAACAACAGGGTTATGGTGGTCAGTCCAAACCCATCTTCAAAAAGAAGGTAAGGTTATGTTTTTGTACCGGTTTGCTCTAAAACGCAACTTAATATATTTCAAACCAGCAATTACCTAGTTCTATAGAGTTGATTTGATTAAAAGTAGCCTTGAAAAATTTCCTTTTATTTAATTCCAGGCTAAAACTACTAAGAAAATTGTACTACGTCTAGAGTGTGCAGACTGCAAAGTGCGATCACAAGTTGCTCTGAAGCGTTGCAAGCACTTCGAGCTTGGAGGAGACAAGAAGAGGAAAGGACAGATGATCCAGTTCTAGGCTGGTTGTAATAAATAAGTCTTAACAACTCCTTTGTTTTAATTCTATCATAAATATTATCATTAATTTTACTTTAGTAGATTTGATTTTTGAGATAAAAGTTAAGTTGCTTTTTATAGTAGTTGCTACCACTTAGGTAAGTTATTATTTCAAAATGCCAATGTAAGTAGAATTCACAAGAGGGATTAAGAGGTGACACCCAGTTGAGAGATTTGATAAAGTCCTACAGAAGGTTGACAACATCAAAATTTCGTAGGCCCCCCCTTTCCTCTAAAACTAGACTGATTTAACCTATCTGCGCCGGCTGTATATCCCCCCTAAAAATAATTAGCACCAGAGAAGATAAGAGAACAAAAGAAGAAAATATAAACAAATTATTGCGGGCCTCATGCGGCCGACTCGGAATTTACGGAATGGCTTAAGCCATTTTTTGCTGGCTTCATGCGGCGGGGTCCGCGTCAAGGAATTAAATACTTTTTCAAAAAATATGTGCTTTGGCAGTGTATGGTCGCAGTTGTCGTCCTGCGGGTCAAGGGTCGGTCCTGGTCGTCTTTATCGTCCCTGATAATATCTTTTTACCAGTTCCGTTTTCTGTCGATCGTCATCTGTCCGTCCGTCCCGTACGTCAACCCTGTCACCCTCCGTCTGTCTGTCAGTCATTAGTCAAAGGAGGCTGGACGCCGCGACAGGCAGAGTTCCTGTTTTAATCTCTTGTTGACGATTTTACGGCTAAATGTCTAAGCAATGGCAATTCTTTACGAGGCTTTTGAAGATTAATATCTCTTTTAATAAATTAATTTATGAAAAACAGGAACACAGCTAAATCCTTTGTTTTAAAAAATATATTTAAATAGGTCTAGTTTCAGAGGAGGAAAACAGGGGACTACAGCTCGCGCAATATAACTTGAACCAAACCATAGACAAAGAAGCTTGCGCAGTAGCAATTTTCAGTACAAAAATTGTAGTGCGCAGGTCACGTGGTACTAAAAATTGGGTCAAGTTATGTTGCGCGAGCTGTACATAACGTTGATAATGTCAACTTTTAAGAATTTATCAATTCTCTCGACTGTGATGTTTCCTCTATACATTTTCTTTTTACTTTTTTTAATAATACAATAATCATGAGTGTCCTACATCTTGGCATGGACCACTTTGAAAACCGCAATTCTGACTACATGGAAAATTTCTCCCCAATTAGTCCTAACTAGTCCTACTTTTTCGGAATTAGTCCCAAAAAGGACTGAAAGATATAAGCGATTTAAATGGTCCATGTCAAAGCAAACCTTCATTTTGGCAGGGACAGGCTATATCTAGTGAATCACAACACCTAGCCAGGATCTGATTATTCAGAAAAAAAGACCTTTTTTTATGGATCTCGGAACGCCTAGAATCAAAACGAAATGAAGCGCCGTTCAAAAAATATAAAGGAATGATTTGGTCCATGCCAAAATCAACCTACATCTTGGCGAGGACTTTTGAACCAGGTCACCCAGAGAAAATATGCATATTGGAAACAATTCATGTAAATTAGTCCCAATTAGTCCCAAAGCCACAAAATTAGTCCCCCTTTGGTTTAGGAGATAATCGGAATTAAAATTTGGTTTTTATAGTACAGGAGCTGACTTCCTATTCAGTGACGATGTTTTGTAACTTGTTTTTTTTTGCGTATTTGTGTTAGAATAACGAAGTGTAATTAGTAACACAAAAGTATATCGTAAAGTAATACGTAACATTTATGTGTTTTCGAAACTCAAATCTTAATTTTTAAGTCATAAAATAAAAATGTTTTCTTAGAGATATTTTAATCCTGGGGCTCCTGGACTATATCAAAATAATGTACTGTCGCGGACAAAATAATTTCAAAAGAAGTATAAAATGGTACTGAATTTTAAAATAATATTGCTTTCTTTCGAAATTATTCATATTTGGACTGGAGTGATTTTCATCCTTCAACGGATTCACTTGAAACTTTGTACCTATACAGGGTTATTTGTAATTCATTTAAAACAGACATTCATTTGATCAGACTTTCAAACTGAACAACTTTCATTATGGGTCCAACCTCAAAATCACGAAAAAAATCAGCTGTTTCATACATACATTACGATGGAGTACTTACGCATTGTACTTTTGCTCAGTTTGATGGTCTGATAAAGTTCGTTTAAAAGGCTGCAGCTTTCACGAAGAGCCGCAAGATCGGATGCTTAATGTTTTACAATCTGAACACTGAGCATTACGGAACGGAATAGTTTTATGTAGGTACTTAATTAATTTTTACTGTACGCTTTTGTACGTGACTGTACTTATACAAAAAAACGGAATTTCTCCTAAACCAAAGGGGGACTAATTTTGTGGCTTTGGGACTAATTTACACGAATCGTTTCCAATATGCAGATTTTCTCTGGGTGACCTGGTTCAAAAGTCCTCGCCAAGATGTAGGTTGATTTTGGCATGGACCAAATCATTCCTTTATATTTTTTGAACGGCGCTTCATTTCGTTTTGAATCTAGGCGTTGCGAGATCCAAAAAAAGGGACTTTTTTTTTTAATAATCAGATCCTGGCTAGGTGTTGTGGTTCACTAGATATAGCCTGTCCCTGCCAAAATGAAGGTTTGCTTTGGCATGGACCATTTAAATCGCTTGTATCTTTCAGTCCTTTTCGGGACTAATTCCAAAAAAGTAGGACTAGTTAGGACTAATTGGGGAGAAATTTTCCATTTAGTCAGAATTGCGGTTTTCAAAGTGGTCCATGCCAAGATGTAGGACACTAATCATGATTGTCTATTGTTTCTAGTCGAACACTATTGTAGTCACTACATAGTATAAAACATCCCTATGTATGCTTAGATCTTTAAAACTATGCAATGGATTTTGATGTTTTTTTTAATAGGTACCAGTGATTCAGAAGGAATGTTTATATGTATAATACATGGTGTCAAATTCCACATTACATCGAAGCAAATCGAGGGCGGGTCACTAGTTACTTATCAAACATTGTAGAACAATATGAACATTTGAGTTCAGAAATCAACATACTATTATCTGGCTAAATTATTTTTATTTGCTCGAAAGAAAACAGCTAGGTATGGTTTATTTATTTATTATTTGGTCCAAAATGTTTGGGTCTAAACCTTCAATGGATACTTTCAATTTGACTGCTTGTAAAGGCACTCCAACTTGCACCATTTTCACAAATCTGTCATACTCGGGGTAGGTAGGAGGTGGGACATTTACACTATTCTCAGTGAAATCTTCAGACTTAGGTTGGGCTTCATTCACTGCTTCATCAGCCTTGACTTCGGTTTTAACCTCATCTGGTTGTTTTACTTCAGGAGCAATGTTCACCTCGGGAATGGATGATAACTGCAAAAGGGAGTATCATAATGGTTATTTAATTATTAATGTGTCAATCAAGAAACGTGTGCTTACAATAAAACAGTTTAATGCAAATAAATTTATATGAGTTTCATAACATACACGAGCTTCCAGCAGCACCATAGCAGCTTCAACCTTTTCTAACTTTCTTTGAAAGTGCATCAGTTTCTGTTCACATCTCTTTGAAAAATTATTCAAGAATTGTACAGTAGTTATAATAAAATGATTCACAAATGCAAGTGTCCTCTTCTGTTGAAGAGCTGCAATCTAAAACAGTATTTGTTTCTCAATATCACACCGCCATTATCAAAAATGTAAACGACTGTTTGAAAAAAATTTGGCACCATACCGTAGAAAGATCCACATTTGCCACGTCGCGTGTCATAGTATCTTGAAAATATTTTTTGCTCGTTTATGGGTTCTTAAACTGCGCTTTGTATTCAAAACTTTTCGAATTGATTGTGTGTATTTATTTGTTATTATATTCCCATGACAAAAATATTTGTTTTGACATTTGATGAATGTAAAAATATCTTAAATATCACAGACACGACACGACATGACTCAAGGTGCAAACAAATTATCGGACGCGGCTTACTGCCGCGGCTGATCTGAGGTGTGCAAACTATCGGATACGTCCGCGACCTACTACATCCGATAGTATGCACACCTCAGATCAGCCGCGGCAGTAAGCCGCGTCCGATAATTTGTTTGGACCTTGACTGTCATTGGATGCATTCAAGTAGACCATTCTATGACAAGCGATGACTTAGCGGTTAGTCTGCTGGAAATCACAATGTCTGCACAATATAGAGAGAGAGTAATCAAATCGTGACGTGAGCATGCAACTCTCCGTGCCACATGCATAATGGGGAGGCGAAGGCAAAGTGAATTACAGATGGCGCTTCAGTCTTTGGAACCATTTTCAGTTTGAGCTGATATTGTCTTGACTGTGTATTACGTGATTTTACTTTCTTAGATTGTATTTTTTTCGGTTTTGCGGACAAACAATGTATTCTATGCTAACTTTAGCTCAGATAAAAGAAGAATTACGGAAAAGAAAAGCCAAAACAACAGGCAAGAAAGTTTATAGCAACTTACAAAAAATTGCTAACAAGCATTACATTTCTTTAAATTTCGTGTAAGATTTACAAGTAATCTTTTTATTTCAGATTAGAAGCATATGATTTAAATTTTAACAAAGCAACTGAGTGTGAATTTCCGTGTTTATAGTTGCCTCATGATGCCTTTTATGCAATAGTAATTTCAGGTTTCAGTACTGGAATTTCTGTACCATCCAAAATTACACGAACCGTTTTATCATATTTATTTTATTATTCTAAGTTTCTTGAATGACTCTGGCATACATGCTACAGAATGCATTATTAATTTATTATTACACAAAATGAGCTCCATAACATCGATTGCAAAAACAATAGCATATGTGTTACGCTTTATTGCACGATTACGCAAACAAGACAATTTAAATGAGAACAATAAATTGTCATCATCTGAGCTGAAAAATGCTTACGAATTTATCATAAGAAAAGTACAAAGTACAGAACTCGCGGAAGATTTATCACATTTGAAAAATAAAGGCCACGTGAAAGCAAGCAGTCGACTAGCCAGTTTGAACCCTTATGTGGACGACAACGGGATACTAAGGGTTGGTGGACGGTTGGAGCATTCACACCTTCGTTATTCAGCCAAGCACCCCATCATCTTACCAAGTTCAAGTCGACTTACTCAGTTAATTATTAATCAAGCTCACGTGACTACCCTGCACGGCGGCCCAAAGCTTACCCTATCATACATACGGGAAACATACTGGATTGTTAGTGGCATACGAACTGTGAAGAAACAACTCCGTGATTGCGTCATCTGCAAACGCTTCAAGCAAACCACAGGACACCAGATCATGGCAGACCTGCCCCAACCCCGAGTGACACCATCGCGCCCCTTCACAAAAACAGGACTCGATTTCACGGGATACCTGGAACTAAAATTGAACAAGGGCAGAGGCGTCCGCACCACCAAAGGGTATGTTGCTGTCTTCGTATGTCTCTTCACAAAAGCCGTTCACCTGGAAGTGGTGTCAAATCTAAGCACAGAAGCATTCCTAGCCGCATTCAGACGACTTTGCTCCCGGCGAGGCACGCCGAAACATGTATTCAGCGATAATGGCACGAACTTTGTCGGTGCGTCGCGTATCCTGAAAAAGGAGCACAAGGATATCATAAAATCAATCAATCCAGAAATAATGAATAACAACGATATTGGGGTCACCTGGCACTTCAACGCTCCTGCCTGGCCTTCAGCTGGCGGTTTGTGGGAAAGCGCAGTGAAAAGCGTCAAATATCACCTGAAAAGGGTAGTAGGAGAGCAAAAACTTACATACGAGGAGCTGACAACCCTACTACAACAAATTGAAGCATGCATGAACTCCCGACCACTTTGTTCACTCACTGAGGATCCTGAGGACCTGTGTCTGACTCCTGGTCATTTCTTAGTCGGTGGTCCAATAATATCAAGGCCACAGACCGATCCTGATATCACCCATTTATCAACTCGCTGGCAACTAGTGCAAAATATGAATAAACAAATCTGGAAGAAATGGTCGAGCGAATATCTGCAACAAATGCAATCGAGGTCAAAGTGGAGAAAAGTAACTGAAAATATTAAAATAGACGACGTGGTTATCATCAAGGAGGAGAACATGCCTCCCGGCAAGTGGGCATTGGCACGTGTTTGTGAGTTGCACCCCGGGAAGGACGGACACGTCAGGGTTGTAACTCTGAAAACTCAAAATAACATCATAAAGAGGCCAATCAACAAGCTTATCATTTTACCGACGCAAGAAAAACAGTCAGAGAATAATGAAATATCAAGTGGCACTAATCAAAAAAGGACTATCAATCAATCAAGACCAAGGAAAGCATTCCAGAATAATTTTATCATCATGTCTTTATTATTCCTGCTGTCTATCATTCCTGCGAGCCTGCAACAATCATTGAATATAGCGCAAATAAATAACACAAATTCGCTATATTTTGATAAAACTGCCGATATGCAAATTATCAAAGACAAATGGACTACGATTGTTTATTACAACATGACTAATTATTGGCAGAGTATCGAAAGCCTAGATGCTTACATAAACAATTTACGCAGCTACTGTGACGAAACGGACGAAAAAGACATATGTTCCACTTTGATAACACAATATGATCACGATCTCAACGAAATCAAGCATTACAACGACATACTTATTTTTTCTCACTATCATCGTACAAAAAGAGCATTATTAAACGCTGTCGGAAACGTCGCCAACATCTTATTTGGAGTATTGGATGACAAGTTTGCAGAAAAATACCAACAGGATATTGAAAAGATAACGCATAACGAAGCCCACCTTCTACAATTATTGAAAAATCAAACCTCCGTCGTTGAAGCTCAGAACAATATTTTACATAGACACGCACAACATATGGATCAGCAGTTTGGAAACATCAATAAACAACTTTACAATATTTCCCAAGACACAAATATTATCAGAAGATCACTTCACATATTATCAAATGGACTTTCACTCAACATACTGATATCAAACATAAGAAGAATCCAGGAGAGCCTCATAAGCACGGTTACCGACATATATCAAGGACGCATTGACATCCATATATTATCACCCGATCAACTAAAGGAACAATTGAATATTATCTCCGGACAGTTAAATAGAGAATTAACTGTGCCCGTCAAACCTGAAAACATCAAACATCTATATGAAATACTCCAAGTTAAGGCAAGAATCAAGGGAAACTATCTCATTATGGAAATAAAAATACCACTAACTACGAGTGAAAACTATGAGATAAATCACGTGATAAGCCTGCCGCAAGTAACAGACAACAAAACAATATACGCCATACCTATCACTGAATTTATAGCATTCAATATGAGAAAGGACACCTTTATTCCTATGACGCAGACAGATTTATTATCATGTACCAAATATCATCAAGATCGATATTTGTGTGGCCTGAATGCCCCAATCTACGAACTAAAAGTTGATCAGTCAATATGTGATATTAAAATAATTACGAACGGCAGCAATCAAACATTCTGTAAAATAAAAATAATTCAATGCACAGACGTATGGATCAAATTACATTCCAGCGACGCGTGGCTCTACTCATGTTGCGAGGAGTGTCCCGTGCGCGTCATGTGTCCGGCGAGCCTGACGTCACGCAGACTACGCGGCAGTGGCATCATTACCATAGGTCAAGACTGTGCTGTGAAAGGAGACACCTTCACACTGATCGGACACCATGACTATAGAAATCAATTGGAAGTACAATCACCGACACCGAAAATAGAGATTCCTCTCACATCCGGACTTAACGAGTTTATCAACACATCTATACCTATTCATCTCATAGAAATTGATAAAGAGGATGAGATCAAGATGAAGAAACAGATCCAAAGTTTAAAGGAAGCTACCATCGATGACGTATCCATTCATGACAAACATCATTACGTCATGATATACACTTTGCTGTTCATCAGCATTTTATTAATCATATGTGTTGTTTGTTTGTTTATTTATTTCAGACGGCAAGGGCAGTCCAAAGACAGAGTAAGCGTTGTGCCGCCACCAAAGCCAGTGCGGTCGTACACAGCACCCCCTGGCGACAACACCCCCTCATCAAATGATTTCCCACTCTACGCGAAACCATCCTGTGGGTCCTCATGCCGTACACGGGATCAGACTACCACGAAGACAATTGAATTTGAAGACATTCAGTTTAAGGAATAATTTTATTGTCCTCAATTTAATTTAATTTATTGCAATGTTTACTTAAGTTATATTTACCTAAGCATTTTTACATTTTATACACTTTTATAATTACCTTTTTATCATTGTTATATTTTAATCATTGTTTATAATTTTTTCTTGTTTTTTTTTGGATTGGCAAGATGTACGAGTCATCGTACGTGATTGTTTACTTTGCTTACTTTGCAATAACGGGCAATATTTATTTTACATTTTAAAGCAATAAATCAGTGCTTATTACGCATTCATCGGAATCGGTTGTTATCATTTTTAACCCTTCCTTCTATCAAGCAAATCTTATCATTTATCATAATAGCATATTAACTTCTTATCATTATCATCATAAGTGTAGGGCACCCTACAAATTCTCTGTTTGGCCCCAATATTGGGCTTATTCCATATTTGATATACCTATCAAATTCATCCAAGTTATAAATATGTTAGAAACTGCTGAGGTTGAAATATTAAAGAACAAAGCTGTTGTAATTCAAATGTTGTTTTATTTTGGCGAAGCTTCATCAAATTCATGAAACATTCCTTTTGATTTATAATGTTTCTCAGGCTCAGCAAAAGAGAAAATCGGGGGAAAAGCATCTTTTTTTATATTTTTTGCTCACTATTTTTTTTGTTACTGGGAAATCGATGAACTCCAGTATTTTACAAGTTACATGCATAACAATGCGGCATTTTCTCAGTATAAAATTAAAAAGTGCAATACTCCAAGAGATTCCCGTATGTTTTGACACTTTCTTTGAGGCGGCCGGGTACCAAAGACCAGACGCCACCTATCGGGATAAAATTGCGCTTTTCCTCCCCTCCATTCTAAAACCAACTAGAACTAATGTACCAATGATATACGTTCTTATTTCAGGGGCCTTACTATGAGCTCTTACAGCAGGACTTATATTGAACTGCCTTACTTTTTCGTACTATGAACTCAACGGTTAGTTTTAACGCAGGCCTTAAGCAGTCCAGAGGGCCTAGCCAAAGTAACATTGTCAAATCTTCGTTATCGCTTCGCTTTCGAAACATGTATGGGATTGACATAAGGTTTCGTTAACTATCGAATTTTAAAACGTCAAATCCATACATGTTTCGAAGTGAAGCGATAGCGAAAATTTGCAAATGTTACTTTGGCTAGGGGGTCTGTTTAAGACCTGCTTTTGAACTAACCTTTGAGGTCATAGGCAGTTCAATATCATCAGCATCAGCAAATGAGAAAACGTTCAGTTCAAAAGCAGCCCTCCAACAGGACTGCTTAAGGCATGCATACGAACTAACATTTGAGGTCATAGTGCCACAGCTGGAAGTGTGAAGCACGACCAGTGCGCAGAAGGTGGTAAATGAAACGTCAATGTTACAATTTACCAAGATATATTGAAAAAAAGGTCTCAAGGGGGGTACACCGATCTTCGTTTCGTGGTAGTCGCCTTGTAGTATAAAAAGCACTTAGCTTGCGTTTTGACTAACGGAAGCAGAAGCGCATGTGCAGCACGAGGGCTACGCGCTCAAGGTGAGGCGAGTGCGCAGGCTCGGCGTGGTGTTGCTCCGGGGTAGGCCGGAAGCAGCAGGTGGTGACTCGGGCAGGTAGGTGCCCGGAGGTGTAGTGGTAGGCGGCGCAGGAGAGGGTCCGGTAGGGGAACTCCTGCCCGTAGGTACGACCCTGGAATGTTACACAAAAGGTATGAACAGGTGTTCACTAATTCTGACCGCTGCTAAATAGGTGCTAGGGCAGATGGCTACAATTGAAAAGTCTCAAAAAAGTTATTGACCATAATAATCAAAATGATTATTTTGGTCAATTTGATCAAACTAACTAATTTGACTATAATATTACTTATGGTGAGCATTCGAGCACTTCACCCTATTAACATGTTTGAAAAGAATAATTTTATTAGTAGAAAGGTATATTTTAATAAAAGGGAATAATAATTTAATGCTTAATTTTGAAAGGCAATTTAGAATATTATAAAATAAATATTAAGATCGGGATTCACCCATTGGCAGCGTCGTAGGTTATAAAACGAAATCATTTCATTGCAAGATAGACATTTAATTAATGTTGGTTATAGTATTTATTCACAAGCTATTTAGTAGCTCATACAAAATACTATTACCTGCCTTCTGATTTTACTGTAAACAAGGATTGCATATTACTTTCCACAAAATATTGCTGCACATTGATATGAATCGTTTACACTCGATAAGAATTTAGCACAAAAATCACACTGATTAAACCATTAGATATTAATATGAGAAAAACTATTAGATATTTAATTAAGGTATTTAATATGAGAATTCACTATGAAATTTATAAGGAATTGAAATGCAAAACGAACGTATTATAGCTACACTCACCCTAGAAACGGGGTTGCACAACACAAAGAAATGAAATGAAATTAATGTAGGTCACTTCTTAAGGTTACGAATGTTTTGAAAAGAAGAAAAGGATTTTTTGCGAATCGTTCGTATTTATAGCAAGATAAATATCGAGAAGCACCTCAAAACAGCGAGAATTATCTAGAAGTCCGGGTCTTATCCTATTGGTCGAGCTTGACATAACGAAGGTGGATGTCATTATTGACAATGACATCATCTGTCACCGTGTGACACTACGGCCGCGTTCCGAGTCGCGATCTGGAATAAGGCAGAGGTCAGAACTTCCCACATTCCACAGGTGAAGTGATGTAATGAATTTTTAAGAATAGTTCGACAGTAATTATTAATTATAAGTAGTAGGTTTTTAGCAACCGTTACATATCCCCCCTCTTAGAGTAGGATTTTGCCTGGACGAAATCCAGTTAAAAACAAAAACGACCAACCAACCAGATAACAACCCAAAACAAGTGAATAAGACCCTTCCATTCAGACAACAAAAGTTATATTCAAATTAAAAGACAATAGTTAAAATTTTCATGCAATGTAAATTATAGTAGTGGAAACAGTATAAGTATTTAAAAATGTATACTTATATTGCTTGTCTATTATTATTTTAATTTAAAGTATTAAAAACAAGTTTAGGAATAATTATTCAATTTAAAATCTTTGATATGCCAAGAACCCAGATTTTTCCCTTTCATATCGACAAGTTCATAGACCAAGGGCGACAATTTAGATTTTATACGACATTTAATATATTTAGGAGCAAGTTTTTTAGAAAATTTCTTATCTTTGTCGCTTTGATAATAAGTTTTTCGCCAGACAATATCATCTACGTTGAATTCGAACTTTTTACGACGAAGATTATAAGGACCACAATTACGAGCATGCGATTTTATAAGAGAACTTTGCACTTGATCAAAAATTTTCCTAAGTTTCCCAGTATTTTCAGCATATTCATCCCTAGGTGAGAAGATAATGTCGTTTAGATCGACATCAAGATAATGAGATCCACAAGAGACTAATTCCCTCCCGAAGACCAGAAACGATGGGGTATAACCCGTAACTTCACTTACAGCAGAGTTGAGAGCGAATTGTATTTTAGGGATATTAAGATCCCAAGATCTTCATCAATAAAGGTCGAAACAGCCGTCATAATGGTCTTGTTGTAACGCTCGACTGTATTTACCTGTGGAGTGTATTTAGGCGTAAAATGCACTTTCGGTATTTTATATTGAGCGAACATATGCTGTAGTTTCTGACTAACGAACTGTTTACCATTGTCCATCAGAACGGTGCTAGGAATGCCATGTACAAGAAAGACTTTCTCCTCAATAATATTAGTTATAATTTCAGCAGTTGCACGACGTATAGGAAATAATAGAGAGTATTTAGAAAAACAGCAAGTGACAACCAGGAGCATAGTATTTTGCTTCCTACTTGGAGGTAGTGAACCGACCAAATCAATACTAATCATTTGGAAGGGCCTAGAGCATTCTTTAGGTCGACCCATAAGTCCTAAGGTAGGATGATTAGCATGTTTGTGCGAGTTACAAGCATCACAATTATTTACGAAATTAGCAACATCCTTATGTAAGCCGGGCCAAAAATAATTTAAAGAAATACGTTTATAGGTTTTAAAAATTCCCAAATGTCCTGAAGTAGGATTTGAGTGGTTAGCAACAATAATATCAAGTCTGGAATCGTTAGGGACAACTTCCTTCCATTCGAATTCCCTAGCTAAAGGGTTTAAGGATTTCATGTGACGATATAATTTATTGTTAGTGATTTTGTAATTAGGAAAGGAAGTAGGAGAGGATTGGCAACCATTAAAGATCTCCAAATACCATGGATCTGTTACAGGTGAACAAGATTGGTTGGCACTGTCTATAGCTGCTACAGGTAAGGCACGAGATAGAGAATCTGGCACAACGTTGTCCTTGCCACATGTGTATATGATATCGAAGTTGAAGGCCGATAGACGTATTCCCCACCTAGCAAGACGACCTGTAGGGTTATTCATGTTAAGATACCATTTTAAAGATGAATGGTCAGTATAAACAAAAAATTTTCTACCGTTATCCAAGTAACACCGCCAGTGTTCAATAGCAACAAGTACCGCGAGAGCTTCGCGCTCTGTAGCGCCGTAATTACGTTGTTGGGCTGATAAGGATTTACTCATATAGGCTATAACCCGCTCTTCGCCGTTTTGAATCTGAGAGAGCACAGCACCTAACCCGTAGTTGCTAGCGTCGGTGCGAACTTGGAAGGGTTCAGAATAATCAGGACAAGATAAGATAGGAGGTGACGTCAGACACTCCTTCAGTTTAACAAAAGCGGCCTCTGCTTCTTCTGTCCAAGCAAAGGGAGGCGCCGATTTACCTTGAGAAGTTAGTTTGTTCAATGGTGCAGCCAAGGAACTAAAATTAGGGATAAAACGACGATACCAAGAAGCAGTGCCCAAGAAACGACGAACTTCCTTCCTATTAGTAGGGGAAGGATAATTTACAATAACATCCACCTTTTCAGGATCAGCATGGAGACCATTTGAATCAACGACGTAGCCCAAATACTTAAGCCTTTCTCTGAAAAATTGACACTTTTCGAAGTTAATTGTTAAGTTGGCGAATTTCAATTTTTCTAGAACCCGCGTAAGAAGCGACATATGTTCTTCGAAGGTGTTTGACACTATAATTACGTCATCGACAAAAACGTAGACCTTATTTTCAAATTCAGGACCGTAAAAGAGCAAATCTACTAGTCTTTGCTGAGTAGCAGGTGCATTAGTTAAGCCAAACGGCATAGACTTAAATTGGAAGGTCCCCCTAGAGGGAATATAGAACGCAGTCTTGCATCTGTCTTCAGGTTTTATTAAAACTTGCCAGAACGATTTAGAAAGATCAATACTAGATAGATATTTAGCATCTCTAAGATTGTCTAGGATCTCCGAGATATAGGGTAAGCTATAGGCATCTTTACGAGTGACAGCGTTTAGTTTTCTGCTGTCCAAACAAAACCTAAATTCACCGTTCTTCTTAGGAGCCAGAAGAACCGGATTCGACCAAGGGCTCTCACACGGTTCCACAACGTCATCCTTTATCATCTCCTCCAGCTGTTCGGAGAGAATTTGTTGTTTATGAGGAGACATTCGGTAGTATCTCTGTCTAATAGGAGCAGCGTCACCAGTGTCGATAGCGTGAGTGATCAAGGAGGTACGACCCAAACCGCATTCCTCATACGAAATACCGCGGAAATCAGAGATTATATTATCAGCAGTTTTCTTTTGGTCATCTGAAAGTTGAGCGTACGGACAAATATGTTTAGATTCGTCAAGAGCGATGTTCGAAATATTTGCCTCCTGAGACCCATCAAGTACAAGGCTATCAAGTTCACTGGGAAATAACCCAAAAGTCCTCCAGAAATCCATTCCTAGAATAAGATTATTTAGTATTTCCGGCACAACGAAGAGTTTAATATTGTGAGTTTTATTATTAAAGGAGAGAGGTAAAATGAAATATTTAGAAGAACAAAACTTCTGACCGCCAGCTGCAGAAAGCTGTAACGGATCACAAGAGTAACATTTATAGTTTAGTTTTAAAAAATAGTCATGAGAATTATTTCCTAATAATGTTATGCCGGAACCAGTATCTAAAAGACCAACAATTTTTTTGTCACCAACAGACACATTAATATAAGGTCGAGAAAAAATAGTTTCAGAATCCAGGATTGGAGACACAGATTGGCTCGATGAAAATTTAGAAATAAAGGTAAGCCAATCCTTCCATTCAGTCTCATTACAACGGCTAGAAAATCTCGTGTGCTGAGATTCACTAGTTCTCCAATCCTGACTAACTAGTTTTTTGGATTACATTTAGTGCAATCAGGAGTACGAACACCTTTATTCCCACACTTAAAACATACAATAATGCGTGGCTGAGTACATGTTTTTAAACTGTGCGTATTATTACGACATCTGGGACAATAAACGTTATCCGTAGCTACGGCCGAAACAAAAGTTTTATTATTAACTGAACTTCCAGAGCTAGCAGAAGCACTGGATTTGCCACGATATGCAAATTCATTCATTTACCACCAACTGCCACAGCTGGAAGTGTGAAGCACGACCAGTGCGCAGAAGGTGGTAAATGAAACGTCAATGTTACAATTTACCAAGATATATTGAAAAAAAGGTCTCAAGGGGGGTACACCGATCTTCGTTTCGTGGTAGTCGCCTTGTAGTATAAAAAGCACTTAGCTTGCGTTTTGACTAACGGAAGCAGAAGCGCATGTGCAGCACGAGGGCTACGCGCTCAAGGTGAGGCGAGTGCGCAGGCTCGGCGTGGTGTTGCTCCGGGGTAGGCCGGAAGCAGCAGGTGGTGACTCGGGCAGGTAGGTGCCCGGAGGTGTAGTGGTAGGCGGCGCAGGAGAGGGTCCGGTAGGGGAACTCCTGCCCGTAGGTACGACCCTGGAATGTTACACAAAAGGTATGAACAGGTGTTCACTAATTCTGACCGCTGCTAAATAGGTGCTAGGGCAGATGGCTACAATTGAAAAGTCTCAAAAAAGTTATTGACCATAATAATCAAAATGATTATTTTGGTCAATTTGATCAAACTAACTAATTTGACTATAATATTACTTATGGTGAGCATTCGAGCACTTCACCCTATTAACATGTTTGAAAAGAATAATTTTATTAGTAGAAAGGTATATTTTAATAAAAGGGAATAATAATTTAATGCTTAATTTTGAAAGGCAATTTAGAATATTATAAAATAAACATTAAGATCGGGATTCACCCATTGGCAGCGTCGTAGGTTATAAAACGAAATCATTTCATTGCAAGATAGAAATTTAATTAATGTTGGTTATAGTATTTATTCACAAGCTATTTAGTAGCTCATACAAAATACTATTACCTGCCTTCTGATTTTACTGTAAACAAGGATTGCATATTACTTTCCACAAAATATTGCTGCACATTGATATGAATCGTTTACACTCGATAAGAATTTAGCACAAAAATCACACTGATTAAACCATTAGATATTAATATGAGAAAAACTATTAGATATTTAATTAAGGTATTTAATATTAGAATTCACTATGAAATTTATAAGGAATTGAAATGCAAAACGAACGTATTATAGCTACACTCACCCTAGAAACGGGGTTGCACAACACAAAGAAATGAAATGAAATTAATGTAGGTCACTTCTTAAGGTTACGAATGTTTTGAAAAGAAGAAAAGGATTTTTTGATATATGAAAAAGTAAGGCAGTTCAATATAAGTCCTGCTTTAAGAGCTCATAGTAAGGCCCCAGGGGGCTTACCATCAGCAAATAAGAAAGCGTTCAGTTTATAAGCAGGCCTTAAACAGGACTGCTTAAGGCCTGTCTACGAACTAACATTTGGGGTCATAGTACGAAAAAGTAAGGCAGTTCAATATAAGTCCTGCTATAAGAAGAGTAGAAATAGGCCCCAGATATCGATTGTACCGGCTTCAAGCATGTGGCTGGCGATCGATGAGTCAATGATTTGTCTGGTAGAAATAGAATGCACCTAATGTCAATGTCACTGTCATGTCATATTCGATTCGTTCGACGCGTAGACAGAGAAACCCTGTCTACGGTTCGACGTGATTTTGGCCGCGTTCCGAATCACGCTCACAGCGCTGTGAGCGCGAATCCGACCAAATTAAAAAGTCACAAAATATTACACAAATATGGTATTTGTGTACCTACCTAATTTAATGGATTATACGCTAACTGCGCTGTTGGCGTGATTTGGAACGCGGGGTTTGTGTTGTGAATTTGTGATCAATTGTTTTTTTTGTGTGTGCTTTCTTTCTAATTTTTCTTAATATCTCTTCTTGAATTAAGCTAATGAATTATTGGATTGAAAAACGCTAAAAATAGAAAGACGATAACTATCTAAGCTCAACCATAGATCTAGATCTATGAGCTCAACCACTTCATAATCAACGCATCAGTTTAGTAAAAAATGGCTGGAGAAGTCGTTGTAGACGCGTTACCATACATTGATCAGGGTTACGATGACCCAGGAGTTAGAGAAGCGGTAAGTATTGCGTTAACAACAACTGTAAGCTCTTTACATTTATTATTAAGTGGTTATATTTAATGTTCCTTAAAAACAGGCTTTGGCTATGGTAGAGGAAGAATGTAGACGCTACAGACCAACAAAGAATTATCTAGAAAACACTGGACCCGAGCTTAGTACATCATTTGAAACACAAGCCCTGCAAAGAGAAATGGAAAGAGTACAGCAGCGGTTGCCCATGGAACCATTGTCAATGAAAAGGTACTTGTTTCATATACATTTAATTGTATTTGTCTTGTCTGTTTATCCTTACTTGTTCTATTTGGTAAACAATATTCATTTAACTCATTGACTCTCCGACCAAATTATCATTTATAAAATAGAACAAATGGTTTTCCACACATAGAATACGAAAGATATTGTTAATGACAATTTAAGACAACATATTTATTTTTATATTTATAGAAAAGAGTGGCTGGCAATACAGACATTTCACGAAAAACCTGATAATTTTGCAATCAGTCACAGAGTATTACAAAAGCTTGTCAATGAAACGCGCAGGCGTTGGCAAAATTTCTTAAGCGATTTTTGTCTAGACCTTTTGGTTCGGGCAGGCGTTTAATGGTTAAAAGAAATACAAGCATTCAACAGCTTATGAAAGGTTGTGGTACTACCACAATTCATGTTGTTTTGATTAGAGGAGATAAATCCACTTAGCGTTACTTCACATTGGGACTTTACAGATATGAATTACCACCCCCACCAGCGGGTCGCCTCGGAGAGCCAGGAGCGTGGGCAGAGTCGGTGGACAACTCTCACGCACAGCTGTCACACCAGGCCATACGAGTGCTCAACTTGGAACTACAGCTTCAGTACGGTTCTGAAGCCTGGAGGTCGTACCTGAGTACACTGCAAGCTTTAGTATCTAGGGCCCAAAATGTGCATTCACAACTTAGGTATACATACTTTTTTGATTTATTGTTTATAGGTTTGTATAGACTAGGAAAATACTAAGGGAAGTCTTTGCCTGCAAGTTTCACCTAAATAAAATTTTGGGATGTTGTTCTTAGCTTTTTGGATATTTAATTGAATGGGCAAGATATATAAAATAAAAGAAAATAAGCTCCACTGATTTTCCACACAAGAGACCTATGTGTTCATAAAATATCAAATTCAAATAAAAATCAAATCGAATTTATATTTAAAAACCTATCAGAAATTGGCTTGTTAGTATGAAAAGTGCCCCCTTTTTTCTTTTGAAAAGTATATTTTAATGACTTTGCTTTTTATACCCATTAACTTAAGCTGGTCTTTCACGAACACACCATTTGTCTCGACGCTAAATGAACTGCTGGATGCAGTTATCAGGATGGATGGGTGTTATTTTTTTGTCCACATTCACGAGCGTGCCAACGCTTAGTTAGTGCTTGGGAACGTTCTAGCTGTTGTGTTATTTTGTTTTGTTTCTGATGATGAGTTTCGATTCTGAAGGTGAATTATTACTTTTTGCTGCATTATATCTGTATATAAAAACGAAAGCTGATCAAAATATCGACCAAGATTTTTTTATTTTTTATTTTATTTATTGAGCACTTACATTTCATTTACAATAAGTACGTACATACAACCGTACAAAACTACAAAACAAAATAAAATTTAAGGAGACAGATTAGCTAGATAGACTTCACGAATTAACGTTTCGAAGCAGACTCATATCAAATGGTTGTCAGCGACCACATTCACGACGATGTCATTTGGCTTGGCGCGGTGGCGCGGCACGTTCCAATGTTGAATTTTGACATTCACAATTGTTCCAATTAGATGGCTCGTTGGCGCGGCGCGTTGGCTTTCCATCCGTTTGGATATCCAATGGTACGCTCCAACTAATTCAACGCTACAGAGTTTTGAATTCACGGATCGATTTTGGCGTGGCGCCATTCCATTTAGCTTGTTGGAGCGATCGTGAATGACCAGCTTTAGACCTTAGATTAGAGGATGCGTAAAGGCTGTTTAATCCAATATAATTTTAATAGTTCTAAATAAATTATTTGTACGTCCAGAAAACAGATAGCTTCAGTGAACTGGGAGCGCAAGCGGTCGCAGACGGCGAGCGGCGCCCGCCTGCGCGCGCTGCGGCGCCGCTGGGCGCACCTCGTGTCCGACAACTACCGCCTCGAGCGCGCGCTCATGCTGCTCGAGATACAACTGCAGAAGGTATCCTATATCATACGCAGGCGCACCTCGTGTCCGACAACTACCGCCTCGAGCGCGCGCTCATGCTGCTCGAGATACAACTGCAGAAGGTATCCTATATCATACGCAGGCGCACCTCGTGTCCGACAACTACCGCCTCGAGCGCGCGCTCATGCTGCTCGAGATACAACTGCAGAAGGTATCCTATATCATACGCAGGCGCACCTCGTGTCCGACAACTACCGCCTCGAGCGCGCGCTCATGCTGCTCGAGATACAACTGCAGAAGGTATCCTATATCATACGCAGGCGCACCTCGTGTCCGACAACTACCGCCTCGAGCGCGCGCTCATGCTGCTCGAGATACAACTGCAGAAGGTATCCTATATCATACGCAGGCGCACCTCGTGTCCGACAACTACCGCCTCGAGCGCGCGCTCATGCTGCTCGAGATACAACTGCAGAAGGTATCCTATATCATACGCAGGCGCACCTCGTGTCCGACAACTACCGCCTCGAGCGCGCGCTCATGCTGCTCGAGATACAACTGCAGAAGGTATCCTATATCATACGCAGGCGCACCTCGTGTCCGACAACTACCGCCTCGAGCGCGCGCTCATGCTGCTCGAGATACAACTGCAGAAGGTATCCTATATCATACGCAGGCGCACCTCGTGTCCGACAACTACCGCCTCGAGCGCGCGCTCATGCTGCTCGAGATACAACTGCAGAAGGTATCCTATATCATACGCAGGCGCACCTCGTGTCCGACAACTACCGCCTCGAGCGCGCGCTCATGCTGCTCGAGATACAACTGCAGAAGGTATCCTATATCATACGCAGGCGCACCTCGTGTCCGACAACTACCGCCTCGAGCGCGCGCTCATGCTGCTCGAGATACAACTGCAGAAGGTATCCTATATCATACGCAGGCGCACCTCGTGTCCGACAACTACCGCCTCGAGCGCGCGCTCATGCTGCTCGAGATACAACTGCAGAAGGTATCCTATATCATACGCAGGCGCACCTCGTGTCCGACAACTACCGCCTCGAGCGCGCGCTCATGCTGCTCGAGATACAACTGCAGAAGGTATCCTATATCATACGCAGGCGCACCTCGTGTCCGACAACTACCGCCTCGAGCGCGCGCTCATGCTGCTCGAGATACAACTGCAGAAGGTATCCTATATCATACGCAGGCGCACCTCGTGTCCGACAACTACCGCCTCGAGCGCGCGCTCATGCTGCTCGAGATACAACTGCAGAAGGTATCCTATATCATACGCAGGCGCACCTCGTGTCCGACAACTACCGCCTCGAGCGCGCGCTCATGCTGCTCGAGATACAACTGCAGAAGGTATCCTATATCATACGCAGGCGCACCTCGTGTCCGACAACTACCGCCTCGAGCGCGCGCTCATGCTGCTCGAGATACAACTGCAGAAGGTATCCTATATCATACGCAGGCGCACCTCGTGTCCGACAACTACCGCCTCGAGCGCGCGCTCATGCTGCTCGAGATACAACTGCAGAAGGTATCCTATATCATACGACCATCAGACATTATTTAAAACTCCTCACTGCTGGGGCACAGGCCTTCCTCATGGGTGGATAAGAAGGATGGTCCATAACTCACCAATGCGGATTGGTGCATATTAACGACTGCAAATGCAGCCGGGACAAAAGGCTTAATCTGCCTTCCAAAGCAAGGAAGAGCTCGAGATAATACATATTTGGTCACCCATCCCATGATCAACACTTGCGAAAGTTGCTAAACTATTGCTAAACCTCCGCAATCGCTGAGGCGTTAAACCACTGCGCCATCCACCGAGCTCCTCATCATACGGCCTGGGTCTATTTCATAAACCATACCATAATAAATTACAACGACAATTTAGTGTTCATTGCGTCGCCAATTTGAAACTAGAAAATAAAAATACAGACACCGCAATGTATGCGTTTTACTGTAGTAAATAAAAAATGAAATGTTTATGAAATAGGCCCCTGGGGGTCGGTACTCGGTCGCGTGGCACAACCCGTAGTTACACTGTTCCTGAGCACACCTATTTTTGATGACTGATAGTTATTGACACTGTTATTTTAGTATTGATATATATTGACACCGCATCTTAATTATTCTGTCAGAATCATAACGTTTGATATCGTATTGCCGCTTGCCGCGTATGGCCCAAGAGTAAAATTCCATGGCTTCAACTGCACATACAATACTAAATGCATCATAAAACTAGTGGCTCAGTCCACTGTAGACCTCGCGATAAAAAGTGGCTCAAATTGTACAAAAATAAAATGTCGCCATGAAGTTTTCAAAGCACACAGTACGTGAGTATTCGCAGCTAATGGTGCTTCTAATTTTATTCGTTTTTCGAAATGGGTGAATCCTGTTACGAACAACGTCTATCGAGGAAAAAAACGCGCGTAAATGTATGTACTTGATAAAGAAATCATCTATGTAAAATTTCATTTTGCTTTTCAGCGGTAGATAGCGCTGTAAAAAAACCCTCACAAAATTACTCTATCGAATTTCTTTACGCGTGATTTTTTTCTCGATAGCTGATGTTCGTGCGAGGGGTGCAGGGGACCACACAACAGCGCTACCGGTGGCACGACGAGTGTATTCGCGCACAATTCAATATTTTTTTTTACTCAAAAAGTTTTTCTTTTCTTTCAGGCCCAGGGTCAGACACCTGCAGACGATGGGGAGCCAGCAGATATGGAAGCAGTCAAGTTACTACCGGACAAACTTAATTCAGAAACTGAAAAAGAAGTGCAGAAGAAAATAGAAGACATGTTTGCGGATTAAATAGTTTATTTGATATTCTCTCGGGGATAACAGTAACTACATAATTATGAGTTTCGAGATAGAGGAAAATAATAATAATAATAAATATAACTCTTACTGTTTGCTTCTGCGTTATTTATTTTGTTTGTCTTTTAGAAATATTTATTTTTTGGCTAGAGCAATGATTATAAGTCTATGGGCTAGAGCCAAAAAAAATATTACAAAAATGGTATCATTTGGTACGCATCGCACGTAGTCTCTAAATTAGCCCCTACACGATCAAGTTGCGATCAAGCATGGCTTGTCAATCATTTACATTGCAATACCACCACCACCACTACTATTTGGGGGCGTGGTCTATACCTTTGATAGTAATTATATCACATAATCACGTGATACGTGCTTGTCAAGCATCGCTCCTAGGTCGAATGACGAGGGGGTGCGTGGTCGGATAACCTCCTCGTGTTTCCTCTACTGTCTGTCTCCGTTCATCCGTGGACTGGGAACGACAGTGGGAGGGACGGTGCACCCTGGGTATCACTGTAAATGACTCCTTTGGTTTCATCTACCGTATGGCTAATAGTCCGACCCTTCTGTTATCCTGTACGTAGTGCAGGACCAGGGGCCCACTTCGGGGGGCCGAGGGGAGACAACCCCAATAAAAATCTCAAACCGTAGCCCTGTACGTAGTGCAGGAGCGGGGGTCGCCTTTGTGGGGACTACGAGGAGTAAACCTCTATAAAAAAATCCTTAATTGTTCCGGTATTTGAGGACGAGATACCGGAAGCCTGTTTCAGGTGGTTGGCAAAGGAGGCCAATCCTGATCGCCACCCTTGGGCATCTCCCGCCCCCCAAGGTGTAAAAGGGTTACCCGGGCATCGGGATCTCTGCCCGGGCGGACGGTATAATTCTCCCGATCTCGTGGGAATAGCAATGATGTCGAACAATAATAAAAAACCAAGGCGTGATGAAAAGGAGAGGTTTACGGTGCCGGTTCCCGGTAATAGTAAACGGACGGACGAAACATTGGGTCCAACCAAAAACAGTGCGAATGAAAAGGATGCCCTCCTTAAGGAGATCATTAGAAGGTGCGACGCCGCCATTCAGGTGGCTGACGAGGCGACTAAGAAACACGGCTTATCCTCCTCAGGAGACGATACGTTGGGTTGCATTGAGGCGAGTCGAAAGTCTGGCGGAAGCTCGACGGGGAAGGCGGCCCCAGCCCCTCCTTCACTGCCACAACCCCGACTGCGGGAAGAAGAGCCTGTGCGAAAGCCTAAGGCCAAAAGAGGCCGCACGATGCACTGCCGTGCTGGGATGACGCCTAGTCGGGCGGAGTCTCATAGTCGGGTCGAGATAAGCGAAACAAAGAATGAGAAGCAGTTGCAGCCAATCTTCTCGTTTGAAGCGGTGCCTCCAACGGATGTTGAAGCGATGGAGGCGGAGGCCTTGCCACTGACTGGTACTACCGAAAGCCGAGAAGAGGAGAGAGAAATTGCTCTCCTTAAAGTCGAAAACGCCGTCCTGCGTGGAGAGTTGGAGGTGATAAAGAGAGAAGTTGCGAATCTCCGCCGAATGTCGAAGTCTGAGATTGCCGGTGAGCTGACCATTTCTAAGGTGGCTATGGAAGAGCTCAAACAATTCTTAGAAATAAAGATGAACGAATTGTTTGAGGGTAGGTTGAGCGGATGGCGGCTCCCACCCCCTCTCACTAAGAAGACGCAACAGCAAACCCTAAGCCGAGCGGTGCCACCAACCGCGAGTAACGCTCAACAAGCTGAACTTCCATCCGCTCCCCCTGCACAGGGGAATGCTTGGCAACAGGCGGAAGGAAGGAGGAAGGGAAAGAAGGCGAAGACGAGACCTCAGGAGAAAGCCCACGTCAGCAAGTCGGCTTCGGCCCCTGAGGAGAAGAAGAATGTCTGTCAGAAAAAGCCGAAGATAAAACCCCCACGCACCTCGGCTGTGGTGATCGATCTCCTTCCGGTAGCGAGGGAGAGGGGGCTTACATACGCAGAAGTTATCGCCATAGCGAAGCAGTCGATCTCATTCCCTGAACTAGGCATTCCGGAGGGGTGCAGAATTAGAGAGGGTCAAACAGGCTCCAAAGTCTTAGAGGTACAGGACCCGAGTGGGGTGAAGGCCGATTTATTGGCCGAGAAGCTTAGCGAGGTTCTCTCAGAGGTGGCGGCTGTCCGACGGCCGGAAAAGCTGATAGACCTGCACATCGCGGGCCTCGATGATTCTCTCCGAAAGGAAGATGTTCTGAAGGAGCTCGCGGCCATTTCGGGTTGTGAGCAACACTCTATAAAGTCGACCGAACTTATGCTCGGTTCAGATGGTACAGGCTGCTTAAGGGTAAGATGCCCGGCTGCTGCAGCTAAGAAGATCGCCTTGGAAGGCCGAATTCGTGTTGGGTGGTCCACTGCAAGGGTGAGGGTGCTTGATCCTCTACCCATGCGGTGTTTTAAATGTCTTGGGATTGGGCACACAAAGCCCAAATGCCCGTCGAGAGTCGATCGAAGCACCCTCTGCTTCCGCTGTGGTGAGCCGGGCCACATGGCCGTGGCTTGCAGTGCCGAGCCCAGGTGCTCTGTCTGTGCTGCCAGTGGGCGGCCGGTAGACCACGTTATGGGCAGTCGAAAATGCGTTCCGCCGGTCATTAGGGGTAAGCGCCCCGAGGGCCAGCTGACCGAGGTAGGAGCTTCGCCGGGGAATCGGCCCGAGTGAGCGGGCATCCCCGGCGTGCGGGGGTACGCCCCAGGCTGCTCCCCACACTTCTCGGCGTGGAGAAGCGTTCGGGAGGCGTTGGTGGGGGGGACATTTGTCCCCCAGTCGGGGTCAAGTGGGCGGTGGGAGGTGAACTACCGCTTGCCTTGCACGGCCCTGATGAGAGGGGGAATGGCCAAACTTGCCCGGCCATTCCCCGTCGGAGGAGGCCCGGATGCGGGCAGGTCGCATGCCGTTGGGGTGAATGCCACCCTGGACCCCCACACAGCGTAATGGCTGGCGGCTTTGGCGGCAAGAGGGCATGTGCCGGAGGTTTTTAGTGGGTATTCCCTTCTCCCGGCGAGTCCCACATGCCCCCTTCCCGATCACCTGCGGGAAGGGAAACGCGTAAAAGCGTTTTCCTCCGGCTACAAAAAAAAAAAAAAAAAAAAAAAAAAAAGGTCGAATGACGAGACAATGTAAATGATTGACAAGCAGGTTTGATCGTTTAGGGGGTGCATAAACGATCAAGCACGGAAATATTTCGGCTTGTCAATCATATTTTGATCGTCTAGGAGCGATGCTTGATTGACGGCTTGACATCAAGCACGTAGGTATCACATTATTACCGTAGCCTATCAAAGGACGGCCATGTCCCCAAATGGTAGTGGTGGTCGTAATTTTATTCGTTTAGCGGTTAAAGAAATTGGAGGTGATTACTGTGCATGTTTGCAGTAGCCCCGCACCACGTCCTGCCAATGAGACCTCAAAATTACTTCTGCGCACAAATTGGCAGCGCTAAAGTTACATGCCGAGGCTTGTTCATACTTAACAAGTCATGCTGTACTTTTACAATATGACCGTTTCTATACTTTACAATCTTTACATGTTAAATGACTTTACATGTTAAATGAACCTATAAGGGGTACAGCTTGGCCATAAAGAAGAAAAGCCATAAAGAGTTGAAATTAAATACATACATACATACACTCACGCCTGTTTCCCATGGGGGTAGGCATTAAATAAAATGGAACTAAAATTTTTCAGTACAAAATATAGTCAGTGTTGCCGCCAAATTATTCGTGATTTTGACGTGTTTACATAGAAATCGGTTCACTCAATCATAAAATATACGACTTTTAAGTTTTTAAGAAGAGTTTACGATGAATTCGTTGTAACAATTATCTTTGCTACTGTTAGAACGACCGACTACCTGGTGTTTCCACATCTGGCACGGTAAAATGGTCAACAATAACGTGTCGAGTTTTTGGGTGTTTCTTTTGTAATTTCTCAGAAAAAAATGCACGTGCATGCAGTAAAATCTAAGCCCACTTTCTATTATATTATTTTATATTACTAGCTTCCGCCCGCGACTTCGTACGCGTGGACATTCGAGAAAATCCTTAGGGAACCTTTAACCTGGATAAAAAAGGGTTCTATATTTTAATATTGCCTTGCTGGGTAGCCCGCTTGGTGTGAACGTGCTTTGCGCGCAGCAGGCCTCTGGTAAGCGCGTACGTGACCGAATGCGAATTCAGGCCGCATCCTCATGCGCAAGGAGCAAACGCCCTGCCTCGCAAGTGAGGTACGTCTACACCAAGCGTACTGCCTAGCGAGGCAGGACGTTAAAACATAGAATACTTCGTATCCTGGTTAAAGGTTCCCTTAGGATTTTCTCGAATGTCCACGCGGACGAAGTCGCGGGCGGAAGCTAGTTTATGAATAATTATGTATGCTTAAAGGTTGTGCTTTTGGTGCTTTTTTGCGACTTATCTATGAACTAGCTTCCGCCCGCGACTTCGTCCGCGTGGACATTTGAGAAAATCCTAAGGGAACCTTTAACCAGGATACGAAGTATTATTAGCGTATAGTTGGCAGACTCACCATGGAATTAGAAGGTTTTGACTATGTCAAAAAATTGTTAATAAATAGTGATAAATAGTGAACTCTACCATATAAATAGTGATACTATGATTCAAAAGATATTTGAGTATCTTGGTGAGGCTGCAAACTTGACGTCAAGTTGGCAGACACCTTAAGAAATACAGTTCGTATCAATATGATTTATATGCCAAAAAATTGTTAGAAAATAGTGAATCGTATACGCAAAATTTCAATAACATTGCTTCAATACAAGCCGAGATATTACGGTCTCTAAGTGGGCTGCTAACTTGACGTTTCAGGCGATAGCGATTCCAGAGAAACGGGTACAAGTTTTAAACAAATAAATATATCAAAAAATTGTTAGTGAAATTGTGATTCCTACGATATAAATAAAACAAGAATTCATTATTGCTATTTTCTAAAAATCGAATGTTAACTTTTACATAATACTCTGAATAGGCTGTCGATCAATATTGAACTTTGCTCTACAGTAATAAGGTTCAAACTTTATTGCAATCGTGAGGTGAGTACTATCAAGCAAAATAGTGAGATTTATATTTTTAGCCATATCCTCGAATTATTATTAGACTTGTTTTATTAATTAAGTGTTGGTATCAAACAATAACGATATTCATTAATAACAATAATATTCATAACAATCTCTCGGAAAAGATTGTCAATTTCTCAGTTATAATTTAACGTTAGGTGCCTATTTATGTATTAGGTATTATTTTACTTAATTATTTTTGAAATTCAAAAAGGCAAATCATAGCGTGCCAATAAATCTCACTTTTTTGCTTGATAGTACTCACCTCATGATTGCAATGAAGTTTGAACCTTATTACTGTGGAGCAAAGTTCAATATTGATCGACAGCCTATTCAGAGTATTATATGTAAAAGTTAACATTCGATTTTTAGAAAATAGCAATGAAGAATTCTTGTTTTATTTACATCGTAGGAATCACAATTTCACTAACAATTTTTTGATATATTCATTTGTTTAAAACTTGTACCCGTTTCTCTGGAATCGCTATTGTCTGAAACGTCAAGTTAGCAGCCCACTTAGAGACCGTAATATATCGGCTTGTATTGAAGCAATGTTATTGAAATTTTGCGTATACGATTCACTATTTTCTAACAATTTTTTGGCATATAAATCATAATGATACGAACTGTATTTCTTAAGGTGTCTGCCAACTTGACGTCAAGTTTGCAGCCTCACCAAGATACTCAAATATCTTTTGAATCATAGTATCACTATTTATATGGTAGAGTTCACTATTTATCACTATTTATTAACAATTTTTTGACATAGTCAAAACCTTCTAATTCCATGGTGAGGCTGCCAACTATACGCTAATGAAGTATTTTATGTTCTAACGTCCTGCCTCGCTAGGCAGTACGCTTGGTGTAGACGTACAGTTTGACCATAAAGAGTTGAAATTAAATAAAATGGAACTAAAATTTTTCAGTACAAAATTTAGTAAGTGTTGCCAATTTATTCGTGATTTTGACGTGTTTACATAGAAAGTGGCGCCCTCAATTTTTGTCTACTCTTTATGGTCAAGGTGTACCTCGCTTGCAGGCAGGGCGTTTGCCACTTGCGCGTGACGATGCGGCCCGACATCGCACTCGGTCGATAACTATATCGACCGAGTGCGATGTCGCTTACCAGAGGCCTGCTGCGCGCAAGGCACGTTCACACCAAGCGGGCTACCTAGCAAGGCAGGATATTAAACTTTTAATCCAGTTTAAAGGTTCCCTAAGGATTTTCTCGAATGTCCACGCAAACGAAGTCGCGGGCGAAAGCTAGTAGTATAAAATAATATAATACTTAGAAAGCGGGCTTAGATTTTACTGCATGCACGTGCATTTTTTTTCTGAGAAATTACAAAAGACAGACCCAAAACTCGACACTTTATTGTTTACTTTTAAGCCATTGACCATTTTACCGTGCCAGATGTGGGAACACCAGGTCCAGGTAGTCGTCGTTCTAACAGTATAATTCCCCAAAGATATTGTTACAACGAATTCATCGTAAACTCTTCTTAAAAACTTAAAAGTCGTATATCTTTTGATAGAGTGAACCGATTGCGATGAAATAAAGGCTAAATTACTTCGCAAAATACATAGTATATTTCTATGTAAACATCATTACGATTGAGTTAGCGCTTTTCAAGTTATTAGCGCACAAACATACAGATAAACAGACAAACAGACAAAAATTCCAAAAATGATAGAAATGGGTTTTATAGGTTGTTATCAAACACCCCAACCACTTTTTTTCAAAATATTTTCTTTGTACAGACAGAACTTTTCTACAACTTTATTATATGTATAGATAAGTCTAGCTAGATGGCGCTGGGCGGTGACGCATCTATATTTTGGTATGAAAAAAATCTTAAATTAGTAAAGAGAGACTGTGAGATGCATTGTTTTTTTTTTTTGCTTGTATTGAGCTGGTAAAAAATGGGTTTGAACCTATTAGTAAGAGAGGCTGGCATAGTGGTAACCATCATGTTTGTTTTTGAAGGATATTTCGGAAATAGCGGGTTTATTATACTGTGATAGCGGCGCACGATAAAACCTGTATATATCGATTGAGGATCTATAAACAAACAGAAAATGTCATATGATATAAAGTCCTAAAGCGCAACGTTTTCGAGATAATCTATAGATAAAATCCAAACTTATTCCCCGTCCAATTAAAAATCTAACAAGCGGCGCACAATAGAACCTATATATATAAAATAATTATATATTATAACCTATATATATACCTAATAAAATAATTGTTCGAATCTTTTTTAACTTCTTAAATTAAGTTGACTAAATATTTGTTTACTGTTGTTTTATGTCAATGCTGTGTACAATTGTCATTGGAATATAAATTTAAAAAGTATTCTTTAATGTAGATTGCAATGTAATAGTTTGTATTCTGTTATTGTACCTTTAACAATAAAATAAAATAAAAATAAAAAATATTGATAGAGGATCTATAGATAAACAAAAAAAGTCATGTGATATAAAACCCTAAAGCTCAACGTTTACGCAGACTGATGGGATAAATTCAAAATCTATAATAATATGAAATTTAAGGATCCCGATTTGTTTGATTAATTTGCGATAATTAGCAGCCTATTTTTCGACACACATTGCCTAAAGCGGTGGTTTGCAACAAACGCCGTAGGTCGCGCCCGTCGTAACGCTGTACGCGGCCTACGAATGCTTACTATGGAAATGTACTAGACTGAGGGCCTAGTATGAGTTGATTTTTTGTTCTCACTTCACTTTGCGAATAGTAAACTATCGTCTTCTCTCTTTCACTCGTTCACTCACTCGCATGATATCCTCTCTTTCACTCGATACTATTCGCAAAGTGAGGTGAGAAACACAACTCGTACTAGGCCCTCTGGTTGCTCTCACACGCCTGACGCGCCGCACGAGCGCCGTGCGCCGCGTCCATAGGTCGTACGCTGCCTACGCAGTCATTTCGGAGCATTCTAGCGTACACGGACGCCGCGTTTTTGTTGCGCGGTCACTCTGCAAATGGTGAAATTTAGGAAATTTAGGTAGGAACAAGACGGAGTACTAATAGAAATAGTTGAATGAAACATGGTTTCATATTATTATGACGCCAGCAATAAAAACAATATGTTGAAACACAAACGTTGGGAAGAAATAAGCTTGGTTGTTGGTCAACCAGGCGAAAATCCGTTTTATTCACTTGCGTAGGTTGGTACCTATTTTGTTTTTGTATTGTGTAGGTACGTAGGTACTTTGTTTTAAGGTTTTGTATTTATTTACCTTGCGTAGGTACTATGCGATAAAAATCAACTTAAAATTTAAGTACTGACATTCATGACAATTTTCACTTTGGTAAGTACCTAAAGTGGGTATGCAGGTCATCCATATTTTAATAGCTCACGTCACGTCCGTTTACACTGAGCGTATGCGTAACTTAAAAACAGAGGGCCTAGTACTGTAACATATCATTTTTGATAGGTTACATTCATATTATACTTTAATCATACCAACCTTTATTTATGTTTTCTTTATCCACTATTTCACATCATTACACAACATTTTTCATACATCCCATATTGCAAGGTACATACATATTCATTAACCCTATTCCACGCAATAATTTCTAGTTTCTTATTACACTTTATGTAGATTTAAATTCATCAACAAACAATACTTCGATCTGATGATTGACATTTTAATTTTATTAACATAAAAATCATAATTCTCGGACCATTGGCTCAATCTTGCGAGGAATAGCGGAACTATTGCCACGAGCAAACATCCAAATATATATATTCCTTTTCATTCTGGCAGGGATGTCTAGCTATTTGCATCTCTTCTTTACATAAAGCCACCTAGCGTTGGGATTCCACACTTCATCATAACTTTAGCGCTATCTAGTGTCAAGTAGTGGCAGTCAGTCGCATGTATATTACCGTCCCTCTCACACCTAAGTGCATAGCCGCCCTGTCATCTCATTCATACAATAGCACTCAAAACTGACATCTAGCGTGAAGTAGCTTCCTGCTTTCACAATTTAGTTCCACATAAAAACAATTTCAATTATCTATGATTCCTAAAAACTTTTATCAATAACTAAATAAATATCTGTCGTACAAGGGAAGTAATTAGTTATTAATAATCTACGAACCTTCCTTTATTTGATTTCATATAATTCTTTATTTTTCTTTAACCAATTTTTTTAACCATAGACAAAAATCTGCTCATTCTAGAAGTATGCTAGTCTTTATGATTTTTTCACACTGTCTCGGGAATGTAGTAGATGATTCGCGAAATTGTACGGCTAAAGCGAAAAAGATATAAATAGAACCCGATTTCTTTGAGTGGGGACATTCGCTCTCTCTGAATTTCTACCTAACTTGCTGTGTGTGCGCCCGAGTGTATTGTGATTGAGAATACTTCTCATACGCTGTGTGTGTGTCATCTATCCCTCGTAAACCACAAAATTGCGTCCTAGCTGCATCATCGTGGGCACCGCAACCTATTACATTTGTCCTCAAATCCTCAGTGTCCGGGTAAGCTTCTCTGCTAAACGGCAATCATGTCTACTGACATTTATTTTATGTCAATGTTTTGTCATAACGCTGTGTTTTCTATTTCCTCTACAGTTCTTTTAAATTCTGACGGAATCACCCATCCGAGACGAGTGCTGCTGAGCAGACGGCAACATCGCCAAGCCCTCATTATCTGACCTTCGGCCTTGAGTGACCGGTGATCGAGAAACCCCATCAGAAGACGAACATCAGGTGTAAACGTTCCCATACTTCTATTTTTACTACACCCTTTACTATTAATTATTCACGTTTGTGAGTCATCCACAAGCGTGTGGCGCCCATTTTAGTTTTCCTTTTCGGTTTAGGTATTTCTTCTGAGCTGATAACAGTTATGTCGTCTAAATGTTTTGATTCGTAAGATCGGTATGTTCTCGTCTGTTCTATACCGGTTAAGTCTTCGATGCCACCATGGCGGTACTTCAGTGGTTTGTTCCTATCGATTATACCGAGCTCGTCGTAGCTTCGGTAGGTGGAGGCTACTCTGCGAGGAGCAGGTGGTCTTCCGGCTCGATCTATCGTCATTTTAAGGCGATGCCGAAGGTTTAGCGGAAACCTGATGAAGAAACAATGCAGTTAAGCTTTCAGTCAGATCTTGGAGAAAGATCATCTTGGCTTGCACTGCAATTTTATCGATCAATAAATTATTCTATCCCATACATATATCACGAAATTACACGCTAAATACCGTACGAACTCTTTTACATGACCCAAAAAGAATTTCGATCTAACAAAAACGTCGGGCCGCAATTTGTCAACATATTTTGGTAGGTTTACGACAGCGACAAAAGTTTGACATATTAAATTTCCCCAGTCACCTTTCCTTGTGTACCTTTGGAGCGAATTTATGTGTGACCAAAAGCAACAACAGTTACGTCGATGTTATAGTTGCATGTGCGATAACCGTTTAGCATAACAATGTCGTGACTAGTAGAAGTTCTGAAGTAACATCGTAATAAAATTTGTTTACCATCCCCGAAAGCGCCAATAAGGCAAATAAATCTATCGATGTGTTCACGAAAAATAGTGCAGTGGCAGTCTCTTTTCGTAAAATAAATTCCTATGACATTTTAATTAAATTCACATAAAATTTTTCAAGAACGTTTACCAATAATCCAACCATTACCGAACATAATTTCAAGTTTTCGCAAACTTAAAGTCTATATTTGGGTAGTTAGTTACTCGACATTGTGCTCAAGTGGCTAATTGTGACCAAGCAATTACTGGCAATTCCACTCGGCTGTCTACTTGACCAGACCACTCAAAACAGATCCGATTAACTTCGGAATTCCTACAATTATTGGATTAAGCATGATTTTCTGTATTTTCATCTCATTTCACAACTCATCTCTTCTCTTCTCTTCTGTCATCTGTCTAACCTAGTCATATTTGATTTGTAATTTATTACCTTAATCTAGGGAGCGTTTGTCTATTTATCATATGATTTCCTTTTGTTTAATGATTTATAACTGTTCTAATATATTGTAGACCTATTTCAAAGATAGCAAGATTCAGATCTCTTTTAAATACCTTGTTTTGTTTAACTTCTGTTTTATAACTCATGTATGTAAACTCTCAACTCAGTGAGAATACTGTGATTTAAGGCCTTCCGCTAGTGCAACAAGTGAGCTGCAAGAATATTATACCCACGCCCTACATTCTAAAACTCTCTTAATACTATATTTTCTTATTTTATTTTAATAAAAGTTCTCATTTAAAGGTTTATTTTCTTTTATTTTCATAATTACCTATTAGCTAGAAAGAATATTGTTACAGTACGAGTTGTGTTTCTCACCTCACTTTGCGAATAGTATCGAGTGAAAGAGAGGAAATCATGCGAGTGAGTGAACGAGTGAAAGAGAGAAAACGATAGTTAACTATTCGCAAAGTGAATTGAGAACAAAAAACCAACTCGTACTAGGCCCTCAGTTCCGAGTGACCATCGCAGTGACGCTGGAAGCTGCGCGGCTTCCAGCGTCGCTGCCGGCGTTTGTTGCAGACCAACGCCTAATATGGCCATACTGGACGCACTTCGGGAGGATCGCTCGTGTGAACAGCGTCGAAACAAGGCGGTAAAAAATCTGTCCCTTTATGTTAAGATATATCATAAACTTAATATTCACTGAAATAGACGAACAGAGTTCACTTGGCTGCGAAACCAAAAGTGAGATGAGCCAGTGTTTGTAAATATGTAAACGTGTGCGTGAATTTAGAGATGCACTGAAGTCCATTTTAGGTTGTCTATAACCATTATGTATTATTGCTCTAATAAATAAAACACAAACAATATTTTGAATAATTTTATTTAAATAATTTCTTAAGGTCTCCTTTGAGGCTCCCTGCTTATTTATTTATGACATTTATCCAGTTTAATTTAATCACTGGATTTACAGAAAACCTGGAAATAATTGTTAAATTAGTACTTAAGTTGGTATAATTTACCATTTGAAAACTGTCGGTTACAAGCAGCTTTAAATAAAACTATCAGTGTTCACAAAGACAAACAAAGTTATATTGGAAATCATCGACATGAGTATCGATATCGATAATTTTTGATCAATATCTACTGATATCTACGCCTTATTTTCTCAAGTTCACGGACATAATATCTTTTTATCTAACACATAATGTTTAGAAATCAGCCTTTATTTAGGAAATAGGCGTTTAATAGCATCATATTAGTATATAACTTAGTGTGTTTGGGAATATATTCAACTAAAATATGAATTATGAAAATGGTAATAGTACAATCATATTTACCTGTGAAATGAGTGTTTATTTGGGTTATTATCGTAAGTAACATTACAATCCAGTACAGAACACGACACCATTATTGATTTATATAGCTTTGAGAGCCAAACCGACCCGATCGCGATCAAAATTACAAAATAATCTTGTTGACGCTTTTCACCAAGGTGATAAACGATGATAAATGAAGTCAAACCCGGTTTAGCTGTCAGTTTTTTTTTACTCTTTCTCGCACATCGCATAAGCCGTAAGAATCGGTTTCTCACTCGCACCTTTGTTCGTCTACTTGAGCATAGCGAAAAATTTTCTATTTCTATGAGATATATATTGCTTTGCTCTCAAAAAAGACTTCTTATTATAATGGACTATGAAAATGCTTGACAAGCCGTTCATGCATGCCTTAAAGTAGATACATGCTGATGTTGTTTGATAAAGCAGAGCCTCAGTGGTGTCCGCCTTAGGACACAGTTGGAGAATTAAAAAGGATTCGAGAATATTAATTAAAATATAGCACGTTTAAATCAAGCTGTTTTATTTTCGAGACATGTAGACATGACATAACAGACATCTGACATATTCTTATTATATCCTTTTTCAAAGAGTCAAGTCGCAAGTTAAGTAGTTTTATACCTAATACATAGCATAAAAACTCCTTTAACACTTTCCCTTATTCAATACTATTCCAAGGGCATGGCAGAGGAAAGAGAATCTTGGCCGTGCCGTGGTAGTCCTTTGGTTAAGATATCAGCTAACTGATCTGCAGTGCCAATTCTCTTGACTTCCATTGCACCTTCAGCAACTTGCTCTCGAACGTAGAAATGTCGAATTCGAATGTGCTTTGTCAATAGAGCCGTCTGGGTTCATGTACATGGTCTTCTTGGACCGGGTCGGGTTCATGTACTTGGTCTTCTTGGACTGGTTCGGGTTCCAAATTTTCTCCCTCAAGATCAAGTTCATGATCACTAGAGATATTATCTACAGCGTCTTCGAAGTCTCCCTCGGATTCATCTGGTAATGGATCTTGATGTACTTCAGGAAGTGGAGCCGGTTCCTCGTTGCTGTTGGGGTTACCCATCGGTAGCTGTATTGTGTACTCCCTCGTATTTGTGTCGTTGTTTACACAAGCTGGGTGAACATCTTTGTTAGGAAGCGGTCTTTCATCAAAAGTGACATCACGTGAGCGGACGAGTTTGTTACTTTTTCCGTCAGTAATCCATACCCGGTAGCCATCTTCATCGTAACCGAGAAGTCGTCCTTTTATGGCTTTCTTGTTCATTTTTTTTCGTTTCTGCTTTGGAACGTGGACGTAGGCATTGCATCCTATGATACGCAAATGTTTGATTGCCGGTTTTTTTCCAGTCCAAAGTTCGTACGGTGACTTGTCTTTATTGTTTGTTGGACCTGTTCTGTTGAGAATGTACGCGGCAGTATTTATCAGTTCTGCCCAAAGTTCTTGTGGCATCGGTTCGTGCGCGTACATCATAGATCTCGCTGTTTCAACCAGGGTGCGATTTTCACGTTCGCTTACACCGTTCTGCTCTGGTGTGTAAGGCATTACCAGTCTTTGTCGAATTCCATGAGAGTCTAGTAGATTTCTAATGGACGTGTTGTCAAATTCGCCACCGTTGTCGCTTAGCAGGCATTTTACAGCATGTCCTTCATTCTTCGTCTGAGCTAGCATTAAGGCGAGCTTATCCTTAACCTCTGACTTGTATCTTAGGAAGTATACCATACGATAGCCTGTATAGTCGTCTTTGAACAACACGTAGTACTGGAACTTTGAAAAACTTGGTTGAAACGGTCCACAAACGTCGGTGTGTATGAGTTCTCCTGGCGCGGTAGCTCGAGTCCTCGTACCGAATTTGAGTCTATGAGCTTTTCCATATATGCAGCCTTCACACAGCTCCTTATCAAGAGGAAGATCTAAGTCCAGTTCGCGTTTAACTGTAGCTTTCACGTGCCTCTTGTTCTGGTGTGCGAATCTCTCGTGGTATAGTTGCATAGTATTGAACGTTGCAAAGACTTCAGCGGGGTTCTCAGGATGTACAACTTTTAGGTCTAATTTGTACAATCCACCTTCTTTCTTACGTCTTCCTATTAAGCACGCTTCTTCGTTGACATAGACGTTGCATTCTTTTGTCGTCGATACGAATTTGCTGTTCGGAATTCTGTCGTGAAGTGCTAGTACTGAGAATAAATTCTTCGAAATGGTTGGAACGTACCAAACATCTTGAAGGGTTGCTCGTTGTAGCTTCCCTCTTACATTTGCTTCGATCATTACTGAACCTTTGCCTTTAGCGCGAATCGGTTTGCCATCAGCCGTTGTTACAGTATGTATGTAGTCAAAGCATTTGAAGGTTTGGAATAAATCAGCCCGGTTTGTCACGTGGCTCGTGGCGCCGTTATCCACGTACCAGTTTTCGATGTCAGGAACGACTGAAAATACTTCTGTGCTATCGATAGACAACAGGATCATGTTTGCGGATTTAGAAGTAGAAGGTGTTGCTCGCGGATTGCTGCTTTTTGGAGGCTTGCCGTCTTTGATCCACTTCTGACAGTTTCTCACTCGATGGCCGATAGCTTGGCAGTAATTGCATTTCAACTTTCTATCTTTCTTCTCTGCAGTAGACGTAGTGCCGGAATTTGAAACGAGAGCTTCCTGTTGAAGTACGTTATTACTCTGCAGAGCTCGTTCAAATGCACATAAGTGGCTTGTAAGGCTTTCGATGGTTCGTTCAGATTTAGGTAATAATAGCCAGCTGCTTTTAAAGGAAAAGTAGGTTTCGTCGAGCGTATCAAGAATCTTGCAAAGGAGTAGCAGTTCTGGTAGCTCACCGGTTTTATCCTTACTTAACTCCTGATTAAGCTGCGTCCAAATATTTTTCAATTTTGACATGTTCGTGGCTATGTCATCTGCCGGATCTTTTCTAAAGCCAAAGAAGCTCATACATAGATTGTAGGACTTATCTTCGTCCGTGCCGTCGAATAGTCTATGTAGTTCAAGCCATACATCTCTTGCATTCGTGTATCTCATGACCTTTCGAAGTGTCTCTTCTTTCATATTGGTGGTTACGATAAGCAGAGCAGTTGCGTCAGCTTTTACAAAACGGTCTAGTTCTGTCTTGTACGTGGTCACTGCAACTGTATCTGTTGGAAGAACGGGTTCGGTGGGTTTTTTGAACGTGCCCTCCACTACTTCCAGCGCGTGCGGGACGGTGCGTAGTAGACTGGTGGCCTTATATTTCCAAGTATCCCAATTTGATTTTCCTTCCAATAACCCAATTTGTAATTTTGCAATATTCTCCATATTTGTAGGTGGGACCGATAACCTGATGTTGTTTGATAAAGCAGAGCCTCAGTGGTGTCCGCCTTAGGACACAGTTGGAGAATTAAAAAGGATTCGAGAATATTAATTAAAATATAGCACGTTTAAATCAAGCTGTTTTATTTTCGAGACATGTAGACATGACATAACAGACATCTGACATATTCTTATTATATCCTTTTTCAAAGAGTCAAGTCGCAAGTTAAGTAGTTTGAATACCTAATACATAGCATAAAAACTCCTTTAACACATGCCGCTGCCTTAGTGATCAAGCATGGCTTGTCAAGCAAGGAAGTGAAATGTATATGATTGTCAAGCATTTTGATCGTATAGATAAAGGGCCCATAAAACTGTGAAGTGTGAACGCATCCATAAACACGTTCGATTGTCATTTGTTGTCTTGTCTGTCAATTTTTATTTGAAAATGGCGGACGATGCATCAAGCAGTAGCGGTTGTGCCGGTAATTTAGTTGATAATTCAATAAATCAAGATGAACTGATTATGAAACAACAGCGAGAAATAGAAAAAGAGGTAAACTAAATGTTGCTTACTGTTTACTGTTACTCCGCTCTATTGTTGGGAATTAATTAAAGTATTTAGCTGATGTGTGTTTGTTTGTTTTTCATTTCAGATTTCAGAGTCGATACCTCTCGTTGGTGAACTTGAACCTCTAGAATCGCTAGAAAAGGAATACAATGAAGATCCAGTCTATCTGTTAAAAGTAAAGGATCTCTCTTCTAAATATAAACATATCCGGAGAACGCGTCCCGATGGAAACTGCTTTTTCCGGGCATTTTCTTACGCATACTTAGAGCACCTCCTCACAAACAAAGACGAATATGAAAAGTTTTATGAAATAGCGAAAAACTCCAAAGAAATTCTCCTCGCTCTAGGATTTTCTCAGTTCACGGTTGAAGACTTTTATGAGACGGTAAGATTTTGTGACTTGTCTAGGTTATGTTTTTAATTGCTTTGTTGTTCTCAGATACTGCTGTCCTAAGGTATATTATTGATTTTACTTTTGATACAGATACGGGCATATAACTTGGCAAGAGAGAGATGAGACAAAAATGCATAGCAGGTACAAAAACTAAACTCGGTGCAACTTTTGTCTCTTCTCTGTCTTGCCAAGGTGACCAAGGTCTGTGCTGGTATTTGTACTGTAGGACAAAGCTATTAATTGTGAAGCTTGTAATTTTTTCATTTTACAGTTTATGGAGGTAGTTCAGAGAGTGGGAGAGCAGGCAGGAGGATCTCCCGACGGTCTAGACCCAGTCCGCGCCGAGCTCCACGACAAGTTCAACAAGCAAGGCTACTCTGACTACATTGTAGTATACTTGCGCCTCGTCACCTCCGGCCAGCTGCAGACGCAAAATGATTTTTACCAAAACTTTATTGAAGGGCCTCGTACAGTAACTGAATTTTGCAGACAGGTGATTTAGCTTTTTTTGTAAAGATGATAAAAAAGTTAAGAGGAAATGATTGATCAGATTTTTTTTAATTATTAAGCCGGCCACATACATACTGAATCCCGATTCGGAATTCCGAACTGAATATTGATAATGTATGAAATTTCCATACAAAAAAATTCTGCATGTACGTCCATATATTTGTATGGATTTGCTGTGTTCGGAATAATGTATGTTTGGAATTCCGAAATGGAATTTCGTCTGTATGTGGCCAGCCTTAGGTTAATATTATGTTTGTTTTTCAGGAAGTGGAGCCAATGTATAAGGAGTCTGACCATATTCATATAATAGCACTCAGTAATGCTCTCAATGTAGGAGTGAAAGTAGAATACATGGATCGTGGGGAGGGTAGTCAGGTAAAATGATTATTATTGAAAACTTCAAAAAATGGTAAAAGGTATTTCTCTATTTCTTTGAATATTAATTACTTATTGTTTGTATTGGATATAATTTTTTTGTTAGTTATGTCGCAGGCGTATTGTATATTTAGCCGTATTACATAGCAACTAGCCGTTTTAGAAAACGGCGCCGTATTGTAATGCGGCGGATTAAAGATACGCCTTATTCAAAACTGCTGATCAAAAGTACGCCGCATTGAATAGTGCGCTTTGCGATTTTCAATACGGCTAGCCATAATGTAATTGGGCGGTTCATAAGCCGCTTTTCCGTCAGTTTTTAGTTCTAATTATCAACACTTGCGGCGCTGCCTACTATAACAATAAAAATGGCGTCAAGATCGGATATTGCATCGAAAATAAGTAAGAATACGGATGTATTAAATCAAGAAAACGTGCCAAATGTGTACAGATAATTGTTTTAAGGACAATTTATAATGTGCAGTTAAATAGTTTTTACGCAGCTCAATGCGGAAGTGTGAAAAAACCGTGGATTAAAACTGCTAAGGTTGCAATGGTTTCTGATGTTGTGCGGAATCCTTCGCAATATTATTGGTGTAAAAAATACAACGTAATGAGTGTACCCAGTGAAGTTTAAAGAAACATATTTCGTAAGACCCTACTTTTTGAGCAGTGCCCAAAGAACAAATTTTTTATGCATTACATTTACAACAAAAAGTGAACTTTTAAAAAGATTTGAAATTATTTAAACAAAAAAATAGCTAAATGATCTAGTAAGTCTAACTAATATTACAATTTTACAAACAAGAACCAAACCGTTTTTGTACCGTACCTACTTATTTGATAGAAGTAGTACTTATACATTCCTTAAAACTAAAAAGAACACATGTTTCCCACTACTTAGGTACTAGGTGCTTTAGAAGTTACTTAAACCTACCTTTTTTCATAATTATTAAAATTAAATTATTTTTAATTAAGCACTGTTTCGTTTTGTTAGTGTGGTCACCCTACAATAGAACTTTGATACAAAACGGCTAAACGTGCTCCGCCGTATTGAACAACGTATCACATTGTCAATCTGGCGTATCGTTGACTCGCCGTATTACAATACGACGCCGTTTTCTAAAACAGCTAGTTGCTATGTAATACGGCTAAGTATACAATACGCCTGCGACAGTTACATAATTTAGTGGTGGTTACATAATTATAGACACCACTTGATTTTCATACAAACGGGGTAATATTGAAGCCTTGGTTCAGTGCCAAAGATTGACATAGCTGTGATCTGATGATGGCTATCCAGGGAGTGAAGTGAATGGAGATTCAGATCGTTATACATACACACGCAAGTGATCTGATCCAGCATTCTAAGAGATATAAATATATGTTTGAAAAAAACTGCAAAATTAGCATAAAAATGTATGGAAATCCTGAAACTGAAAACAGATCCTTATCCTCGTAAGACTGAGAGCTAAATTAAACCGAGTTCTAAGTAAGACTGAATGTACCTCCTGAAGAACAATTTTTTTCTAGACGTTAAAGCCGAGAACTTCAAGCAAGTTCTTTTGTATGTTAGAGATGTAGTATTGCGTTCATACTAACATGAGCCCTATTCTAATATGTATAGAAGCTATTTATGAAAAAAAAATACATTTGTTTTTGTTCTTTTAAAAGGCAATCGGCTTTACTGACTATAATGTATAAAAAATATTTATATTGATAAAGTAGTAAAAAGAAAAGTTTAATGTAAATTTTGCAATTATTCTGTTAGAACTAAAATATATTTTATTAATAGTCATAAATTTAAATCAATTAGTCCACGAAATGATTTTTTATTTGGCATTAAAATTTTGTTCTTATTGAGGTACTGACTATTAATTGGCTTTAATTACTATATGAAAAGTTTAATGTAAATTTTGCATGTAAATGTAAATTATTTTCTAACTCCTTTTCCGTGAGAGCTAAAAAGAAAAAAAAGTTGTTACTTTGTTGTTACCAACCAAATTGAGAATCTCCTCCTTTTTGGATGTCGGTTAAAAAGACGTCAACTGTTTGAAACCGGTTGTTCCTTGCAAGGAACAAAAACATTTTGGATTTTGCGTTTAAAATGATCATAAAAATATTTAAGTCGCAATGTTATTCTCAATTAATGACTTCAAAGCATTTTTATGGCACAAACCATTTATGAGATATTGTGCGAATAATTTTAATAATTATGACCGAATGTTCCTTGCAAAGCAAATATTTTTCAAGCAAAAAATTTTCTTACAAAACTAGGAGAAATCGGTGTAATTATTATTTCAGCATATTCACCAGTATTTCAACTTACCCTTATGTGACTGGTTTCGCAACTGTACCTCATTATCAAACCATAACGAATAATTTTGCTCACCTCGTCCTCTCGTACGCACCATCTTGCCGGCGAAAATTTCAATTTGACGTCTGACTTTTTTTTTTAATAGGTACAACATCCGGAAACATGAACGGAATGTCCGCCGCGGACACATGCGGCGTTAATTTCACGTGGCTGATTTTAGGGTCTCGGCTTTACTGAATGTAGCGAGTTTGTTCCTGGAGAGGAACATACGGGCTTAAGAGGTTATATCTCTTAGAATGCTGATCATATCAGTTGGGTGTGTAATGCGATTTAAATCTCCTCTCTTCGGTCTCCAGATAGCCATCATCAGATCACAGCTAGGTCAATCCATGGTGGAGAATTAGGGCTTCAAAGTTACCTCATTTGTATGAAAATCAACTGGTGTCTTTAATTATTTGACCGTCACTGTAGATTGGGTGTATTTACTGTAGATTGGCGTATGTGCAGTAGTAATTTGTTATTAAAAATTGCTACTGTGCATTCAGCAGTGTGGACCCCTCCATACATACCCCGTATGGAGGGGTCCACACTGCTGAATGCTCATAGTCCAACACGTTAAGTTGTAACTTCTTTTTGCAATCTGTAAGCCCCATCTTACACGGCGCCACTGAAAATAAACTCTAATCACCAATGAGTTTCGAAATAGTCACAACACTAGTATTTCAATGGCGGTCCGTACACGACGCTACCAATCACAAACTGTTTGTTTGGTGATTAGAGTTTATTTTCAGTGGTGCCGTGTAAGATGGGGCTAAGTGTAACATGACGAAACTGACAGAGATTTTGTTTTCTACCCCCTTAATGTTTTTTTACTATATATGCAATAGATAACCGCCTCTGCCCGTTGATTACGTGTCTGTCTGTTGCTAACAATTTCTCGATTGAAAGCGCAGTTACATTGCTGCTTTAAGTAAGATAGTTGTCACATATTGGTTCTTAACTAAAGCAGCAACATAACTGCGATTTCTGTCAAAGTTGATTGCAACAAAGTTACATAATCTGGGGGGTGATTTTAGGTAAGGTACGGTACCTTGATTACGTAAAGCTGTTGCTAACAATTCTCGATTGAAATCGATTGAAAGCGCGGTTGCATTGCTGCTTTAAGTAAGATAGTTGTCACATTGGTTCTAACTAAAGCAGCAATGTAACTGCGATTTCTGTCAGAGTTGATTGCAACAAAGTTACGTAATTACCCCCCTGTACCTTGATTACGTAAAGCTGTTGCTAACAATTCTCGATTGAAATCGATTGAAAGCGCGGTTGCATTGCTGCTTTAGTTAAGATAGTTGTCACATTGGTTCTTACTAAAGCAGCGATGTAACTGCGATTTCTGTCAGAGTTGATTGCAACAATTTTACATAATCGGCACCCAGGGGGGTGATTTTGTAATTTTGTTGCAATCAAAACTGACAGAAATCGCAGTTACATTGCTGCTTTAGTTAAGAACCAATGTGACAACTATCTTACTTAAAGCAGCAATGCAACCGCGCTTTCAATCGAGAATTGTTAGCAACAGCTTTACGTAATCAAGGTACTGTACCTTACTTATGGTACGTACTTATGTACATTACTGCTTCAGTTAAGAACCAATGTGACAACTATCTTACAAGCAGCAATGTAACTGCGCATTCAATCGAGAATTGTTAGCAACAGACTTACGTAATCAACCAACAGGGGGCTGTACCTTGATTACGTAAAGCTGTTGCTAACAATTCTCAATTGAAATCGATTGAAAGCGCGGTTGCATTGCGGCTTTAGTTAAGATAGTTGTCACATTGGTTCTTACTAAAGCAGCAATGTAACTGCGATTTCTGTCAGAGTTGATTGCAACAAAGTTACGTAATTACCCCCCAGTACCTTGATTACGTAAAGCTGTTGCTAACAATTCTCGATTGAAATCGATTGAAAGCGCAGTTGCATTGCTGCTTTAGTTAAGATAGTTGTCACATTGGTTCTAACTAAAGCAGCAATGTAACTGCGATTTCTGTCAGAGTTGATTGCAACAAAATTACAAAATCACCCCCCTGTACCTTGATTACGTAAAGCTGTTGCTAACAATTCTCGATTGAAAGCGCGGTTGCATTGCAGCTTTAGTTAAGATAGTTGTCACATTGGTTCTTACTAAAGCAGTGATGTAACTGCGATTTCTGTCAGAGTTGATTGCAACAAAGTTACGTAATTACCCCCCAGGGGGGTAATGTAACTGCGATTTCTGTCAGAGTTGATTGCAACAAAGTTACGTAATTACCCCCCTGGGGGGTAATTACGTAACTTTGTTGCAATCAACTCTGACAGAAATCGCAGTTACATCGCTGCTTTAGTAAGAACCAATGTGACAACTATCTTAACTAAAGCAGCAATGCAACCGCGCTTTCAATCGATTTCAATCGAGAATTGTTAGCAACAGCTTTACGTAATCAAGGTACTGGTCTAGTAACTCTAGTTGTTCGCTCACCCATGTAAGAAACAGGGGTTCCAGTTCCTTACTCATGTTGTCCCGGGTTCGATTCCCAGGAAGGGCACAATTTGTACTCGTTTGGGTGGTGGTAGGGCATATTTCATGTCCACCTGCTAGCTACACCATCTTACCTAAGTCTAATGCCATTACAACGATTTAAAAATTGTTATTCCGGCAGTTGAGGTAAGATAGCCCGTTTCTCAGTAATAGGATTCCAGATATAGTGTGCTTACACCTTCGGCCTTATCGTCACTTAACGTCAGTTGAGGTAAAGGCCTAGCACTATCTTGATGTGCGTAAAAAAAGATAAACAAAAGCACTCTTACGTTCATTATGTTATTATTATTATTTCATCATGTTGACTAGGGTTGTTGATAATGTTTATCGTTTCTACAGGTAATTGCTCACGTGTTCCCCGAGGGAGCTAAGCCCCTCGTGCATCTGCTGTACCGACCTGGACATTATGACATACTGTATGCGTGATTGCTCTGCAGTACTACATTATTACAATAAAGTTATTATCTTACTCGCTTTGGTGTTTCATTGTTTTGTTTACTGACTATTACTCGTGCGTGTCTACTAGCTCAATTTAAGGAAAAACATTAGCACACAACTCGTTATTTTAGGCACATAAAATAGCACAATAGTGGTTTCGCAATCTGTTGCTGATGATAATAACATAGTTCATAGTGAACAATTCTCGATATTTGTCGAATGACACTAAAATATTTTAACGTGCCGGACTACAGCTGGGCCCCAAAAAAAAAGTTGGAAATCTGACTTTTTGACTATGCCATGCTGAAGTTGATAATTTGTCGCCAAAAACCAGAATTTGTCGGTCTTGCGTTTAGGAGATATGTGAGGATACGCCTACGACCTTTCGTTCTCGAGATCCAGGTAAAAAAGTCTCCACAGCGCATCCTCACATATCTCCTAAACGCAAGATCGACAAAATCTCATTCTTGGTGACAAATTCCGACAAACTAACGGCTACACACTCGAGTTATCAGATTTTCGCTATGACCTTTCTTTCTCAAGATCCAGGTAGAAAAGTCTCCACAGCGTATCCTCACATATCTCCTAAACGCAAGATCGACAAAATCTGGTTCTTGGTGACAAAATCCGACAAACTACCGGCTACACATACGAGTAATCAGATTTTCGCTACAACCTTCCGTTTTCGAGATCTGTGTGGCCCAGCTGTAGAGACGTCTCTACAGCTGAGCCACACGTATCTCCTAAACGCAAGACTGACAAACTCTGGTTTTTGGCGACAAAATCCGACAAATTACCGGCTACACATACGAGTAATCAGATTTTCGCTACGACCTTCCGTTTTCGAGATCTGTGTGGCCCAGCTGTAGAGACGTCTCTACAGCTGAGCCACACGTATCTCCTAAACGCAAGACCGACAAATTCTGGTTTTTGGCGACAAATTCCGACAAATTATCGACTTCATCATGGCATATTCAAAAAGTCAGATTTCAAACTTTTTTTTGTGCTGTAGTTCGGAACGTCAATTCTCGATAGTTGTCGAAAAACACTAAAATATTTTATAGTGTAAAAGTCTAAAATCCTAGGAAACCACATTATCCCGACCGACCCGTGGTCACACCATTTTACCACAGCAGTGTGACTACAGGGACTTTTTTACCCGTGGTCACACCAACTCACCCTTCGTGTATACAATAGCGAGTCAGGGGCCCTATTTTTGAATCGCTGTTTTCTACTGATTTTCGTTTGACATCTCATACATTTGAATAGATTTGTCGAACTAAAATCAGCGGCCCTATTTTTGAATCGCTCGGCTGGCGTCGAGCGCTTGTTTCTACTGATTTTCGTTCGACAGCTCATACATTTGAGTTGACTTGTCGAACGAAATTCAGTAGAAACGAGCGCTCGGCGCCAGTCGAGCGATTCAAAAATAGGGCCCCAGTAGAAACGAGTGCTCTACGCCAGAGTTCTTTGTTCGTAGACGCCAGACGAGCGATTCAAAAATAGGGCCCCAGGTGTTTTATGAATCTGAGGGATTTTGAAATTTGAATTCACATGGCACACTGTTCATAGTAGGTATGTCGATTGTCTACATTCACTAGTCAGTTGCACCAAAATTAATTCAGATACATACCCTACAATCCTCATAGCTGGGCACCGTTAATCAAATAGTTAACTTCGTTAATCGTTAATCCGCTACAAAAAAAGTTAGCTTCGTTAAACGTTACATTTCAGAAGAATTAACGCAACGTTAACGTTAATCGTTAATCCGTTAATAGGTATGTGTAAGTACCTTGCATTTTTATTGCGTTGCGTTAGTGAACTTATAAAACTTGTTGGTTTAGGTTCTGGAAGTTAACAGGTTAGAAAAAAATATTTTTTCTAAAAAATAACACTGACTTCAAAGTGGTCCCTAAAAAGTAGGTAATCAAATAATTTGGTTTAAACACGTGGGTATTATCGAAGTCGGCCGAACGTATGTAAATATTTCTACATTGTGTACACTTTTTTTAACTAAATTACAGTCATTCACTCTTCTTTATGAATACGCAAATGATCACTGACAGTAATTTATAATAACAATAAACAAAACACTCGTCACTGTCCGGCGCTAAGTAATGAAATGATCAAACGAAAATAATTACTTCGCAGTTTTCTCACTCACACGTGCCGGCAAAATATATTTAGTTTTGTTTTTGTTTCACGCGCTGCCACGCGCCGCCCGGCACTCGTCGTTTCGTTTCATACTTGTCTGAACCAGGGGTCTACCGCCCAAGTGTCGTCGACTTCGCCGTAGGCTTCATTTGACAGATAAATGAGATACATTGCTACTTCTTTTTGGTACAAATAAAAATTTAGCAAAGAAAAATAGCAATGTATTACAACTATTTGTCAAATGATGCCGACGGCGTAGTCGACGACACTTGGGCGGTAGACCCACTGTATTTCGCGCCGCGCCGTGGTGCCGTGCGGTAAATAGTAGGCATTGGATTAACGATTAACGGACTTCTGCATATTAACGGAAGTTAACGTGTCCGTTAACATTTTTAAAAGTTAATCAAAATGTTAACTTCGTTAACTAACGATTAACGAGTTAATGCCCAGCTTTGACAATCCTTATTACCTACGTAGTACTTGTTGTATGTTGACTGGGTAGGTACACAAACACATTACACAGTAGATACATATGAATATAAGATTCTTGGTAGATACCTATACATTTGGTATCAATTCAATTTAACTAAATTGACAGGATTAAACTAAATTTTAGCATTCTGTTCTTGTTTTTTAGATACAAAAAGATAAGGATGGAAAACTAGTTTATTCCTGTCAATTTAGGTAAGTCGTTGCCAACCGAATCAACACCATCATTGCATATTAGCCGGCAAACATCTTGAAATCTGGTGGGGATTCCGGATTGCGCAGAACACGTTCTTTGGTTGGGTATGAATAGCGGTGAGGTAGGGGGCGGCGGCGGGAGGGGGGCGCGCGCTATAGGTCGCTAGCACATGCGCGAACTTATCCCTACTCCTTCGAAAGAGCGTCTAGATGTTTACTATTATTTAAATGAATTCAGTTAATAAGTGCCTTTAGCAATAAAAATAAAAGACAAGTGTTAATGAAAAGATTATAATGTGATGAGAAGGTAATCAAACCATTAAGCATAAAACTAAGCACAGGGAATGCAATCAGTTACCATGTAATAAAAAAATATCCATTATAATAATGTTAAAAACTTATCGGCAAAAGTAAACGCCATCAGGCTCACGTTTGGGCTTCATTCCTGCAAAGAATGCTTTAATATCTTCTTCCTTTACAATCTCTTTCCTGTCTTTGAAACTTTTTAGGAAGTCTAAAAGTTTGTCCCTCATTTTGTTATACTCAGTTAGAGCATTTATTTGTTGTACTCTGTCTAAAGACGATAAAGCTAGCAGACCTTTCTCATACTGAGAGGCAGGAGCCCCATTAATCTTTTCTTTCCCTAATGTCTCATATGCAGTGACTGTATCTTCTGGGTCAATTAAAAACAACACGGAAAGATCCTTGTACATAGATATGCACTCATTGCAAGTGCATAATTTTTGGCGGAAGTTAGATGGCCAAAAGGTCGCGCCTTTGAATCTTCTTTTGACGCCTTTGGGTCTTACACATTGCATAGATTCGTCTAATTTGGCTTTTTTGGTAACAGTTTTATCAGTTTCAGACTGTTCAGTAGACAGTTTCCTTTTGTTTTCTTGTACATTTGAGGAGAGCTCAGAATCTTCAGACACTTGGTCATTTTTAGTGGAGGATTGATTACTGTCGATCTCTGTGGCTTCATTCTCAACCGGTGCTGACTGGACTTCAGTTTCAATGGGTACAGACTGATTTTCACTTTCAGCAGGTAGACTCCCATCTCCAATTTTAGTAGGTTCTGACTCAATGGCACTATCTGTTATGCCAGATTCTACACCACTTTCTTTTAGTTTCTGTGCAGACTCCGTGTCATTTTCAGTATTTTTATCATTATTTTCTATGTCAGCCGTCTCATTTGGTTCTTTGTCATCCTTCTTTTCATCAACATTTGCATTGGCAGGTTCACTACTTTCAGTGTGTTTTTCCTTATTATCAGCATCTTCAACAGGCTCTTCCATGCAATCTAATTTGGCTTTTTCTAGCGATTCCTCAGACTTGTTTTCGTTTAAGTCCGTATCATTGGCATTGCTAACTTCCCGTGTTCCAGTGTCACCTTCTACCAAGTTCAACTTTGGTGAATCCATGTTGATGTTACTATCATCTGTAGGTTCATCTTTATCACATTCTTTGTTAATGCTGCTATTCTCAGTTTGTTCCGAATTTTCAGTTTCATTGTTTACTTTTTGTTCAGTTTCTGATTTTAAATCAGAAGGTTCCTTAGAACTATCAGTAATAGTATCATTTTTCTTAGAGCTTATTTCATCATCATTATTAAGATGACCACTTATTTTATTTTCTGAGTTATTAACCAAAGATTCCCTGCTGTCTTTAGCTGCCTCCTCAGGTTGTATTGTTTTACCAGTTTTTTCAGAGTCTTGCATATCAGAAGTAATTTCTTTCTCAATTTTATCTGTGTCCATAGCAATTTCATTCAAAGTGTCAGTACCTTCAGTTTTATCTGTGTCCACAGAATTTTCAATTACAGTGTCAGTATTCTCTGGAATTTTTTCAACTTCATTCATTTGGGATTCATTGATTAATACCTTTTTATCACTGTCAGCTTCCTCATTTATTATTTCCTTTTCTTCTGCAGGTGTATCAACATCCATTTTATCTTTGGTTTCGTTTTCATTGTTTGCTTCTGAAGATTTCATGACACCATTAGGTTCTAAAGTTTCATTGGTTTCAGAAGTAGTATTGGCCAAAGTTATTTCACTGCCATTGACAGCCACAATATCAATATCATTTGACTCATTATTAATTGCAAAATCACTGTAATCATGTATAAATTCATTTTTCTCCATACAACCTTTACAAATCATTTCAGCATATTGTTCATTATTTGGTACAATAGCATCCAAATGTGTTGAATGTAGCCAATCTTCACAGATGATGCATTGGATCATTTCATCTTCAAATGTGTTTTCAGGATCAGGGTAGGGTCTGTGACAGATGCAATACAAGCCGCTGAAGTTTTGATTGTAGTTATTATCTTCATTAAGATCAGTTTTGTCAGGTGTGAATTGACAAGGATGGGAGTTGAATTTTGGGTTGCCACAGTCACAACGGAAGTTTCTCTTAGTGTATAATTCCACAAGTTCATGGTTTTCGTGGCAAGCAAGGCTGCATGCGAGGCACACCCCGGCCCTCTTTGAAGGGTCATGTTTGGCTTCAACACAGCAGGTGAGGCAAGCGTAGATGGCTTGTCTCTTGATGTAGCCCTGTGAAAGAGAAATGGTTTTTAAAACATTACTTGAAGGGAAAAATTTAAGTATGAAACGTTGCATTTGCATGTAAAGTTATGAGTTAAGTTAAATATTTAAAGTGTGCCACCAAGTAAGCCTAACATAGACTACAATTTTTATTATAATGCACAGTGGACTGCGCGCCTTAGCAAGGCGGTCAGAACGGATTATTAAGAAATTTCGTTTTTTTTAATAGGAAATGTTTTTAAATTGTATGTCGTTTAGGATTAATGAATAAATACACATTTTAAAGTATTCTACAATTTAAAAAAATAGAAAAAATTCAAATATTATGGATAAAAAAAAAATAAAGTCAACAAAATAAAGTAAAATTTAGTTAGTATTATCTAATAAATTTATAACATCAGCGGACAATATGTATTTTTATTGGGAAGCAACTTTCTTCTGTAGTGATCAGTGGATCTAAATTCAGCAGAAGTCTGTTCATTAGGTCTGTGTTTGTGGAAACCCGATACATTTTTCTTGTGTGGTTGAGCACAAACGTTGAAAAGGTGAAAAAGTAACAACAAGAAAATCACCATCTGAACAAAACAATACAAAAAAAATTTTTTTTTACTGTTTTGTAGCAATGCTGCGTCTTGGCGTAGAAAGCGTTTTACAAGACAATCCGCAAATTTCCGCAAAAAATTGTGTATAGCCGCTAATCTTTAGACATCCAACTTATAAATACATAAAAAGTTATTGTTAAATAAGATTCAGATCATAATCAAAAGTTAAAGAGAAAAAATATCAAAAGAAATTTTCACTAACATTTGGTTGATGCGTAGATCCATCGTTATTAAAATATTTTACATATATATGCAGAAACGAATATAAATATTAAAGCGACATACTTGATTCTTGAAGCTCCATCACAAAAATAGTCATTTAAATGGCTTAAATTTATGAAATTGACTACTAATCAGACCTCATATTATACATCTGACTTAACTGCACGTGCAAGAATGAATTGTGTTCACTTTCGAGTATTATTATAGACATAAATTAAATTATTTTGTGGAATATATTTATAGCAAAACATTGTTCATTTATCTATAATATGACACAGCTAAATATAAAAAAATACAATATAAGTTTTTGTCAATTATGGCCTCTAGCGAGTTCACCGTGTAATGGTAGGATTTCTATTTATCAGTCTGTTTATCCTTACCCTGTGGGCTAATTATGTAAAATTGTTAGCAACAATTCTCGTTTGAAATTAATGAAATTGTTGCTTTCAAGTTGCTTTTGCGATTATGGATATACGATTTGACAGTTTCAGTTGCTAACAGAATGCTATTGCAATTGAAACCGAAATTTGGCTTATCGATAGAAATTATTCGTATGAAACACCGATTATCTAAGTTTGTTGCATTCACAGTGACAGCTTGGATTAGCAACAATTGTCATTGCAATTGAAACAATCCAGAGGCTGTTTCTAACAATGCAATTATCAAGTTTTCTTTTTTCTGTTAACTAAATTTTAAAATGTAAGTATCAGAATTAAATACTAATGTGTTTTTCTGTGTTTTGTATATTCAGAATATATAAAATGTAAAAAAATAAAAAATAAATACAACTCGAAATAATGGCAGGCACAATATTATATATGGAATTTGACGGAGGAGAAACGGCGTAAGAAGGAGTTAAAGATTAGTGCTCGTTTACGGAGATGCGGGGCTTCAGACGGCGCGGGCGACGGGGCCTCTCACGGTGCGTCGGGTGATTTTTCTGTTAACGGAGAGGCGGCGTGTAAAGCGGCACTTAGCATCGCACGCGTAAACACAAACATATGGCACTATACGATTAGGGCATGGATACCGGTATACCGGTATACCGAAATACCGGTATACCGGTCATTTTTTTTGGTATTTTGATACCGGTATTTGAGAGTAAAATACCGGTATTTCGGTATTTCGAAAAAAGCTATATATTTTTGCAAGGGTGTTTAAAGACTATGCAGAACGTTCAATTTTTATGGTTCACAGTGTTGTTCATACTGCAGATGAGTTTACGATATGAAAACTCAACGAATCACGAATAATCGCGATTATAGGAAAAATCACCACTAAATCAACTACGCAAAACAGTGCATGCATATAGCTAGTCTCTAGATGGTATTTAATGATATTCCTTTTAGTTGTTCGTTTAATGTTTTCATCATCATCATATCAGTCGCACGACGACCACTGCTGATCTCATTCAAGGATCTCCGCCTCCCTCAAGGATCTCCAAGACGATTGGTTCTGCACTACCTGCATCCAGAGGTTCCGCCCACTGCCACTTCAGCTGAGCAAACCTTCGAGCGATGTCGGTTACTTTAGTTCTCCTACGGATCTCCTCATTTCTTATTCGATCACGTAGGGAAGTGCGGAGCATGGCTCTCTCCAATGCATGCTGGGACCTGGGTGACCTTGAGACCTACTCCTTATGAGACCCATAGTTAACGATCACGTTTCACTGCCGTAAACATTTTTTTAATATAGACAAAGTATCGTTATATATAGACTTTTGTCTCAAGACACTGAGGTAAGTCGTAAGTCAGACGCGAAGATTTTTCGAAGCATCCAGAATGCTGCCCATCCGAGTAGGATTCGACGAGAAATCTCTTTCTTGAAGTTGGACTTGCCTAACTGGACTACCTGTCCTAGGTATACGTAATTGTCAACAACTTCAAGTGTAGTGTTCCCAACTGGAGCGGAACTGGAGCGGGCATAACATGGGCAATCGACATGATTTTCATCTTATCCATGTTCATCCTGAGACCCACTCTTTAACTACGGAGATCTTCGAGCATTGTATTCAGGTCTTCCAAGGTCACAGCCATAAGAACTATATCATCGGCAAAACGAAGGTGTGTTAGGTACAGTATAGGTACTGTACCTAACACACCTTCGTTTTGCCGATGATATAATTAGTAACTGGCCATTAATATTGATACCAAGTCCATTCCAGACTATGAATTTAAAGATGTCCTCCAACGCAGCTGTGAACCGTTTCGTTTTTCTGTGACAAATAACGTCTCCCTGTCTCACACCTCGCTGAAGTTGAATTTGTGGTCTAGAGCTCTAGACAATGGTGCTAAAGCCTTTTCGAAACCCGGCTTGTTCGGGAGGTTGGAAGTCGTCAAACTTGCGAGCGTGACGATTCGTAAGGACATGGCTTAGAAGTGAGACGGGTCTGTAGTTCTTTAAGAGGGGCTTATTCCCATTTTTAAAGGACAAAATAAAAAAGTTTAATCTAATGTTTACTTGACTTATATTGCGCCAGAAAACACGATCTAACTACTGAATCTACTACCAATTCACAAATTAGGAGGCCTCGCAGAGAAACAACTGGCGGAAGAATACTCAGAGAGGTTATGTCGACCTCCCTTTTGATCCCTATCTACAAAACGTAATATTGTTATCTTAGCTAGATCCTTATTTATGATTAACGAATATTATAACTTAGTTATCCTTTTTTTTACCGCCACGATTTCTTTCTTTAACACCCTTTCCTGTCGACTGTTAGAGAGTGCCTTAAGGCATTAAGTCCGCCAATTGTATTTTCTTATGCAATAAAGTTTAAATAAATAAAAGAAATAATCCTGCAGTGTGTGATTTGGGATGGGATTTTAGTTGATGAATTATAGGGTCCCAAGCTGGTGGTACTCTCCAACTATCTTCTCTATGGAAATTTTGATATTTGTTGATTTCAATAATAATTGAATCAAAAAAATTGTTTTATATTTGTTTTATTGTAAGCTTGAGAAGTGAATATAATTGAATCAAATAACGTAATTTCTTTAGTATTCTTAATTACCTAGGTATTACTTTAATAACTCATTTTGTGGTTTTTAGTTGGTAAATAGTTTGACTGTTTCTGCCATAAAGTATAGCGTAGAAAATTGCTTTAATCACTCTCCACAAACAAGACTTACTAATCGTTCTTAGAATCATTTAAAAAGTACGTGACTAACAGTTTTTAAAAAAATACCGAAAAAATACCGAAATACCGGTATACCGGTAATTGAAATTTCAATACCGGTATCAATACCGGTATGAAAATCATTCCGGTATTCCATGCCCTATATACGATGCTGTTCATAGAGACGCGCCGCAGGCAGCGTGGCGCTTCCACGGCGGCGACCGCGGCGAATTTTCAAACGGGTAGCGATGCCCGCGACGGGCCCCGCTGCGGCGGGCAGAGGCGGCACTAAATCAAACCGACTAATTTAGTTTTAGTTTAGCGAGAGATGGCAGAAGCTTCCGCCGGCCGCGGGCATCGCTTCATTGAGAATTGGCGTCGCGGGCGCCGCTGCGAGCGCCGCGGCAGTGCCCTCCGCGGGCCCCGCCCCATTTCAAGCAAACGCGTGTAAAATCGCCGTAAACACACTCATACAACGCCATATGTTTGAATTCAGTGCGGGCCGCTCCGCCGCCCGCGTCGCGCGACGCCCCGCGTCTCCGTAAACGAGACCTTAGTCGGCGTGCTATGAGCAGTGGTCTCGAACCTACCGATATGGGATTCTGGCGCTACTGTGCTTGTGTCAACATCAGCTCTGTAATATTTTGCAAAATAATAATATATAAAGTGATTATTTCGATTTAAAAAGTCTAAACCGAGTGCCGTAACACCAAAAAGTGGTAAAAATCGCTTTATTTCAGCAAAAGATCAAGAAGAAATTGAAATTAAAGGGAAAAAACCGGTGCTGAAAATCAAAGTGTTTAACAGCATTATTAACAGCAGAATATCGTGGAAGTCACATATTTGCCATCACTGAAGGTTAGTCTGCAAATATAATTCCAAATTCATGGAAATTAAAAGCTTTCAAGAATACAAAGTATCATTATAACCTGCAAAAAAATAGCAAAATCACTACTTAAAAAACTACTAACGACATCTAGTGTCAGATTGCGGAATCAAAATATCACTGCGTCTGCGCATCAAGTCCGCTTTGGTACGGGTAAAGCAAGTAAAAGCAAGATACCAGAAACTATTGCTGCTATCAGACGCTAGAGGGCAACATAAGCACCAGAAAGAAATTAAAATTAAGATTTTGTACCTGATTTTGTGATTATCACAACTTAATTTTAATTGAATTAGTTAATGTATCGACACCTGAACCTCTTTTGAGGTCAGGCTTAATTTTTAGGACCTTCTGTGATCTAGAATAATTGTTATCATTTCAAATTTATTTTTAATTTTATTTTATTTCATATCTAAATTTTCTACAAATCACAGAAAACTTTTTATTGTACTTTAAATTAGTTTTAAGGACTCCTGTGAATCTTTTAAGGTCAGCCTTTAGTTTGTGTACATCTTTGAAATTTAATTTCGAACCTAATTTTAATTGTTGTTAACAAAATATTGACACCTGAACCTTTATTGTGGTCAGGTTTAATTTATAAGACCTTCTGTGATACAGAATAATTGTATAATTTAATTTACTTTATTATTTTAACTTGAGATCCAATTGAGATCTTATAAATCACAGATTTTTTTTTTATTGAATTTTAGTTTAAAGACTCCTGCACCTCTTTTGAGGACAAGCATTATTTTATAAGACATTATAAATTACTAGACTTATACAACTTGTACAAACTTTTTAACATAGTTTAGAATACCTGTACCTCTATTGAGGACAGGCATTAGTTACCAAGACATTTTAATTACTAGGACACCTGTACCTCTATTGAGGACAGGAATTTAGAAATAAAACTTTTAAGAAATTGACAAAACTTCTCCCAGGGGTCTTTGCAAACACACACACAAACACACACAACATACACACATCATAACAGCTACACTAAACAAGTACCGCTCTACAGAACTTAAAAGACTAATAGGATAGGACTTAATTAAAATTAAATTATTTCATTTTAATTTTTCATTACGTTATTTTACAATTTTAAATTTATTTTAAGTTTAGTAGTTATTAAAAATTTTCAATTTTAATTTTATTTATTGAATTCTAATTTAATTTATTTAATTTTAATTTAATTTATTCGATTTTAATTTAATTTAGTCAATTTTAATTTAAATTATTAAATTTTTATTTATTTAATTCAATTTTAATTTATAATTTGAATTCATTTTAATTCTTATTTCAATTGATTTTGATCCCAATTACTTTTTTTTTTTTACTTTAATTTATTGGGGATCAATTAAGTGAATTAATTGTACCCTTAAATTAGTCTATCCAATCTAGTCATTTAAATATTTTTAGTCAATTCCTATTATACACGCATACAAGCCTTTTTTATCCTGTGTTTACAACTTTTACAAATTTACGTTTAACTTTTTATTATTCGTGTTTACAACTTTTACAGATTTACTTTTAACGGGTCTATTTATTCGTGTTTACAACTTTTACAAATTTACTTTTAACGTGTTATTAATAATTGCACTGTCCGTCCTATTTATAACATTGTCCGTCTTATTTATTGAACCGCCTATTTTATTGTGTTTACGACAAAATGGCGTCCAGGAGCCCAAAACGGACGACAAAATCCAATGTTAGGGAGGAGTCAGTAGTTTATCAGTCCCCACCAAAGCCGAAACCGAAGCAGAAGCTAGAACTGGAGCTTACTCACCTTCTCCCGGGAATGAGCAATGAGGATATAAAAGAAAACGCCAAGAAGGCAAAGGACAGGGTAGCAAAGGCCCTCGAAACCAATGCCAACCATAGGACGGTGACAAAAGAAAATAAAAATACCATCCAAAAAGAAACCAATGAACTGGTCGCGATGGTAGAGGAGTTGGTAGAAAGAATAAGAAATGTGGAAAAGAGAGGAGTACAAGAGAAAGAGATAGTGAAAGTAATGCATACGCAGAAAGCAAAAGAATCTACCAACTTTGAACAAGAGACCGGGAGAAGGTTAGAGGAGATAGAAAGATTACTAGTGGAGAATAAGGCGGTCAACGAGAGATGCGGAAGACTGCAAGAAGAAACTAAGAAAGAGATTATAGAGAAGATAGATAAAATAGCGGTAACAGAACTAGAGAAGACACAGAAGGCAACATATGCCAGAGCGACGATAGAGGGTCGGCATAAGTTACCGCTTCCAAAGACACTCCACTCCCTTATAGTGACCTCAACTGACGAAACAATGACGAGCGACCAAGTAATGGACGCGGTCAGGAAGACGGCGGATGATGAAGGTGAGTGGATAAAAGTACAAAGAATCAGGAAGGCCAAAGATCAAAAAGTTATTATAGGTTGTGAGGATGAAAAAGAAATTGAAAAGTTACAAAAAAGACTACAGAAAGAAAATATTTTGAAAACAGAAAAAGCCAAGAATAAAAATCCACTAGTGATAGTAAGATTTGTAAGGGGGGATAAAAAAAGAGAGCAAGTGGAGGAGGCGATAAAGAGGAAAATGGCAGATGTAGTAGATAAGAATAAAGATATGAAAGAGCAAATAGAAGCCATATATGAGAAGAATACGAGAAATCCGCATGTGGCGCACGTGGTGGTCAAAGTTACCCCCGAAATATGGCAGCAGCTGGTAGAGGCGGGGACGATCCAGCTACAGTGGGGAATCTCCAAAGTAGAAGATCAGTCCCCAGTTGTCCAGTGCTCCCGCTGCTTGGGCTACGGCCATATCAAGCGGGTCTGTCAGGAGAAGCTGGACAGCTGCAGCCACTGCGGGGGAAACCACCTGTACACCAACTGCACCGAAAAAGCAAGTCCACCCTGCTGCCTTAACTGCAAGCGAGCCAACCTATCTGACACAAGACACAATACATTCAACACGGTGTGTCCCATAAGGATGAAATGGGATAGGTTGGCCCGCGCAAAGGTAGCGTATTGCTAAAGGCTCGGTTACGGCAACAAATAAAAAAGAAAATCAAAGAGTAATACAGGCGAACCTCCAGCGAAGCAAAAATGCTACAAGCCAATTTATTCACGAAGCAGGGAAGAACAAAACAAGCTTCGCACTCATTCAGGAGCCATACGTGGGGAATAAAGGGGTAATGGGGGACCACCCAGGAATTCGTATAATCCAGGTACCCCAGGAGGTTGGGAAAGTGAACAAGGCCGCTGTGGTGATTTTCAACCCAAGTATAGCGGTGCTTCAATTTCCTAACCTCATGACCACCAACATCGTGGCAGTTGTACTGCACACGCCTGGGTGGAAGATCGGAGTGGTCTCCTATTACTTTGAGCCAGACCAGGATATTGAACCCTACGTAAGGCATCTGAAAAAGGTTAAGGAAGAATTAGAGCTGGAGGTTAATAAAATAGTCATAGGAGGAGATGCAAACGCCTGGAGTGAGTGGTGGGGCAGTATAAAATCTAATGAAAGAGGAGAATTTATGGTAGGAGAAATACATGATATGGGTTTCAGTGTGGTAAATATAGGAGACACCCCAACATTCTGTACATGGAGGGGTGGAAAGCAATATAAAAGCTCTGTTGATGTGACGTTTTGCTCGGCAGACATGATTGACGTGATACAAAACTGGAGAGTAGACGAGACATTGACTACCTCGGACCACAACGCCATCTTGTTTGAGATAGATTTAGGCAAAGTAGAAAGTGTTAATAATAATAAGAGAACAACAAGAAAATATAATACAAAGAAAACAAGCTGGATCGATTTTAAGGAAGAAATTAAAAATTTATTAGAATCAAGAAATATAGATATAGATACAATAGAGATAATAAATAATGAAGTAGACTTAGAAGAACTAATTGATAAATACAATAAAGTAATAGAAGATGCTTGTAAGAAACATGTTAAGAAAAAGAAACCAAAACATGTGATAAAATTGGTGTGGTGGACCGAGGAGTTAGAGGAGAAGAAAAAAGAAATAATAAGAAAGAAGAAGAGAATAAAATGGGCAGCGCCAAACCGAAAATCATGGACTGTCGAGCAATACATAACAGCAAAAAGGGAGCTCGAGGAGGAAATGGACAGAACAAGAATAAACAGTTGGAAAGAATTCTGTGGCAAGCAGGAAAGGGAAACAATGTGGGAGGGCATCTACAGAGTAATCGGCAGAACAACGGCCAACTACGAGGACTTGCCCATTGTCAAGGATGGCAACGCCACCAGCCCGAAGGAGTCCGTGCGCATAATGGCGGAAAGCTTCTACCCGGAAGACACTGACTTGGGAGAAAATGAGAGTCACAAGGAGACGAGGAGAAGAGCAGCCGAAGCAAACGAGGGTAATGAAAATGATATTCAGGACCCTCCGTTTGTGGAGGCTGAACTTATCCACGCAGTGACCTCATTTAATCCCAAGAAGGCCCCGGGTAGTGATGGCTTTACTGCCGACATATGCGCAGCAGCCATAACAGCACGGACAGACATAGCCCTGGCAATGTACAACAAGTGCCTCGAGCTCTCCCACTTCCCGAAGCCCTGGAAGGAAGCCACGATAATCCTCCTTAGAAAACCCGGCAAGAAAGATTACACTCAACCCAAGTCGTACCGACCGATAGGGCTCCTGGCGGTGTTAGGGAAAATTTTAGAGAAGATGCTGGTTAAAAGGATTAAATGGTATGTGCTCCCTAAGTTAAACCCATGCCAGTACGGGTTCGTGCCGCAGCGTAGTACCGAGGACTCCCTCTATGATATGCTCCAGCGGATCAGACATAATCTGGGGGAGAAGAAGATTATGACCCTGATCTCGCTGGACATAGAGGGAGCCTTCGACAACGCATGGTGGCCAAAAATAGTCGTGCAGCTAAAACAAAAGGGATGTCCGGTGAACCTGCGAAGGCTTGTGGACAGTTACCTAGAAGATCGAAGGGTAACGGTGAGGTACGCGGGGGAGGAGTTTGGCAAGTCAACGAACAAGGGATGCGTCCAAGGTTCGATTGGAGGCCCCTTGTTCTGGAATTTGATACTAGACCCCCTGCTAGACGACCTCACCGAACAAAACATCTACTGTCAAGCCTTCGCGGATGATATCGTGCTGATAGTAGAGGGGAGCACTGCTCTAGAGGTCTCAGAGAAAGCCAATGTAGCTCTCTCCCATGTTCAGCAGTGGGGTGTGGCGAACAAATTGAAGTTTGCCCCCCACAAAACGCAGGCTATGGTAGTAACGAAAAAACTGAAATTTGACACGCCGCGTCTGAACATGGGAGGCATCGACATTGAGCTGGTTAAGGAAATGAAAGTGTTAGGATTGATAATTGATAATAAGCTAACATTCAACCAGCACATAGCATACGTAACCAAAAAAGCATTAAATATATATAAAGGTATAAGTAGAGCGGCTAGAGCTACCTGGGGACTGCAACCAGAAGTAATAAAAACAATTTACATGGCAGTAATAGAGCCTGTGATATTATATGCAGCGAGTGTTTGGGCCAGAGAAGCCACAAAAGCAGTCTCCAGGAAGGCGTTTAATGTAGTGCAGAGAGGATTCGCGCAGAAGATAATTAAGTGCAATAGAACAGTTTCACTCAATGCCGCCTTAGTACTGTCGGGGCTGCTTCCGCTGGACCTTCGGGTCCAAGAAGCATCCCAGCTTTATGAGGCGAAGCGAGGGAAACCCCAGGCAGTACTATCTGGCAGAAAAGTGGAGGAGCGCGAATCCTTCCTGATGGCAGATCACCCCAGCAAAACGGTAGACGTAAAATTTAAATTATTGGAAAACGCGGACGAGGATGGCAAGCTGGCAGAAGACCTGGTAAGAATCTATACAGATGGTAGCAAACTGGAGGGGAAAGTTGGAGCCGCCCTGACCTGTTGGGAAGGGCCGATTGAGACGATTACCCGGAAGTTTAAGCTGGAACCATACTGTACAGTCTTCCAGGCCGAGTTGTATGCTATTCTCCAAGCGACCGAAATTCTCATTGGCAAAAAATTCGGAAAAGCCGCCGTGCTTAGCGACTCGAGATCTGCTCTCCAAACGCTCCAGGATCCAGACTCATCGCACCCGATCACTAGGGCGATTCAGGGCAACCTCCAGACACTTAGAGACAACCACCAACTCGTCTCACTCTACTGGATAAGGGCCCACGTCGGTGTGAACGGGAACGAAAGAGCGGACCAATTAGCCAAGGAGGCGGCTCTCAAGCTGAAGTGTAGGCCGCATTACGAATGTTGTCCCATCTCCTTTGTGAAGCGACATTTGCGCGCAGCTACAAAGGTGGAGTGGGACCGTAGGTACACTTCAGAAAGCACGGCGAGCACTACAAAATTCTTCCTTCCGAATGGGGTGGAGGCGTACAGCATAGTGCGGAAGATGAAGGTGGACCGGCCGACCTCGCAGATGCTGACGGGACATGGTGGGTTCGCGGCGTACTTGTACAGGTTTAAATGCAAGGACAACCCATCATGCGTTTGCGACTCGACAGCGAGCGAGGACATCTTCCACATTATGCTGGACTGCCCTCTGCACTGCATTGATAGGTACACATTAACACAGACACTAGACACACCACTCAGCAAAGACACCCTAAAGGACATAATGAGAGACAGCAAAGAAAGAGATAAATTAATAGAATTTGCAAAGAAAATTATAAAAATAGTAAATGAAAGAAACAAGACATAAGACAGAATAGAAAACATTGTAAATAAAAATATATATAATAAATAATATTGAGACATGCAATGTTGGAATAAATCAATTAGAAATTAAGAACAGTATATATGTCAGAAAGAAATGTATTAGAATTAAGATACCTATTATAAAAAAAGAAAAAGAAAGATAAAAAAAAAAGATGAGTGTAAAAGAAGGAAAATTGTAAAATAAAGACCTGGACCTCCATATCTAGGGAGAAGTTGCAAATAAAAAAAAAAAAAAAAAAAATAAAAAAAACCTACCGATATGGAGCGAATTGGTGACATATTATCTACAAAACAAGTTAAAGTTAACATTCTTCGTGATGTCAATGGTGAGTTGATAAAAGGCATAACTGTCCAAATACACTTGTTTACTTTCTTTCACAGTTCATTTTTATAAAATAAACTAAAAACTTTTCACGTCGCGTTCATAAAGGATCGATCGCCATAGAGTACATTTTAACCATGAAAAGTAAAATATTGAACATTCCATACAAATTACTTTCGTTGGTTAAATTTACTCTATGGCGATCGATGACTCAGAGATTTGTCTGGCAGAATGCACCCAATCTCTCTGACAGTTACAATTTCAATATTATAATACTGTTAAATTAAAATGTTCCGTTATATATGACGCTGCACGGCAACACTGGCTTTTTAAATAAGTCGGGTTATCCGAGTTTCGCAGCAACTTCACGTCAGTGTTTTATCGATAGAAACACGATTGCAATGCAACAAATCTGACTGTATCTCTTTTACGTAATCGCATTTCATCGATAGAAATTTTACTCTGTTAGCAACAAAACATCGATTGAAATAATTTCATTGAAAAATACATAATCAGCCCACTGGTCACTCACATGCGCGCAAAGGTTCGTACATTGTACATGTTTTCAATTTTGTATGGAAAATCATTCACGAATGTCTTCGAATGTCCGTCCTACACTTGTGGGTTCGCGTATTTGTGCGAACGTGAGTGACTACCTTGATTACGTAAAGCTGTTGCTAACAATTCTCGATTGAAATCGATTGAAAGCGCGGTTGCATTGCTGCTTTAGTTAAGATAGTTGTCACATTGGTTCTTACTAAAGCAGCGATGTAACTGCGATTTCTGTCAAAGTTGATTGCAACAAAGTTACGTAATTACCCCCCTGTGGGCTGTACCTTGATTACGTAAAGCTGTTGCTAACAATTCTCGATTGAAATCGATTGAAAGCGCGGTTGCATTGCGGCTTTAGTTAAGATAGTTGTCACATTGGTTCTTACTAAAGCAGCAATGTAACTGCGATATCTGTCAGAGTTGATTGCAACAAAGTTACGTAATTACCCCCCTGATTATGTATTTTTCAATGAAATTATTTCAATCGATGTTTTGTTGCTAACAGAGTAAAATTTCTATCGATGAAATGCGATTACGTAAAAGAGATACAGTCAGATTTGTTGCATTGCAATCGTGTTTCTATCGATAAAACACTAACGTGAAGTTGCTGCGAAACTCGGATAACCCGACTTATTTAAAAAGCCAGTGTTGCCGTGCAGCGTCATATATAACGGAACATTTTAATTTAACAGTATTATAATATTGAAATTGTAACTGTCAGAGAGATTGGGTGCATTCTGCCAGACAAATCTCTGAGTCATCGATCGCCATAGAGTAAATTTAACCAACGAAAGTAATTTGTATGGAATGTTCAATATTTTACTTTTCATGGTTAAAATGTAATAATCTATGGCGATCGATCCTTTATGAACGCGACGTGAAAAGTTTTTAGTTTATTTTATAAAAATGAACTGTGAAAGAAAGTAAACAAGTGTATTTGGACAGTTATGCCTTTTATCAACTCATCATTTACATCACGAAAAATGTTAACTTTAACTTGTTTTGTAGATAATATGTCACCAATTCGCTCCATATCGGTAGGTTCGAGACCACTGCTCATAGCACGCCGACTAAGGTCTCGTTTACGGAGACGCGGGGCGTCGCGCGACGCGGGCGGCGGAGCGGCCCGCACTGAATTCAAACATATGGCGTTGTATGAGTGTGTTTACGGCGATTTTACACGCGTTTGCTTGAAATGGGGCGGGGCCCGCGGAGGGCACTGCCGCGGCGCTCGCGGCGGCGCCCGCGACGGCAATTCTCAATGAAGCGATGGCCGCGGCCGGCGGAAGCTTCTGCCATCTCTCGCTAAACTAAAACTAAATTAGTCGGTTTGATTTAGTGCCGCCTCTGCCCGCCGCAGCGGGGCCCGTCGCGGGCATCGCTACCCGTTTGAAAATTCGCCGCGGTCGCCGCCGTGGAAGCGCCACGCTGCCTGCGGCGCGTCTCTATGAACAGCATCGTATAGTGCCATATGTTTGTGTTTACGCGTGCGATGCTAAGTGCCGCTTTACACGCCGCCTCTCCGTTAACAGAAAAATCACCCGACGCACCGTGAGAGGCCCCGTCGCCCGCGCCGCCTGAAGCCCCGCGTCTCCGTAAACGAGCACTAATCTTTAACTCCTTCTTACGCCGTTTCTCCTCCGTCAAATTCCATAATATAATATTGTGCCTGCCATTATTTCGAGTTCGACATTTTATATATTCTGAATATACAAAACACAGAAAAACACATTAGTATTTAATTCTGATACTTACATTTTAAAATTTAGTTAACAGAAAAAAGAAAACTTGATAATTGCATTGTTAGAAACAGCCTCTGGATTGTTTCAATTGCAATGACAATTGTTGCTTATCCAAGCTGTCACTGTGAATGCAACAAACTTAGATAATCTGTGTTTCATACGAATAATTTCTATCGATAAGCCAAATTTCGGTTTCAATTGCAATAGCATTCTGTTAGCAACTGAAACTGTCAAATCGTACATCCATAATCGCAAAAGCAACTTGAAAGCAACAATTTCATTAATTTCAAACGAGAATTGTTGCTAACAATTTTACATAATTAGCCCACGGGGTTACTAGTCCTATTTGGTCAACAAACTTCATCCAACTCTTTATTGAAATAATCATTTGAAAAATATTACAAATGGTTTTCCACACATGAAAGATAGTGGTGTCGATTCGGTTAGCAACAACTTAACTAAATTGACAGGACTTAACTAAATTTAGTTTTCCATCCTTTTCTTTCTGTAGCGAAAAGACAAGAACAGAATGCTAAAATTAAGTTTAGTCCTGTCAATTTAGTTAAGTCGTGCTAGCCGAATTGACACCATTGTTGATTATTAAAGGCGTATATCAAAAACTGATTAAAATATTTTACTGCAAGGTTTGCAAAGATCAGCTTAAAAACCAATGAAACTTATTAGTTAGCAGAAACCAGAAACACTAAAGGATCATGTCTTTGTGAAATGTATCTTTTGTTTAAAAGATTGGTCAGAGTATAGTTTTATCATTATTAGACATGAGGCCATCATTACTGTCTGTTACAACTCTCTTACTTGTATGTACCTACCTGTGGGATCATTGGCACATTACTAAAGGTATGTAATGTACGTACATAGCGAAAGTTATTGTAGCCATGTGGAAATGAATAATATGAGATAGCATTAAACTCATATCCCTAACCTGTTGAGGGAGGTTTCTAACCTACCTATATGCTCTGCTCTATGGTACATTCGGAATTCAAGTGAGTTTGATTATGTCAATCTGCCTGCACATCTGTAGTTTGACGTATTCATTGTAAAGCCGTGGTATCGAAAGGTTGTCTTAGAATTATAGAGTTCAGGAAAGCTATCTGTTGAAGTGTGATAATGTGATATAAAGTGTGAGAATGCTTAATAAACGCCTGTATAAAAGTCTCCTGGTCTCCTTCATCATGGTGAGAATAAATGGACTGAAGATGAACAAACAAGAGAAGAGGAAACAAGTTAAAATTCAACAGATAGGAATGAAGGGTGTCGAGAAGATGGAGAGAAATAGAAGGAAATAGAAGTTTTGGAGAAACAAGAGATAGTTAAACAAATGATAGTCAAACGAAGGTAGAACAAGTGACGGTGAAACAAATGAAAGTGAAGAAAGTTATGGAAAATTTTATTATTTTGTGAAGAACTGTTTTTTGGAATAAGTTTATTTTGAAGAAGTCTTTTGGCGAGTATTTTATGATGGAGGAGGTCGAGCAGGAGGCAATGAATAGTCGAGCAGGAGTTATATGATGATGAAGTTGAGAAGAAGAAGGTTTTATAATGTAATGATGATGAAGAAGGAAGAAGTTTTTTAGGATGATGAATCGAGTGGGAGAAAATAAGTTTTTTAATGATGATGTGTCGAGTGGGAGAAAAATGTAGAAGTTTTATAATGATGATGAGTCGAGTGGGAGAAATGTAGAAGAAGTTTTATAATGATGACGAGTCGAGTGGGAGAAAAGTAGAAGAAGTTTTATAATGAAGATGATGTTGAGTGGGAGTAAAGGTTTATAAAGAAGATGTCGAGTAGGAGAATTTAATGAAGATGTTGAGAAGGAGAGGTTTTAAAATAGAAGATGTCGAGAAGGAGAGGTTTTATAGAAGATGTCAAGAAGGAGATTTTATATAGAAGAGGTAGAGAAGGAGTAATTTTATAATATTGAAGAAGTTAAGTAGGAGCGAGAGTTTTTAGAAGAATAATTTTATGAGAAGAAGATAGAGAATATTTATGAAGAAGTTTAGTAGAAGTTAGAATATAGAATTAAGGGTGTGCTAGTGTTCGTTAAGGGGGTGCGTTAAATAATGATTCATTTAAGGGGGTGTGGGATGAGAAAGTAAATGAATCATTATTTAAAATGAAATGTTTTTGATATCCAAGTGTATTTTGATATTTCTTGTGGTTTAGTCTGAAGTTTAGTGAGTTAGGTCTTTGGTTTGGATTATTGTATGTGTCGTCTGAGTTAGGTGAAAGTTAGGTTCCTGGGTTGGGTTAAAGGTTAATGTAACTTGGTAGGATTTAAGAAGTTTATAAGTTTGGCAGGTGATTCGAAATTTATCACGATGTTGTACTGGTAGGTAGAAAACTGTTTTAGTCAGTATGGTCAGCATGTGCAGCAGATTGAGGGGGTGTGTTGAGGGAGGTTTCTAACCTATATGCTCTGCTCTATGGTACATTCGGAATTCAAGTGAGTTTGATTATGTCAATCTGCCTGCACATCTGTAGTTTGACGTATTCATTGTAAAGTCGTGGTATCGAAAGGTTGTCATAGAGTTATATTAGGAAAACTATCTGTTGAAGTGTGATAATGTGATATAAAGTGTGAGAATGCTTAATAAACGCCTGTATAAAAGTCTCCTGGTCTCACTGCCACAACCCTTCATAACCTGCTCAGATTCCAGCGAAACTCCAGAACCTGACTCTCTGACCACTATTTCAAATTCAAAGCATTTAAGTGTCGAGTTTGGCTATGCTGTGCGAAAATAGAAAATGTTGCAATGGATACGGCAACGTCACATTTAGTGCTCAGCTATCGTCATGTGGCCAGCCATTTTGACATAGATTTGCATCTGCGATTTCTAAAGTATATCTTACCTTGGAGTAAGTGCAGTTTTTATCGTCGGAGGCTCCCAGGACTGCATTGGCGTCCTCTTCGAATTCCTCTTGTTCTTGCAAGACGTCCATCATTGTCACAACTTTTTCGCCATCGCACTCGGTCATGTCCGCTTCTTCAGATGTGTTTATGCCGTTAGTCGACATAGTTGTCTTCAAGACAGAAGATTAGTAAAGTAAAAAAATGATTTTACAACAAAGGAAGTGTAATTTTGTCCAAAAGCCGGTTTCACAAACAGACAAACCGCCAAGTTCGTCGGCCAACCAACCATAGACTAAGTGTCAAAGATTAGTTAAGACTTTAAGAGAGTATAGTATAGTATACACTATCTTTTGTCGATGGATCTAGAGCTTTGTCCAGACTTGTATCATTTTGGCGTATCAGCCCCCTAGCCAAAGTAACATTTGCTCTACCGCTTCGCTTCGAAACATGTATGTATTTGACGTTTTAAAATTCGATTGTTAACGAAACCTTATGTCAATCCTATACATGTTTCGAAAGCGAAGCGATAACGAAGATTAGCGAATGTTACTTTGGCTAGGCCCTTAGATCACCGTATCTTTACCATACATCGCTAGTTTGGTTGGGCGTGCGTTGAAGTAATACTGTTAGACAAAGAGACGACGTATCGTCGATGACGTCCAGACTAGTCCATTTTGGCGTATCAGATCACCGTATCTTTAACATACATCGCTAGTTTGGTTGGGCGTGCGTTGAAGTAATATCAACGCAATCCCAACCAAACTAGCGATGTATGGTAAAGATACGGTGATCTGAGGGCCTAGCCAAAGTAACATTGGCAAATCTTCGTTATCGCTTCGCTTTCGAGACATGTATGGGATTGACATAAGGTTTCGTTAACTATCGAATTTTAAAACGTCAAATCCATACATTTTTCGAAGCGAAGCGATAGCGAAAATTTGCAAATGTTACTTTGGCTAGGGGGTCTGATACGCCAAAATGATACAAGTCTGGACAAAGCTTAAGGAGATGGCTACACGCATGGTAAATACTGTGATCCATCGACATAGAGTAAATTTTAACCATGGAAAGTAAAGCCGCGATTACATACGCCGATTTAGCATCCTCCTTGTTATTTCTACGGCGTGGAAATGCCGATGCAATGCCATAGATTAAAAATCCTTACAAAGAAACAAATCTATCCGCGCCGCGCGCCGCCGCCGCCGTACGCTCCGATTCCAATGTAGTGGATGCGCAGCTTAAATGTGCGTGCATTTCATGCATGTGCCCCATACATGATTTCGTTGTGTAGGTAGGATATGTCGGATGCGTTGCCTGCGGGCTGATTATCTAATTAGAAACCGCCTAGCGACCGGTCGCAGTTCACAGATGAACGTAATACATTGCTACTTTTCTTTGGGGTAAAAAAAACATACCAAAGAAAAGTGGCAATGGATGTCAAATGCAACCGGTCGCTAAATAGTTTCTTTTTAGATAATCAGGGTGCGGATTCACAGTCACGTAAGAGTCCCCGCAAACTACAGACCAAACTGTCGGCCGATAGTTAGGTCCGGCCTTTAATCAGTATGAAGAAGTGCACACTACAATGATTTGGTATCGGCCGATTCTTCATAATATAAAAACCAACTATCGGCCGATAGAAAGTCTGTAGTCTGCGGGCACGCTAAAAGCTTGCCGGCCTTTTCTTGTCAAGCACGTACACGTCCACTACCATTGGGAGGCATGGCCTACTTTAGGCGGGTCACGGGCACGGTAATCTATTCAGTGGTGCTTGTCAAGCATCGCTCCTAGACGATCAAAATGTGATCGACAAGCTGAAAAATGTATGTACCCTCTAAACAGTCAAGCATTTCTTGTCAAGCACGTACACGTAACCTACCATTTGGGAGCGTGGCCTACTTTTGATTGGCCACGGTGATCTATTTATTCTTGTGCTTGTCAAGCATCTCTCGACAGACGATCAAAATGTACATGCAGAAAAAATTACGTGCTTGACCGCTTAGGGCTTAGCTTAGAGCAACGTGTCTGCGTGTTTTGCTCTACACAATCAACAAAAACATCTCAACATTCAACAAAAAAAAGTATGAAGATTTTGTTTCGCGAAACAATGTTTTGTTGATTTGATTGTGTAGGGCAAAACACGTGCTATGGACCCGGCCTTTGTGCTTGACGGACTGCTGCAAGAAGCTTATATCCACAATGGAGGTTGCACGCCTAGTAAGTAAGTGAAGATTGAAAAAGACTCTTTAGTGGACGTTACGGCGTATTGCTATCTCTTTCTTTTCGTTTTACAATACGTTTTCGTTTCTCACGAACAAAGGAACGACGAACAACGAACACGTATTGTAACACTAAAGAAAGAGGTTGCAATAAGCCGTAAGGACCTTTTTTCAATCTTCACTATGACATATGGCCGTGCAAACTCCATTTGAAGGAGGTATAAGCTTCTTTTCTTGGACTGCTGCTTGACCGTTTAATGCCGGGTCCATAGCGCGTGTTTTGCCCTACACAATCAACAAAAACATCTAAACATTCAACAAAATCGTCTACATAAAACATTTTTTTGCGAAACATTTTCCTATGCTAAATCGATCTTCTATTTTTAATTCTTAATAAATGTTAAAATTTTGCGACTGTAAATAGCATAGACATAGAAAAATTTTCGCTGCTCTCAAGAAGACCAACAAAGCGTGGAAAAGAGAAGTTTACATCATACCATAAAGTTAATAATGCATCAGACATGGTATATGTAAAAAAGAGACAAAGGATCAAGTGACATGTGCCAACATTTTTTTACAGTAAGAGCCCCTAGCGTCCCGCCTAGCAAATGAGCAATCACAGTTTGTTTAAAATATTTGTTAATCTTAATTAGAATTTGGCAATGGAGCCATGGTGTCTTGTGCTCTAAGTAATTGTGATGTGACAAAAAGAAACAATCCAAGTAATCACACTTTTCACAGGTAAATAAGATATTGCCACACATTTCTCTAAAACCAAATTTCGCTACATTTATTCGTTTATCGACGAAGAAAACAGTATGGAACATAGTTTATTAATTTCTTTTGCCATATTATAGTCATATTTTATGAATCTAAGTCATATTTTACGTATCTCATATAAAATGTATGAATCGTTTTTCGGATTACCTGTTTATTGACATTGTTGTTCTTTGACATTCTATTTCTATGGTAAATAGGGTCTAACTTGAAAGCGACGCTTTTTTCTAGTGCTAACATAAAATGCTAAATTCAAGTTCAACTTCAGTGTTGCCAGCACTGGAAGTTTTGTCTACACAAGCCACGCAATCACTGTGGACGGCGTGTGTAGAGAAACATGTTTATAAAACAAAGTTTTGTGTATGTGTTTTTGTTGAATGTTTTCAAAAAACTTCGCTATGGACCCGCCATAGGGGGTAAATCACGTTTCAGGTACACATCATAATATATTATATTATTAAGTTCCTATCTTTCTAGGAAATGGGCGGATAAAGATGGGGCCATAAGTGCGCTACTCAAAGTCCTGCTTGCAGTGCCACATGAGGGAGATTACACGATCATACAGAGCTTTGTATAGGCATACGGCGGCCCCAGTTTTTTTTATATTAGGGATCGTTCATACCAGCGATTTTTTCAACGCGCTATATTTTTACCGCCGACGTTGTTTTCCATGGAAGTCGTCATCGTCCGTGCGAACACAGAGCCGAGAAGTCATATGATGTTCCACGGGAAAAGGTACCTTATAGCAAGGCCATAAGGTAAAAAATTCGTTTCACACTAGATAGCGTAGTGGGTAGAGGGGTAATCGTGAATTACCGTCCAGTGAGTGGACGGGTCAGGAGTGAAAATGTCATCGGCGGTAAAAATATTGCGCGTTAAAAAAATCGCTGGTGTTAACGATCCCTTAATCTATAATATTGGATGTATGTATGTCTACTGCCTGTATTCCTACCCAAAGAGAATGTAAAAAAACTAGCGTTTTGAACTCCATTAAACAAGTACGCTTAATGGAGGTCAGTGATTCCTACACAAAGCCCTGCGCGCATTCCTGCAAGCAGGGGCCCTGCATGCAGGGATTATTTATTATATTATTATTATTATTACCTATAGGTCTGTTTACATTTTGCTACAACATGTTAGGTAAAAAAGTTAGAGAATGTTGCATAACATAACGTTATACATCGTTAATTTTTAAGTAGGTAAGTATATCCATTAGGGCATGCACCCGGTTCTACCCGGTTCCGTCAGAACCGGGTATACCCGGTTCTTTGACGGTATAAACAGAACCGGTTCCGGAAGGAGCTAACCCGGTTCCCCCGGTTCTTAAAAAAACTGAAAATTATTATATTATTTTTTTCAATTCAAACTGTGAATGTGAAGAAACCAAAGGTGGGTGCAGCGTGATGATAAAAATTGGCAAAGAAATGAAGTCTTTGCACTAAAAATGCATTGTGCATTCAATTCAGCTAGCCCTCTCAGACGTCTTTTACAAGAAAACCACGACTACGGTACGGATGATGGTAACGAAATTGTTGAACAACATGACTTGGATGACATAACATCTTTCCTTGATCTTAGGATCGACTGACTCGCGAGCAACTACTCTGTTCACGCAAAACCCTTCTCCACGTTAGTCCTCCAGGGCTTTGCTGGAGTATTTAATACTACCACTAAGAGCTGCACCAATGGAGGCTCCAAGTGGGCTTACGCCCAAACCCTTTTGCACTCTGCGCACCTCCTACTCGTTACGGCTTAATTTCATGCAACTTCCATGGCCAACGTCCTACTGTCATGACTTCATGAGCGACCAACGCCTTTCATAAGCGTTTTTAGGCATCTTAACACTACGTTTAGTTTATCCCACAGCACCAGTTCTGCTTACCAAAATTTGCCCACTTGGCACCGTCATCAGATCACGGCTTCATCATTCGAGTAAACCGGAGTTCTCACCCATTTATAGGTTGAGGTCGTGTCAGCATCAGCACCAATGCCTCTAATCATTTGCGTTACCTGATGAGACTATTCGATTCGACGACAACTATTCCGAGGGAAACTCGGACGGAACCACCTACTAGCTAGATGTTTCGATTAGTATATAGCCCCTATACCCAGTTCCAACGATCGATTTGCACGTCAGAATCGCTACGGTCCTCCATTAGGGTTTCCCATGACATCGACCTCATCAGGCATAGTTCATCATCTTTCGGGTCCCATCCCAACATCTGCGCTCAGAGCGCGCCTACATTCACGCACGGATTGGAAACGAGACGCCTCGGGAGTGCGAAAGGTCGACCTAAATCGACGCTCTATTCTCCCTGAGCACGCGACAAGTGCGCGCCTTCATTTTTATTTTATTTTGATGTAAGATTATTTCAATAAAGATTTTTATTATTATTTATTGTGCCTTTCAGTTTAAAATCTTAATGGCTCGCAAACATGCTAGACTCCTTTTGTTATCTTTTAAATTGATTCTTATTCTAAAATAGTTATATAGTATTATCCCAATGACGACTTAAGGCGGGATCCCAATGCTGGGCGACATAGATTAGAGCTTACTCATGCACTGCAACTGCAAGCATCTGTCCGCCAGAAAACCAGCAATCTATATTTCCGCGCCGTGTACCCGCGACGGGATCCCGCTTAACGCAGCAAACGCCTTTAAGATTGAGACGAACGAGAATACAACTAACCTGCTGGCTGAGGATAAAATACGTACGGGTACAAAAACGCTGAATATTCGTTTTTGAAGTGTTAAATGAAAAGATTATTCGACGATTTTGGTTTTCTAAGGCTAATAAGTTAATATACAAAAAATATAAAGGAAAGTAACTAAAAGAATACTGATTTGTTACTAAATAAAGACTGATTTAATGTTTAAGTTCTAAATATTATGATGATTAGACAAAATTTTAACAATTTTTTTTCATACTCCTTATAATATTAGCTTATCCTGTCAAATTATCTATGATTTATAACATTTGAATGAAAAAATAAAAAAAAACTTGCTGGAACCGGGGGAACCGGTTCCCCCGGTTCTAACTGTCTACGAGATCCGGGTATAAAAATCCTGGAACCGGACACGGTTCTGCCCACGGTTCTATCCACGGCCCTAATATCCATAGAGGAAATAATCACTACGTTTTAAGTATATCTAAAAATGAAAAGGGGATTTCAGACCACGTGAATGAACAACTTTGTATGGGGCCAACACTGACCTCCATTAAACAAGTACGCTGGACTGGCGAACGTTACCACCAGTCGTTTGTTACGATTTGAAAATCGCCATATTGGCGCTGAGAGCAGTAGATTCTATACTATGGCAGTAGTGAGTGTACTTGAAACTAATTAGTTGGTACAATAAATTGCTGTCATTTCATGACAATAGCCAGTCAAGCTTAGTTGTATAATAGACGTCAGTGGGGACCAAGCACGGAATCGCGAAAAAATATCAGCTGTTCCAAACATTAAAAGTAGTCGATGTTGTTCTTTTCTATGGAACAGCTGATATTTTTTTCGAGATTTCGTGGTGGGCCACATAGTAAAAGTTGTTCATTCACGTGGTCTGAAATCCCCATTTAATTTTTAGAACTTAAAAATTAACGGTGTATAAATAACCTGTTGTGTGGGAGAACTTTATCGGATGTAAAAGCAACACGTTTGCTTTTACATCCAACGGCTTATCAATCCTAGCATGCCAATTATCCATTGTGCTGCAAAAGTTAACTAAAAAGTGAACTATGTATGACATTGGGTTTAGCTAAATTTTAATCCAACAGCTTAAAAGAAAAGAGAAGAAAGTTAAAGAAGGAACGGCACATCAAGGTTTTTTCGGCCATTGCCAACGTATAAGAACCCAGCGTCGCCAGTTCTCACTTTGTGGAAGAACGTCATCCCTGGCCAATACAAGCTCCGCAGGTAAGCCACGCTGCCACTCTTCTCCAGAGACAAACTCCAGCAACCGTTCGGGATGTCCTGGTCAATGGAGTCGAGGAAGTCCATGCTGTAGTTGTAATCCTGCCGGGTCAAGAGATTGGTGTTCCAACGCTGCTGTGGTTGCCTTACGTGTAAGTAGGACTTCAATTGCTTCGCCTCAGGGGCCGTCAGCCCGTAGTAGTGGGGGCTGATGACCACGACCCCATCCGGCTGCTGAATAAGCTGCCCTCGAGCGCAAATCTCAGCTTCATCTGAAATGTTGCTGATGGTGGCGGCTAGGCGGCTCTCTTCTTTCATGAAGTGGCATCTATCTGGGTGATTTTCCTCGACCGATTCGTCTAGTACCTTGATTTTGAGTGCGGGATCGCCACGGAATGGGAATGTTGTGATTAGGGACAGGAGTTTGTACTTCCTCTTCGGTTTGGGGAGGAGTCCCCAGAATTTGAAGTCTGTGGTGTAGAAGTACTTGCGGTCGGCGATGGCGTCGCCGGTGATGCCGACGGCGATGTGGTAGTCGGCGTCGATGGCGTACAGCTGGCCCCAGTACTGGATGTGCGTGAAGTGGTTCTCCACCTGCAGCAACGTCAGCGAGTTGTGCAGCAGTGATGTCAGCTCGCTGGTCAGCATCATGCCGTTGACGTTGACATATTCTCTGTATTCCCAGAGCTTGTGCACATTCATTGCTATTTATAAAAAATAATCTTTGATTGTTATATTAAAAACGTAATCCCGTGACAGTTTTATTACGTCACTGTTTGATTATGTCAAAAATATTTTTTGACTTTAATCAAACATAATCTTTATTTTTTTTACTTCATATTGCCAATGAGAATTTAATCACATAATAAAATACTACTCACTACACCGTACCATTCCATACCATAACCGTGCTAGGAAGGAACGTATCAGGCAAAAGAATATTCCTTGTATTGAAAAGTAAGGAAAAAGTATGACACTATTCGCACTAGACCGTTCCGTCACCGGTCATGCACGGTAGAGACCTTAAAAAAAGAATCACAACAAAACCACAGTAGGTATAAACGAGTATATTCATATAGGATACCTACTTAGATTATTGATAGGATATTAGTTTTTCCAAAAAAAACAGTCCTCCCGCTGCTGCCGCGATTTCGTCACACATCACACTACACACAACATGCAGCCGAAGAATCTAGTTCAACTAATAAGTAGTTGTCTTGTTACAATAATCTATATTTTGTTTATTTGTATAATATCTACCTGTCTGCTTCTATGCCTTCGCATTCTAATAGCTAGTCTGCAGACAAAAATCTTATTGTAAAGGCTCGGTTGTCATTATTCGGCAGTTGGTAGCACAGAGTACTTTTTTATAATAGGAAGGTTGGTTGGTGTTGGTAGGTAGACATAATCCATCGTTACCAAATTATATTTGTGAGTATATTAATGTATTTATTTATTTTCTGCAAAGTAACCTTGTCATACCAAACTACCTCACATAAAACATAAAAACCGTCAAGGGGATCTTGAAAAATGAGACGAGAAGTCTCATGTGACAATTACCGGCATCAAATATTTGCTGGCCCTCTGTCGGTCGTAATTCGTAACTTGACCGTCGAGCTCGGCCAATATGATTGGACCTCAAGTTTAGTAACAAAAGTTTGATGTTGTGGTTCTCTTTTAGCTGGAGGTTTTTACAGAGCGGAGAGGCAATTTGCTTATTTTTGCAGATTACGAGTGATCGTGTTGCTTGTTTGCTGACTCGTGGGTGATATTTGGAAGAAAATAATACGGGTTTGTCGCAAAAGAAAATTGGTTTCGTGTAGCTGACAAATACGGGAGAGTTTATAGCGAACACGTTACACGGACGATATAATTTTGTTGTGTGTATGGTGTCTTTGAAATTGTGAAATTAATATTTTTTGAGTTGTATTTTTTAATAAAATAATAAAATTGAGGAATACTATTCACTAACATTATTAAAAGCAGATCTTAATAGTACAGCTACTCCACAATAGATGTCGCTAATCACTTTCTCTATGACTTCATAGATGGCGTTACGGGTCGAAAATAATGCAACCTTCACCTTCGTATTCCTATAAACATACTGAACTACTGAAGGAAGGAAAAAAAGTCATTATTTTGTATTATATTTTATAGGGTTAATTTATTTTCGACTACCACTTGACGCCAGTGGCAGCAATTCTGGCTCTTGAGCCAAAGGTCCCGGTGTCGAATCCTGGTTGGCGATGTGTTTGTAATGAGCATAAATTTAGTATTTGGTCCCGACGAGTCAATAAAGCTTTGCTTAGTTTGATAGGTACGAGTACCTATGTAGGTACTCAATGATTGGTGTGATTTGAACTATCTCATATATGTCATACAAAGATAAGTTATTGTCATAAGATTTTTGTCTATTAACGGTATGAACACTGAATTTATTAATGTGTGTGACTGAATCCTAGCCTTCTTTATAGAGAAAGCTATAATCCTAGAGGTGGTAAAATTTTATCATATTGAGGTAGTGGCACCAGTGATGGACAGGTGGCGGAGCCTTTCAGGATTACTTAACAAAAAAGTTAATCAACTTCCAAGTGTTAATAGGGACTGATAGGGACGGGAATGCTGACATTCAAATTTGTTTATCGACAAAAAAATATTGTCTATGACACTACAATAGAGACACGTGCGTCAATTAGCCTCTTCAGGATTGTTTAGTGTACGGCACGGTGCGATTCGGCACGCGCCCTGTGTGCCTCGTCGAGACTTCGAGAGGCGCCCTCCGTGCCTCGTTTAGAGGGCGGGCGGCGAGAGGTGATTGTCTCCGATCCTCAGATACGCCGCATCCGTTTGTTTTAGCACGTGCCTCTCAAGTACAAGTACTCGCGGTTGCGTATTGATTAAGTCGTTTAGATCGTGTGGGGAGATAAGTCTTTTATTTGATTGATAGCTCTTGAATCGGCAAGTGCTCGAATGTCATTTTCGTTTGGAATCAAAATTAACATTTGCAAGAATGTCCCAAATAATGCACTGGAGTTTTTACTCCCACATTCTAAACAGCCCCCCTACTCAAATGGCAAACATTCTAATCGTTTGAACGCCACGCTTACTATTAAAACTTTAACATAAGCAGTAAACTATAAAATTACGTGCCGTAAGCTTGACAAGTCCAAAGTCTCAGTCTGTGATTTACATAAGTTTGTGAGATGGGATTTAATCATCTATTGCTCATATTTAAGCTTTAAAAGTAAGCGTAGCGTTCAAACGAATAGAAAGTTGGCCATTTGAGTTTCTTCTTTTAACAAGGCGATAAAAAACTTTACGGGGAGATAAAAAGTAAGTTTTATCAGTCCATTCATCTGCACGAAGATTAAAGATCATTTTGTGCGCCATGTGGCCCACAAAGACGTTTACAATAAGTTCACTCATTTTCCCAATTAATCCCTTCTAAAGAATCCATTGTCGGCAAAAAGTTGCACAATGCGTTATGACTCTCAATCGATATCCAGATTCGCCATATGTGATCGGGCATGTCTCGGTTGTTTGGAAATGTTCAGGAGCATGGAAGCGCGTGAACAGAGTCAATGGCGGTGTTCAAAAACAATGGTGTGATTCCCACAGGCGCGGCCCATGGGATGGCGCGGCCCCACGGGACCACAGACGCCCTTGCAACGCTTTTTACCTCTAATTGTTTTTGAAAGAGGCTGACGGTAATGCCCAGAGGCGTTGCGCGTAACCGATCTGGGAAGCGGACGCAAACAGTTTTGTATGATGATACACGTTTGTGCTGTTTGGATTATGGACTGCTAAACACACAACGAGCGGTGCCACAATGTAACCCTTTCAGATTGTTATGTTAATGTATTGGAGAAAGGTCGATACTTTTCGGCTATTAAAGCTCAATAAGTAAAATATTACAATAATATTTTTAAAAAACCTCACCTTATTTTTGACGGAATATGCAATGCACCCAAACGGTAGGTCGGTTGAAGTTTAATTTGTTCAAACAATTACTTACCTACATGTCGTAATTTTGTATTCAACTCAATAACAAAGTTAGTATGCTTGCTACAGTTTTAATTAAGACGCTGTTGATTGAAACCGACGAAATTTTGTCTAATTGTGATTTCGCAACAACCCACCGAACAATGGATTAAGAATTCCTTTAACAATTAACGCTATCGAATTGAATAATTCATAGTCCGATCGCCTTTCGAAAGGCGAACTATAAAAGAAATATTTCCCACAATCAAATTGCAATATACAAGTGGTCTTTTCCCACAATTCATATGAATAAGGAATCAGAGCAAGAATCGAGTGGCGATTTTGACAAAAGAAATTGGAGAGAATAGTGTTCAATCGCGAGTAAACGTCACAAACAGAGGGTGCGCCCGAGATTACGCTATTTGCGTGAAACAGCGGCATTGTTCGCGCGCACGGCTCGCTGGGCGCTCGCGAGCGCGCACTAATTACTCTTTAAAACTTGTTCGTGTGTCGCATACTTTGTTGTTTGCTCGGATAATGCTAACAAGCATGAGAAACTGCAGTGTTGCTGACTGATTAGATATTCAGTTCTTATTATAAGTACCAGAAGTACTTTTTGAGGCGTTTTGGATAACTTGTTTCTGTAGGAAATATAGCGGAATTTGCTTTAATTTTGTTCATTAGGTACGTTAGAGATGAAAATGATTATCCAACAATGATTTAACTTACACTTGTTTTGATTCGTACGAGAACCTATCTAAATCAAAAGAACCGCAAGGATGGAAGGTTATACTTACTTAAGTAAGTAGTTACGATATGAAACACCTACATAGCCCTAGCCTTGGACGGATAATCCTAACTAAAAAAATATGAATCGTGTGCAAGTGGCTCAAGCAAAGCAAAGGGTCACTTGTTTGCACATCTTTCAGTGATAAGTTATTGTCGAATGTTTCATTTCGTAAAACACGAGCGAATTATTGGAAGCACCATAAGATCATTCATAACTCATTAAAAATATCAAAGTGCTGGTCGCGTGGCCGGCGTATGCGCACGCGACGACAAAATAACGAACGCAACAGTGTTGCCAGCATAACCGCTGATGGGGTTGCCAGCGAAATAATTGGCGCCCCGCGGCTGCGCGCGCTGGTGTTGTGATAATCACACATCGCATTGTCCGAGGTTCGAGTCCCGACTATGTTTTTGTTTCCAGATTTAAGCTCTTGTGGGGGCGAGCCTGTTGCGCAAATAATAGCGGGATTTTAATAAACAAATAAACAGCGTTTGGGGTGGTTGCTTGTTTGCGCACTCGGTTGTGGTGCGGATTGTCAATGTTTGCTTGGTCTTAATGAAATACTACTTGTAGCTACTACTTCGATCAAGCAGTTTTTTCCCTATTTTAACACACAAGTTGCAATACAAACTTAGATACCTATGCTGATTGGTGTAATGCAAAGTAACCGATCAATAAGTAGGACAAAGATTTCAAATTATGGCCTAGAAGAAAAGGTGTTACAATAGTACATTTTGATCATCTGAATATTCCGTCCAGCTACTTGCATAGCTGTAAGTATTCTATTTTAACGGACATGTAGGTATGAGATCTAGTGCAAATACTGGGCAAAGCGCAATTAGATCCACATTCGTCCATGATCCTTGAAGCTCTCTATTAAAAACGTTGTGAAGGTCAATAATTATAGCCCCAGTTGTTCAACAAAAGTTAGGATGTTTGTCGGTTGTAATAATCAACAACTAACAAACAATAAAACACATTGTATTTTTTGGCCGATTCTTATTTGCTTCACGCACAGTTGCGTTAAAATTCGGGTCAGATGTGTCTTCATCGGTCATTATTTCAAAAGCAACAGCAAATATGTGTATTGTTGAAAAGTTTATAAGAGCCTAGTGATTGTTAGTTAACGGTAGCGGTGTCGCTGACAGAGGAGCGTGATGGATGGCCCGTGGGCCCTGGGCCATGTCCCGCGAGCCATGTTTGGTAAGGCATGTGCCTGTTTTGTTTGGGAAATCGTGAAGGTATTTTTTTGTTACGAGATTCTTTTCTTCTAGTCGTGTTATGATGGATAGGAACGTTAGAGAAACAATCTTTGCATCGTTACTATTTTGAGTTAAGATAGAACATATTATTATTCAAAGAATATGGATGACATTGTAAATGGTGTACTGAATCTCTGTAATTCATAATAAGGAAGAGTACCTAGTAAAAGTTGCAATGTTCAATTTTGTACGTAATTTTTATTTATAACAAATCCCCAAATGCTTAATCCCATGATTTGGGAGTCATTTATATAATAATGCAAAATACAATAAATGACAATAACAATAAATGTAACTTCCATTTATTACCCGACTACGGCGAAGCCAAAACGGAGGGTATATGATTTTGACCTGTATGTATGTATGTTTGTAAATTCATCTGTTCTCTCATAACTTTTTTTTATTTTTATTTATTTCTTGGGAAACATACAGCATAAATTTTTACATATAGTTACAACATACATCAAATTACATTAGCCTAAACAGTTTCCACTACTAAGTAATGACAATAAAGTGTCGAGTAACAATAACACTGTAACTTACTTAAACAACTAAATTTTGCTTACTAAATTTTGTTTACCTATAAAAAATGAGAGGCCAAACATTAATTGATTGGTACTATTAAGTGCAACTTTGAATTTAGCGGGCTTAAGACTAAACAAATCAATGTGACTAAATTTAACGTTACTTATATAATTTCATCGCTCTAACTATAACTTCTAAACTACTTGTTATAATTTGACAAATGAGGTATCGTTAGAAGCGTCTTATTCGTCCAATGAACATAGGCTATATGACGTTACATTAAATTGAATGTGGCGCCCTCTAGAGGAGTTAAAGACATGAACTAAAAAAAAAATATTTTTTAATAATTCCGTGTTGGGTACCAAATGAAAGGGCTTAATGAGCACTTTTCAAAAATATATAAATTGTTAGCTTTTGCTTTGCTTGCTTTCACCCTATTGACAACTCCAAAATATTTAAAATAAAAAAGAAGTTTAAAAACTAAAACCCGACTACGGAAAAATCGTGATCTAAAAAGTAAGAAACAAGAAGATATTCATAAAAAAGGATAACCGTAGTCGCATGCCACCTCCAGCCCGTGCCGTGCGTGTCTAGGACAAAGTGGCATGCGACTACGGTTATCCTTTTTTTATGAATATCTTCTTGTTTCTTACTTTTTAGATCACGATTTTTCCGTAGTCGGGTTTTAGTTTTTAAACTTCTTTTTTTGGAATGCAATCGCATCATGCCACGAGTCATGGTAGATTAATTATTACATACACCATTCGTTTGCTGAAAATTGAGGTGTAATAAGAAAATAACAGTACCTATAATTTAGCTCAAGAATAATTTATTAATTTCACAAATAAATAAGCCTTTAGTAAGTGAAGTAAACCCACACTAAAATTTGTCGTTGATGACGAATTATAAGCAATCCATTCGTGCTTCTTAATTATTCTATAACCAATTATCAATAATACAATAACCAAATTATTCAATCCCTAACAACTTTGTTGACGTACGCACGTCAGCCGTCCGTCGCTGACGCGCGCGTCGACCGCAGCGAAACACAACAGGATATTCAAATGTTCCACCGTTCCACAGTACACACACACACACAGTACACAGCTACACAGTAATTGTGTTTGGTTGTATTGTGGTAGGCAACACGATCTGCGGTAGGTACGCATACACATTAACGCAATCTACCTATACAGAACATCGAGGCGGTAGACAAAGGAACAGAAGGAAAAATCTTATCCTACTAATATTATAAATGTGAAAGTTTGTGGGTTAGGATGTTTGTTCCTCAATCACGCAAAAACTACTGAACGGATTTGGTTGAAATTTGGCACACAGATAGTAGATAGCCTAGATTAAAACATAGGATACTTTTTATTCCGACGGGAACGGAAACCACGCGGGTAAAACCGCGGGCGGCCCCTAGTTAATATTAAACAAAATACGTATTTTAAAGAATTTCCATACTAACATTGTCTTGCTTTATTTAACAACCACGAACGCTAATGTTTTAATACTTCTACGGACAAATGTTTTCAGCTAACTAGTGCCCCATGTAATTATTAGGTGAAAGAAATAAAATAGTATCGCCTAAGTTACTACGAATTGAGTGGTCATTTCTGCTAACGAAAAAAAAGTAGATATACAGGGTGGATTGTTGAGACGGGACATTAAGGGCAGGTACCTTAACCGTTATAGTTACAGGAAAACGTTCCAAGGAGACCATCCATAACTTTTTGAAATATTCTAAACTGCATTTACAGATTTTGGAAAAAAATTACCGTTAGCAAAAAAAATGCTAAAATACCAAAAAAAAAATTTTATGCCAATCGATCCTATTTCATGTGGGGATCAAAAGACTCTATGGGACCACTTAAGGTATGAGTACTAGAAACGACAGAAATCGCCAAAAACTTTTCCCATACATTTTGTACAGAAAAACGAAAAATCTTCTCGAAATATTTTTTAGTGCCAAACGATCTTATTTCTTACTGTGATCAAAATACTCTTTAAGGTCAACTGAAATTTGAACACTGAAACTACTTTTTGGATCTAATGCTGTAAACGATTGTGCCTGCGTGTGAAGACGATGTTGTGTGTGACTTACGTAGTTTCTGTACTACTGTTTTGTCTGTTGTTTTCAGTAAACTGGTCACGCACATTGCGCAGGGGCATGGGTATGGTCCGTGCTGTGGGTTGAAGGTTCCCGAATGCGTATTGCTGGGTGTAAACGAGTGCAGCAAATGCATCTAGGAGAATAGGTGGCTTAACGTACGCGTGACCATCAGCTATTTTTGATGTCTCCACTGCTGGGGCACAGGCCTTCCTTATGGGTGGGTAAGGAGGATGGGCCATAACCCACCACTCGGGCCCAATGCGGATTGGTGGGTGTTGACGACTTCACCCGAAACCCGGAGAAGCTCGAGATAATACATTTTTGGTCACCCATCTCATGACCGACCCTTGCGAAACTGCTGGGCCAGGCGCTAAACCACTGCGCCAAGGAGCTCCTCGAATGTACGAGTAGGTATATTTTCTGAAATACAGAATCTGTGATAATAAAATGAAATTAACTGCAGTAATTTTAACTTTGTCGAAAAGTTAGATATTTTGATACAATCTTTTCGTGAAAGATTTTACGCGTTTTAAAAAGTTAAACTTGTATTGGACATATTTAGCAATTTTTCACCATTTCAGCTGAAACTGCACCAGAGTCAATGCAGTTGGAATTAATCGATATTCAACATGTCTTTTATAACATGTGTACAAACTTTTTCGGATTTGAATAATAATAAAACAAAAATCGAAACCGCATTCAAATGAAAGTTTGGAAGCAATTTTACATGTAGCTACAATTAAATTTAAGCCAATATGTTAAAATTGTAAGCACAATGCAGTGCCACGCTTCAAACTAGTATATTACTTTTTGATTAAATTTTTAGCAATTTTTATATTTTTAACTTTTGGCCCGCCATTAGTTCATCATTTTGTCCAAGTGGCCTATGGTCTCAATAAGTCTGTGCATCCCTGATTTATTCAAAGTCACCATCTAGGAAATGGCCTTGGTTATTTCTGATTATCTAAAAAGAAACTATTTAGCGACCGGTTGCATTTGACATACATTGCCACTTTTCTTTGGTATGTTTTTTTTAACCCAAAAAGAAGTAGCAATGGATCACGATCATCTGTGAACTGCAACCAGTCGCTAGGTGGTTTTTGATTAGATAATCAGCCCGCCGCGCCGGTTATCATCATTATTTTTAATTATTCTTTTTTGAAGATCATTATTATTATTTTTCTATTGTTGGAAGTTCGAAAGTCTTTCATAGTGGATATTGCTACGAGGCGCCTACTATTTCCCAGGAAAGGTCTTGCTAACCAGATGTTCTCAGTGTTACATTTATTGGCTACCATGATTCAGAAGACAGTGGAAGTCACTTACGGTCCCTGTGGGAAGCCCTCACAATGGAAAACAAGCATTATCGCCGCCAGCCTACAAAGTGTCAAAAGATTTACTCCTAACCTACATAAAGACATCTAAACAAACGAAATAAATTTTGTATCTCGCAACGGATAAAGGGTGCGCCGACGCCGACATCTGCTTGAGGTGGATATGCGATCAATTATGGGCATTGTCAGAACCCCACAATGCCATCTTGGCACGTCGTCGCATCACCTTATTGAGTCGTAAGGATGAAAAGACCCACGCTCCTTCGCCTACGCGGGTGCGTTCCGAATTCAACTCTATGTGGGACTTATTAAACTCAACTTTTTAATTGCGCTCGGCGGGCGACAGGTGCGCTCGGGGCAGCCTCCCACTGACTCGCAACAATGCGACACTGGCCTACAATGCGCCGCTCGCCATCATGTGTCGCGGACGTGAAGACTTAATTAAATCGGAACAACTCAGAGAATGTGGGCAGATGATTTATGTGTCAATAGATGATTCGTCTCTTGAGGTTTGTTGGTACAATTCGGTCGTGTATCTTGTCTTGTGAAAGTCAGATGGTATATACCTACAAAGTTTCCCACGTATCGATTTTCAAAAATAAAATAGTCAAAACTATGTATTACCCAATTATTTGCTCTTGCTATTGTTAATTTATTACCCTTTGGTGAATATAACTCTTTGTGTAGATATAAGGTAGTTAAACTGAAACGGCCCTGGAAATTTGTATCCATCGCTTAGTTATTAGGCTTTTACATACTTACTTATTAAGTGGTATCAAAGTCTTTTTGTTACAAGTATGAGTTGAGTTTATTTAATTATTGCTACGATCTCTTGTAAATATGACAATTGTATTATTATGTGCCATATTCCATCAAGGTTTTCTTATTCTAATCTGATTCTTTCCCATCGTCGAATGCGAGTATCGTATTATTGTATTATTGTAGTAGGTAATTATTAATGAACTAAAAGTTTTTTAAAACTTTTAACGATTTTCAACTGGACTTAAAACTACATCAAAATGTAGAAAATAAAATGTATTGTCAATTTACGGAACGTAGTCAATTTTCTTTAATCCTCTTTCGTTTCCAAATGGCCCCTCTGAATGGCGTCATAATCGCAAATCCGTCACATTCGGACAATCAAAGCGAACAACGTGCAAGTGCTAACAAAACTCAAAGCAATCGTTAGCACAATTCGGACCCCCTGGTGGCAAATCGGATCGACTTGTAGTTGCGAAGAAAAAAATAAAAAAATATGGCAGAAAGGACACGAGTCTTCGACAGATGCTGCAAAAACTTTGAATTTGGATTCACGTTATTATGACGATTTGCGGGGTCGATTTGTTTTGTAAATCGAGAGAAATCTCCCGTGCATTGGGGGAGGGTGAAAGGATTATAACAATTATTTTTTATTGAAAGCTTTTAGGTTAGGTATTAGTTCGACGGTTAAACGACCATTATTGGATCTTCTTCGTTACACAAATATACAAATGTATGAACTTAATACCCTTGGGGGTAAAAAACTAGGATAATCACTTAGGTTTATTTACTTGTTTAGGTAAGTGAGATATTTCAGTAAGTATTTTACTTCTGATAGTACTGCGGGATATGAATAATGATGAATGTATTGAAATAAGTTAAGTAAATGACAATGTAACTAACATTTACGTAAGAAGAAGTACCGAAGACATGAAATAATAATTTACTGCTGTTCTAATAGTGAATTTCTTTGTCAAATAAAAGATTTATGTACAAAACACGCCCGTCAGCTGCTCATAACGGAACGACAAAGGGCAAAAGTATTTTTTTGTGAACAAAAGCGAGCACTAAATAGCTTTCCAGTGGCGTCTTTCAGTGGCTAAGTGTCAGCGCACGTACTTTTCGCTGCACACCTGACTGCCTTTTAACCTTATAGATTAAATAATTCCCATAGGTTAAAGAACCTGTTTTTCACAGTATACCAATGTGAACATTTCGTGTGCCATTATTCTATGTAGCGGTCCAGGTGCAATTTAACGACAAACACATTGGTTCCACAAAAGCCACTTGAATTTGAATTTGGAATACAAATTCGTTTTATTTTTTCCACTACATACTTTTAAAATGGCCAGTAACAATGCTTACATCGATATTTTCATTTCAGATGAAAAGAGGTTGAAATATAATGAAATAAAAACTCGTAAATAAAATTGAATATCGAATCGAGTATTGTTTCCGAAAACGTTGCTCAACTGGCGTTAACAAGAGTATTTCTTTTTCTGCCAATATTTTCTATTGTTTACAATATACCCTTAATTCAATTTTAGCAGCGTTATAAAAAGATTTTCCGAGAGCACTTGAACAACAATGGCGGAAAAAAGTATGTAAGCCGGAACGTGAGGGCGCTGCTTCCGGCTTGGGGGCGGAAGCGCTCGAGAGGCCATCAAAGATGGCTACAATATTAATCAATATTTCAACAACATTAGCCGGAGCTGCTCCTCAAGTGAGACAGCTACTTGGCTTTGATTCCGCTTGTTTCTTACAAATTCTTCCTTGTTATTTGGAGTTGACGATAGTAAGAAAAAAGCTTTATATTTGCCAACATAATGACGTTTAATGGGTAAAGCTAAATAATTTTTACTTTGGAAGGAAAAGTCATTTCTATAATAATGCAGTGTTGATTCTACGTTCTTCTTAATATTGATTTGCTACGGATGGATAGACGGATTTTGGAAACATTTGAAAATAGTTGCTATTTCTTAAAACCTCAAAGTAAACTTGAAAACTGTACTTATTCGTTAAATTCGTGTAAGTTCAGTGCAAGTTGTAGAGAGAAATGTTCCGTATCAAAAAGTATCTACAATGCGATTAAATTGTCAATAGTCAGTGATCCGCTGCAACTTTACTCGAGAATGCATCGAGAATGTGTGGAAAAAGAACATTTTACAGACTACCGCAAGCGCTCTGAAGTTTGTCAATTTAGTTGTGTATTATCAATTTAAGCGCATTGTAGGTCAAGTCGTTTTCAATGGAGCAAAAGAATTAATTTTCTTGCTTTGATATTTTCTATGGTCTACAATAAAACAAAGTCGCTTCCCGCTGTCTGTATGCTTCTAGATCTTTAAAACTACGCAACGGATTTTGATGCGGTTTTTAATAGATAAAGTGATTCAAGAGTAAAGTTTATATTTATACTTAATAATGTCAAATTCTACACTACACCGAATCGAAGTGAGGGTCGTTAGTAATATCATAAATGCGACGTCCATTTGTTTGTTTGTTACGCCTTGCCTTCACGGACTTAACGATCATCATGAAATTTTTCATACACGTTGTCAGGGGTACAGAAAAGGACAAAGGGTACCTATTCATCCCGAAAAATGGAACTGTTTCCGAGGGATAGACAAAATAATACTACTCGCAGACGAAGTCGCGGGCGGCCACTAGTTATTTTCTAATAACATACTTAGTTATGTTATAACTACTTCATCAGAGTAGTTAAAATATGAACTTCATCGGTGCAGATATGGCATAGGTCTCATTACAACGTATCAGCGAGCGCCCCGCCGCGCGTGCGCACGCAAGGGCGGAGACGCGCAACGGGCGTTGTGTTTACGTCACACACTCCGAAACAATACTAGATTAAAAATAGGATATGTCTGTCTACTACCGTCGGATAGCGACTTTACTCGTAGAGCCAAATACGAGGTCCATCTAGTGGTACCATGTTTTTGATGGGAGGTCGAATGGGTCTTATTGTGAAGGTAGGTACGTTCCTGTTTTGAAGGTCCAATGGCTACCATGTTTTTGTTAGGAGGTCCAATGGGTCCTATCATGTGGGTAGGGTCCAGTTATGAGGGTCCAATGGGTACTAGATCTAGATTTATCCAGTTGTCACATCAACTTTAAGGCTGGTTCAGTAAGCAAGTAGGTATAAAATGTGTTCATGAAATGTGGAGCTCACCATGGTTGACCCTATAGTACTCGTCTAGCCATCATCGCTATGAATAGGTACATCCTACTACCATAAACAGTTAACCATTATCATCATATTATACGTATACTGAGCCGAGGTCAGTTTTGGCATCACATAGCGCTGCACAGTGTGTAACGTTGCTTTTTTTTCTTTTAATTTTAGTGGTCCTAATAAGTATTTTTCTTTTGTTACGCTTTGTGTATCATGATATGTGCTGCCAATAAAATGCTATTCTATTCTATTCATTATACCAGGCGCACGATCTTATTTAGGTAAAAATTTCAGCTCTCCTTTTCATCAAGAAGAGCAGTTTCACAAGTTCTGGTCACCTAAGTCCGAGACGACTCACTTGGGAAAAATTTAATAGAAATTCTGATCCAATTTTGAATGAAACTAGTAACTGCGGAAACTGTGAAACAAGCCCCATCTAGTTATAAAGGAAAGGGAGAAGTATCGTGTATAGTTCAACTTTTATTTAATAGCAGTGCATTTCGCATCCGATTTGCTCGCAATGGCTGTAATGAGGGTAGGTTTGGGATTGTTTTCCCATTGTGGGGACCGACTCGTCCGAGTGAGTGCATTGTTCGCCGTTTGTTCACTGGACGTGTGTGAGCCCACCTTAACGCCTAAATTGACTTCATATTTGATGGACCGGTGAGAATTTTAAACGTTCAATTTTGATTTTGATTATATTTGACATCGTTTGTTGTGGAAAACATCATGATTTTATAAATAGAGCATAAGTAGTTCTGAAACCTCTAAATTAAATGAGGATGTCATTTGCAAGATTCCTACTAATAACGCATTTTGAGTAGGAATCTATAATTTTACAGTCACAACATTATTTGACTATATTTAACGTAATAATTTCGGGGCATTCAAGCGGAGAGATCAATTTACTTTATGGGTCTTACTTGGGTTAGGTACAGTCTTGTAATCATAACTTTTTATTAAGCTATCGTTTAAAATAGTAGTTTATGAAACTGACACATAAATAGGGGTATTAAAACACGAGTGTGTGTTTAAAAACCGAGCCGTAGGCGAGGTTTTTAATAGTATCACACGAGTGTTTTAATACCTAGTTATGTGCAGTTTCATACACTACTTTATCTACACTCATACATTTGGGATTGAACCTACTAAATAAAAGATCAACGTTAGCAAAGAAAGAGAGACTTTGTTTGTATTAGCTAGGTACCTACCTTGTAATAAGTCAATTCCTTAGCTGCATCTAAACTAAAATATCGGGCAGAGTAAATTTTTTTTCACATTTTAAAGCAAGAATAAAAAACCTACAAAATTCAGTAAGTATAACAAAATGTAAAAATTGAAATCAAAACTTTATCGGAAATGCTTGGCGCGCATTCCATTAGAGAAAAAAAATTATCAGTGCATTTCAACAAACTAATCGCACTAAAGTCATCGATTACCATAGAGTACATTTTAATCATGAAAAATATGTGGGAAAATATCGTTGTTTTTTTTAATGTTACGGCACTGCCTTCTTTTTGGATTTGCCCTGTATCGTAATGAGAAAAAAAGTTATTTTATGATGCAGTTGACTGCATCGTAATGAGTTTATTTTTTAATTTTACCTATCCTCGAAAATAAAGTACGTATTTATATTACCTTTTTTGAATTCATATTTGGAACATTACGTTGTGAGTGTAGATAAAAATATTTAATTGGTAATTGAAATCCAAGTAACTGTACCGAAGCTGTATCGACAGTAATTGGAACAACAATGAAGCCTAATAAATACTAAAATCTAATGGGTGTTTTTCATTTAGAGAATAGAGATGTTTATTTTTGGAAGCCATGGTGATTTGACACATCAGACACCGTATGGCTTCTACTACTCTACGAAGCAATGTTTAGTAAATAACGTTTTTGCTAGTAATCGTAGGAAAATCAAAACATGTCAATAAGTTACAAATAATTATAAGTACGAGGGTGGATTGATAAGTCCATGACTTTGTAATGAAGAAACACTTTATTTCGTCGTCCAACGAAGTTCCTACCTCTTTAACCCATTATTTTTTTCTTTCATCGCCTGAAAACTGGTAACTGAAGTGAGGGCCCATTTCAGACACTACCTTTTGGCTTGATGAAAGTCTTTGCCCGCCAAGACATTTATTCATGTTTGGTAGGAGAAAAAATCTCATTGGGTTGAATCTAGAGAATAGGAAGGATTCGCATTTTCATTCGATGAGTTTTGATGTCATGAGTGCCGCCGGAGAAGGTCGACAGGGTCATTACGAAAAGTTAGAAGTCGCTTGAGCTTTTTGTTTGCAAAATAAAATATTTTGCCAAATTTGAAAAAAATGTAGTGTAAAGATTCCTAACCTAAGCAGTTTCTTTTTAAGATACAAAAATAAATTATGAAAAAAAAACCAGCCAAGTGCGTGTCGGGCCACGCGCCATAGGGTTCCGTAGTTACCTTATACTATACTATATTTAATACCACTATAATTTTTCGTCTGTAAAAATAAAAAGATGAATAAATAATGAAAAATATTAGAAAAAATCGGCTCACCCGTAGCAACTTAGACGGGATAAAAAAAAACTTTGTTTTTCACAGTGTTGGTATGAATGACAAAGTAATATTTGCGGTTTTGGAAAATATGATATATCTCAAAAACTAATTACTATATCTCGTTCAAACCAATTTTCGTTGAAAGTTTTTATTAAGATTTATAGCATATATTTTTTTTAGATATTTCACTCTCTTATTTCAAAAGTTAGAGGGGGGGGGGGGAGGGGACACATTTTACCACTTTGGCAGTGTTTATCTTTCAAACGGTTGACTTTTAGAAAAAATTGTCTTAGGAACCTCAATGTCATTTTTAAAGACCTATCTATAGACACCCCGCACGTATTGTTATGAAGGATTTTTTTTTTACTTTTTTACTTTTGTGTTAAAATCGTTAAGCGGTTAACAGATTACATCTACTTACTAAGTTTCATTTGTGTAATCCTAATACTTTCGGAATAAAATGGCTGTGACATACGGACGGACAGACAGACAGACAGACAGACATGACGAATCTATAAGGGTTCCGTTTTTTGCCATTTTGGCTACGGAACCGTAAAAAGTATTTCTTCATTTCAAAGTCATGGACTTATCAAACCACCCTCATATTATTTCACCAGAATCTTAGTCATTCATTACACCTACAAATCGTTAGGGCTGACCTTATTTCTAACTCTCATTGCACAAACGAGGAACTTCGATAACTACGTCTCACACCAAAAATAAATTTCAAAATAATGGCTGCAAAACAACAAGGAGTTTTTGACAACGCGACCGACGAATGGAAACAGCTCGCGCCGCGCTCATTGCTCCAATCTGCGATCGGCACGTCCGCGACTATTTATTTATTTATTTACTTCGCAACACGAGCGAGGGAGACGCTTTCACGACAATTTTTACGCACGATTTCGTCCAGTAATTTGGTGTTTGACAGACTTTTTATAATAACATATTTACTTTTAATTGAAGCGAACTCTCTGAGACTTGAAACTAATTACTAGTATTCTGAGGACGTCTACGAGGAAATAATATGCTTTTCGTTGGGTCATTTTGATTAGAAAATACTTAATTATATTTTGTAACGTAATGCATGATAAATATAAGTAATAGAATATCCCGCCTTCCAAACCTCACTTTAAAAAACGTTGAATTAATTAATGTAACGTAAATTATTTTTTGGTAAACGTTAATCTTATGAAAACGTCATCAAGACTTTGGAACTCTGAGGACGTTTTCGAGGAAATAATATGATTTTCGATGTGTCATTTTGATTAGAAAATAATTATTTATATTTTATAACGTAATGCATGATGAGGATAAGTAAGTACCTAATGGAATACCCCGCCTTTCTAATGTCACCTAAAAATATGTTAAATTAATACATTAATACGTACATTAATTTTTGGTAAACGATAATCTTATGAAAACATCATTAGCATAAACTTGACAGTTCCAGACTTTAGAAGGAACTATTCCTTTTGCCATAAACGAAAGTGTATGCCATCAACACGAATTTCTTCCCAATACAGACCCTATTTAGAACTGTACAGATTTCATATTAATTGTATAACCATATCTGTGTCCGCCGTAACGATTGACAAGAAAAGGAGAAAATGTACAGCATCAGATCAGCAAAATGTTCTCCAAGTTCTGGAACTCCTTCAAGGAGACGAGGTCCTGGCTGCAGCCAGCTTTCCCTCTGATCTGCGGTGGTTGTTAAATATTTGCACGCCGCTACGAAACTTGGCGCGGCCTCGGGCGACAGCCAGGGTATAGGGCGCCCATGGCTCTAGATTTGTACAGGACAAATTGTTTTAATCATCAAAAAAGTGCAAGTGCCATCATTCATGCTTTGTTTGCGTTACCTAATCAAATAGAAGATGTACTTAAAACAATAAACTGCTAAAAAGTTTTGTCTTCTTAGAAATGTCTTCGGTGAGTCTGCTCAAGAGCTGCATGAGCTCGGTAGAAAGGAAAAGGAAAATCCAGACGCACTGCGGGTTACCACCCGTTCTTGGTTGATATACCTTTTCTGCGTACCAAACGCTACTCATCATCGTTCATAATGCGCACTGCTATGAAATGGAATGCCCTGCCGGCGTCTGTGTTTCTGAGTGCATACAACCTGACTCTATTCAAGGCCAGAGTGAATAAGCACGCAAACAAGCAAATATTTCTTTTACTTATTTCTTTGTAAGTTTTACAATAATTTGATTGAGGACCTATTTAGTACAAAAAAGAATCACGATAGTCGGACGATGTTCGTTGATCGATTTACTTGATTTTGAATCTCATATTATTATAGAGTATATAATGTCACGGAGTAGGACGAACATCGTACGCTTATCGCGATGCTTTTTAATAGGCCCTCTGATTAAAATAATGATGAATCTCACCGATTTTTAGAATAGATATAGAAGGAGACTACACAATCATTCAGACTGACACAAAACTGATTCAATACAGCCAGCTGCACCATTTTTTGTATGAAATTGAATAGAAACAACAGTGCAGTTGGCAGCCTTGCATCAATCTGGCGTCAGTTTGAATGATCGTGTAATCTTCCTCATAGACATTTTTTTCTCAGAACACATTGCAATACAGAAGTTGAGATTTAGCCCCGAAAGACACCGTCTGAACATTTATATCATCCAAGAATATGTTTTCTAGTATATTCCTAGTCCTGCCCCCCCATGCCTCATGGTGTCCGTACCGTACGCGCATCAATTGGCCCAATCGAGTGGTAAACACGCCCGTGGTCGGGCCAGGCCGGCGCGCGTCACGCCGCTGTTGTGTCCTATGTGCCGGCGCTTATTTACTCGTCTTGTGTAGTTGGGAGGTTGCTGTGTTAAGGTGCGTCCACATCTGTGTCATTATGCGCCGTTCACAGGCACGTACGGCACAACAGCGTGTCGCGACGGCCTAATGACCAATCAAATATTTTAATGAATCATCACATCACATTTAAATCATAACTTTAGCGACAATGTCTCCAACATTCAACAGTATAGAAAGTTAAAATCGGTATCATTGTGGTATAAAGTTGAGCAAAAATACAGGGTGTTTTGTTAGTAGGTACTTTTTTTATTGTTATTGACTCAAAGGACAGAAAAAACAAACTATTGCTTAAACGCAGCTCGTATTAAGAGTTAATGATAAAATGATAATAATAAATACCAAATAAATATATCACAGTCAAAATTATTTAGTAAAAACTTTACTACACATATTATTTATACAATCGTATATGGTCTTGAAACAAATTACAGGCGATTGTCCATCAACCATTTTTAATGTCCCCACTGCTGGGGCACAGGCCTTCCTTATGGGTGGATAAGGAGGACGGGTCATACATAACCCACCACGCGGGCCCAATGCGGATTGGTCGGTGTTAACGACTACAAACCGGGACCGACTTCAGCCGGGACCAACGGCTTAACGTGCCTTCCGAAGCACGGAGGAACTCGAGATAATACATTTTTGGTCACCCATCCCATGACTGACCCTTGCGAACGTTGCTCAACCTCCGCAATCGCTGGGCCAGGCGTTAATCCACTGCGCCACCGAGCTCCTCCGAGGCGATTGACCAACCACGAATGATATCATATAGTCATTACTATTGTCATTGAAAATGAAATAAGTATGTCGTAATACTATATTTTGTAAATAATATGTCGTAGCAAGCATTGTCTCGCCTCGTAGTCGTAGGTGTATCGTAGCCCGTAGCCCGTAGTCCGTAGCGCGTAGGCGTGGCCAGGGGTGTGGTATTACATTGTTTGAAGCACTGAACTTCAGGCTTCAACGCTTGTTACAGTATGTACATAGAACTTACACAGTATATTGGTGTACATAATTATGTTGTACTTTTGTTGCTGTTATGTTGTAATAATTATTGATTTTTAACGACCTAATTGCTACGTGTTTTTGTGAAATGTAGTAAAAAAGTGTGTCGTTGAATAATTAATGGTTTCACTTGATTAAGATTTACAACTTATCATTATACAATGAGAATTTGAGTCTAGTCCAAGCATTTTTTTATGATATTGAAACAACAACTTACAATTCAGGGAGTTAATTGTCTAATTTCAAAATCTGTCGCAATCGCTTTTATTTGAAATATGGATGTGACACATTGCTGCATTTCTTTGGTAAGATTTTATTTATGCCAAAAAGTAGCATCAATGTATTTCATTTTGAAAGCGATTGCGGTAGATTTTGAAATTAGACAATAGAAAAGCAGTTTATTTTAAACTTGAAAGTTATTGAAACAAAAATTTACAATTCAGTTTAATTTAAACTTGAAAGTATTTTTATCAAAACTCAAATAGACCGTGAAATTGTAACGTGGCATAATGGCGGAGTTTGACATTTTGGGTAAAAACAAACAACTGAAGAAAGCATAAGTTTCTCTTCTTGAGACGGATTTACACCAGGAGCAAAACAATACGGCATAATACTTATTCTTAACACCAAAATAACTCAATAATTTGATAATAAAAAAGTGCCAACGTTCTAGTGTTTGTTTTTACCCAAATAAACGTCATAGCTTCCACTGTTTACTGTTTAAAAAAATTAAGAGCAGTTTAAGCTTCTCAATCTAAGCTTAATTACCTAAGCTCAGTGTTGTGGTATGAAAAATAAAACTGAATCGCAACGCAATTAGCAACTTTAAAAAAATATTCATAATCGTGTTTGTTATAGTCTACTTTTAATGAAAAGATATTATCGTTACGTCACGTTGTTTTATTATTAAAATTATAAAGCTGCCTATATTATTATGCTAGAATAATACAACATTACTGGTATGTCAGATATATCATTAGCAAACGCGTCAAGTCACTACAGATTTGTCAAGTCGTAAAACACACCATTTGTCACGCAACACATCTGCTCTAATGTTTAAAAAACACAATTAATAATTACACTCTCGATCCATTCAGAGCTATTTATTAAACCGAACCGGTCACACTAAATATACCCCAAACAACGCGTGAAAAATCACAAAACTTATGTTTACCGCGTGTGACGGATCGGGTTAATTTCTACTTTTTTATGTTCGATGCAACCCCATCCGGCTTTAAAAATGCACATTCCCTTGCGTGATTTTAAAAAAGTAGAGCTTATTTTTACATGTGCATTTAATAATGTTCTCTATTATTGAATAGATAGAGTCGTCTTTAGATGCGGCACGTGTTCAGTGGTGAAGTGTGCAAGTGTCGTGGGGTGTGGCAGCCAGGAGGCGGGGCGCGGGGCGTGGCTGCCGTGGCGCGCTCCGACGCCGTTTAGTTGGGAGCGAGCGGCTCGCAATGCCGCACCACTATGAGTCCTCCGCACAGTTTCGCCATCCGAGACCTGCTCCCAGAGGCATCGTCGCGCTCGCCCTCGCCCTCCGACACGGAGCTGGACGTCACCGGCACGGAGACGCCCCCTCCCGGCTCCTCGAAAGATTCGAACGAAGATAAGAAGAAGAACGAAAAACCGGCGTACAGTTACAACGCTTTGATCATGATGGCGATCCGCAGCAGTCCCGAAAAGAGGCTGACGCTGAACGGGATTTACGAGTACATAATGAAGAACTTCCCTTACTACAAAGAGAACAAGCAAGGTTGGCAGAATTCTATAAGACACAACTTAAGTTTGAACAAGTGTTTCGTTAAAGTGCCGCGGCATTACGACGATCCCGGGAAGGGAAACTACTGGATGTTGGATCCGTCGTCGGACGACGTGTTCATCGGCGGGACGACGGGCAAGCTGCGGCGGCGGTCGACGGCGGCGTCGCGCTCGCGGCTGGCGGCGTTCAAGCGCGGCGCGCTGCTGCACCCGGTGTGGGGCGCGCCGTACGCCTCGCTGGTGGGCCTGTACCCGCCGCTGCTGTCCGTGTACGGGCGGTACATGCCGGCGCCGCTGCTGCGCCTACCGCCGCCACCATACCACCAGCTCTACCGACGGCTCCACGGCTTGCCGCCCAGCCCGCCGAGGGATCCTGATCCTAATAATATGAAGCACAGTTGATAGAAGAGAGAAGGCCCGCTCCGTAAATCGAAACAAACAATAAAGATGGTCGGGGTATTGTCACTATGTCAACAAGAGTGCAGTGAAGAGACGATGGGTTTTTTGTACTAATGGAAGTTCCGTTTTTTCGGTTTACGACAGAGTGAGGACCTCGGCCTATCCTGGTATTGTGATATACTGTCGAAAAGGCTTAGACTGTAAAGTATTCGTGACTGACTGTGATAGGAGTGTTAAACGAGTGTATTATAATCGCGTAGACTGTAAAAAGTGGTATCGCTATTTATTATTAACTTAAGAATTATATTAATGAGTTTAATTTAATGTTTAAGAGATCTGAGCTATATTGGGCGCAATAAAATGTTTATAGACGGATTGCTTATCCAAAATGAATCTTTTTATTTATCCTGTTAACCAATAAGACTTTAATTACTGATCGATTTAACAGGTATTCTCCCTTTTTTCATGTTTTATTATAAAAAACACGAACTGGTTCATCGAAACATTTTATTAGAAATTTTAGCATCCACATTTAATTTTATTCTGAAAGTCTCAACTAAAAGCTTTTTAAGAACTTTCTTATTAACTTAAAAGTTAAGCTTAAAAAGGTAAAGTTATAGGTAATAAATAAATTATGTTACAAAAATATTTGTGTATTATTCATTCTAATTGACATTCTCATTGAATTCTAATTTTATATTTTCTTCTTATAATGTTACTTTGTCCTCACTTTTTGCCAGTTTTCCTCACTAAATTAATAGAGGGTAGGTATAAAGCAAATCGCCAATCTTATTCCGCCAATATTATCGTTTTGTAATTGATGAGAAAAATCGAGATACCTACCTGTCACCAAAATGTCCAATGCGTCGTCTCTTTAAAAGGATACCTCGTGGATTTTCATGGTTTTCAATTTAGATTTAGTCCTATTGATCCTACTACTATTGTTATAATTTTGGAATATGTTAAAATAGACTAATAAATAGATCTTTTGGTCAAGCTCAAAACATGAATGGAAACAATTTTCTCTATAGAAAAAAAATCCAAAGTTGATGCCTCTCATATCATTTTTGCAGCACTGTAATAAGCAAACGGACTCATAGTATGATCTGAAATTCGGGGCTAGCTCTTAATCCATAATATTTCGTAAAATAGTGAAAATCGGGATAAAATCTTATACAACATGAAACGTCAGCTCGTGCGGTGACAACTTATTGCTTTCTCTCTGGTGAAACAATATTAAATACTCTCAGGGGAGGTGACAACCTGACAACTGACATTTATTTTTCTTAATCATTCAAATGCACTAAGAAGTTTTGATTCCGATATCGAAATCAATCACCCTAAAATAGCTTTCTACTCCTTTTAAACCATGTTAGGGGATATATTTAAAAAAAATACGAAACACGTGTTCAATTCATTTTGTAAAATAATGTCTATGCTAAATTTCAAGTCAATCGGGCCAAGGAATCGCGTTCTCCCGTACAAACTTTGCCACCCTGTTTCACCCCTTTAGGGATTGAATTTTGCAAAATCCCGTCTTAGTGAGCACCTACACTCTAAAAAGAACCCCCATGCAAAATTTGAGACTCCTAACACTTGTAGTTTCTGAGATTTCGTGATGAGTGAGTGAGTGAGTGATTGACTCTTTTATTATGGAGATAGTATTTTTTTACAATTAATAAACTATAGGTATTGTTAAGTATTTGTATTAATTTTCATTTTTCATTCAATTAGATACCTAAATTATCAAAGAAAATGTTCTAAATACAATGTATTGCGACTCCATAGTTTCTCAATTCTTCTTCTTTAAACTTTCGATGAAACCTCACAGGCGTTTAGCGCGAATATCAAACTTTACGATTGAAGTCCGAAAGTCACTGCGGGGTAAGGGGGGTGAGTGGGCGGGGCCTGTTAAATTTTTTTTTACGAGGTATCATCTTAATGAAAACTATTTACGGATTTTGTCAACAGAAACTTATTCGCAAAAGAGTTTTATTTTAAACGCGCTGAAAGCATAACTATAAGAGTATAACTAAGTAAAATACCTAAGTATGCAATGAAACCTACACCTACAATACTACAAACAAACTACCTACAACCTAAATTTTTTTTTTCTTTTTTAAGTCAACCGACTAATATTCATCAACTTATAGAGCTTACCTAGCAGTGATAGTTTTCCTTTTATAATTTGATTACACTAATTTGTTTGATTATAAGTATGTACTGCTGTCCAGAGTTTTTTTCCTTATTGGTTCGTGTGGCCATTTATGAAATGACCAGTGCGAGAAGTAGGAAATGTGTTGTGCGGAAAGCCGGGATGTAGTACAATTGAAATTAATTTCCACATTTTTTTTAAATGAAATGCTAATATTTCAGAGCATAAGTGAAAAAAACAATTTTTTAAAGATTTTATTCTACCACTTTTGTGATTAAAATACACTTTCATGCCAAATTAGTTTTCTGATATGAACGGCTTCTAGCTAAATCGCGGATGGACGGATGGATGGACAGACGGATATGACGAAACTATAAGGTTTCCTTATTGACTTGACTACGGAACCCTTATTGATATATTATAAAACTAAAACCAATGAAGAGAAAATAGTTTTCTACGTTGACCGGAAGTCAATACTGGGCCATAAGGGGCATTGTGTGCAGTGAGCAATGCAATGAACATTTTGAAAAGAATTGAAATTCATTTCCGCATTTTTTTTTCAAATGATATGCTAATATTTCAGAGCATAAGAGAGAAAAAAAAATATTTTAATATTTTATTAAACCACTTTTTCAGCGTGATTAAAATAAGCATTTATTCTAAACTACAGTTTTCTGGTAGAAAGGGCCTTTAGCTAAACCGCGGACGGACGGATGGATGGACAGACGGATATGGCGAAACTATAAAGGTTCCTTGTTGACTTGATTACGGAACTCTTATAAAGAACAAAAACCAATGTATAGAAAATAGTTTTAAGGACATAAGGGGCAGTGTGTGCAGTGAGCAATGCAATGAACATTTTGAAAAGAATTGAAATTCATTTCCGCATTTTATTTTTTAAATGTAATGCTAATATTTTAGAGCATAAGTGAGAAGACATATTTTTTCAAGATTTTATTGTACCTACCACTTTTTCAGCATGATTATAATTATAAACATTCATGCCAAATTACAGTTTTCTGGTACGAAGACCCTTTAGCTAAACCGCGGACGGACGGATGGATAGACAGATGGATATGGCGAAACTAAAAGGGTTTCTTGTTGACTACGGAACTCTTATAAAAAACAAAAACAATGCAATGTAGAGAATAGAGAAAATAGTTTTCAACATTGACCGGCACCTTGATTATCTAAAAAGAAACTATTTAGCGACCGGTTGCATTTGACATACATTGCCACTTTTCTTTGATATGTTTTTTTTAACCCAAAAAGAAGTAGCAATGGATCACGATCATCTGTGAACTGCAACCAGTCGCTAGGTGGTTTTTAATTAGATAATCAGCCCGCGGAAGTCAAAACTGGGAGATCATGGGCATTGTGTGCATTGAGCAATGCAATCAACATTTTGAAAAGAATTAACAAAGGTAGTTCGAATATAATTTTATTATTAGTTAATTTAGTTCGAGTTGTTTTCAAAAAGTGCGCAAGTGGTTTTTATTCAAAGTTTGAGGAACATTAAACATCTGTGTGTTTTTTTTTGATTTGGGTTAAGTACACCTATCCCGAGGTTTGAATTTCAGATTTAACTTTTTTGTTGGTTTTCATACATTACTTTTGCAGAATTTATAAGTGACTTAAAAAGTGACTTCTATTAAGGGCGACTTTGAAGATGTTTTAGCATAGACATAGAAAAATTTTCGCTGCGCTCAAGAAGACCAACAAAGCGTGGAAAAGAGAAGTTAACATCATACGGACACGGTCTATGTAAAAAAGAGACAATGGATCAAGTGACATGTGCCAACATTTTTTACAGTAAGAGCCCCTAGCGTCCCGCCTAGCAAATGAGCAATCACAGTTTGTTTAAAATATTTGTTAATCTTAATTAGAATTTAAAATAAAGGTATCGTGGAGCCATGGTGTCTTGTGCTCTAAGTAATTGTGATGTGACAAAAAGAAATAATCCAAGTAATCACAGTTTTCACAGGTAAATAAGATATTGCCACGCATTTCTCTAAAACCAAATTTCTCTACATTTATTCGTTTATCGACGAAGAAAACAGTATGGAACATAGTTTATTAATTTCCTTTGCCATATATAGTCATATTTTATGAATCTAAGTCATATTTTACGTATCTCATATAAAATGTAAGCATTCGTTTTCGGATCACCTGTTTATTGACATTGTTGTTCTTTGACATTCTATTTCTATGTGTTTTAGACATATTTAATTTGATCCATGTGTTGAAATAACGACAGCTAACAGGCTGTGATGGTGGAGTGGAAATATAATCTTGTAAGCGATTTTTATGAAATCAATTTTATTATTTAAATTCATCAACCCTCGCGCGTCGGTCGCCGGTGACCGAGACACAATTGAAAATCTATTGTCTCGTTTTCCGGGCGTTGACGAGTTAAAATGTAAACATATTGCATTTCATGCTGTTGTAATATATGTCAGTGCTTGAGTTGGAGAAGCACGCAGTACTGAACAACATAGTGTGGTTTTGGAATCCTGGTTGAAGTGTTAGTGCAGTGTTTTAAGAAAATTTTCATGGTTCCATTCAGTGTACACTAGTTGTTCTAATCTCACGAAAACCCATTTGCTATGAATGATGTTAGGCGTGCAGACGCACACTAAAACAATGTGTATGTGCACGCCTTACACATTCATAGCAAAACGGTCTTCGTGAGATAGAACAATTATACCTATAGTTTTATTATTTCTGACGTATTTCATACCGCGACATAAAAAAGCTGCTTCAAACAATTTGTTGTTGATCAGTTATATTAAGTTATTACTTGCTTATTGCCTATAAAGTTTATGACATAACAGCCGTTCATTGCCATTAAAACAACCTATTTTATGACTTGACATTGTGGCAGACATGAATTGTTGACACTCGTCGTTCAGCCAGCTAAAGGGGTCATAAAAATAGAATTAATGGAATAACTCAAATAGTTTTTATTATTAGTAAATATTGACTCGTTATTTGGCAACACATCGCAATAATGGCAACGAGGTCCAAACATTTGCCAAGTTAACGATGGCATAAAGTGCTTGACTAAACGACGTGTTTCGGCGACGGTTGACGGCGCGGCGGCAGCAAAAATTAAACTTTCGCCAAAACGTTGCCAACAAAAACATGTCACAGCATAACGTGGCACCGCAGTAATCCCGGTAAGCCCCGCCATCTCTCATCCGACACAAAACATCTTGTGCTAGAAATATTGTGAAAAGCTGGAGCGATCGCGCCCCCGCATAAATCAACCCACCATTTTGTTTTAACGTTTTTACTTTTTCACGACCACAGACAATTAAGGCGCACCATAAACATGAGGCGAGCTAATCTCAGGATTATCGTGAGAAGAGACAAGCGGTGCTCACGGAATTTCTTGTAAATAATTGTAAATCTATGTCAAAATGCAACGACAGATACATATGTTACAGGATTAGGCCGTATTAACCCGTTTCGAGACGTTTTACGAGGCGCGTTCGGTTCGGAAACGGAGACTTCCCGACAAAATGGCTGACTGTTAATCTCTCATTAAATATGGTCATGTGTGTTACCGTTTCTGGGTATATTTCCTAGCCGCGGTTTCGATCGTTTGTTTTTGTGGGCTATTTAAAAGCTTGAGTGTTTTCTAAAGTGACAGAAGTTGAGCTCCAAATTATCGTTTAGGGCAGTGTTTACTCAATAGCAATCACTTCTTGTTCTCAATCGGAAACAGAGGGACATACAAAGTGAGTAAAAACCTTAGTATCCATAATGGCGTATTGATTTTCAAATTACAAAAAATTTAGAATTACCGTTATACGTAGTCACATGGGTAAAATTGTAATTTTGGATTCAAATAATTGAAATAAAGAAATATGTAGTTGCTCGAAATATTTTTTTCTATTATTACGAATAAACTTTAGTAAGATTTTGTGGCGAACAAAAGCACCCAAATTAGATGCTGAGAATTCAATTTTATTTTTATACCTTTTTGTGAGTTATTCTGTTTTGTATATTCCAGTTGAATGAGATTATGGACAGAGTTGGTTAAATGAAAGGGAAAAAAGAGAAATTCGAATATATGTCCAAACTCTTTGTGTAGTTAATCCGTGCGTTGAGAAATAAGAAAGGATTATTGGGCCGATTGCAAAATGGCAGTATCGCCAATATTTATACACGCCGTTGTGTCTCATTGTCTGTCTGTTTGTCCACGTTCATTCAATGTTTATTTGCACACATTGCTCCTAAGCCCTTTGGACGGATGTTGATCTTGTTATGCCCCAGAATTTGTGTGGATGATTAAAGTTTTGACGGAAAAAGGAATTGCAACAATCATCATTGTACGAATTTCATTCATTCCAGAATGTATGTCACATGAATCCCATAATGGTATGGTTATTAGGTTTTATTATAGTTTGGGATAGTTATTTCTTTTCATACGAATGTTTGGTATAACAGAGTTTAATGTTTGTGCATTCGTGTCTATGAAAATAGATGTGTGACAAGGGATGACAGCTTTAAGATCAGAGTTATTAGTATAGTTATTAACTATTATTAACCTTCGGAAATTATAATACGCGACTGCAATTGAATATTGCAATTTAATAATTATTAGACTTAAATTCTGTTTTACAACAAAACTCGTTCAAAATTTTGTGTATAAATCTGCCGATGAGGCCTTTAGACGCATAATACCACATACGCAAAATACCAGTTGGAGATTTTGTGGTGTTTTGCAAGAATGGCATCTAACTTATCCATTACTATGTGACGATGTGACTTTTTTTCCTTGGAATCCTACTAACAGAGTATGCAGTATGCACTCAGTGTATCGGATTTTATAATAACAGGGTCATTTTGTATTCACCATCCAAATTTTAAGGATGTGTTCAGTACATGAAACTGAACAAATTTCTCGAAGGGACACATGGCCAAATATGTAAAAAATAATCGACTTTCCATACTAATCAAAGAGATCACGTGATTAATTTAGTATGGGATGAGCAAATAGTTGTGGCGAAATTCGACACATGTTTCTTAGAGAAAGTTGTTTAGTTTCTTGGACTGGACACATCCTTGAAATTTTGACGGTAAGTTCAGAATGACCCGATATATTAAAAAAACTACATTTGGGGGTTAAACTTAAATGACACATTTGAACATAATAAACGTGAACGTTACCTACTAAGTATCTTTCCAAAGTAAAAATATAAGACTTTTCAAAATTAAGCCATCAAAAATGAAGCTAGCAGAACCTTGAAATTCCAAATAACTTCACAGCAGAGGTGGGTTTCAACACAAACTAATCATAAAACTATCTTACTCTTTCCTCCCCGTAAACAATATTAATTCACTGTTTGTGGCCCCCACTCACACCGTTTCACTGTTTATAAACAAAACACTTACAACTAAGCTAGAAGACAACACATGATAAATTTTATCAACCATTGCTTGGTTCTGTTAAGGAGCTCAAGGAGTAGTTGAGATTAAAGCGTCGATGTATTTGTAACAAAGCGTAGTTTTAGTCTTCCTTTTGTTGCTGGGTAAGGTGAAGGAAACCGGGCTGTTATGAACTCTTTGCCTGTGCTGTGATGTCAGTTTATAACATTTAGTCGGTTCTAAGAACTTGGCCAGTGTTTCTAATGTTGTTGACCCGAAGAATCTTTTGATAGCCCGCAAGATGTTTGTGTTAGATAGAATACAAGTACGAATTACCTACATTAAACAAACATTTAACTTTTGTGAAAATTATGACTACAATTTATGATTTGGGACTAATTTTTATGTCCAGACACCAGAACCAAATTTTTCAGTATACCTACCTCTTTTCAGTATATTAAATCCAATTTAAATCTTTGTAAAGATTTGCTACATTTTTGTTTCTATTCATCAAATGTTTTTCGATACAAAATGAGATACAACTTCATTAGGTATGCTTAAGTAACAGCGCTCTTCGTCCATACCGTTTTAAAGTCTTGAAAATACAAATGTCTACACTTCTTTGCCTATCATCCATAACATCTTCACTGCCCTGTTTAGTGCACTACAGTATATACCACCAGACTACAGAGACAGCCAGTTTATTTGCGTGTTTTCCCGATCACGATTTATCCCCATCAATTTCACCCGAATTTCAGGGTTTCAGCAGAATACATGTTTACAGTGATTTTTGTAATCGGCTAACACGAACCAGCCGCGGCAACATCAAACAGATAATCGGCGAGATCAAAGAGCGGCAGAGGTCGGCAATCGATAACTTGACTTTTTGTTTGTAAAGAAATTTGTGCGGTGAATTAATCTAGGCGCGATAGTTATCTGCGCTGGTTAGGGGATCGCGGTCGGACAAGAAAACCCTGAACCTACATTGTTTATGAGTTTTATTATAAATATCCTCTTCCATCAGCCATTTTTAATGTCCCCACTGCTGGGGCACAGGCCTTCCTTATGGGTGGATAAGGATTAAGGAGGACGGGCCATACCCACCACGCGGGCCCAATGCGGATTGGTGGGTATTAACGACTGCAAATGCAGCCGGGACCAACGGCTTAACGTGCTTTCCGAAGCACGTAGGAGCTCGAGATAATAATTTTTTGGTCACCCATCCCATGACTGACCCTTGCGAAAGTTGCTTAACGTCCGCAATCGCTGGGCCAGGCGCAGGGGCGTGCATACCATATAGGCAATTAGGCAGTGCCTACCTCATTAAGAACCCAAATAATATTCCACTGGTATTAAAATTAATTTCGTTTAATTGGTTCCGTAATTCTATACTTAACCAAACTTCTATTGAACACCCGCCCAGTAAGTTTTTACTTACGCTAAATACGTACGGTAGGCAGTGTACAGATTGCCTATTCGAAGCGAGCAGCGTTTCATACAACTTATTTAGAAAAGGTATTGGTCAAAGTTATACGGCCGCAAAAAAAGTGCGCTCTTTGTCCGTGTAACGTTCTAAAACATGACCTTCGCAATGTGACAGCGCTAAGTAAGCTAGCCTACCGTGCCGGCCGAACGAATTTTTTAACGAGATAAACCGACGACCCCCGCCCGACCCTATATCTGTCTCACTCGGTCCCATACGCAATAGATTATGACCTTTCGCTCATGCTATGTCAGAGTTTTATCTCACGAGACCGGATGACTTGAACAAGTTTCGACTTTATTGCGATGTCATAAAAGTGTTGAGACCCGCACGTGTGAAAAATGCAACAATGCAAACAAATGCAAGTGCCATCCTTCCTTCCTTCCTGCCATCAAAATCCATATTACCTACCAAATATTAGGATTTTTTAAATGATAAGCGCAACTACGACTAGTTAGATCTATAGTGCCTACCGCGCTGGAAAACCAATGCACGCCCCTGGCCAGGCGCTAAACCACTGCGCCACCGAGCTTCTTCAAACATCCTCTTGTCAGCCCTATTATTAACAACCTACTATTTACTATACCAACACATTGCAAATTAGAACATACTCATAGGACCAAATGTCAAATCCTATAAGGTCTAGGTACCAATATTCGGTTTGTGTGTTGCTAGTACAAAAGTTACTACTAGTTGTACTAGTGTTAGGGTTTTATTATGGTGTGTGCAAGCATTTTTAATTGAGTTAGGTATTCGTAAAAGACTACGACGACATGATATAGTACGATTGTGTCAGAGTTGCTCACTCATCTTAAGCTTCTAATTCAGCTTACTTACACTTGGCATTTAAAAAATAGCTTTTGCGAACTTAGTGCGGAACCTTATCTTCGAAAACCTAACTCGATGTTAACCGCAGTTTTTTATCGTTTTGCAGACAGTGGCAGAGCTGCGTTATCTTGGACTTTAATGTGCCTGTTAGAAAGTTGTAACATTGTGTTCTCAATTGTGAGCCAACATTTTGTAACTGGCTACGATTCAACAATGCCTAATTGACAATAATAGGTAACTGCGCAATATTCCGAGTTGTATACCTATTTATTATAATGAAAATTGCTCAATGAAAGTTTACAAAAAGTTTTGAAAGTTAAGCAACACAAAAGTAATATTTATTTATATTTTGAAATAGCTAAGCGTTATGTAACAACTTGGTAAAGAAGTAACAAAAATTGACTGTAACCAACAAACATATACAAAGGTCAGTACTTGCACGAAAATCTTATTTAAGCTGTTAGTATGGAATAAACTTTATTAACTAAGATTATTTAACCGAAAGACTGAATTTGTCATATTTTATTAATTACAATATAATATATATGTTACCGCTAAAGTACGGAAGACGTTAATGTGTGAATTAACTTGGTAATCTGTAAACTACCGGGTACGTACGTACGACCCGTTAAAGTGCGATAGATTTTCGAACTTTACCCTTAATTAAACTGCATAATTATTAACAGATACCACACCTATTAAAGTGCGGAAGACAGTGAAAAGGCAAGGCTCCAGGAAATTTAATTTGGGTGTTAGAGCCGCGTTAGTTTTGAAAGGCAATATAAAAATATATCAGGGTTTTCTGGGGTGGGCACCAGACTTTTCTGGCGTGGGCAGGACCCCCTCTCTTCCTACGCCAATGGGCGGGGGGCTTCGCTCCACGAGACCCCTGTCCCCCCGTTTGTGATTTTTTTGTGCAGACAGTGGCAGAGCTGCGTTATCTTGGACTTTAATGTGCCTGTTAGAAAGTTGTAACATTGTGTTCTCAATTGTGAGCCAACATTTTGTAACTGGCTACGACTCAACAATGCCTAATTGACAATAATAGGTAACTGCGCAATATTCCGAGTTGTATACCTATTTATTATAATGAAAATTGCTCAATGAAAGTTTACAAAAAGTTTTGAAAGTTAAGCAACACAAAAGTAATATTTATTTATATTTTGAAATAGCTAAGCGTTATGTAACAACTTGGTAAAGAAGTAACAAAAATTGACTGTAACCAACAAACATATACAAAGGTCAGTACTTGCACGAAAATCTTATTTAAGCTGTTAGTATGGAATAAACTTTATTAACTAAGATTATTTAACCGAAAGACTGAATTTGTCATATTTTATTAATTACAATATAATATATATGTTACCGCTAAAGTACGGAAGACGTTAATGTGTGAATTAACTTGGTAATCTGTAAACTACCGGGTACGTACGTACGACCCGTTAAAGTGCGATAGATTTTCGAACTTTACCCTTAATTAAACTGCATAATTATTAACAGATACCACACCTATTAAAGTGCGGAAGACAGTGAAAAGGCAAGGCTCCAGGAAATTTAATTTGGGTGCTAGAGCCGCGTTAGTTTTGAAAGGCAATATAAAAATATATCAGGGTTTTCTGGGGTGGGCACCAGACTTTTCTGGCGTGGGCAGGACCCCCTCTCTTCCTATGCCAATGGGCGGGGGGCTTCGCCCCACGAGACCCCTGTCTCCCCGTTTGTGATTTTTTTGTGTGATTACACTATTTTATCAATTAAAAAACCTATTTTCTTACTTTAACTGATCTTTGGTAAAGTTAATCTGTAGATTACTTAGATAATGTTAATAAACGAAACATTTTTTTTGCACTTTAACGGACTCAGTGGTAATCTGTAGATCAACTAGTTAAACTGCACTCTAATCTAACTGGTTTACGTACTTTAACGGTAACATATACACTAGGCCACAAAAAAGTCCCTCCACCTTTTACTATTTTTCTACTGCGAAATTAGCAATTTACATATTAAGTATATTATTTCTTCTATAGAAAAACTCGTGTCCCGTTAATGTTATTTAAATCTTTACCTGATTTTCTTTTGCAAGTTTTTCATGTGATCAATGTTTCAGAAAAGATTATCGGTAAGCTGTCATTTATCAAAACGTCCACACTTCTTGTTACCAGCAGCGCCATTAGCGATAGCTTTTAGTGGTGCTTATGTTCCACGCAACACCTGCCGGATTAGCTATAGTCTGAGACTTTCGAGGAATTTCGCGGCGGAAGCACTCTGTTTAAACTAAAACTGCAAAATATAGGTTTCATTATTTGATCATGAAGTGCACTGTTTTATATCAATTCCCTCTTTCATTGTTCGGTAACGCTCCTTCTTTGTTTAAATCTTTTGACGCTTTAAAACGCGTCGTATCGTACGTAACATTTTTATAGGTATGTCTAGTGAATTTCCATGTTACCCGCGAGATAATAAAAACAAATGAACGCAAAGAAACAAAAAAGCGAATAAATAGACAAACTTAATACACCCATGAAGTGCCTAGTCAGGGATCAAAGTATTTTTTTAATTAATAAAATTAAGGTTACCTTATTCAAGTCTTTTTTTCATAGACAGAAAATTTTCATATTGTGATCGAAATTTAAAAAAAGAACAATTTGAATTATGTAATGAACAAAAATCCACTTGATAGAAAATCGAGTGATTCTAATATAGACTACTGAGCACAGTGAGTGATTTAAAGGCACGAGACAGAGCAAAATTTTGGTCTCGTGTAAAACATACAACTTTTCACCTCTACCAGCGAGAAAATTTTCACGTGACTTTCCTGGTAAAAAGCTTTATTCAGCATTAGAAACTTGTTCACTCAACTCTTTTGGAGTTAGACAACTATCTTCATCGTTGGACGCACTCAATTTTGTAATTATTTATCAAAAAAATAATTTGATCAAACCTATGCTGAAAAATTTGATTCATAGAGTAAAGTAGATTCCAGTCGTTTTGGTTACATTCGTTGTATTTTTCTCTTATTCATTAATATCCCATCTTATTTATTTATTTGTTTATAATCATAAAACACTAATTTGTTATGAATTGTCAACCTTCCTTTTTTAACAATCCTTATTTAAAACTCCTTGGTATACCCGTGCATTTTATTTTTTTTACTTTTTAATTCATGTATGACACCATAAAGGGTGAATCTACGTTGTTCTTAACTTCCTGCGTCATTGTCTGAACTCGAAAATTTTTAAATATCCAATGCATCACAAGGCATAAATCAAAAATATGCCATCATTTACATTATAGTACAATAAAACATTGCATTTATTAGCATATTTTCAGTTTATTTATTGTGATGCATTGGATTTTCGAGTTCAGACAATGACGCAGGAAGTTAAGAACAACGTAGATTCACCCTAAAGCACTCTGTCTATCCTTTTCTCACATATCAATTTTACAAGTCTTGTCCTTGTCACTTTATTAATTTTTTCTTTATTATTTTAAAAGTTGTTGTTAGAAATTAAAAAAAAAACTTTGCCTCACGCTCGCATCAAAAATCGATTTTGCTGCAAGTTTTTACGCGCTAAAAGCGCCCTTTTCGTGCTGGAGAGGTGAAAAACAGATTTGTGCTTATCTCTCGACACATTTTTGATATTGACGAGCAGTTTTATTACAATGATTATTCTATGGCTATTTTTGGCAATCGCACACGTTAATCAATCCGGACTCTATCATTCCTATAATCTTCAGGGAAAGTCCTGAGCAGAAGTGGAGTTTGGTCATATGATTAAATTAGTGCGTCAAAATTAATTACATTTGTTGATAACATACCTAGCAAGATAACATAATAATTAAATAATACTATAAGTATGTTGTGTGGTAGATAGATAGCATTAGGTTCCTGTGTTATTTCCTGTAGGTAAAATTTTTAATTTTCCATTGTTTATTGTTTGAAACTTTTCACAATACAATATTGACTGAAATACTTGTTTATTTATTAATTAAGTTATTTCCAGATGCCAAGTATCTTGTGAATGAAGATTTTTATTTCTCAAAAGAATTATACGTTAATATAAATTAGAACTTTAGAACTACAGAGCTTCTGAGAGCGGGCGGTGAGCCGATACTCAAAGTCCTCCAGAAGCTCTTTAATTCCGTCATCGTCCAGGGCAGAACGCCAAAGACATGGAACATAAGTGAGGTGATCTTGTTCTTTAAAAAGGGTGACAAGTCCCTCTTAAAGAACTATAGACCCATCTCGCTTCTGAGTCATGTCTATAAGTTGTTTTCGAGAGTCCTTACGAATCGTCTCGCTCGCAAGTTCGACGACTTCCAACCTCCCGAACAAGCCGGGTTCCGAAAAGGCTTTAGCACCATAGACCACATCCATACGCTGCGGCAGGTTATACAGAAGACTGAGGAGTATAATGAGCCACTTTGCTTGGCGTTCGTGGACTATGAGAAAGCCTTTGATTCGATTGAAACCTGGGCGGTGCTGCAGTCTCTCCAAAGGTGCCAAGTGGACTTTAGGTATATCGAGGTGTTGAGGTACTTATACCAAAATGCCACCATGACGATCCGAGTACAGAACCAGAACACAAATCCTATCCAACTGCAGCGTGGTGTGAGACAGGGAGACGTTATTTCTCCGAAACTGTTCACAGCTGCGTTGGAGGACATCTTTAAGCTCTTGGACTGGAAAGGACTCGGCATCAACATTAATGGCGAGTACCTAACACACCTTCGTTTTGCCGATGATATAGTCCTTATGGCTGAGACCATGGAAGACCTGAACACAATGCTCGAAGATCTCCGTAGTGCTTCCCAAAGAGTGGGTCTTAGGATGAACATGGATAAGACGAAAATTATGTCAAATGCCCATGTTGTACCCTCTCCAGTTCATGTTGGGAACACTACACTTGAAGTTGTTGACCACTACGTATACCTAGGACAGGCAGTCCAGTTAGGTAGGTCCAACTTCGAGAAAGAGATCTCTCGTCGAATCCAACTCGGGTGGGCAGCATTCGGGAAGCTTCGAAAAATCTTCGCGTCCGACCTACCCCAGTGTCTCAAGACGAAAGTCTATGACCAGTGTGTGTTGCCAGTGATGACTTACGGCAGTGAAACGTGGCCGCTAACTATGGGTCTCATAAGGAGGCTCAAGGTCACTCAGCGTGCAATGGAGAGAGCCATGCTCGGCGTTTCTCTACGTGATCAAATCAGAAACGAGGAGATCCGCAGGAGAACTAAAGTAACCGACATCGCTCGAAGGATTGCTCAGCTGAAGTGGCAATGGGCGGGACACATAGCGAGAAGAACCGATGGCCGTTGGGGCAGAAAGGTTCTGGAATGGCGACCGCGCACCGGACGACGCTCCGTGGGTAGGCCCCCGACAAGGTGGACCGACGATCTGGTGGAGGTCGCGGAAAGCCAGTGGATGCAGGTAGCGCAGGACCGATCGTCGTGGAGATCCTTAGGGGAGGCCTATACCCAGCAGTGGGTGTCGTGTGGCTGATATGATGATGATAAATTAGAATCTTAAAAATTAATACTGACAAAGGAAATGTAACATTTACAAAGGAAACCTTACGCTCTATTTTCCTGCGCAGCAATAGGGTATGTGCATCATTTTTTTTTATCAAAATCAAAAGTATAATGCGTCAGAAAATCAACTGTATATTAAAACTTTTTTCTTGCGTTTTTTTTCGTGATATAAGTAGTTACTTTAAGTTAGCACGCAGCAGCAACCCCCGAAAACGCTCTATACAAAACGTACATGATAATGTAAACATGTGTCACGTTTCGGGCGTTTACTATGGAGTTAGCCAAGAATTTTAAATTTTTTTCAATTATCTTCCTAAATTTTGCGTTTAAGTACATATCATATGTGTCATACAAAAAAAAATCTTATTCGATATTCAATCTGACTGTTAAAATAAGTGCATTATATCCGAAAACGAAAGAAAAAAAAACTTTATTTTCCCCTGATTTCATCGTGTGTTAAAACCAAAATAATACAATATAATTTTTTATTTTTCTGTTCCATAATGTTTTTATACGTGTGACTTATGCATATTCTCTATTGATTACAATTATAATAGACGATGTAAATATTACAATCATGTAATTTTCTTAAATCGTATTTTGTTTGTTAAATCTTCCATAATTCAATATTGCCCTGTGGACGTGGAGACATTCCCACAGGCTAGGTATCTTGCCCCCCATGGTCGGCGCGGCAATTGCCCGAGTTAACCTCGCAGGGGTCACAATCTAATTTAATCACGCGGCCTACGTACACCTACTGGCCAATTACGCGACAATACAATTGATCTCATAACTGTTGAGATGCTCCTTTTATTTATGCCACTCCACTTGACTACGTGAGGTTGTCATCTGATCACCAGACACGCTGTGTTGGATTTTTTTGGCCACTGCAGGCCAATTACATAAAAACAATCGCGATTAGCGGACGTGTGTTCGTCCCACTCCGTGTTGTTTTACCAGATCTAATAATGAGATAGACTGTTTCCCTGACTTTTCAGTAAATTTCCTGAGATTTTGGCACCTACATCTACATTCTTCATTTAGTTGACGTTTGATAATTTTATCTAAATAAAATAATAAACAAATACTTACACTTTTTGAGATATCAAATTTTCTCTGTTTTCCTTACAGATGCCTTAAATTCATGACATGTCAGGAAAATTCCTGTCGTCTGATAACCTTAACTCCGTGACACTATTAACTCACGATCACGAATAAGGTTCAATATCAAGTATAAATATATAGAACGACGAATTGCGTCCGATTATCGCGATTATTTTTATGTCATAGGCCTGCTGATCCTGAATATCCTGATATTCGTATTACCAGACAAGATTATATGTGTTTTTGCCTTTGCATGATGACTGACTAATAGGTTCCCACTTAAATATTAGATAAATAGCATCTAAGACAGACAGACATATCACGAACAATTTTATGCATGAAAGAGAAAAAGCTTCAAGCTTGAATAAACCAACGATAGAATCTTACCTGGTCCATGCCTTATCGCAATCTCCAAATACACTTAAATAACATCCCCTAATTACACATAATGGCCGCTCGGAAAGTATCAGATTTCCACCGATTGTACTGAGCATAAATATTTTAAAAACACTGGAAACTCGACACCGGTCTAACATACCGATATAGTAATTATACCAAACAATGACATTTTATCTGATCTGATCCGAAATCCATTCTTGCGCAAATATTGTGTTGTACTCTGTTGTACTATGCAATTTCAGAAAAAATACACTATGGAAATGGAATTGGGCGTAAAAAGCTTTGGGTGAAAGTCGTTTTGTTGTAAACAAACTGTCATCGAGATATAGGTAGGTACTACGAACGACATAAGTAAAATGAGAGTGTATTTGACGTTGGTTATACGTCGGTACCTTTATTAGGTCATTGGTTGTACGGGATATACGTTTCAGAACCTAAATACCTATATACCTAGTAATAATAATCGAGGAGAAAGCTTTTAACTTAGACTAGAAGTTGTCGAGATTTATAAATATCAAACAAGGTGCTTGGTCAAACAAGATACACATAAGATTCAAAGTTTTTTAGGGTTCCGTACCCAAAGGGTAAAAACGGGACCCTATTACTAAGGCTCCGCTGTCCGTCTGTCTGTCTGTCACCAGGCTGTATCTCATGAACCGTGATAGCTAGACAGTTAAAATTTTCACAGATGATGTAGGTATTTCTGTTGCCGCTGTAACAACAAATACTAAAAATAGAATAAAATAAATATTTAAAGGGAGCTCCCATACAACAAACGTGATTTTTTTGCCGTTTTAGGGTTCCGTACCCAAAGGGTAAAAACGGGACCCTATTACTGAGGCTCCGCTGTCCGTCTGTCTGTCTGTCTGTCTGTCCATCTGTCTGTCCGTCTGTCACCAGGGTGTATCTCATGAACCGTGATAGCTAGACAGTTGAAATTTTCACAGATGATGTATTTCTGTTGCCGCTATAACAACAAATACTAAAAACAGAATAAAATAAATATTTAAGGGGGGATCCCATACAGCAAACGTGTTTTTTTTTGCCGTTTTTTGGTACGGAACCCTTCGTGCGCGAGTTCTACTCGCACTTGGCCGGTTTTTTTTACATTACTATACCTATACCGGTTGGTGTAAACATTAACGTTGAAGAATGAAGAAGTATGAAAAGCTCCAGTTAATCAGTTTGGTTTTAACATGCTGTTAATTAGTATACTAGCTACTAACTAATATTAGTATGACGAGGCTGAGAGGTCGTTAGTTTCTAAAGAGCGCCCTTTACGACGTGACGAGCACAATTTCTGTCGGTCAATATTCATAATTGAATAATTTTAAACACCACTCATAGCGATTAGTTCGCACCCCCGCTTGACGAAACTTGGGATGAGAGTTCAGGGTCGCTCAACCGTGGATCGAGGGTCTCTGAATATTGCCTTTAGAAGTAGATAAAAGAGAGAGATAATCAATTTCTTGACTTTGAAAAAATCTTAGAACAAAAAAGATTAATGACATAAAGTCAGGACCCTAGCTCGTGTCGTTACGACAAGTATGTCGCAGCGGTTACGGCAGATATGAATATACTTGCCTATCTTTATTATCACTGAGACTGTAATTACCTAGTATGATCGCTTATCAAGTATTTAGTAAACTATCTTTCTGACTTTTGGTCCTCGTAATTAAACCACGCTTGTCGTTCGTGCTTTTTCTTCTTTCAATTCTGTCACTAATACAATAAGGTAGATTTCCTATGATTCTCCTACGTATCATTATAGTCTGCCTCTGTCTGTTTAATGTTATTACAGTAATTATTTCAATAAGAAACCGCACATGCCAAATCAAGGTGAGATTATTTTCCAAAAAGACGTCATGACGAGTCGTGTGGATGATGGTGACTGAAATTGTAGATGTCAATTTCTCTAGGTGCCATATCCGTACTAAGTGTCTCTTAGCATACCGCGTGATACCGCTTTGAAATTAAAATGTATGTATTTTGTTTCATTGTGACTTTTTTGGTAATTTTTTGAAAAGACTGATAATTTTTTTCGAAAAAATTCGATAAAACTGATTTGACAAAAAATATAAGTAATTTTTGCACCTGCTTACAAAATTTTACGTGAATCGGTTGAGAATTGCGACCTGTAGAGGAGAACAGATGGACAGCCGGACATACGAAAGCATTTTTGCCTAAGCTGAAACAAAGACGCTTCGCTTGCGCATCGTGCTCACTCGGTCAATAAGTTTACTAATCCATTGATATTTGTTGTCTGAAAAAAAATGCTTATGTTCAGATGATCACCATACTTACGTAACCTAACCCAGAATTTGTAAATGCTCACCAAATCTTCTTGGGCGGTTTAGGATTTGGTGAGAATTTTCTAATTTTGGAGAAAAAAAATTTTTTTTTGGTATGCTAAAGTATGCCCAAAAAATTGTTGTAAGTTTACAAAACGGTTGAGGGCACCCTCACTGACCATCGTCCGCCCGCATGTCTCGCTAATATAGCAATTATTATGAACGCAGCACGCCATCCGTTTGCGCGCGCGCACTCCTCGTTCGCACCCTATGCGCTGATCTGATGACAAAATTGTAAATAAGGGCTACTTAACCATTGTTTAAATAGTAAAATGATAAGCTGGAGATGGAGGTAATGCGTTCCCTGTAGCATACAGATTACTTAAGCCAAGATACTCAGCGGCAGTGTTTTGAATCAAGAAAATCGGATATCAAGAAAAATATTTAATTTATAAATACCATGGAGCAGTTAGGAATCAACGTAAACTATGAAGTTTATGTTAACTAATAAAGAATCCTAAATGTCTGTGAGATTTTTTTTTATTTAAATATTGAATAAGAAATAGTACATTGTTCACCGAGAGGAGAAAGAGACCGATTACCGTCGAGGGTGTCGTTTGAAGCCCGAGCCGTAGGCGAGGGCTTTCAAACACCCGAGATCGGGAATCGCACTTTCTCTCGAGTGATACATAGTGCTTTATACTACACCTAACTGATAAATACCTAGGTATATTGGTAATCCGTGACTTTCAAAATAGATGCACAACTATCTAAATCACGCGAACGAAGTCGCGGGCAAAAGCTAGTAAAAACTAAATCTAAAACTGAATCCTCAAACAACACACAAATTGAAAATGGCGCCAATGGCGTCTGCAATTTTCACATGTTCTTTTTTCAAATTGTTTATCCTGCCGCCGCAGGGTCGCACTGCCAGCCCGACACCATCCGACACACAGCTAGTGGCCGGTGTCATTTTGCGAACTTGGAGATAAAAACTCACTGTAAAAACTTTTTGGCTTTTGATATTTAGGTTACCGGCGCATAGTCTTACCCAAAATTAAAAAAGAAAAACCACGTGAGAAATGGATTTTCATACACTTTTCTCTCCCGCTCAGATGTGTTTTCTCCCCGCATATTTGTTCGATATGCAATGACGTACTTTCTACCGTAGATAAAGTATCAAGGTACTTTCCGAGCAGGTGTAGTATAAAGTGACTTTTCTCAAACATGCTTGGAAATTCGAACATTATTTTGACAACCTTCTTCGTGCTAAATCGGAGTTTCGGGACAGACCTAAACCGCGCCGGCAACTTTTTCCATTACTAACGTGTAATAATGGATGTTCATACAAAAGTTGCCGGCGTCTGACCGTAAAGGTTAGTATTGAAACTCATTATACACGTGTAATTCAGAAATGGATTTGGTACATACTTTCAATTACTGTAATTTTAAATATAAATAAAATGTTAGAAAAGTTACTACTTGGTTTGAATTTCCGCGCATTATTTGAGAAAAGTACTATACAAGCCTTGGCAGCAACTGGGCATTGATGGACTCACGTATGTGTTTTCACGTTCGTCCTTCAATGCCTGTCTGTGTTGCCTGCCGCTGCAGTAATGTACTATTTCAATATTCCAAAAGAGACTAATTTCCTATAGAACCATCTCATGTTTCCATCATATAGTAAAAATCATTAATTCTATATTAATATACTTATTTATTCTCAAACACACTATTATTTCAAAACGTTTATAATAATTTTTGTGAAGATGTCACATGACGTAGGAAAAGGTATTCGGTGACCATCTTTGGCACCGTCCTTCAAGTACTTTCGGCCATTTCAGAACTGACAGACTTATGTTAACTCTCTCTAATAATAGTGTGTTTGAGAATAAATAAGTCTGCCAAGCCATATCTGACCGGAAGTCCTTCAAAAGTGTTTTTAACCGGAAGTGAAGGATTTTCTCAAGCTTCCGGCCAATTTTATTTGCGATAATCTTCTGATCCTCGCTCAGCACAACTTTTCCGACCGTGTGCCATGCATTTCATCGTGATGTCATATGACGTAGGCAATATTGTCGCGGGCTTACGGATTATTATTAAATACAATATTGTTTCGTTCTAGCTTTGAAAGTTCGTTCTGTATAGAATCATAGCATAGTGTTATTGTCCGGGATTCTAACTTCCCCCCTCATTCCTAACCCTTCACCGGGTCAGTCACGGCTCCTAAATAGTTTATATGGAGGAGGTCGCGGTCACTCCACAATTAATAACAATCACTTTCGTTAACCACCACACATAAATCAACATTAAAAACATACTAGTTTTATTTCATTTCACGATGCTTATAGAGAATTATGTTATTGGCATTTATCTTTGGTTTACGAGAATGTTTTTTCATTATTAAAAAATATTGTTAAATTTACTGTTTGATGGGGGTCTTTATAATTATATGGCACTTTCTTCAAATTGAAATATCTTAATTAGAAATATAGATAAGTACTGAAGTTTCCTGGGATACGGCAATAGGTCATACCTCTGGTGTTTTCAGCATCCATGCCTTTCTGTGGAAGCTTATAGTAATTTTTTTGGTAATTATTGAACACATAAAAGGAAAAGAAGTTGACTGTAGGAAAGTCAGTTTAATAATCAAGTCTCTCTCTGTATCCCTGCAGACGAATTGCACAGTTAGCACACAATGTGGCTCGCTCAATTCGAGCACAAAGCAACTTGTAGTTGCTCAATTGCGCCACAAAGCGGCGACCATTTGAGCGCGGACGCATATTGAACCGGAATGCACCCGTATGCCGCTCTGATTGGCTGAGAATCGACTCCGTAAGAAGTTTGAATCCCATTAAAAGATAATAAAGTAATAAGCGATGTATAATCGAATAAGGTTGTAGTAAGATGTCATTCAATGCAGCTATATTCAAGTCTACCGCGACACGGGAAGAATAATAAATGTTTGAATTGATTTTTTTATATTGGAATTTTGATTTTGATCGATAGTATAGTAAATGATAACAAAGCGTCTGATTGACATGACAAGCAGTTTAGCTACTTAGATTATGATTTTAGCAACATAGAGAAAATAATTTTGATTTTACCAATTTGTTGCAAGATTTAAGAAGTTAACTTTTATATTCCTTACATCGCCCCATCAGGGAATCGAATTCACTCGACAGCGGAGGTCTTCAAGCAATAGAAATCAAATTAATAGAGAGGAAGCGCGTGAGAGTAATAATTTGTATTTATGAGGTTGTAGCCCTCACAGTCCCGCATTCGAGGTTTACCGGAATCTCTCAAATGTTATGTTATGATACTAATCTAGTAGGGAGAGACGAATAAAATGATTAAAGTGCTTAATTCAAGACACTTAAAAATATGTGTTTCTCGTACAATCTGGGAGCCTTCAAGTCGCAAGTCAAAGTATCTTTATTCAAATTAACCTTATAATTAAGTACTTTTGAATCGTCTATGTCTTCCTATCACCCATTTAAGACTTTTTTGTGAGTGAATAGTTTCTATTCTAGGCAAGCGCGTTTCATTGTAGATCGCATCATCGCTTACCACTAGGCGTGATAGCGTTCAAGTCGGTTCCCTATGTATTTGCATAAAATTTTAAGGCATAATATGTCTTAGCATAATATGATTTCGCCGAATGATGTTTACGCATAATATTACTTAGTCATAACAGCTTATGCATATTTTTTTTGGCATAACTAATTTAAGCATAATCATGTTTAAGCATAATATTCTTTAGCATAAATTTAAACACGCATAATGTTATTAGCGCATATTTTTATAAACAAAAAAAATAATACACTCCAAAACTTGCATATTTAAGAGCTATTGCTAAAAATTTACACTTGAAATAAATATAATAGATTGTTGTCACATGCATGGTTAGGGGACCTAATTTTACAAGACCCATGGACAAAACATCGAAAATCAGATGGTCGAACGGTTCTTTGGCCGTACGTTTAAAATCACGAAAGAATATTTTAACTAAAATACTAAATCCCGAAGCTTAAAAAACTGAAGGTTTATTCAGGGTTACATGCCAGCAGGTCGGTTCTGGCACTTCGCCGGCCCCCGGCAGCGGCCGGCACGCTCACTTTGCTCGCTCGGCTCGAGCATTGAAGGTCGCAATGAAACTTAACCTCCTCCTCGCTCGCTACGCTCGCTCGTCGTCGCACCTAATAGACCTTAACAGAGTTTCGGGATTTCGAACTATCGGTCATTAATTAATCGATCTTTTAAGTTACGGTCTATCGGATATCGATATTTAGGATTTTCGGTATTTTAAAAATGGGTATTTATATGTCGATATTTCGGTCGTATCTGTTATGAATTGCCGGCATTTTAATAATACCCCTTTTGCAAGAAAATAAATAAGTACGTAAAAATATTTATTCTTATTGTTTTATGCCTAAATAATATTAGGCGAACAGACAATATGCCTAATAACATTATGCGAAAACCAATTAGTCTAAATGATTATTATGCCTATATAAATAGTATGCCAAAAAACAAATATGCCAAAGTATTATTATGACAAAAAAAATTATGCCAAATCCGTTATGCCAAATCAAATTAGGTGTAAAATCATTATGCGAAAACAAGGGATCCCGTTCAAGTCAAGTGCTTGCCTATCTAACACAGAAATAAAGGGGGGGGGGGGGGAACGGTTGACTTTGAGAAAAAATAGTCTTAGAAACCTCAATGTCATTTTTAAAGACCTATCTATAGACACCCCGCACGTATAGGTTTGATGAAAAAAAAATTTTTCAGTTTCAGTTTCATGTATGGGGAGCCCCCCCTTAATCTTTTATTTTTTTAAAACCTTAAAGCGGTTCACAGAATATATCTACCTACCAAGTTTCATTTGTGTAGTCCTAATACTTTCGGAATAAAATGGCTGTGACATACGGACGGACAGACAGACAGACAGATATGACGAATCTATAAGGGTTCCGTTTTTTGCCATTTTGGCTACGGAAAAAGATGAACGGCAGGGCAGCCAGAACTTTTCTATAGACAACTGCAGCTATAGGAATTCTTTTAAAGTTTTTTTTTATTTAACAAATCAAAGTACTCATATTTTTTTTCAATTATAGGACACTATTCCATTTCTACATTACCTCTCGACAAGACTTATTTTTGGTTTACAATAAAAACAATTAATATAATTACGGCGGCGGTCACCCTAATTCAATAAAATCCATTGCTACCAAATTCTTTACAAAATTATCTGAATTGCTACAAATGGTCGGGGGTTTGATTCCCAGTTTTGTAACATTCCTGACAATCGTCGCTGATCTATTACTCTTAGAGTTCCAATTTATGATGCGGGATGTTTGTGGTCTTTACCCCATCGTGGGCTATTATGGTCAATGTTGGGATGCATTTGATCAATAAATGCTTTCACACGCGCTTTGGAAGAATGTGTCTTGATCATATTAAATGTGGCCATTGATGAACTACATATATTGAGAAGTTTCGAGTTACTATTTGAAACTAATTGAGGAAAATTGTGAATGGTGTGCGTAGTCCTTTATTTGCAGTATATGAATTTATGAATGCGATGGCCAGTTCAAAAAGTAATGTACTTACACTGTTAGATACGATTGTTAAATACAACGGCTATGACAAATAATTGAATATTTCAGATGGTTAAATGACGAAACAAATGAGAAACTCACAAATAACCCCGAAAATAGAACAGTTGTGAATCGGAAAAGGAAATACAGAAAATTGTCAGACACTATTGTTAATCTTTCTCAGTTAATATTCTCCATAATTGCCATGTATACTAACATAGTCTATAAGTTATATTGTTACTAACAAACTATGGATCTTTAGTCTGAAACTATTTTTTTTATTTTTTTATTTTATAATAATAAGTATTTAGCTTATTGAACAAAACGAATGTGTATTGTGTATCATATTGTTGACATATTTCTTGTTCTATGGCTATGTTCAGTTTGAACCAGACGCATAGATCAGATCAACAGGATGCTTTGCATAATCTAATCTACTCCAATCAGGATAATGCTCCTTGTTGCCCATCTTATTTGTTTGGGAGAGACAGTCTTAAACACTTATTTTGAATACAGCATTTCTTTTGGATAAATATAATTATTTATGTAAAAATAAGTCTAACATTAGAGGAAATAATAACTAAAATCGTAAAAATGATGAGGTTAAGATTAAGAGCAACCTAGGCTTAATAAAGACACACCCAAAAAGACATAAATTTCTTTACCAAACATTATTAGCTTTACAAATACAAAGTATTTTTTGTGTAGGGTGAAACTAAAAACTTACAACAAAAATCTAAATGACAAAAAAAATGTTTTGACCTCTTATACAATGGGTATCAAGTAAAAGTGATATCTTTGATTTGTTTGAAAAATAAAAACTTATTTGTTACGTTTTTTTTATATTTTGGGGAAAGTTTTCCAATGTTACAATGGGGAGAATTGATATTTCATAAAGACAATCTTGTCTAAGCTGCATTAATTTAAAATGGTACTTCTTCGTTTAAATGAAACATCCACGATGCTAATAAACGATGCGTTACTCACAGTAATGAAAAAACAAGCAGTATGTCTGTATGTAGACGCCGGTAATTGGTGTAATTGCATTAAGTAGGACGCTGGCCACATCACGGAACCTGATGCAGACCACCGGGTGGGGCCGTGTCGTTGAGCAATTGTTGGTCCATCCTTGGGGATTGGCCGACTAGGATATCAAAGGCACCTTACTAAGGGTTTTGAGCATTTGAGCATGACACAAAATTACAAAACAAAAACTTGATTGATTTAATTTGAATTAATTTAATGTAATGTGTTTAATTGTTGGTTGTGCAACTGTAATGTACGATGATTATGTTTATTTTATCAATGCTTCCCTACTTGATGTTAATTTACTAGGATAACGTAATAATTTTAGTATGGAAAATGTTGTATATTCAAGTAATTGGTTCTTATGTATAATCTCAACATACACAAAAAGACTCACTAGCATAAAATTTTATGTAAAACTGTTGGAATTAGCCTAAAAAAAGCGTTTTTTCAGTGCTTTGTCCTTTTATTACTATTGTGATGTCAAAATGTCTGAGTTAGTTGTGCTTTTTAGGGTTCCGTACCAAAATGGTAAAAAAGGAACCCTTATAGTGTGACTCAGTCTGTCTGTCTGTCTGTCTGTCACAGCTAGATATCTCGAGAACTACTAATGGTATCAACTTGAAATTTGGAATAGTTTAAGTTGACATTTGCCCAACTATTTTGCAAATAAGAAATAAATAAAAATAAAAATATCTTTTTTACAACAGGGGCTGAAAAGGGGTCTTAAAAATTTGAAGTGGGGCAACTAGGACATGTGGGGTATCATATGAAAGAGCGTCGTTTGCACGTTTTCAATCATTCAGCAATTTATATAAAGATTACAGGAAAAATAAAACGATGTCTCAATATAGCACACTTTTTTAGAAATGATCAAATTTCTAAAAAAGTTAACATAGTTCCACTATCGGTCAAGATATGGCGCTGACCTAAAACTGTAATACTAATTTATTATTCTACTCTGCAGTGTGGTTTGATGGTGCAATTATGATGGTATGGAACCCTCAGTGCGTGAGTCCGACTCGCTCTTGACCGATTATTTTATTTTGAGTTCGTTGGAGTAAGTAGTATAGTTATAGTACGTCAAGTACCGAAAAATAGTAGGTAGAATGGATTATTTCTTCCGTATGAAACGGTGCGCAAAACTTGGAATTTAAATACATATTAGGTAGGTACTATTTTTTAAGAGATATTTCTGTCAGCAACCTTTGATTTCCTTATAATTTCCGAAATACGTAACATTCGTTTGCTCATTTTCCTCAGCTTAGAGTTGGAATTCTATATATGCTTAGTTATTAAAAGTGGGTGTTTATTACGCATCTTCTGCATTTAACCTGTCAGCAGAGTTCGGCCCACGAGCCCACGAGACACCGAAGTTCAAAAGGTCATCGCGGATGTGCTGCCGTCTGTACCAAACCGAATGTTTTAAACTAGATTGTAATAGAAGCCGCGTTCGCCGCCACGTGTAAATGTTTACACCCTGCGCCTGCTACTCCTCACAGTTTTGACAGGTCACACTCTTAACACAACACCAAAAAGGTCATAAGTTATCAACATACACCACTCAGACACATGTCCTATCACACATGGAATAAGACTTGAAACTCTTTAGCAGGCGAGGTGCGTTGATGTCTTTTACATAAAGAATTTCTCACAAAATCTCGAATTCCCAATCGCAGTATATCTCAGTCTAACTCAACTAATTTCAACCCGTATGCTAAACAGTAAAGATACAATTCTGCATACCACATTAATTCATATGTTTTGATGGAGCCTAAAATGTAAGTAATATAAGTAAAGAGCGCGCGATCCGAAGATCAAAGGGTTTGATCAATCCGCCGATGTGCTGTGGAGCGCGAATAAAACGTCTTGATACTTTGATAGACGGACACGAAAAAACCCGTGGCATATCAATTTCGAACCAGTTTTGGTGTTTAGTAATATTTGATCGCGAGCGGTACTTGTATAAATCAGTACAAACATTTAGAGACGTTTACAGTCGAGTTGCTTTAAATTTAATCTTAAATGTAAAAAATAATTAACGTTTAGATTCCGTACTATTTAATGTTAAGGGCCCTATCACATTTTTTCGTCGAAATTTCGATTTTGACGGATTTTAGCGATACAACCTAGAAAAACCTTTGGGTCTACTAAATACATTTATATGTGTCCGCGACAAAAAGTAATATGATGATTCACTGGACAGTTAAAGGGTTAGAAAGGAAAATGAAAGTTGGTGAACGATTTCTTAGAGTCAACTTTGAATATACACAGAAAGACAAACAAGTAATAACAACAAATAAAAGTATGAAATTTGATTTTTTTATGAAGTAAAGATTATTATGATATAATTTTTACGTAATAATAATAATGTATCTAAGAGAAATCCACAGTTTATTCTGAGCGTTTTCACTAGTTTTATGGTTTTTGATTGGATTTTTTTTTCACATATTCTATACATAATTTCAAAATTCAGAGGCCGCTATGAACTATTCGACTATATAAGAGATAACATTCATTTCTTTTCATTTCAATTGTTTAGCACAGTTGTTCAATCCATGAGCTCAAAAAAGTGCCTTCGCGTATTTTATGAAAATGTTTCTCTGCAATTTCGGGTTTAATTATAAAGTTAAGCAAATTTTCAAAAAAGCGAGGCCGCTATGAACTATTCCAATAGCTATTCTGCACCATTCAATAAGTCAAAAGTGTAAATGTATTTTTGTTTCTGAGATCGATAACGCCAAAATTGGCCATTTTACGCAGAAATCACAGTCGAAATGTAATATGCCTCTTAAGAAGCTCGAAAAACTTTGCGCACGCAATGCGTCATAATATTTTTGGAGTCTTGATGTTTTTCTGAAGTAAAATAAACGGCAGTTCAATCAGGCAAATGCAGATAAATCGTTAGAGTTGCTATACATGTCTTTTACGAGGAACTCTAAAAATTGACATCTTGTTTTAAGTTGACACTAACTTGTAAGCAAATCTTAATTTATACTTATTTGATTGTGGAAAAGAAATACTTTTTTTATCTTATCTGTTGATGTTTATCTGTTGATGTTATTATAAATAATTATTGAATTACATTCCAATGGATTTGTTGTTTTAGTGCTATGGTAACATGTAGGGGCAATTGTTGTAAACATCAAAGATATTTCCAAGATTTTTCAGTTGTTTTGAAATTATGTTTTGTCATATTTTGGGCGCCAATAATATTATGGACTGTCTGAAGATGTTGTAACCGACTTTCTGTGATCTGTGGATAAAAAACAGAGAGATGAAAACTGCAAGAAGTGTCATGGACGTAATGGTCATGGTCGGAGATGGGCAGGGGATGGATTTCTCTCTTAACGTTAATAATACCCCTTCCTTCCCAGAATGGAACGGCATTCGCTTGACAGTCAAGTATTCCAATCTGCTCTGGTGGTAGGATAGTGTATCGTCAAAAAGTATCAAGAAGGGCTCTCGTGGCGTCGCGGTGGCGCACTTTGATGGTGTTTTGTTTACGCATGCGGAGTTGTGCGGGTAAACACTACGCCGTTTGGACATGCCGCCGCCTCCTCGTCGTGCGAAATTGATCATAGAATTTGCACGATGAGCGGGATGCTGAGATTGTCTTCATGAGAAAAAGACATGAAAGTAGTAATGGAAACTCAGTGATTTGAAGGCACACGCAGACTGCGTTTTCAAATATCCACAACGGGATAGTGCTTTGGCCTTCACATTAAGTGTAAGCGCTAGTGCGCTTGTGCGCAGTAGTCCTACTCGTACGCAAAAAAACCCCAAACCAATGTACAGCAAAGCCGTTTGGTACACGTATACTTGAGGTGAAAACAAAGTTTTGGACCCGCAATTCTTAAAAATTCTTCCCTTAAGAGAGGAGTTATGGTGTCATCTTTTTTTTGTATGGATTTTTTTAAGCCTATCGTGTATGGTATCGAATGAAAGGGCTTGCTGAGCCGGTTCTAAAAATATATCACATCGTTATATTTCAGCCACTTGTTTTAAATTAAACCAAAAAACATTTTCAAAACATACCAAAGTGTGTGTTCCTTCAGATCCGATTCTTCAGAACTTGGTAGGTATGTTTTGAAAATGTTTTCTGGTGTAATTTAAAACAAGTGGCTGAAATATAACGATGCGATATATTTTTAGAACCGGCTCAGCAAGCCTTTTCATTCGATACCATACACTATAGGCTTAAAAAAATCCATACAAAAAAAAACATGACACCATAGCTCCTCTCCTAAAGGAAGAATTTTTAAGAATTGCGGGTCCAAAACTTTGTTTTCACCTCAAGTATACGTGTACCAAACGGCTATACTGTACATCGGTTTGCGGTATTCCATTGATTTTGAGCTCGTAGAACGACCACTACAGGTGTAGTCACCTCACCTCACCTCAGCACTGAGGAATTGGCTATCTTACCTCTAACTTCCGGAACACAACAATTTTGAAATTGTTGTTATGGCGTCAGACTTGGTAAGATGGTAGTAGCTAGTAAGATGGACTTGAAATAAGCCGTACCACCAACCAAACCAAGTACCAAATGTACCCACCTCCTGGGAATCGAACCCAGGACACATGCGTCTTACACACGCGGTCGAACCACTAAACTCAGAGGCGGTTGAGGCCTTTTCAACATTCTTTCCTATCAGGATCTGTGGTTACAAATGATAGTGTGAAATGAGCTTCTAAATTGTACTAACTACTGTCGGTCAAACAAGCTGAACAACAGACTATGCTAGATCTTTGTCCTAATCATATTTAAAGTCAATAACTTCCACTGGTATAATTTTCAGAGAATGTTAATGTTCAGTTCCTGAAAGATTGTGCATGCATTTCCTGAAAGAGCGTTATGTGTATCTTAGCGTGAATCTGTGCGCGAACGATTGCGATGGTGGTGTTGTATGTAAACATTGCGATACACTTGCTGGCCAGTGGGTGGCGCAAGACACAAGCGAATGTTATCTTCGACTACCAATGCCTAAGTTGGTTACGACCAAGAATTACGTTAGAATCAATGTGTATTAAAGGACTTATTTGGCCTCTTTGTCAATAAAAACATTTCCTTGAAAATCGTTTTCGAACCGTTAAAACTGTTTAGAACTTGAGTTGACGTGTAACCTGAGTGTGACTGATTGATACACGGGTAATCAATTTCTGTGGTATGGGCATGTTATGCAGATTCGAGGAATGAGTAAATAATCATTGTCCTGTGGAAAGTTCTAATGATGATGTTAATGGATATGTGGGCGACGTAAGAGGATGGTCAAAGACAAGATGATCATGATATAGCTAGAATATACAATAGAAGAAAAAGACATGCTGCAACAACCCTAATTATGTTGGGATGGGTGCAGGATGATGATGATGATAAAACTTGAGGTGAAAGTTTATTTTCTCACTTATGCTCTGAAATCCTAACATTATTTTCATAAAAAAATATTATGCGGGTGGTTCCACATTTACGTGGTGGTCTGTTACATCAAGTTTTTAATATTCAGTTCCAAAATTAATTTCAATACTTATTACTTCCCGCAAGAGTGCAGTAGTGTTCCAAATTCAAAACGGTAGAACTCACCAGAAACTAATATATAGAAAGCGTTATTTTTATAAAACTTCATGGTTGCGTGACTGGTCCACACTGGATTCCACATGGTCACTCGAACCAATTTAAAGATTAGGTATGTACTTAGGTACATTTTTACTAAGTTTTTTTTATGTCGCATTTTTTGAGAAAGGCACTATACAAGTCTTATGCGGGAAACAATTTACATAGCCATTGTAATGTATCATTAAAATGCTTGCCTTGATAAGCATAAGTAATACTTCAAGTTTTGTGAACATATCACGACATAGTACCCGCTTTCAGTTAACGTTTGAGCCACTCGCACCTGCGGAGTGCGGTCTTTGAAGTGCTCTCGGGATGTTTACGTGTGTTTGTTTATTATGATATTCGCGCCGCTTATGAACTGGCCCGCGCCGCCCGCGCCCACTCCCTAACTCATCTGGCGTACACTATCATCATTATAGATCAATGCTGGGTTTATACAAAATATGTGAGTCAGTTTAGCTGCGATCTAAATTTGTCATATGAGAGAAAAAATATCTGGGATATGGTTCAAAGAATGTGTTACGGATTTTCGTTAGCGACTGCAATAAAATTTCTATAACTAAGTATGCTTACTTAGTAAAGTCATCATAAGCTGATAATGTTGTTACACTGTGGTAAAGAGCTGTAGGTAATCAACGATGGTAAAGAAGTGATTGCAATTTATGTAAAGTTTATGGCAAATGATAGTAATTTGATGAGTGGGATGAATGAGTTTCTTTAAACCTTTTTTTATGAGAGATAGGCAAGCGTTTGACAGTGATGCGATCTAAGATGAAACACGCTTACCTAGAAGGAACCTATTATATTCACTCACACGACCTCAGATTGTAGTTATCAGAAAACACAGATTCAGGCAAGAAATTCCACTCTCTAGTGGTACGGATGACAAAATTTGAAGCAAAATGCTTAGTCTTTGGAATATCCACCAAAAAATCGTGGCGGTGGCGCAGATTCATTCGTACATCTGGTTGTTCGATGAAAGAAGGGAGATGGTGGAATTAGGTTGTGCAATTATTAACTACATAAAAAAAACGATTTCTTTATCGTTGCAAATCCTTTCAAGTAGCTGAGAATGAGTTATTTATTATTTGTGTGGCTTTTTACAGGTTTGGTTATAAAGATTACTTGTAACAGAAAAGTTTTCATATCTGCTAAAAATAAAAAGCACAGTTGTGTCGAACAAAAATAAAATATTCGAGGTTTTTATAAAGTGAAAATAATGTTGCTGCTATCAAATTATGACTTGCTTAAGTATTTTTTAAACACCTTTTTGTTCTGTCTCCATAATTTGTGTGTGTTCCGTATAAAATTTCTGACGTCCACCTGCATGGCTCATTAGGGTTGCCACTATAAAGTGACTTTTAGAAGTGATTAGTAACAGAAGGTAAGTAATAGTGTCACATAAGGTATTTCCATAAAAATGTTAACTGCCTGATTGATCTGATTCACCTGCTTTACCTACTTGATTTAAAGATATTGCTGTGAAGGAAAACCGCGACTTTGAAAGCTTAGTTTGGTTGCAAAAAACACCTAATGTGCCATTTAGTTTTATTTAGGCAAAGCTCTCTCATTGCGTGTCATTTATCATGTTTTAATTTCAAGGATTTACTAATTTTGACAACCCTACGTGTATGTGCGATTATGGTAATGCAGCGTTTGGCGGCTTCACATCGAAACCGTATTATTGCCGCGGAAATATTGTAGAGAATTAACGTCTCGCGCAAGCCTTATCAAGTGTGCTGCCACGTGATTGGCGGATAATTCCCGCCGTTTTAGCTTTTTCCGGAGTGATTAATTAAAGCGTTGGAAGCCCTAGTAATTTCTACATCCTATTACAGTAGTTTATGTAAATTGCAATTAAATATTATGTAATAACTGTGTGAAGAACGAATGTTGGTTTCTTCACAATTTATAGAACTTTCACGTTTTTTATTTAGTAACTAAAATCTGTTATCTAAAATAACATCAGCTTAGGACATTATTTATTAAACTGGTGAAATAATTATTTTATTAGAAACTTATTTTCTAATACAAACTTATGACCTAGCAAGAACTGAACACGCATTTAATCAGAATTTTAGGTCACAACCCTGAGTATATTACTTTTTAGAACTTATTAAACTTCATATGCAGACCAATGGGGAATGTCCGAAAAAAATCAAATTGGCTGAATATTTTTCTATAGGTAGGAATAAGGTCCCTTAGTAATAGAATAAATTTTCATAATTTTCGGTTTCGTGAAAAAATTTCAAAAAATCAAAGTCTCTTCGACTTCACAAATGTATGAAAGTAACAGCAGAATGGAGATTGTACCTTTGCCAACACCTGCCACAACCACAACATGGTATTAAAAAAAAAGTTTCAAGACAAAATGACAAAACTTTTTTTTTAATACGTGTTGTGTTTGTGGCAGTTAGCGGCAAAGGTATAATCTCCATTCTGCTGTTACTTTCATACATTTGTGAAGTCGAAGAGACTTTGGTTTTTAAAAACTTTTTTACCCAACCGAAAATTCTGAAACTTTTTTTTATTACTAAGGGACCTTATTCCTACCTATAGAAAAATATTCAGCCAATTTGATTTTTTTCGGACATTCCCTATTGCCACAGTATCAAAGCTTGGGTGTTATATTTTTCTCCTATTTAATGCGCTGTAAATCTGTCAATGAGTCCGATTTGAGGTGCAATGAATGACGAATGTTTCCATCGATCAAAGCGGCCGGATGCGCGCGCGCCGCACCAACATTAGTTTAGAAAAACAATCGCGAGATGGAGCTTCAATGGCGATTTTACGGCTTTTATGACGGCGGTGGTTACTGTCAAATTTGTTCTCATTGATCGTTAGTTTGTTTTATCAAAGAGTAGGTAATAATGAAAACAAAGTTGGATAAAAATGCAACAATTTTGCCTGGCAACAATCGTGGCCAATAAATTTTAGTATTGGACAAGAGTAAAATGAATCCTTTTATACAGCGAACTAAAATATATGGAAGTGTAATGGTAAACAAATATTGCTTTAAAAATGGCACCGGAGCCGAAAACGTGCACCCCGCTCAGCTTTAGTCGGGCCAGCCACGCACCCGGTGACTGACGTTAGCGTTCTTTATAATAAATTGCAGTTTGTGTTGTAGAGAAAACAGAGGAAGATAAAGTTTATGGGGAATATATAATTGCACTTTAAAAATAATGTAACACACTTTAAAATGTTTAGCTTCAAAATTTATTGAATGAACTTTAAAAATAATGGTTTCCACTTTAAATATGCTGAGCTTTAAAATTAATACTTTGCACTATACAATTAATTGTTTAGCTTTAAATTTAATACTTTACACCATACAAATTAATTTTATAACTTTAGTACTGGTAAACAGACGACTAGGTGCGACGACGAGCGGGCGCAGCGAGAGGGGAGCGGAGGAGGTTAGGTTCCATTGCGACCAACAACGCTAGAACCTAGAACCGACTTGATAAGACTTGCTATCTCATTAATCTGACATGGTTTGACAGAAATTAAATGATTTCGGAGTTGGGATACAGTTATAGTGCAAACCATTATTTTTGTAGTGATAATATTAATTATAGATCTATTATTATTTTAAAATGCAAACCATTATTTTTGTAGTGATAAGATTTAATTATAGGTCTATCATTATTTTAAAGTGCTGATATACAATTTTTCACTTCTCATGCTCGTAAAGTTCGTCTTTATGTTGGGTATAGGCTGCATAAAATCGCTTTTTATGCTCTAGTGCATAAAGTAAAATCTTCGTCTAAGTCTCAGACTTTAAGACAAAGGTCGTCAGGTAAACAGCCACACACGCAATTTAACTTCGTTGAGTTAACTTGTTATTTCATTGTTTCTTCATATTTTTTGTTGTGTTATACTTTTTTATTTTTGAAAATGGGTATCAATTTTTTTAAAAGGCATTTATATATATTTTTTTATTTTTGAATATGGTTGTCAAATGAAAGGCCTTGATGAACACATTCCAAAATTATATTTTTTTTTATGAAAAAAAAGTTTTTTTTTCAATTTTTGAATATGGGTATCAAATGAAAGGCTTTGATGAGCAAATTCCAAAAATATATATCTTGTCACAAAAAATTAAGAAAAAAAAATTTTTTTTTTCAATTTTTGAATATGGGTATCAAATGAAAGGCCTTGATGAGCACATTCCAAAAATATATATTTTGTCACAAAAAATTAAGAAAAAAATTTTTTTTTTCAATTTTTGAATATGGGTATCAAATGAAAGGTCTTGATGAGCACATTCCAAAAATATATAATTTGTCTCTAAAATTAAAGAAAAATTGTTTTTTTTAATATAACATTTTTGTTGTTTAATTTCCTCACAATCGAAGTGAAAAGCAGAGTGTATAACTCGTACATAAAACCCATTTTACCCTCGACTTGACTATCAACCCTCGCCTGCGGCTCGGGTGGATATATACGTCTCGGGTAAAATGATGCGTTTTATGCACTTGTTGTACAATCTACTATTTCGTTTAAGTATAGAAAATATCTATGAGTATACAAATAATAAGCAACCAGTGCTCAGATGCTTTGTGCTGCATAAGTAAATGCCAGTATTTTAACACGTTTTTATTGCAGCAGCCACTGCGGGGTACACCAACTGCACCGAAAAAGCAAGTCCACCCTGCTGCCTTAACTGCAAGCGAGCCTACCTATCTGACACAAGACACAATACATTCAACACGGTGTGTCCCATAAGGATGAAATGGGATAGGTTGGCCCGCGCAAAGGTAGCGTATTGCTAAAGGCTCGGTTACGGCAACAAATAAAAAAGAAAATCAAAGAGTAATACAGGCGAACCTCCAGCGAAGCAAAAATGCTACAAGCCAATTTATTCACGAAGCAGGGAAGAACAAAACAAGCTTCGCACTCATTCAGGAGCCATACGTGGGGAATAAAGGGGTAATGGGGGACCACCCAGGAATTCGTATAATCCAGGTACCCCAGGAGGTTGGGAAAGTGAACAAGGCCGCTGTGGTGATTTTCAACCCAAGTATAGCGGTGCTTCAATTTCCTAACCTCATGACCACCAACATCGTGGCAGTTGTACTGCACACGCCTGGGTGGAAGATCGGAGTGGTCTCCTATTACTTTGAGCCAGACCAGGATATTGAACCCTACGTAAGGCATCTGAAAAAGGTTAAGGAAGAATTAGAGCTGGAGGTTAATAAAATAGTCATAGGAGGAGATGCAAACGCCTGGAGTGAGTGGTGGGGCAGTATAAAATCTAATGAAAGAGGAAAATTTATGGTAGGAGAAATACATGATATGGGTTTCAGTGTGGTAAATATAGGAGACACCCCAACATTCTGTACATGGAGGGGTGGAAAGCAATATAAAAGCTCTGTTGATGTGACGTTTTGCTCGGCAGACATGATTGACGTGATACAAAACTGGAGAGTAGACGAGACATTGACTACCTCGGACCACAACGCCATCTTGTTTGAGATAGATTTAGGCAAAGTAGAAAGTGTTAATAATAATAAGAGAACAACAAGAAAATATAATACAAAGAAAACAAGCTGGATCGATTTTAAGGAAGAAATTAAAAATTTATTAGAATCAAGAAATATAGATATAGATACAATAGAGATAATAAATAATGAAGTAGACTTAGAAGAACTAATTGATAAATACAATAAAGTAATAGAAGATGCTTGTAAGAAACATGTTAAGAAAAAGAAACCAAAACATGTGATAAAATTGGTGTGGTGGACCGAGGAGTTAGAGGAGAAGAAAAAAGAAATGATAAGAAAGAAGAAGAGAATAAAATGGGCAGCGCCAAACCGAAAATCATGGACTGTCGAGCAATACATAACAGCAAAAAGGGAGCTCGAGGAGGAAATGGACAGAACAAGAATAAACAGTTGGAAAGAATTCTGTGGCAAGCAGGAAAGGGAAACAATGTGGGAGGGCATCTACAGAGTAATCGGCAGAACAACGGCCAACTACGAGGACTTGCTTATTGTCAAGGATGGCAACGCCACCAGCCCGAAGGAGTCCGTGCGCATAATGGCGGAAAGCTTCTACCCGGAAGACACTGACTTGGGAGAAAATGAGAGTCACAAGGAGACGAGGAGAAGAGCAGCCGAAGCAAACGAGGGTAATGAAAATGATATTCAGGACCCTCCGTTTGTGGAGGCTGAACTTATCCACGCAGTGACCTCATTTAATCCCAAGAAGGCCCCGGGTAGTGATGGCTTTACTGCCGACATATGCGCAGCAGCCATAACAGCACGGACAGACATAGCCCTGGCAATGTACAACAAGTGCCTCGAGCTCTCCCACTTCCCGAAGCCCTGGAAGGAAGCCACGATAATCCTCCTTAGAAAACCCGGCAAGAAAGATTACACTCAACCCAAGTCGTACCGACCGATAGGGCTCCTGGCGGTGTTAGGGAAAATTTTAGAGAAGATGCTGGTTAAAAGGATTAAATGGTATGTGCTCCCTAAGTTAAACCCATGCCAGTACGGGTTCGTGCCGCAGCGTAGTACCGAGGACTCCCTCTATGATATGCTCCAGCGGATCAGACATAATCTGGGGGAGAAGAAGATTATGACCCTGATCTCGCTGGACATAGAGGGAGCCTTCGACAACGCATGGTGGCCAAAAATAGTCGTGCAGCTAAAACAAAAGGGATGTCCGGTGAACCTGCGAAGGCTTGTGGACAGTTACCTAGAAGATCGAAGGGTAACGGTGAGGTACGCGGGGGAGGAGTTTGGCAAGTCAACGAACAAGGGATGCGTCCAAGGTTCGATTGGAGGCCCCTTGTTCTGGAATTTGATACTAGACCCCCTGCTAGACGACCTCACCGAACAAAACGTCTACTGTCAAGCCTTCGCGGATGATATCGTGCTGATAGTAGAGGGGAGCACTGCTCTAGAGGTCTCAGAGAAAGCCAATGTAGCTCTCTCCCATGTTCAGCAGTGGGGTGTGGCGAACAAATTGAAGTTTGCCCCCCACAAAACACAGGCTATGGTAGTAACGAAAAAACTGAAATTTGACACGCCGCGTCTGAACATGGGAGGCATCGACATTGAGCTGGTTAAGGAAATGGAAGTGTTAGGATTGATAATTGATAATAAGCTAACATTCAACCAGCACATAGCATACGTAACCAAAAAAGCATTAAATATATATAAAGGTATAAGTAGAGCGGCTAGAGCTACCTGGGGACTGCAACCAGAAGTAATAAAAACAATTTACATGGCAGTAATAGAGCCTGTGATATTATATGCAGCGAGTGTTTGGGCCAGAGAAGCCACAAAAGCAGTCTCCAGGAAGGCGTTTGATGTAGTGCAGAGAGGATTCGCGCAGAAGATAATTAAGTGCAATAGAACAGTTTTACTCAATGCCGCCTTAGTACTGTCGGGGCTGCTTCCGCTGGACCTTCGGGTCCAAGAAGCATCCCAGCTTTATGAGGCGAAGCGAGGGAAACCCCAGGCAGTACTATCTGGCAGAAAAGTGGAGGAGCGCGAATCCTTCCTGATGGCAGATCACCCCAGCAAAACGGTAGACGTAAAATTTAAATTATTGGAAAACGCGGACGAGGATGGCAAGCTGGCAGAAGACCTGGTAAGAATCTATACAGATGGTAGCAAACTGGAGGGGAAAGTTGGAGCCGCCCTGACCTGTTGGGAAGGGCCGATTGAGACGATTACCCGGAAGTTTAAGCTGGAACCATACTGTACAGTCTTCCAGGCCGAGTTGTATGCTATTCTCCAAGCGACCGAAATTCTCATTGGCAAAAAATTCGGAAAAGCCGCCGTGCTTAGCGACTCGAGATCTGCTCTCCAAACGCTCCAGGATCCAGACTCATCGCACCCGATCACTAGGGCGATTCAGGGCAACCTCCAGACACTTAGAGACAACCACCAACTCGTCTCATTCTACTGGATAAGGGCCCACGTCGGTGTGAACGGGAACGAAAGTGCGGACCAATTAGCCAAGGAGGCGGCTCTCAAGCTGAAGTGTAGGCCGCATTACGAATGTTGTCCCATCTCCTTTGTGAAGCGACATTTGCGCGCAGCTACAAAGGTGGAGTGGGACCGTAGGTACACTTCAGAAAGCACGGCGAGCACTACAAAATTCTTCCTTCCGAATGGGGTGGAGGCGTACAGCATAGTGCGGAAGATGAAGGTGGACCGGCCGACCTCGCAGATGCTGACGGGACATGGTGGGTTCGCGGCGTACTTGTACAGGTTTAAATGCAAGGACAACCCATCATGCGTTTGCGACTCGACAGCGAGCGAGGACATCTTCCACATTATGCTGGACTGCCCTCTGCACTGCATTGATAGGTACACATTAACACAGACACTAGACACACCACTCAGCAAAGACACCCTAAAGGAAATAATGAGAGACAGCAAAGAAAGAGATAAATTAATAGAATTTGCAAAGAAAATTATAAAAATAGTAAATGAAAGAAACAAGACATAAGACAGAATAGAAAACATTGTAAATAAAAATATATATAATAAATAATATTGAGACATGCAACGTTGGAATAAATCAATTAGAAATTAAGAACAGTATATATGTCAGAAAGAAATGTATTAGAATTAAGATACCTATTATAAAAAAAGAAAAAGAAAGATAAAAAAAAAAGATGAGTGTAAAAGAAGGAAAATTGTAAAATAAAGACCTGGACCTCCATGCCGAGAAGCCAGGCCTTCAAAATTGAAATCCCATCGGACAAGCGAGTGCACTACCGACAACTGGTATCATTGTCTTCAGCATGATCTCCTGAACAAGAATATAGCGGTTGTCGCATTATAAAGTGGTGGAGGGGGAAGGGGGGGGAGGGAAAAGGTGCAAAACTCGGGTATCAGAGTTTGGCTAATTTCTCAATAACCACTTGTCCGATTTAAACAAATAAGGTGCCATATGGTAGGTAATATCCTTAACGACATATTTGATCAAACAATGGTTTTTGTAAATACTATAGTTTATTAAATAATTAGAAAAAAATCGAATTTCAAATAAATATTTTTTAGAATTGAAGCAGTAAATTGAAATAAACTACTTTGTAATTAAAACTATAAAAATTTGCTCCAGAAAAAAAATATCGGTGAATAACCCAGTCATTCCCCTATATAGAGTAATAAACTTTTTGAAGATTTTTGTCGAGTAACTGGCTAAAAAAAATGTTTTTGTATCGCGTGGCGAAATTTTCTCTTCAATTTTTTTTTCGTAAATCCTCTACAGAATTAAAACTATGAAGATTTGACTCAGGAAAAAATACTGGTGAAAAGCCTAGTAATCCCATTATATAGAATAATAAACTTATCAAACATCTTTGTGTAGTAATTATGTTTAAAAAAAAATGTTTTTGTTGCGTGGCGAATTTTCTTTATCATTTTTTTTCGAAAATCCTCTACAACATTAAGACTATGAAGATTTTCCCCATAAAAAAAATTGTAGTAAATAGTTCAGTTATTTTACTATATAGAATAACAAACTTCTTAAACATTTTTCTTTAGTAACAGTGTTAAAAAATGTTTTGTGTTGCGTGGCGAAATTAACTCTCCCATTTTTTTTTTCTAAAATCCTCTACAGAATAAAAACTATGATGATCTGCTCCAGAAAAAAATGCTGGTGAATAGCTTAGTTATTGCACTATATAGAATAATAAACTTGTCAAACATTCTTGTTTGGAAATTTTGTAAAAAAAATGTTTTTTGTCGCGCAGCTAAATTTTCTCTAACATTTTTTTTTTCAAAAATCTTCCACAGAATTAAAGCTATGAGGATTTGCTTCAGAAAAAAATAGTTAATAGACCAGTTATCCCACTATATAGATTAATAAAATTATCAAACATTTTGGTCTAGTAAATGTGTTAAAAAATTATTTGTGTCGCATAACACGGTGGACCTGCAAAGTTATGTTTAAATGAGTTTGCACGACACAAAATATTTTTTAACACAGTTACTACACAAAAATGTTTGACAAGTTTATTATTCTATATAATAAAATAACTGGCCTATTTACTACTATTTTTTTTCTGGGGTAAATCCTCATGGTTTTAATTCTGTAGAGGATTTTCGAAAAAAATGGTAGCATAAATTTCGCTTCGCGACTAAATAAATATTTTTTTAACATAGTTACTAGACAAAAATGTTTAACATGTTTATTATTTTATACAGTAGAATAACTAAGCTATTCACCAGTATTTTTTTTCCGAGGATAATCTTCATAGTTATAATTCTGTAGAGGAATTTCGAAAAAAACGGTAGAAAAAATTTCGCCTTGCGACCCAAAAATTTTTTTTAGCATAGTTACTAGATAAAAATGTTTCGCAAGTTTATTACTCCATATAGTGGGACAACTTTGCTACGTACAAATATTTTTTTTCTGGGGCAAATCCTCATAGTTTTAATTTCATAGTACTTTCTTTTAATTTACTGCTTCAATTCTACAAAACTAAAAAGCCTTTGTTTAAAATTCGTCTTTTTTCTATTTTTGTAATTAACTTTAGTATTTACAAAAAACATTGAAAGGTAAAATTTGTTGTTACGGATATTATCTACTATATGACACCTTATTTGTTTAAATCGGACAAGCGGTTACTGAGAAATTATCCAAACCCTGATACCCGATTTCCGCATATTATCCCTCCCCTCCCTCCCCCCTCAACCACTTTATAATGCGACAACCCCTATATTCTTGTTCAAGAGATCATGCTGAAGACAATGATACCAGTTGTCGGTAGAGAACTCTCCGTTCCGACGGGAATCGTCATTAGACGACTTTCTTTAAAGCATCTTCGATATTATTCGGACAGTGACCTCCCGCACAATATCGATGATAATTTTGTTGTTTTCAAGCCAAATTTCAAAATTAAAAAACAGACAGCAAGCTAATGACTGTGGCAATTTTACGCAGTACTTTATACTATATATATGTATGTACTTTAATTTAATTTACTGCTTCAAATCTACAAAACTAAAAATGTTTTTGTTTGAAATTCGACTTTTTTCTAATTATTTAAGAAACTATAGTATTTACAATAACTATTGTAGTATAAAATATGTTGCTAAGGATATTACCTATCATATGACAGCTTATTTGTTTAAATCGGACAAGTGGTTGTTGAGAAAATTAACCAATTCCCGATACTCGACTTCCGCGGCTTTTCCCTCCCCCCCTCCCCCCTCCACCACTTTATAATGCGACAACCGCTGTATTCTTATTCAGGAGATCATGCTGAAGACAATGATACCGGTTGTCGGTGGAGCACTCTCTTGTCCGACGGGAATCGTAATGAGACGACTTTCGTAAAAGTGGCTTCTCCACTGGAAGAAGGCCACAGGAACTTAATGATGCAACCATACAACCCCATTGTGATTAGGCTTGTTAGAATCGTCTTGACGAGAAGTCTAATGGGAGATAAGATCCAGGGTCGGATGATGAAGCTGGAAGGCCATGCCAAAGGAACTCAATATTGAAACCATGCAATCCCATCGAGTTTGGGCTCATTTGAATCGTCTTGATGAGTACTTTGTTGGGAAAAAGTGTCCGAGGATCTGATGATGGAGCCGGAGGAAGGCCATAGGAACTCTATGATAAAACCACGCTACCCCATCGAGTTTGGGCTCGTTTGAATCGTCTTGACGAGTACTTTGTTGGGAAATAGTGTCCGAGGATCTGATGATGGAGCCGGAAGAAGGCCATAGGAACTTTTTGATAAAACCACGCTACCCCATCGAGTTTGGGCTCGTTTGAATCGTCTTGACGAGTACTTTGTTGGGAAATAGTGTCCGAGGATCTGGTGATGGAGCCAGAAGAAGGCCATAGGAACTCTATGATAAAACCACGCTACCCCATCGAGTTTGGGCTCGTTTGAATCGTCTTGACGAGTACTTTGTTGGGAAATAGTGTCCGAGGAACTGATGATGGAGCCGGAAGAAGGCCATAGGAACTCTTTAATAAAACCTCGCTACCCCATCGAGTTTGGGATCGTTTGAATCGTCTTGACGAGTACTTTGTTGGGAAATAGTGTCTAGGGTCTGATGATGGAGCCGGAAGAAGACCACTGGAACTCGGTAATAAAACCACGCAACCCCGTCGAGTTTAGGCTCGTTTGAATCGCCTTGACGAGTAGTTTGTTGGAAAATAGTGTCCAGGGTCTGATGATGGAGCTGGAGGAAGGCCAATGGAACTCTATAATAAAACCATGCAACCTCATCGAGTTTGGGCTAGTTTGAATCATCTTGACGAGTTCTTTGTTGGGAAATAGTTTCCAGGGTCTGATGATGGATCAGGAAGAAGGGCACTGGGACTCTGTAATAAAACCATGCAACCCCATCGAAATTGGGCTCGTTTGAATCGTGTTGACGAGTTCTTTGTTGGGAAAAGGTTTCCAGGGTCTGATGATGAGGCTGGAAGAAGGGCACTGGGACTCTGTAATAAAACCATGCAACACCATCGAGTTTGGGCTTGTTTGAATCGTTATGACGAGTGCTCCGATAGGAGATGGTATATTTTTAGTCTTAGCTCGTTAACTAAAAAGCATAAAATAATAATTTATTGAAAAAAAATATTTTTTAAAAACACGTTTTTAAAACGGACTAAATTATTACAAAAAAATCGGACTAAAAATATTAAAACAGACAAGTAAAGATAAACTAAAAAGTAAAAAATAAATTCTTCTGTAAATATTTATAACCCTAATAACCTATACCTACCTACAGAAATTTTAAACCAAAAAAATTTAAACCTAAAAACGTGGGGCGCGTTTTGTAAAATTTATCATCAATATTGTCTATAGCATGCGCCCCACGTTTTTTGGTTTAAAATTTTTTGGTTTAAAATTTCTGTAGATAGGTATAGGTTATTAGGGTTATAAATATTTACAGAAGAATTAATTTTTTACTTTTTAGTTTATTTTTAATTGTCCGTTTTAATATTTTTACTCCGATTTTTTTGTAATAATTTAGTTCGTTTTAAAAACGTGTTTTTAAAAAATATTTTAGTTGTACTTTTCCAGTGGTGCCATTTTTTGAGCGCAATGCTTGTTCCATAGATTTTAGTTCGCTGCTTTTATAGTACTCGGTAGCTTTTAAGATGTTTGTTTGAGATTAACTTCGACTAAGTAAATTTGATTTTCTTGTATATGAGAAAATATTTTTTATTGCCGGCTCACTGAATTAAATCTAAGTAATTTCCATTCTCTTCATTAAGATAAGTACAGGCACAAAGTAAACCACAGAGCAACTCCCGGAACCATAGTTTACCGGCAGTAATTAAACGGTACGCAGGAAGTGCGCGCGCGCCGCGGCCCGTTTGATCCCGCCGCCGTTTACACCACCACCGATTGAGAGAACAGATCAAACGATCGATTTGCTATGATTTTTTTGACATTTGCTAGAAATCACGCGCTGTTTGTGTACTTGAAAGGTGTTTTGTAAAAGCTTTGAACTGTTTTGTGACGCAAGAGTTCTTTAGAGAACGGATGGTTAATAGCAAATGATTGAAGGTTGAATAGGGGTTCACTTGAAACTATGAATCACTTAAGCCTAAAAATAGAAAAGACAAGGTTTTCGAGATTTCTGACTTTTCTAGTATCCTGATTTAATTTGGATTGTTGGATGGAACATACTTTTGCTTGTGGCTAAGTTCTTGGATAGGTTACTAAGTATACTGTATTTCCAATACTTATGGTCTCAAATAAAAACAGCAGAAATAAATATTAAGTGTGAGTATTAAAAAAATATCAACAAAAGTAATGCCGCTTCAGCTTTATCTCCGGTATATTCTTATGCGTCACTGCATTCAAATAAGTCATCAAAGTTTTCACAAATGGTCAAAAGATAAAATTTGATTAAAGTGCTTTATAAGGCCGTGTTCACACTCGAGAGGAGATCGATTAAGACTCGTCGGTCCCCTGTCACACGCTGTCTGACGCGCGCGCACTCTCGCGGAAATGTGACGCTCTGTGACAGGCCGCTTTATATTGTTGTGATGAGCGCGTTTTTTGGGTCCAAATGAAAATAAATAAATATAATCCTTTGAGTGCTCTGGCTGCCGCCACTATGATGGGTGAACTAAAAAGATTTTGGTGTGTCTGTTACAAGCTACAGATGCAAAGAATAATATGTTTAATGCGGAAAGCGAGTTTCAGGATTGAATGTAATGTTTTTATGTATATCATGTTTTAATTTTATTTACACAATGTTAATATTTATTGGACTCTTAATTTTAAATGTATAGACATGCGCTAACGACAATGTTTGATAACGATTCAAACGAAATGAATAATAACAATAATGAAAAAATATTTAAAAAGAAAAACTTATTGGTAAAGATTCCTAAAAGATAAAACCGGCTACATAGTAGGTACAATAAAACAAATACTGACCAAAATTTTTGTATTTACATTTATAGTCACTAATAAACATATTTTTCACCTCTCCAGCACGAAAAGGGCGCTTTTGTCGCGTAAAAACTCACAGCAAAACCGATCTTTGCTGCGAGCGTGAGGCAAATGTGTGCTTTTTTAATTTCTAACACCAACCTTTGAAATAATAAAGAAAAAAGAAATAGATTGACAAGGATGAGACTTGCAAAATTGATATGTTAGAAAAGGATAGATAGATGGCTTTAATTAAAATGTATAAAAAATAAAATACACGGATATATCAAGGAGTTTTAAATAAGGATTGTTAAAAAAGAAGGTTGATAAATATGGTCGAAATGAGAGTTTGTATAAAATAAATATAAAATAAGAATATTTAATTATATTAACAAATTAGTGTTTTATGATTATATATAAACAAGTGGCTCCGTGAGCTGTAGACCTCGTGGCAATCTACTTTACTCTATGAATACCAATTTTCAGCATAGGTTTGACGAACTATTTTTGTGATATTATTACAAAAATGTTTGCGTCCAGCGTTGAAGATAGTTGTCTAACTCCAAAACAGTTTAGAGAACAAGTTTCTTATGCTGAATTTAGCTTTTAACCAGGTTACCTCACGATTTTTTTTTCACTGGTAGAGCGAGACCAAATTTTTGTTCTGCCTCGTGCCTTTAAATCATTCACTGTGCTCAGTAGTCTATATTAGAAGCACTCGCTACGCTATTGATTCAATTCTAGACCACTTCACCAGTTCGTGATTTAAAGTCGGCTCTCGCAGCACAAATTGACTTTGGTCACTTGTATAACAAACATATAGCTATTTTTTACTGTAATGCTTTCAAATTTTTAAAAATCTTTTTAACATTTCTTAGCATACAATTATGTGAACACTTTCCTGTATTAAAGCTTCAATATCCATTCGTAAGAAAAGTATCGCGTTCGCGTGTAATTAAACGTACTACTTAGATGCGGCGATAGGCGGAGTACAGCGGTTGAGCGGTCGTGCAGACGGGCGCGGGCAAACCTACGGGCGGAAACGTCCCCGCTGCCAGTACAAATATTTTCGTGGCACGCGGTGATGGATCGGCCGGTCTGTTCCGGGCCTAATCTGCATGTGTATCTGCCGCCGACTTCCCGAGGAAGTAAACCTTGTAAGAAGTTCATGCTTACTTTTGTGCTGTTTGACATTAATGAAGCCATTTCCCTTTTTTCCATGGTAATCAGCAGCTTGGGCAAAATTTGTTTCGTATGTCCGGCTGTCTGTCTTCCTCTACAGGTCGGTCGCATTGCTCAACCGATTCTCGTGTAATTTGGTAGGCAGGTTCGATAACTATATAGTTTTTTTGTTGAGTCAGTTTCACGAAATTTTGCGAAAAAAACACCCATTCGAAAAATGTTCAAACCGCCATCTAGTTTGGAATAGATAGACTAAAAGAATAGCTAACCTACAAAAACAGCACTTTTTCAAAAATTTAAACATAATACTTTATCGAAATATTGCCATTGCTCATTCAAAATTTCTACAACGTCCTTTTCAAAGTTATCATTGTCAAATGCAATAAAGAAATTAGTTTTTGGAAGACCTAACGCAGTGCAGCACTGAAAAAGTTAACTAACACTTAGAATATAGTATGGGTTCCTATATTTTTAGTAGGTATAGTATATTTTAGACAATTTCATGTCTAAAAGTCATGCAACACCGGCGGGCTGATTATCTAAATAGAAACTATTTAGCGACCGGTTTCATTTGACATACATTGCTGTTTTTCTTTGGTATTTTTAAATTTGAGATTTTTTGCATTCACAATGCTATTTTTAAACAATACTAAATAATATACTAGAAAAAATACGACTCGCACCAGATCAATACTCAGACTCAGCGGTCAGAGCATTGGACCGGATATCCAAAGGTCGCGGGTTCGATTCCCGTCTGAGTATTGATCTGGTGCGATTCGTATTTTTTCTAGTATATTATTTATTATTTTCTTTGGTATGTTTTGTCTTACCCTAAAATGAAGTAGCAATGTATCACATTCATCTGTCATATGAGACCGCGGTCGCTAGGTGGTTTCTAATTAGATGATCAGCCTGCCGGTTAACTTGACGCAACTTAATTTCTTTATTTAATTTGATACTTCAAATATTAGAAAATTTTAATAGTATTTAATTTAATTTCCATTTAAAGAAAACTTTTATTAGATAAGTACCGTCTTGTAGTAGGTCTTATAAGAACGTTAATAAAGCTTCGCTTAGTTAATATTTGTATGCAAAAAAATGTTTTATTGTAGCTGACAGTAGGTAACGGTTTAAAACAATCATAACATCTTTCCGCTTTCCAAATCGATATTAATCATTTTAGCCCAAAAATTTTATACGAATGTTTATATTTTCTAATAAAACAACATTATAATTCATTCAAACGTATATTTTTATTCCTTAACAGTTGAATAATAGAGACGAATTTTGCATATAGTTTTTTTATTGGGGTGTATGGTTGCTTAGATCCCCAAATATGGAATTTCAAGCGATGGATCGATCATGATCTGCTATCGATGTTTATCGGAATGACGTATAAATGTCGCCACAGTGATGGACAAGCCATGTTTAATGGATGCCTACAAAAAACACTTCTGTCCCAACGCATTTTATTATGACAGAGGTATTATAACATATGTTTGATAATATAAAGGTAACAAAATAACTTTTTTAGTAATTGACTTCATTAAATTTTGGTTCGATAAGGAAAATTGAGGCGTCCTTAATAAAATTTGTTTAATCTGAGATAGAACTGATTTATCATCGAATATTGAATACTATAAAAACTAGAGAAAAACAATCGGCGTTAGGTTAATTTTGTAAGTATTTTTTATGTAAGCATCTACACCCTAAATATTATGTGTATGTAAAAATACAAGAAACAATTTACGTATAAGGCTTTTGTATCATGTTGCCTCGTATAATTAGTTTATTCATAATGATTCCAAAAATAACATTACATACGAGACTATTAATAATGAGTAACAATCTTTTAACCTCATTACCTCACTTGTGCTCCATAAATAATTGAAAACCTTTTGTCTCATGCCTTATTTTTCACATGGCAACTCTCGCTTGTCTTGACAATTGTTTCGAACAAAAAAATATGGCTTGGCTACCACTTGTCAACTTTTATCGATACTCAAAATCATACACGCTTCAGTTAGCAAACTTCTATTGACTTTAAGTTTTTATTTATATCCGTAATATGTCTCTTTAAGAGTGTAATGAATGGGTTCTGTTAGCATAGGTTGTTTTTCTCAGTTATGAATCATTCATTTGCATACACATTCATATTTTGGTAGAAAATAACGCTAGTTACTACAACCTAAATGTAAATTATGTTATGAAATTTTGAATACAGGAAACTCTACTAATGGCAATTAGTTGCTCTTTCTTCGTTGACATGACGACACGAGGAAATAAGCTACTGAAAACAGGTTTTTATTTTTCGTGTCCCATTACGTAGATCCTAAAATCATTATTTGTTATACAAGTGACTAAAGTCAATTTGTGCTGTGACTTTAAATCACGAACTAGCGAAATATAATTGAATCATGAGCGTAGCGAGTGATTCTTATATAGACTACTGAGCACAGTAAGTGATTTCAGGCACGAGGCAGAACAAAAATTTGGTCTCGTGTTAAACATACAACTTTTCTAGCGAGAAGAGTGTTGTAAGAAGAGTTATTTTTAAGTGACTTTCCTGGTAAAAAGATAAATTCAGCATTAGAAAAATGTTCTCTAATCTCTTTTGGAGTTAGACAACTATCTTCATCGCTGGACGCACTCATTTTTTTTGTTTTTCTCTTATTTATTAATATCTCATCTTATTTATTTATTTACAAACATAAACATACACTACTAATTTGTTAATTTTCATTATTTTTCTTATTTTATATTTATTTCATATCTGCGACCTCATTTTGTCCATACTCTTTATTTCAAATAATCAACCTTATTTTTTAACATAGACTTAGAAAATTTTTCGCTATGAATATTAAGTTTATGTTTTTTAACAATCATTGTTTAAAACTCCTTGGTGTACCTATCCGTGTATTTTTAATTTATACTTTTAACCCATTTATGACAACATCATTCTATCTATCCTATTTCACTTAAATATATAAATTTTACAAGTCTCATCCGTGACACTCTATTTCTTTTTTTTTATTATTTAAAAAGGTGGTGTTAGACATTAAAAAAAAAACGACTTTGCCTCACGCTCGCAGAGTTTTTACGCGTCAAAAGTCTTCTTTTCGTGCTGGAGAGGTGAACATACGTTTTATTTGTGAGTAAAATTTTGGATGGTAGAGTCGACCTTAAGTTTGTAAATGGTCGGGTTATTGAAAGTGATATGGTGATATCCATTAAGTAGTCCTACAGTCCAGCTACTAATAGTTAAAAATTCTTCCACGAGTTTTGTAAGCATACTACACTTCTATGGTGTTCAATTTTGACAGATGAGCGCGCGTTTTCGTGGCGCCACTGTTGCGCCGATTCACTGTTGCTCCAACGGCCATATTGTTCATCTTTTGTCTACCGCTCGTTCGAAATTCAAAATAAATGAGCTGGCAGCTACTGATTTGAATGTCAATGCTAAGCTAATACGGTTAGGCAGATGTTTTTGTTTCTGCTTAAATAATGGTAGTCGTGCGTGGCATGGCGGAACGTCGCCATTGTTGGCCACGGTTTGGGACAGTCGTTACTGTAATCGATTGTTTTTTTAGAAATGTAATAGGCAGCATTCCTACTGACGAGGGTGGAGAAATGCGTGGCGAGAGACAATTGTAAGTAGCTAGCTCAACAAACTCAACAAAGTCGTCAAATAATACGAGATTTACACCACAGTATTTTTATTGTTTGGATTCTCCTCCAAGGCCTACTCTTTCCCCTGAAGCAACTACTCAGTAGTTTATCCATACCCGCCGTTTATAAAATCTTTCTATCAAATTAGGTCACTTCATGTGTTAAATATCGATATGATTAGCATTTCATTAAAAGTATGAATAAGACAAACATTAGGTAAGTACCTACTACTTTCTGATTGACATGAAATAAGGAGTATCATAGGGTAATAAAGACAAACTTCAGTATTATGTACGAAGAATCGGACAAAACTTTACAAAACAGCACGAGTGTTGCAATTATTTCTGCGTCAAATAGATTCACGGCAAAGTTTATTGGCTGCCCACTGGCTTTACATTCAACGATTAATATTTTTTACACTTTATTCGCAAAATAATAAGGTTTTAATTGGATTGCCGAGAGATATTTTAATGCGATTGCCCGTTCCGCGCTTAAGGGTTGTCATTTACGCGAAGATGAAATGCAAAGGACATCATTCATGCTTCATACATTTTTGATCCAAATATGAAAGTGAAAAGAAAGACCAAAAGACAAAAGTGGTTTATTCTGATAGATTTTGTCCATCTAAGCATTTTTAGGGATTCAAAGGGTAAAAACGGGACCCTATTACTAAGACTTCGCTGTCCGTCTGTCTGTCTGTCTGTCACCAGGCTGTATCTCATGAACCGTGATAGCTAGACAGTTAAAATTTTCACAGATGATGTATTTCTGTTGCCGCTATAACAACAAATACTAACTAAAAACAGAATAAAATAAATATTTAAGGGGGGCTCCCATACAACAAACGTGATTTTTGTGCCATTTTTGCTCGATATTAATAACGACAGTTGAAATTTTCACAGATGGATTTTTGGTACGGAACCCTTCGTGCGCGAGTCCGACTCGTACTTGGCCGGTTTTTTATTATTGAACCGAAGCTGTAGCACCGCTTCACAATTTTGTGTCAAAATGTATGAAAAGATAGATTTTTTGAACTCAATTAAAATCAAGTACAGCGGTGTTACAGCTTCGGTGCTATAATAAGAAATGTTTAGGCGGACAAAATGTATCAGAATTTCCTTTTTTTTTGACTGACTTTTTTTTACATTTTGTGCCAAAATGTATAAAAAGACAGACTTTTTTAACTTATTTAAAATCAAGTATAGCGGTGCTACACCTTCGGTGCGATAATAAGAAATGCTTAGGTAGGAAAAATCTATCAGAATAAAGCACTTTTGCTTTGTGGCCGGCACTTTCACATTTGGACCAAAATGGATGATGTCCGTTTTATCAAAAAAGAACATACCTCTCCCATGAATAACATTTTTGGTCGCTAGGGAAAATTAGTGTAGGTATAGATGTGATTAGGTAATTCACTTTCTAGATTTTTCTGACCATAGTTCTAAAATAAACAAGCCTAAAAACGTATGATTCTGAATGACGTCTCTATAATGAACTGATAATAATGTCAGATAGGTATTATGTTTAATTTAATCAAAACTGTGACGGCAACCCTGTCCCCTGTGTTTGCGATTCTCGCTCGAGGTGCGATGTCGTGTCGCGCGGCCACAAATCGCACGGCGATAAATAAGGCTGCGGTCACACGCCGTGAACAGTCTCTACAGCAAGGGTTGTTAGCAAGATGGCAATGTGTTATTATACGAGTATCTTACTTAGGGTTCAAAGATCTTTATTTCTCATTAAGACAACGCCACTTATGAGAATAATATTTAAAACAAGTGTATTTTTTTTCTCGAGTCGGTTTAATTTGTGTATTAAAGTATAATTATTTTTATAATAATCTCATGGAATTAAGGAATTAATACTTTTGTACAATTTTTATATAAGTAATTTGGTTAGATTTAGTCAAAATGTGATTCGAGATCTATTATGTAGAACGTCTTTATAAGTAAGGCAAATTATTTTCAATCTTTGTAGTTTGAAGCTTTTTTTTAAGACAGAAATGGTAGATTTTGATGGAAAAAGAACAGAACTAGAGAAGTTAACTAAAATTTATTGGTAAATTTTTGAAGTTTTCTAACCGGCTTAATCAGATAATCTGGTATTTATTTTATTGTTCAAGTTTGACAGCCCTATGGTAAGATGATGCACGGCGCGGCGGGTGGACGTGTATACGAGCCTTATGAACTTGTAATTGGAATGCAGCTCCTGATTAGTTGTTTACGTGTTAATTCAAAATTTCTAATGGCTTCATGCACAGTGGAAACGGTTATTGCCTTATGCCTAGATACGCCTCAAACTTTCCTGAGTACTTACAAAAGTCAAGTGCAAGCAGAAGGGCGTTTTTGAATTTTCTTGTATAAACACGATTCGGCTTGATGACACATTTAGGTTTGCAATATTGTGATTCAAGAGTTGCCTTTATACAAAAAGTTGTTTATAACTGGTTTTAAGTCTGTGTAAATAAAATTAAAGTTGTAGGTATGTATTATATCGTGCAGTTTCCTGATCAATTGATTTAAAACTAAAGTTGTTATATTAAAACGCTTGAAAACATTGATTTAAAAACTTTCTATGTTTTTTCGTCACGCACTACTAATATTAAATACTATTGTGTTCTTTTGCGGCATACTTGCAGTACAATACTTGCTACTGATCGCTCAAAATAGTTCGTAGACAATGCGCATGCGACAAAGACACATAGATCAATTAATTTTCACGCACCGGCGCGGCGGGAATCATGTGCGTCGCGAATGGGCCTGATTTACTGCCGCCGATATTTTGTGCTGAATGCGGCCTTTTTCGTCCCACTGTGCGCTTTGTCTTCGGACGATTATCTTGTTACGATTGTGTGAACGATTTTAGAAAGTTCATGATTATTGATTGATAAATTATGCTCAAGCTAGGTTGTCAAGGTACGTAGAGTTCTGGAACACTTATTTGAATAAAGCTAATACTTTGTTTGTCCAACATTATAAGGGCTGTTGCTTTTTGAATGTTACGTTACAAAAAAGTACCTATATTGTATACTTAGTTAGTACATACATAATGGTCGACATGACCTCCGCTCAGCTCAATTATAAAATCTTGTGTAAAATGGGAAATTTGATGGGTAAAATTTCAAGAAAATCTGTATCTCTCTTTACCCACGATATTACGATGTGTTTTCATTAATTATGTATATTCATTAACTAACTGACATACATAATAATTATATATAGTTTTGTTGGATGAACTATTTTTATTGAAACATTTCATAATAGGGAATACGCATCATTTTTTTGTATCATAATCAAAAGTAGAATGCTTGACATAATCAACTGTAATATTAAAACTATTCTCTTGCGTTTTTTCTCGTGATATACCTAGTTACTTGAAGTTAACACGCATTAGCACCCGACGAAAATGCTCCATGCAAAACGGTCGTGATTTGTGAAGTCACCGGTCACGTTTATGGCGCGTTTATTAGTTAGCCAAGAATTTTCAATTATCTCCCAAAATGTTGCGTTTAAGTACATGTGTCATTCAAAATATTATTTCTTAATTCTCATTCGATATTATCTGACTGTTAAGTGCATTATAATAACCGAAAATGAAAAATCTGATTAGATTTTCCCCTGATTTTATTGTGTGATAGAACTAATATATTTTTATACGTGTCAGCAGAGCGATCAAGCTCAAATTTATCAGAATCGGTGACTAATGCATATTCCCTATTAGCGTGATAATGTTTTTTTTATAAATTTAATATTGCATTAAATGCTTTCTGCAAAAAATTATTTTTTATCTTTCAACAGCGCGAGAAATAGATGTTAGCACCATTTCAACATGAACAATGCAAATTCTTGTCTTTTGCAGAAGCTCAATTGCTACTGCACGTCTTAATGGATTTCATGGACCTAATGCGCCCTTATTATTTCAGCTAGCGTGCTGTTTTTTTATTTTTTTTATTATTTCCAAAGCTCACGAGTCACAGCCCATTGTGCGACCGCCCAAAACTTTACGACTACTGTTTCCACACTGAACAGGGGTAATAGCCGTGAAAATGAACACACAAGTACAATATTCAATATAAAGGCCCGTGATTTTGAAACAGTGGGCACGCTCAGGGTGGCATTTGAATACCTTTGTGTTGTAAATAATCAGATTCTAAGTTCCGTATTGTTGTATAAAGACTCCTTGTTATAAAAATACTACTAGATTTTTATAAGCTTGCATAGTCAAGTCACCGGCACCCTTGTCTTGGCTTGAAAAACGTAGAAATTCATTAGTTCTCTTATGGCAGACAAATTACTTTTTTATTTAGGTACACGACTGCCCAACAAGAAGTGTATGTGTTCAGGGTTCAAGTATGTTTGTGGGTGTGTCAGATTCCACCATAACCTCTGAATGGCTCAACGGATTTGGATGTATAGATAGGGTATCGTTAGAATCCTTATATCATTTCGAGTGACACTGGCTATATGTTTTTGAAAGAAGTAAATATGGCGACTGTACAACGCCTTTTCAAATATGGACTTCAAAAAAATAAATTAAATAAATTAAAAACCCGCCTGCATAAAATGACAAGTCAACTGAAAAGATGGAAACAAGATTAAATATTAGAGGCAACATAATAATATGCAGTCGGAGGCATGCGTAAAGAAAGTGACGTTATGAATGATTTGAATTATATGCCTCCGACTGCATGTTATTATTTTGCCTCTAATATTTAATCTTGTTTCCATCTTTTCAGTTGACTTGTCATTTTATGCAGGCGGGTTTTTAATATTTTTTTTATTTATATCTTTTTAGTTATTATATATTACAGTCATGATATACCTTTTTGAAATCCTTAAAATAAGCCCTTTAATTTGACACCCATATTATAATATTTAAAAAAAAAAAACCACTACGTATAATAGCACCGTACAGCCGCCATGTTGGTGTTTTTATAACGCCACCTTCTTAAGAACACTTAGGCTGACGAGACAAATCTAACGATATCTTTATTACAGAAATCCATTCAGCCGTTTGAAAGATATGAGGTAATAAAGAATATTACATACAAACACACATACAAACAAAAAACATACTTACTTACATACAAGATACGCGCGAAAAACATAACCCTTTCTTTGCAGTCGGGTAATAAAAGGCCTTAATGGGCATAATATTCCAAAACTATATAATATTTGTGACTAAAATATGTGAAATAATAATAAATAAATTTTAAAAAATATTTAAAACACGACTAAAAAGTTAAATAACAAGTGTCATTGCAGTCGGGGATCTATTTGATTAGTTAAACATTGTTCCCCAAAACGGTCCCCCGACTACAATGACACTTGTTATTTAACATTTTAGTTCGTTTTTGGCAGGGCAGTCGTGTTTTAAATATTTTTTTTACGTAGATATTGAACCGTCTCCCACTAAAATGCAAATAGGTATCTAATAAATAACTTGTTATGCTAGTAAAAGAGATAAAGTGTCTTATTTTGAACACACCAGCTATTACATAATAGTGTGCAACTAAAGCTAAACTGTGGTAAACTCCTCTTATAATCTGAACAACAACAATATTATTATTGTCTTCTGCGAAATATTTGCAAACTTCAATCACCGTTTTGTAAGAGTATCGCAAAAGTGTCTCTGAGAGCTAACTCTTTGTTAGCAGTCACCAATCATTCAGAACTTCCATCTGTCAGTGGCAGTCTTCCACGAAGCAGTCCTGGCACAATGGCCCGGAACCTTACGGTAGTGGCCTGGTGCTGCGCATCTGTAAGTGCACTGTGCACCGTATTGCACAACACCCGCTGGGCCTAAACGCTAGCCTGCTGGACATAAATCACAGGACAATGCCCACTGGGCTAAACAGCCTAGAGATGGTTTCAGGAAATGTTTTGGTGCACTCATTGTTTTGTGATAATTTCTACGAGTGATTAATGTTTGCACCGTTCCTTTGTTTGGATGTTTTAGAAACTAGTTCTGTTTGACAATGATTATAGGTTGCTTGTGAATAATGATCATTATCCTTGTTTATTGTACGTGAAAGAAAGTGCTTTTGGACGCTGTAGTTATATTGATTTATTTTTATATTTTTTATTTTAATTTTGGATATCGACCATCCTCATGTTTAGTACGATTCAAAGCTCTACGTTTTATTATTTCGTTGCTTAACGGTATGTCAGACATGACAGATCGTTTTATTTCGATGACCGTTAATTTAAGATGTTATTGTAATATTGTTATTTTGTGTGCCCCTCATAGAAATTCTTAAAACGAGGATGATCATTCTTCGTTATTATTTTTAAACTTAACACAAACTAATGAAATGTCCAAGTCACGGGGATATTGCTGAATCAGTAGCAGAAATGTGGTTAGTATTGTTTTCAGCGTCTCTTAACAGACCCTTTTAGCGTTGATTAATAGGGAAACCCATAAACGGAAGCCAAAATACTTGACAAAGTCAACATTGTCCCATTAGTTAGGTGATCACAGCTTTGTCGGCAATTCCTCGAACGGGCTTCACGCGACTGACTAAACATTCGACATGCGTCGACACCGACTTTAACAAAAAATCTGCCGATATTGGCCATTCTGAAGGGAATCACGAACAAAAATAATAAAAACATCACAGTCAAAATATATGTTGGCGTTAATGAAAAAATGCATAAAAGAAACTCGAATTTCTGTCGACTTTGTGACATACCGCGACCCACTGTCCAGACCGTCTCGTCGATCAAAATGCGACTTTAAATCGACTGTTACTAGAAATCATTATTTTTGTCTAAACCTTTTTTTCTAGTTGTAGTCAAACGGGGCGTGGCTCGTCCCAAATGGAAACATTTGCCAATATTATCGTGAAAGGACTGAACAGATGAAATAATTTATTTCCCAATGTCGCTTTGTGTCCAAAACTTGGATCTTTTGTGAGTTTTTTGCGTCGGCCGCTTTGGTGCCCCGTGTGGCTCAGACATCTCTATTTATCCCTTTAGGCAAAGAAACACCGGCGAGAATCATTCTTTCAAGGAGTTTTGAACCATTATAATTCGAGATTAAGATTTGAAATTGAAGCTGTCGTGTCGTTGGAGTTATATCGAGTCGTCTTCGGTTGTCGTCGATGTGTTTAGTAGATGCGTGTTGATGACAATAGTATTAGAGTGTCGGTAAGCGAGCCGGCGGTTTTGTGCAAGGCGGCGGCGATTGTTGACTTTCACGATTTGAGTTAAATGTTTCCGTAAGCTGATTGTGTTTGGATTCTGTAGGGGAATTAAGATTGTTACTTTTCCAGCCAAAAGATTCTATAGTAACGAAGTAGTAAAACCTTCCACGGTATATGTTGAACACTTTATATTAGTTTTATGCATAATTTACATATTCATGGTAGTAGAGTAGCTGTCTAAGCTAGAAAAATATCCGGCGTTTAAATTCTAACCATGACACATGAGATCCATAATACAAGGTTATTTGTAAAACACCAACGATTTCGCAGGAGTATATCTAGATTACTAACATCATAAAAAACGTTTGTTTTGTTCTACGACTTTCCGTAAAATAAAAAAAAACTTCTTTCTTTCATACAAAACTCGATCATCTAGTTTGGAAATTTGTAATCATCTTCTGCGAGGTTGTTGGTGTTATACAAATAACCACGATTGTATAATAACACAGTAGGTACCTACTTAAAGATGAATAAGTTTCAAAGTAACAGTTTGAAAGAAATAGACATAAAAGCTTCCATTTGCTAAAAAAAGTATGTGTCTGTTAAGAAATCGCTAATAAATCTTAGTAAATACATACTCTCCAGAGATTATTGAAACAAATAGCAGGGCAAAAAGGCCTTCCGACAGCCGCCTAAGCCCAGAAGCTGTATTTGCCTTAAACTGCGGAGTAATGGGCCCAGCCGCCTGCCCTGGGCCCTATTCAATAAAACTTACAATTTACAAGTTACAATTACAGGTGACAGGTGACAATTTTACAAGTTTCTGTTCAATAAAATATACAAGTTACAAATTTGTAATGGTGGAAAATTTACATATTTGTCGAATTGTACTTACAATTTTACATATTTCTGTTCAATAAACATTTTCCTGTTACAGGTGACAATTTACAAATTTGTAGGAAAAACTGCTTTATTGAACGCATAATTGTATTTACAAGTTTACTTATTTGTAGAATTGTAATACATTTCTGACAGGTGACCTCACCCTCGGTAAAATTTTATAACTCGGCATTTTTTTTGTTTTAGCTGCCTTTTTTACCATAATCCCGTATGTAAAGGAGTAATAACGATGAAATCGTGTTAATCGAACGACAAAGAAGAAAAACGTGTTAATATTTAAAAACATAATATTTTTTTCTTTTGATGTGACTGATTTCACATTTAATGAGAAGTTTAGGGTAAGTAAGGCAACTATCAATTATTTTGAAATTCTAAGATTTTTGAAATCTATCCTCGTTAATTAAGAATCTTCAACAAAAATTTCGAGGAGCTTGGTGGCGCCGTGGTTTAGCGCCTGGCCCACCGATTGCGGAGGTTAAGCAACGTTCGCAAGGGTCGCTGTTGGGATGGGTGACCAAAAATTTATTATCTCGAGCTCCTCCGTGCTTCGGATGGCTCGTTAAGCCGTTGGTCCCAGCTGCATTAGCAGTCATTAACACCCACCAATCCGCATTGGGCCCGCGTGGTGGGTTATGGCCCGTCCTCCTTATCCACCAATAAGAAAGGCCTGTGCCCCAGCAGTGGGGACATAAAAATGGCTGATGGACAACAACAATTTACAAATTTATGTAATTTGTAAATTACAACTACAAATTTGTAGATACAATATTGTCATCGAAATCTACATGCGTTTTCTACATATGTAAACGTTTATTGAACAGCATTTACAATTGTAATATTTGTAAGATTTTTACTTGTAAAATTCTTACATAATTGTAAGGTTTATTGAACAGCACTTGTCATACAACTTGACAAATATGTCACTTATTGACTAATTTGTAGGATTGTAAGTTTTATTGAATAGGGCCCTGAGCCTGAGGGAGCGCCTTTATCTCAGCTCAGAACAACGCCGCAAATTATTAACTATTCCCCCGAGGCCCCTGTTTGTTATAAAGTATTTAGCCGTTTTCAAAGCTTTAACCAGACAAGAATAAACATGAGCATGACACAGTGATTTGCTCGTTGTTAATACATACCTAAGTAGTTGCAAATTAACGAAAATATGAAGCTCAATGGGTGATTTTAAATTTGCAATATGGCTAAATCTTAGAACTGAAAATCGAATGTTTAAAAAGTTAAGTATTAGAAAACGAAGATTAATAATTTTATCTACGAGTGCCTACTACCTAGTGGTGAAAATAATTTTTCTTTGTTCAAATAGATCACCAAAAATAACATGTTAATTTAAAAATATAAGAATTAAACAGGAAAACAAGTTTTGTTTAAATATTCTTATTTAATTAATTTTATCACGGTTTTGTTAAAATAATCATACCATTTCAATATCACATTTACAGAAATAAAATGAAACAAATATGAATTGGTTAAAAATATATGTATTTTCTGAAGTCATAAATAAATGGCAAGTAGAATCAAAAAGCTCTCCAGTAGGTCCTCATATACTAAGGACTGCAGTTATTAGTACAATAGTTTTTCTGTATAGGGAGAAACTATTGAATGAGAACTACTTTTAAAAAACATTTCTCTTAAAGCAAACCGCAATAAATTAATTTGTGGTTGAAATGTAACGCCAATAATGATATTAACAGTCATTCCTCGCGTCCCGCTGGCAAAAACAACGTCGCCCCACGACCACCACGTATTTGTCTATCGGGACCACTAAACGACGTTCATCACCTTGAACACGAAGACTATTCTGCTACTCATCGCATCCAACCACTTTTCAATGGCCGTTAATATACCATCATTGGTTTACTATCTCCACATTGTAAACCGTGACGAAACGCTCGCATGGGGTCCTCACAATGCTCCGAAACCACCAACTCCGTAAACAATCACCTTATTTATTGTTTTACAGCAGCCATATAACTTCGTCACCGAAGAAAGAGGCCCAATAATGTTTAAAATGCACCCGCAATAAAACCATCATGGACAGAGGTCTCGTATCTTCACGGATTGGACAAAAAAGTGCAATGTGCTCGTTCAATAGATTTGGCACGCTCTATGCGTAGCGGTCTACCCGATCGGCTTTATACCGCGTGATAAATGTGCGGAAGTCAAACCCGAGTCCCTTACAACTTAATAATAACGATAAACACCGGTCCCCTATTTAAATAAATGTTTTGCAACATTAGCGCGGCCATTTTGGGAAAGCTGCGCGTACGCAGTCCAATTGAATAAATAGCCGGGATTAGCTGAATGTTTACCAAACTCGTTTGTTCCATTCGCGATGATTAATCGTCGTGTGGCGTGTTGATTTAGATGCCGTAGTTAGAATCATGTAAAGCCGGAAAGGATATAGGCACCCATTTTTCTTTACTGATTTAAATATATAGTAGGTAGTTACTGTACCGATATACAGACTATTATTATATTACAAGATAAGCGTAATTTTGCTCTGATTTGTAAAAAAAATCCTTTCTGCAATTAACTTAACAATATACTTCTAGTATTTATGTCTTGTCTATACATACCTATATACCGCACCACATTATGTATTTCGACAAAAGATACCGCACAGGGCATTATTTTCAACGTTTACAACTTTTCAATAAAAAAAATACAACAAAATAATGGCAAACAGTATGAAACTGTAACACAGATGTCATCCGCGCATTATTAATAATGGTAACGCCGACGTTTACCACAATAACCGCGATTGCAATATAACAAACACATCTCCATGATAAATGGTAATATTTTATGGCGTTTGCCCTTAATACACGTATGTCTCAATTCCAACAATATTGGGGACACTCGAAAAGGGACCGTAAAAGTATTGAATAAAATGTTATTTGTGCTGAATAATTTGGCCGTTGGGAAAGGTTCGAAGGGTGGAAATCGCATTGTGGTTGATCAATCGTACGTAGCGAATTGTCGATGTTCGGAGTCATTAGCGCGGGTTTGACCCAGCACCGCCGGCTCCACGGCCCACTGTGCGAGGGAATTACAAGCTTTTAAAACGCAGTCGAGTGAACGCACTGTGTTTGTGACTTGTATATTGGAGTTAACTTGTATGAGACACGTTTGATCATTAGTCATTAGATTACGGATAAATAAGACACTCCGTAAAAGTGTATTTTAGCCCTCATAAATTATTTAAAATACATAGAGTTACCTTATATTTTTTATGTAAAATGTAATGGCAACAAAAAAGCTAACGGTCTTACAGTAACGGTGCCGACCTTAATAAAGCCATTTCTGGTAACGCCCAATGTAATTCGAGTCAGTCAGCATTAAAATAAATCAAGTTTACAAAAACGTTTATAAAATTGAAAACGCCGTGTTCCCACATGTGCTGTGAATTGCAAACACGATCACGCACCATTATTTTATGACAACAACCGTGCAGTTTTTATGAACTTTAAACTGAAGGTTGTAAGGTTGGAAATTACTGGAATTGCTTTTTTAAAAGTTGGTCGCAAACCGCACAGAGGGTCGAACAATAGCGGGACCCTCATAAGGACACAATCGGGCTAATATTGATAGATAATATTGTTACAAGCGACGCTTGTCTGTTTACAAATTTCCAAAACTACCACATCTGCACCATTTACGGGGTTGAGATTTTTTCTCGCCATTTTAACGCAATAAAGTATCCATACAAAATAAGTCTTAATTCTCGTGAATTTCAGAAAATAAAATACCAGTTACCAATTCCTAAATACATTTCCCAGCAGCTTTGTCGATTAAAAATAAACCACTTTAAATAAAAATTAGGTAAGTATTCATGTTGACTAGTTACAACGTGAATTTAAGTTTTTTAAATTTTAAAAGAATATATGTAGTGAATCATACATAGAATATAAAAAAATAGTTAGAAACTTAAATGGTATATTTACACGGGTTGACTTGGCAGGCAACTTGTTGGTCGATTTGAGTCAATTTGCGTTTTTATCGACAATCGCTTGTTAGATCTAATCGCAAACCTAATTTCAATGAGGTGGCGATTAGATTTTACAAGCGACTGTCGATAAAAAGCGCTAGTTGACTCAAAATTACTTACGGCTTACCCAAGTCGCTTGCCAATCACCCCGTGTAAATAGCACATTACCAAAACTTTTTAAAGTAGTGTCCATAGACGATACAGGAACGAGACCAATGAAAACTGTTTTTCATTCATCCTACTTCCTACTAATATCACAGAATAGATAATCTGATATTATAAATGTGAAAGCTTGTGGGTTTGGATACACGGGTGAAACCGCGGACGGCCGCTAGTTCTTTATAAAGTTTGAAACCAGAGACACAGAATACATAATAGTACAAGTCAGATTAGCATGAGCAAAGGCCCCGCCGCCGTATATAAAACAACTTGTGTTAAAAAAACAATTAGGAACGCATCAGTAATCGTCAGCAAACAGCCCGTATCTCGCCGTATTGTTGTTTATAATAATAACTGTGGCATCGGGGTGGGCTGAGGCCTAATCTCGAAACACAGCATTGATCCGAGTTCAAGCGATTGCTGCTCACAGATCTGTGAGATGTGCGCAAACATCGGCGAGTTGCAAAGAGGCGGCAAGCAGAAAGAGATTTTTGCAGTTTTCTGATACATTTATAATGCCATGACAGTACCTACTAGGGCCTGGGTTTATAAAACATTATAAAGTACTTTATGAAATTATTTATGTTTGTAGCAAAAATCGCTAAAAACCTTAAAAAAGAATTGTCATTTTATATTGGAATCATATTTAAGATCAAAAATGGTTTTGTTAATTTTATGAATATAGGTAACACCATTTTAAGATATTCGGATTCACGAAAGATTTTTATTTTTAATTACATCGTGAACAATGAAAATCTTAACAAAATTATACGATTGAAGAATGAATAACCTAAAAATCAACCCCATTAAGATCAACCAAAGTTGAACGTATCTTTTTCACTAAAAGATTTATAAGTAGGTATCATATCGCCAGCCACCACATTACGCAAACTCTACCAGGGTTGTCAACCCTCCCTAACTTTTATACAAAGAAAAACTTATGAAAGTCAATTTGACATACATACTTTACAGGGGAAATCTAACTGTTCTTCTATGAAAATTCATATTTTCTGTTTTCTGCATTTAATGGGATTGTTGGTTTTCAGGTTTTAGGTACTCATTGGTAGATTTAGATTAATCATAGACTCAATTATTTCCACACCACTTTAGACTCGATTCAGACTTGTACCGATGCTACATCCCTAAACCCAAAATCTACGCTCAAATCATTTTTATCCGTGATCCTATGGGGGTAAACCAATATCTGGTCGCGTCGGCCATATTTCAACACTTCCGATCCATCCTGCCTCCGTTCCAGAGCGTTGAGTCGAGTTTTCGTGCTCTTCATTTATATCGGTCAAGTTTGAATACCTACAAGGTGATCGCCGCGAGTTATCCAAAGACGATTGTGATCGATCACCCGAATAATCAACGTTGGAGATTTTAAGAAGAAGTGAGACGCGCGTCCACTGCATCCAGCACGCGGGGCGAGAGCAACGTTCGAACTAGCCTACTTATTGTCTAATTTTCAAAATCTATCGCAATCGCTTTCATTTCGCTAATAACTGCGACACAGTCCTAGACTAATGTGGTTGTTAACGTTAAATTGTGTTCTGTAAACATTTATAGCACAAATAAAGATTATTACTTACTTATTATACTTATTTGGCAGATGGATGTGATACATTGCTGCATTTCTTTGATAAGTTTTTATTTGTGCCAAAAAGAAGCATCAATGTATCACATCCTGAAAGCGATTGCGATAAATTTTGAAATTAGACAATTAGCCCCCTACCTACTTATTGTCTAATTTTCAAAATCTATCGCAATCGCTTTTATTTGGCAGATGGATGTGATACATTGCTGCATTTCTTTGGTAAGTTTTTATTTGTGCCAAAAAGAAGCATCAATGTATCACATCCCGAAAGTGATTGCGATAGATTTTGAAATTAGACAATTAGCCCCCAGGTTTGCCCCCTCAATTCATTATCTTGTAATCTTTGCGTGCGACTCATCATACCTACCTGAGTTGTAGTATCGTTTATAACTTCATTATATTTTCTTATAGGTACTAAAGCGTACTTCAAAAATTATTCTCAAAGGAAAATCTTTATAATCAAGCAAGTAATTAAATGATAAGTATTCCATTACACAGATATTTTTTTTTTCATTTACAGATATTTAACGTGTTATAAGTAATGTATTTCATTGCTTCTTACTCCTTTTTTGGGCAGTCGTGTAAAAATAGGACTGGGCTTGTCTGATTATTTTCTGGCTTATAATTTGGCAGCCCTAATAGCCATCATAGCTTGTAACTAAAACACCAATTATATCGACAACAACATGGCGCCGGTCACCGGTAAAAAACCACCACCACCCAGGTACTCTTAAAAAGATTTCACTACAAAAAATATGGGTGCTGGTGCCACAGTATCGGTATGCAGAATCTACGAAAAGATTCCGTACAAAAAAGTATGAAATATTTTTCAATATTTCTATACAAAAATATCAAATATATTCGAATTTTATTTCTTTGAACAGGTCAATTAAAATTGAGTTTACAGAGTTTCTGTAAATTCCGCAATACTACAGAGGCCAGTCCAGTGGGCGTAGTGTGGTTTATAATGAAAACCATAAAAATATTTGATAATGTCATGATACTTTTAAAATATAATTTGGTGAGGTTTTAAAGCAAAATGCACTCAAGATAATAAAATCAGCCTCTGTTAATTATGACTGTCTAGATCTAAACAAGTAAACCAATGTGAATGACATTCACGAAGATGATTCGTGGTTTATGGATGATCTTTGATGACACCGAATTGAGATACGGAAATCTCTTAGACCCCTTCCACACGATACAATTTGACTGCCAATTTGATTGCCGATTGAATTGGGTACAATGTGATCGTCCATCCACACGTACACAACTAATCGCCAATTTTAGTTTTCTCTTGCTACCTCTGCTGAACGGACTTGTTTGTATCAAGATGCCTCTTACCAAGAAGCAAAACTTTGGATTGATCTTGGCTCTAACTACAAATTTAATAACTTTTTTATGTTCCCTTAAAAAAGTAGTTCTCATGTCTTCTAGTTTTTTTTCACCGACTCGAGAGTAATTTTACTATGTATCAATATTTTTCCACTTGTTCAGCAAAATCTCTAAGGAATTATGCCTTGCCAGTTTATTTTTGTACAATTGGTTAGACACATCCCAAAGGCATGGCAAGTCTTTATACATATCCAAAATCTCCTCCAATATTTCCCGTTCTGATCGAATAGACATATTATCGTCGTCACATTCCTCCATCTGAATTCACTCACTTCACAACACAAACAACAAACAAAATAGGTAGGGTAGGTAAAAGACAAGTCAAGTCAACGCTACCCGCTCTGTACGCCGTTTGCACGGTGACTACGTCAAAAAATTGGTCAATTAGGGTCCACACCATCCAATTTGATTGGGCACCCAACTAACAATTTTACGTCGTACAATGGTTGTACAAACGTTATCATATTACCACTGGTCGCAAAAGATAGGTCACACTAACGTTATAATAACGTTTGCTCAACGCGAAAAGGGCCCCATTTATACGACCTACATTGTTGTTTAATGGTCATACAAAAGTCACAAGATTACCACTTTCATCGTACAGTAGTCGCATCAAAACTTTACAACGACTCTTTCGTTATATTGTGGTCATACAGATGTTTTTGAATGACGAAAACGTTGTATATGAGTCAAGTAACAACACTTGTACGACTGATATTTAATGTTCGTCAGTGACTCGTGTTTGTGGTTATGTTTCGAGATCGGAGTGCAAAATAAATCCATTACAAGGTATAATAAATGGTGAGTATTAATTAACTTTCATATCTTGCTAACTGTGTTTGTCTCTCATACCGTTTAGTTCGTCTAGGAATTAAAATTTTATGATAATATACCTATGTAAATACTATTCATATTTTCATGCCCCTTCGTAGTTTTGCGTTTAAAACATAATAATAATAATAATAATAATAATAACCTTTATTTCTCACCATAATCTTAAAATTTACAAAATGTAAGTGGTATGTAATGCAACAGTTTTTTTTTTTTTTTGTTACAATGTGAAAAACTTATCTAGTACTTATTTATCTATTGAAGAAAAAAAAATATATGACTATGGCGGGCTGCCACCTAAACTAGGACGGATCCTGTGTCTCAGGTAGTCAACCCTCCACCCCACAAATGGTCTAGAAAATATAGGTTGTTTCAAGGACATAAAAATATATATTATACACTAACAATTTAAAAAGGGGAACAGTAAGATAGTTTGTGTATGTATGTGTGTGTGTGTGTGTGTGTGTGTGTGTGTGTGTGTGTGTATGTGTGTGTGTGTGGGTGTGTGTGTGTGAGCGCGTGCGTGCGTGTGTGTGTGGTGCGCGTACGTGCGTGTGTGTCTATGTAAACATGTCTATGTGTTTGTTTTTGCGTAGCTATAAGCATGTTTATTGTATTATTTTAAGAATATTTTCCGTTTCATCATAATCTAGTGCAATTAAACTAGTTTTAAGAATTAATTTAAGACGATTTTTATTTAATTTAGTGATTTAGTGTAGATCATTAAAATATCTGTATAAATAAGGGCTCATATAATATGTTTGACGTCTAGTAAACATTTTATTAAAGTTTGGAACAGGAGTTCGAACTCGCCGTTTACCTTGAGGTAGTTGGGTAGGATCTATGTTTTTGTGGTAGCGGAGAACCGAGTTATATATATACAACTGCCGAACGGTGAGCAGCTCCGCTTCCTCGTACAGCTTTTTAGTCGGGTATCTTCTGGGCTTAAAGCACATAAAAATTGTATTAATAAAATTATATTTAATTCTCAAAATGTCAGCCATGTTTATTTTGTCGCACACTAATCTCTATATGACGCTTTAAAGACAAAAAGTCATTTTAAGGTTATTTGAAGACCAAGTAAGGCCGCCATTTTGTTAAACGTCATTTAAAAGTCGAAACTTGACTCAAATGCGACTACAAGTCGTACAGAGGTTTAAGCTAAAACGTTAATATAACGTCGTATAATTTAGTCGTGCCGACGTTGCTATGACCAGTTTATTATGACATATTTGTCGCATGACTAAAAAGTTAAATTTAAGACGTCTATAGGACCTAGCAGTCATCTCATTACTATTATAAGACTGTTATCCGACTTAAAGTCGTACAAGTCAGGACTTATGCGACGTTTTTGCTTGTTGGGCAATCTCAAATCGGGTGATACCGACCACCCAATGACCTTGAATTTCATATTTCCGTCCACATGACCCAATTCGATTGTCAATCTAATCAAATTGGACGTAAAATTGTACCGTGTGGAAGGGGTTTTATGGAAGAGTAGCGCTTATCTACAACATGTAACCATCGTGAAATTATTGTACGATCATCGATAACAATCTGCTAGATAACAATTGAATGGTTTGGTATCCTTATATCCGTGTTTTAGTCTAGTAGTACTTTGAGATTACAATATTTCAACAGAGCTGCAAAATATTAGGTAAGTTTGTCTCCAAAATTGAACCGAAGTTAAGTGAAGTTGAGGGCAATAGTTATCTCGATAAAATAGCGCTTAAATGTGTTGTAATTTTTACCTACTATCTAACATAATCACGTGGAGCTTCTATCAGCATATTTTGAAACACCAAAATCTTTCCATGGCTAAGAGAACCCTACAATGTCAAAGCAGCCGCAATACTTAGCAAAACTGGATGGCTGAGATAGCGGCGCGCGCGCAGCCCTTATCAGCCACTTGACTGCGAGCTGGGTGGCGGCCTGCCATCCCCCACTAACCCCATAAACTCCATAAACCCCATAAATCACCCTTGTTACAGATTAGCCAAACACTCGCATGCCAGATCTGCCAGAGAGACTTTTTACTGAACTTAAAACATGTGTTGACATAAGCTTTTGAAAGGTCGTCAATATGTTTGACTTCGTTTTGCGAAAAATGATAAAAGTCGAAAGACCACACACCGTTGCCTGACTTAAAATAATTGAACCATCCAAATCAGAATGCATTAAAATATTTCTGGAATTTAAAAACTTTATGAAAACAGTTGCCAATATAACATCTTTTCGAATCACATTTCAAAATCGTACTGGTACAATCTCTTAACTTTACTAAAGAAATAATACTACCTACTACACAGACCATACAACAAGTACGTGACCTACTACCAATTGAAATGGCAATCGATCGGTCGAGGTACTGAAAGGTTTCGATCGGATCGAATACGAATCTGATAACATACAGAAAATAAAGTTCGTAAAAATAGCTCATTCGTGTCTTCACAAGTGCTTTTAATCTGTATGCTATACATTTGTCAAATATGACTTTTACAAACCCAGAATCCTGGTGGGTCCAAAAAGGAATGTTAAGAATTCATCTCGCGGCCATTTATCACCTTAAAATATCAATTAGCGGTTAATAATAGTTCCAGGAGACACGTGTTAATGTTGTGGTGTAATTTGTCACTCCCGCGCAGCCGTTTGATGCGGCGAGGGTTGGAGGTTCGTTCGTGACGTCATTAATATCACCGACACTCTGTTACAAGGTGTTAATTAGGCCGTAGTTATCGTTATACCTCTACCTTTATTAAGCGCATTATTTAGCAGATGATAAAGTGCTGATATTTTGATTTGTAGACGCTAGTTATATTATTTATTCTGTGTTTTTGTAGTCTGTTTCTCAAGTTGAAATCTATCCCTCCATCCACTGGGTGGCAGAGGTTATGTCACAGAATAGATATATAAGTACTACCGTAGAGAAAGGAAACTCTCCGCCTCGCTCCACAATCAATTACCTCACCCCACCGCACGAGTTCGTGTGCCGAATCGTGTGTTCATTCAATAGCCCTTCAAAAGACTTCACGCACACAGTTGCGCGTGTGCAAAAACGTCACTGTGTAGCGTCTGTGTAATAGCACAGAATAAGTAATAGTACAAGTGTAATAGGTAGTTGAAACACGGCGCTTGTATGGAGTACCCGGGGTGTGGTTATGTGAAGAAATAAAGAATACCCAACCAAATTGATACAAGTCTGTACCTATTGTCGTATTTTGTAAAGTCTAACATTAATTAAATCGAAGAACGAACTTCTTCCGTTTACACTACCTATAGGGTATTTTTTCGTGTAGATCCCTCTGCATCTTTTTCTAGACGTGTCGTTCTTTGTGGGTAGTTAATTGGAACCAAACGCCACTTGACTCATCTCGGTTCAATACCTGAGCATCATCAGAGCGATCACCAACTCATTAGCTTAGCTACAGTTTGTCGCTCCGTCGCGTCGCAAAGCGCGTCTTTGTCGCGCGACATTCCTGGCGCGTTTTCTTAATGGTTTATTGAAGATGAGAGGAGCCGCCGCGTCTGGGAGGTAAATTGATATACCACTCGTTCGGAAGCTGTGCGGATATGTCACGGAGGTTGCAAGTGATTAGTTTGGTACCGGTTCAGTTCTCGTGTCGAGGATATATCCGGTTCTTTAGTAGGTGGTTAATAAAGACGTATATTATTATAGACTTCTTGCTAAAGTCAAGTCACAAAATAATTTGTGTTAATTATAAGCAGAATTCAAGTTTTGCTAACAGAGACAACATTGAAGCTGTTCGGAAGTTTGAAGGAGATTTCGCAATGTGTTTGTTACCAATCTTTTTTATCAACTTTTTAGGTAAAAAACCCTTAGATTATTGAAGGTAAAACCTTTGTATGATAGCCGGGCATTTGTTTTTGTTTGAACACGTGGATGAAGTGACTTGGCCAAAAAAACTCATATTCATATGCTTCTAACATATGGGTCGAAGTCATTGGTTCCAAATATCACCTATCTTCTGACCGGCAGGCTAATTATCTAATTAAAAACCACCTAGCGACCGGTCTGATTTGACAGATAAATGTGATACATTGCTACTTCTTCTTCTTTTTGGGTTAAAAATAATCATACCAAAGAAAAGTAGCAATGTATGTTAAACGCAACTGGTCGCTAAATAGTTTCAATTTAGATAATCAGCCTGCGGATCTATTTAAAAATGGATCGGAAATTCTATGATTTTTTTGTCTTAGTCCTCAGAAATTTATCCAGAGTCTGTGTCCAAGGCCTAAGAATTTCGTTGGATATCTAAGACTCTCCAATTCACATTTGTAATTTCTTAACCCTCTTTGGCACATCTCAATTTTTCATTGACAAGTTCGGCAACCCGATGACAGTTGACAACGTGTCCCGGGTCGGGATAATTGAGCGGTGTGGGTGGCGGGTCGGTTCCCGGCTGAGACCAATTAGTGACGGTGGCGGAGCGGGGTGAGGGAACCTAGTCACACAAATCTGAGCGATTTGCAACTTAAATTTAAGTACTTTTTTTAATATCCCTTTAGAATAGATAGGACCCTGTTTGTATGTATTTTATGAGTGATAAGCGCATAAAAATGAAAATATCAGCAGGCGTATTAAATAAAAGGAATTGCGATAATCGGATCGGACGCAATTCGTCGTTCAATTTAGGTACACCTAGACAGAGACAAAAATCGAGTCACTCGACAGAAGTTCTTGTGCGGCAAAGATTGAAATCAGAAACGTTCCTAAATTATCAAATGAGACTAAGGAGGTACTCGCCAATGCTGTTGTCAAACTGGGAAATGTCGTAAAAATGGACCTGCAAATGTCTAATATCAAAGATATATATCGTGGAATTTCCAAGGCCGCTGACAAACCTATTGTGTTGGAATTAACATCAATACTAACCAAAGAAAGCTTGTTAAAGTCAATTAAAAAGTTTAATTCTACCAACAAAGATAACAAACTAAATACGCAGCATTTGCAGTTGGCTGGTCCGAAGAAGCCAATATTTATGTCGGAGTGTTTGACCTCAAAAGGCAAAAGACTTTTTTATCTGGCAAGAGATTTTGCCACCTCTAATAACTTTAATTATTGCTGGACTTCTTATGGGAGGATCTATTTAAGACAGAAAGAAGGTTCCCCGCATTTTAGAGTAGACAGTGATGCAGATTTTTCTAAAATTAAACAGAAAATAATGTGACTAGTTTTAACATATTTTTTAATGAAATTTGTTTTAAGCTTTTACTCAAATCTATCTACTCTTAAATATTCTAAACGCATGCATATTTTTAAATTAACTTTAAATTACAGCATTATTACTTTGCTTTTTAATCTTTATTCTATTTACATTTATTACCACTTTTACACACAACCTTATTTCAATCAACTGAGGAATGGAATTAAAATTTTATTTGATTACAAAGGACTTTGGTCAGGTCACTATCTTGTATACTTATGTAATTTACGATATAAAAATGGATGATATATTGAATAATGAACTAGATGAATTAAAAGTGTCAGATGTTTTCTTTTGTGAGCCTGAAGACTGTTTTAAATATATTCATAATATGCCTAATAAATTATCTTTTTTAACTCAAAATGTACGCAGTATTAATTGCAATTTTCATAGCATTGAGGTTCTGTTACAACGGATGAGTATTGAGTGCGATTTCATAATCTTAACGGAATGTTGGTTAACAAAGTTCACTAATATTCCGTTGATACCCGGTTATTCCTCACATGCAACTAAAAATAACTCAATACAAAATGATGGCGTTGTAGTTTACGTTAATTCCAACTTAAATATCAAGATTGATGAGCCACCGATCCTAAATTGTAACTGTCTGGTTCTAAAAATAGGATCACATACTGCGATTGTCACCGTATACAGATCACCATCTTATAGGAGCTTAGATAATTTTAATACTTCTCTAGACTCTGTTCTATCTACTCTCTCTAGTTTTAATAATATTATTATAATTGGTGACATTAACATTGATCTTCGTGATGAATACCTGAACACTGGTGGCCGTGAATACTTAAATATATGCGCTAGTCACGGCCTTATGCCGGCTCATCGTGAATCTACACACCAAAGTGGTTCTTGCCTTGATCACGTCCTCTTAAAAACCAAAAGTCTGGTTTCAACTTTTATAACTAATACTTCCATAACCGATCACTCAGCCGTTGTTTCCTGCATTAGTAATCAAAAAACAGTAAAAAATACTGAGTCATCCCACGTTAAACTAGACTATGATCAGATTATTGCTGCTATTCAACATAATATAGATTTTGATGTAATTTTAAAAAGTAGAGATTGTAATATTATGATTGATATCTCTTTAGTCACATAGTAAACATTATAAAAAATCATTCCAAGGTAGTGAAGATATCTAGAAGAAAAAGGCCTTTAAAACCCTGGATCACCTCTGGTATGATTCGTTGCATACGTAACAGAGACCGTTTACATAAAAAATTTCGGAATGCACCTGACAATGTTGTAATTAAGGTCACTTATTTAAGATACCGTAAATATTGTAATAATGTGTTAAAAAATCTTAAAAGACAGTATGAGCGTAATGAAATTATAAAGGCAAATAAAGACAATAAAAAGTTATGGGAAGTTATCAAAAAAATTACGAGCACTTTTAAAAAAAAGTCATCACCTAGTGAATTATTATCGTCAAGCTGCAATGAAAAAAGTGTTACCGAAATTAACACGTACAATGAGTTTTTTGCTAATGTGGGAAAGAGTCTGGCTGACGAATTGGTGAGTGGATCAACTGCTCAACCTTCATCTCCAATAAACCAAGCCTCTAGGTCTATTAATCGAAATTCATTTGTTCTTCTACCATGTGATGTATTTGAGGTCGATACTATCATAAAAAATCTTAAAAATAATAGTGCTACTGGTTGTGATGGTATCCCCAATAGTATAATTAAGCTTTGCAGGCATGCTTTGACCCCTGTCCTGGTTCATATATTCAATTGTTGTTTTGAGGAAGGAGTATTTCCATCTGCTTTAAAGAAATCGCGCATCCACCCAGTCCACAAGGCCGGGGATAGACGCTGTATTAATAACTATAGGCCAATCTCTATTTTACCAGCATTATCTAAAATATTGGAACGCCTCATTTACAATCGTTTGGTAAATTACCTTAACAAATATGACTTGTTATCAAACTCTCAGTTTGGTTTTAGATCTGGCAGGTCAACTAATGATGCAATATTGGAGGTTACCAGCTTTATTGCTTCCAATATGGATCAGGGCAGTAAATGCATAGGTATCTTTCTAGATCTAGCTAAGGCCTTCGATACAGTGTCTATCCCCCTCCTTCTAGGTAAGCTTGAGAACATGGGTATCCGAGGTCTACAATTGCAACTTTTTCGAGATTATTTGACGAACCGAATGCAATGTGTCGGTATCGGTGCAGAAGTTAGTAATTTTGTCAGTGTGGAATATGGTGTGCCTCAGGGCAGTGTCCTTGGCCCTATTTTATTTTTAGTTTATATAAATGACCTTCTCGAATTAAACCTTGCCCAGGGAAAGCTAATATGTTACGCCGATGATACCGCGCTCCTTTTTTCTGCAAAAACATGGTCGGATGTCTTTGACGTTGCTCAAAAAGGTTTTAATGAGGTGTCAATGTGGCTTCGCCAAAACATTTTGACTTTGAATCCGGAAAAAACCAAATACATAACTTTCGCTAAGAGAGCTACTGGTCTTCCATCTGAAGAATTTGCACTAAAGGCACATCGCTGTGGTAATTTCAGTTCGCAGACGTGTTCATGTATTATTTTGGAAAAAACTGTTAGCATCAAATATCTTGGTTTATTAATTGACTATTCCCTATCTTTTAAAGAACACATCAGACTTCTTGTTGGCAGAGTCCACAAATTAATATATGTATTTAAAAACTTAAGACACGTTGCGGACTTTAATCTCCTTAGGAAAGTTTATGTTTCATTATGTCAGTCTGTCTTAACCTATGGCATTATCGCTTGGGGAGGTTCTGCCAAAACTACTCTTATGAACTTGGAAATAGCTCAAAGATTCATTTTGAAGGTTCTTACATTCCCCCCAATTTACTATCCTACTTCTCAGTTGTACAGGAATTGCAATGTGTTATCAGTAAGACAATTATTTATATTACAGGTGATTATGAAACAGCATTCACTCTTACAATATAATAAGGATGTTACAGCTAGACGTCGAAACTATCAAGTGTGCTCAACCTATGTTACCAGGCACTCCTTTGCGCATAAATTTTTCAATTTTCTAGGACCTTTTCTTTATAATAAAGTAAATAAAATTCAAAATATATATAATCTAAATGTACATGAACTTAAAAACTCAGTGGTTGAATGGTTAAAATCTTTATGTTATGACGACACTGAATTACTATTGAAGTCTTTGTAATTTTAATTCCATTTATGTTAATTTTATACAAACACACCCTCTCTACACACACTCACTCACTTTCACTTCACACACCATGAGAGGATTCACTTAACACTTACTTGTAATTTTGGCAAAATTTCATTATTATAGTTTTGCGTTGAACTATTGCATTAACATGGTTCCAATTTAGAGCGCTGCACCTGAGATACAGTTTTCACTAGTTTGGGTGCAGATGTCATTTTATAGTACTATGATGTATAGTTTAATAAGTAACATGTAATATAAAATTGTAATTTTTGTTGCCAATAAATTATTATTATTATTATTATTATTATTACCTACTTGATATTGAACAGGGTATACGTAGATTGTAGTGATTGTGTTGCTTTAGAGATTAATATAATACGGGTACATTTCGAATTTATATAGTGAGTACCTGAAAGGTGGTTGAACTGAACAAAGTGCTTTGTCTTACACTATCTTAAAACAAGTATTTTGTCTTATAATGTGATTGTAATCGTATAGCTTTCAGAGAGTTGTTTGCCTTATAGGGGCAGTACCTCGCCTAGTCCCTAAGGGAAGTATTCTCCGGTCTTCTTTACGTACTTCTTTTAAATAAACAACTTACTGAAACATCGTCCACCAAGAGTTTTTGGTAGAGATAGTTCTAGTATATTTATATGTATTAATAACGATTTTGTTTCCATTGCATTTATGTATGAAAAGGAAAATTTACTTTAGTGAATTTATTCACTTAAGCAAATAATAAGTCAATTTTCCTAATTGTAGAATTCGCGAGCAAAGAAACAATAGAACAGGATTTGCCTGAGCTTGTAACAAATTATGAAATATTTCTTCAAAAGTAAATCGTTAGGTACAGAATTGACTGTGACAAAAAGTATGTAGTATATTTATAAATCCTAACATGAGTCGCGAAGTATCGCACGAAACAAATCCCATATAAAAATAAACAGCATATGGTATCTATTGAAATGGGCCTGAATTGACACTCAATGAAAAGAAAGTTGTAAGGCTTATTTCCGACAATTTGCGCCGGCACCTGCGCCCTCTCGGATTATATCAATTACGCCGACCCTCCTTCTTAGCGCCGCGCCGGCGAGGAACACTTGGAGATGGTTGAGATTGCGAATAGCTGTCATCTTGAGCGAATTACCCTGTTTAGATGAGGTGTTGAGGGTTAACTTTGAGTGGGTTGAAATTTGATGTGGATTTGATGGGGGTCGTAGAATTTAAAGTCAAAGATATCTCCGTGGTGTAATTTAGTTGTAACGCCTTTTTAGATACTTAATCGATTGATTTTTTGAAACGGTTTTAGAAGTTTTCTTTCTCAGAATTGGTTTCTATTTTGATTTTCTGGGTAGTTATGAAATTGTAGTTGTTTTCGAGTCCCACAGCCCTTACGCTTTTACTACAGGAATATTTTTTATTTACCCTGTGCTTGCTTACACTATGCGAACTTATATTTTCAAGTCTCCAAAGATTGCGCAAGTTATAGCACTTGCGCAGGTTAGGTACATGCTGGGGTGCGTGCCAGACAACCTCCACGTGGTGCACCCTGGGCGCCACTGCAGTTGCAGTGGTGGCTAATAGTCTGGCGAGATGGGACCCGGCCGGCGTCTTGGACGTTTCCGAGTAGCGGCGGTGCGGGTCGGAGTTTCGAGGGCCTTTTGGAGGCCCAGCGGTCCTTTTGGACGTAGTATCGGGAGCGCCGTAACCCCGTACGTGGTGCGGGGCCGGAGGCCGCCACTTCAAGTGGGGGCTGCGTGGATGGAAACCACTATAAAAACCAAAACATAGTGGTTGGTAGGTCGGAAAATAATGAAATGGCGAATAGTGAACAGAAACTACCCCAGGAGGGTACCAGCTGCCCCGCAGTTGGAGAATCCCTCCCGAGCACTCCGGTGCTTGGCTGCTCCTCGTATTCTGGGGGGGGCAACTATCGCCTTTTGGTTGAAACAAGGGACAGAGCACAGGGTCCGGGCAAAAACAGTGCACAGTCCAGAGATAGTAGTGGGAGCAGAGCCGGGTCAATCACACGCTCGGCTGCTGCTGCGAAGCAAGTCTTGGTTGAGGATTCAGACATGTCGTGGGCGGATGACAGCAGGTGTGTGACCCCTACTCGGGGAACAAAGCGTCATAGTGCTGCACGCAAGCGCTCTGCTGTAGGGATGTCTGGGGATGAATCGGTGTCGGATTCTGCGGAAAGTGTGGTCGAAAGTGTAGGACGATTTAGGTTCATCGATCCTACTAAACCTGTGGGGCCGTATTCTGGATTAGCGAAGGCTAAAGTTGTGCTGGAGCGGCTGAAGCAGAAGGAAGAGCTGGAAGAAGCAGAATATGAGGCGGCTAAACAAAAGATGAAGGAGAGGATCCTATCATCTTTAAAGAAGCCGGAGAAAAAGAAGGCAAAGACGTTACCGAACCCGGTTAAGACACTGCCTAACCCGGTGAAGAAAAATACTAGGTCTCCTTCGCCGGTTGTGAGCTCACTTGACCCGGATAATTTGACGATGCCGAAGATGGTAAGCATCGTCCAGAAATGGATTGATACGATGCATGAGGTGTGCAAGACGTCCGGCAACATAAAGAGGGAGCATAAAGTGGCAATAATGACTGCGCGGGCGGACATTTCAGTAGTCATGGATGTTCTGCAACGTTTGCCTGTTGACGAGGAGGTCCGTCGTCTTAGGGCAGACAATGAAAGGTTGAACAGGGAGCTTGAGCTAGTCCGGGAAGAGCTCCAGGTAATTAAACGAGACATCACCGAACAGGCGGAAAACCCACACAAACAGCGTCTCGAAGCGGCGGCTGCACCGGCTCAGTTGCCAGAAGTGACCTCGCCAAATAGGTTTGAGGAGCTAAAAGCGTTCATTCTGAGAATGGTTGGTCCAATGCTGGATGCTCGTATTGAAGGGCTAGAGATGAGGCTCCCACCAGCGCCATCGATGAGACCGCCTTTGGCGGCGGACCGGAAAATTGCGACGGCTTCTGCGCCAACGCCATCTACTCCAACGCAATTGCCGGCACCGCCAGCAGTAGCGGGGGGACGGCCAGCGGCAAATCCGGAGGCAGGCAGCGCCCCGGGCGCTTCCCAGACCTGGTCCGAGGTAGTGAGTAAGGGGGAACGGAAGCGAAGACGTAGGGCAGCAGCAGCGGAGGCAGCGGCATTGGCCACGGCGGCAAATCCAGCTGCTCCCCCTCGACCCGTGGAAACTCAACCTGTTAGTACAGGGACCAGAAAGAAAAAATCCAAGCTGGCTACCCCCAACTCTTCCGCGGTTGTAGTCACTGTTTCACAAGAGGCCGAGGAACGGGGAGTAACGTATGCAAAGGTATTTGTCAAGGCCCGCCAAGAGGTCAAAATAATGGAGCTGGGAATCGATAAAGTAAAGATGCGGGTCTCACAGACCGGAGCCAGAATTATAGAGGTTCCGGGAAGTACCAGCGGAGACAAGGCGGATCTCCTAGCCGCAAAACTGAAAGTGGTTCTAGATGGTCTGGCCAATATCCACAGACCTATGAAAACGGTGGATATTAGAGTGTCAGGAATCGATGATTCGGTGGTCGAGGCCGACTTAAAAGATGCTTTGGCTGAGAAGGGGGGTTGTCCAGCGGACCACATTAAAGTTGGTACAATAAGGTTGGGTCCAGGAGGGCTGGGCACGGTTATGATTAAGTGCCCGGTGGCAGCGGCAAAGAAAGTGGTGGACTCTGGCAGACTGTTGATCGGCTGGAGTTCACCACAGATAAAAGTACTGGAGCCCTTGCCTATCCGCTGCTTCAAGTGTATGGTGCCGGGGCACATGCGACAGCGCTGTCCCTGTGAGGTAGATAGGAGTGGAAGTTGCTACCGTTGTGGAGAGATGGGGCATAAGGCCGCGGAGTGCTTGGCGCAGCCAAAGTGCATGGTGTGTACGGAGGCAAAGATGCCGGCTAACCATGTGATGGGAGGTAAAAACTGTCGGCCTCCAGTGAAACGAGCCGTACCAATCCCGGACAAAGGGACCTTGGCAACAGAGACAGGGATTCAAAAGAACCCGGGGACAGAGAAGCAGATCCCAGATGAAGGGGTTAAAATGATGGAAGAGGGGGGTCAAGCGGCCCCGCAACAAGGAAATCAGAACAGTCGAGTGCCTAATCAACCGGCTGATAAGAGAAAAAAAAACGCCCTAAGCGCAGCCCTAGGGTGCCCTCGCCCGAGAGGGATCGCTCTGTAAGCGAACTGAGTGAGGAGTTGGATTTCTCCGGCTGATCTCAACTCCGACCAACACGGAGGTCAGGGAATAGCCTATCTCGTTCCCTTATTTGGATGGCAGTTTTAATCTGCCGCGCCGCTTCCCTCCCCTCGGCTCTATAATAAAGCTGTCCGGGAGTCGCGATAATGCGTAGGATGTGGGGAATTAAGCATGTAGTACCCTAGTCTAAGGCCAAGCGGGTGGTGGGAGGTGACCCACTGCCTGCCTTGCACGGTCCTGACAGGGTGGGGAGATGGCCAAACTTGCCCGGCCATCTCCCAGTAGTGATGAGGCCTGGGTTGCCGGGCAGCCACCGGGTCACATTAGGGTGATTCCCACAAGGGCCCCCTTATGACCAGTCGGTGGCGCGTGGGCAGGTACTGAAGTTTTTTAGTGGGTATTCCCTCCTCCCGAGATCCCACCGAGCCACTTGGCTGGGTGGGATCACGGGAGGCAGTCGTGGAGGGAGCCGCAACGCTGAATGTTGCGGTCCCCTCCTGGCGAGTCCCACATACCCCCTTCCCGATCACCTACGGGAAGGGAAGCGCGTGAAGGCGTTTTTCTTCAGTATAAACAAAAAAAAAAAAAAAAAAAGGTTAGGTACATGCTCCGTGGAAACACGTAAAGCGGGTCCAGCTCCATAGCATTGTACACCCGCGCAAGTAACCCGCGCCTCAACATGCGCAAGCTACATGCATCGTGTAAAAGCACCCTTAACTGACGAAAGTACCGTGATCCTCAAAGTTCAGGGCTTGTCTGTCTTACATTGCTGCACTTTATTTGGGGTTGTTTTGAGCATATCAGCAGTTCTTGTTGCATTCCCCGCTTGATCTGCGTGTGTCAAAGTCACAGGCAATAAACGGCACATGTGACGGCGGCGCGGTCTGCCCGTCACGTGGTACCACTTCGCGCGCACTCGGGTGGAACTAAACATTTGGTGGCAGTGCTTGCTTCAGTGGATGTACAGACAGACCACCTCTATCGAAGAATCGAGGAAACAATAAAAGTTCCCAATTTTTTGCTATCTTTAATTAGTATAGAGAGTAGAACTTTAACGAGTGGCTAGAAAAAGGATGTCCGGTTTAAAGTCAATATATTCGCATTTTTAGGTTTACGGGTCTAACGAGTTATTGTGGTGCCGTAGGTAGATGTTCCTGGATTCTTTAGGTAATGTTGTTTAAAATCAACGAATTCAAAATCTAAATCAACAGTTTCACATTCTGTGGGCAGCTACAAACACAGGTAAACGTTAAAACAAGATTGAACGACAAAAAGAAAAATATGTATTTTCTTCTTATCTACGTAAGAATATAAATAATATTAAAAAAAATAAAAATCTCCTGCTTCCAAAGATTGAAATGGATCACATGCAACGACGGCATTTAAATATTTCAAAAATCAACCTCTTAATTATAACTTCAAATAACTTCTAACAAATTATGACACATCATAAAGATATGAGAAACAAAAGATAATATAAAACGCGAGTCAGATTCGTTACAGTCAAGCTGTAGTGAGCCTTGCGGCTGTGGTGATAAGGTGTTTTGATTCGGCGGTGCGCAGGCGCAGGCGAGCTGATTAGGTACGCCAGTCGCGATCATCCGCGCGTGTGGACGCGGCTTAATCAACTCTGTAAAATTGTTTATTTGTGTCTCGTTAGGATTCCTCAGTGGAAGCGAGGTAGATAGCATTTATCTTAAAAATAAGTGGGTATATAACTAGTAGTAAAGTAAGTTATACTCCTCAAAGTTATAAAAAGTCAAGTGCCCATGTTTTTCTATAATAATTTAAAAATAAAATAAAAAAGGTGCTAATAAAATTTTCGATATCCCTTTTCGTATTCGTCATTTGTCAATTGTTTTTAACTTAAAGTTAAATAAGACTTAGGTAATCAAAATGCGTGCAGACATGACATATTATTTATTTATTGATAAGGATAAAAAGTAAGTCAATTATTTATTTAATATTTCTGAGATCGAAGTTCAACTCTGTCCTGTCCGTTTGAGTTTTTATTGGCCGTCAGATTAACGAAGGTGTGCGGATATATTTGCATTCAATGTTTTATATTAAAACATTGGATTGGAATATATCATGGCTCTCACCTGCAAATAATAATTTCCATTTGAAATATAATCTTAAAATAATAAAAAAGAAGTTGGATTGCATATTTGTATGCGCTAAAGACATTGTAGGTCGTTTATTCGACGGTAAAAAGTATTCGTTAATACTCGTATGTCACGTCGTGCAAATTCAATACACCTCTACTTATTCCTAAATGCCAGTTATCTAAAAAAGTTTTTCATAAAAAGATCAAATATAGCCTCCAAAATTTTCACATCGTACTTTCAAATACAAAACTGAATAAAAAGTAGTTCCAACTTATCTCTCACGATATTCAAAAGAAAAGTCGATTCACACCGTCCTACGAGCGGCGGGGTCGGCGTGGCGGCGTGGCGGCGTGGCGTGGCGTTAATTCCGGCGTGATTAGCGCGAAAGCCTTTGTTTTGCCCCCTTTGTGCGGCGCGCAAAGTGATACGTTTATTACTAGGCGGCGCGCGGCGGGCAACTGCTGCGCGGGGGACACGCCTACTTGCTGCGTACAGAAGGGGCACCGCTTTGAAGAGTTTTTTTGGAAAAAGAGTTTGATTGCCGTTATATCCTTAAAAGTCTCAACACCATAACAATCGTTGTGTGTGAATCGTTATGTGAACAACAGATAATGTGAATGATACCTATAAAATATGATGTGTGATAAACACTGTATGTATAAAGATATATTCTTACATAAGTGTAACGTCAAAATGCAAAATTGGGCCAATCAACTTATAAGTGTCCTATAACAAAAGTGTAAATCTTGAAATAAAAAATAAAGAAAATAGTTAAGCTTATAAATCTTCTATATAGAGCCATCTGGGCGTAACTCTATTTTTGTAACTTTTCAGGGGAGCCAAAAGAAAGTTTTGTTTTAATATCACATGACGAGTACTGTGTATTTTTTTAAAAAAGCTCTTGTTTAATATAATGCATATATCTACGCACACACGAATGCTCCTATGTATCGATAGCGTAGAGTTTTTAGCAGAAAACATAGTGTTTTTAGGTAAAGTCAGGTTTTACGCCTTTGTCGCATCCAAAATTAAGACTCATAAGGACACAAAACAAATATACGCCATTGTGGTTCGAAAATTTCTGAAGTTACAGCGGCTTAATTATTTTATACGCCTTTATGCCTTTAGAAAACCACAGTTATATTATCTTATATCAGAATACATCTATATGCTTCGAAAATTCTCTGATAAAACTGACTTCTATAGCTGGACGTAATTATAAGATCAGTCTCTTTGGTTCTCATTTTTTAGACAGTCGTTTAAAAATCATTGGCGTATACTCAAAATAAGCCTATTTGCCTTAGCTGTTCCAACTATACCTATTATGTGTACCATATAGTTATGCCTAAATGTCACTGAACAGTAGTGAGTTTTGAAAGAGTGATTTAGTACTTTTTAACTAGCAAGCTTTCCAAATTTAATAAAAGTCGAAACTAATTACTGAATTGTGATGTGAGCATGTTTGCACGCACATGACATTTATTATCAGCATTTCCGTTGATCTTGAAGACACTACCCTTTCCATTATCAGGGTTCTAGTGAACACTGGCTTACAGAAAATTCTCTATGCTTTTGTCTATAGCTGGCACATGGGAGACGCTAAGACTACAAGGCTAACCAACTTACTTATTGAGAAGGCAGATGTTGCCCTACAGCGATATCCATCCGCTCAACTAGTGGTTCCGGGAGATTTGAAAAATACGTAAGCTAGCCTTGACGCCAGACATCACCCAGCTGGTCTAAGAAGCCACTAGAATACCAGACATTGACGGGCACACACCAAATTTCTTGGACCTTCTGCTGACATCAGACCCGGACCATTACTCGGTGTCGGTTTCACCTTTGGTAGCTCTGACCATTATGTGATGGAGTCGGTGTCGGTGTATTCTTCACCCGACCCAAGCTCAAAAGGCTCCCGATGGATACGGGGCGTTACAAGTCGGAAGATTGGGAAGAAATACGATGTTTTCTTGTGACTTATCCATGGCGGCAGGTATGTTTTTCTTCCAGCGATCCCTCAGCTTGCACGGATGCTGTGACCCTTCTGCTTCGTCAGGGTATGGAGTATTTTTATACCCTTCTCTAAGATGCCTCTATCTAACAAAGTTCACCCTTGGTATTATGCCAAATATAGAGATGTAGTAGCGTCGAAACATGGGGCATATCTTGCATGGGTTGATGCTCGACCCTGTATAGCTAGAAATATACGTGAAAAGAAGAAAGCCTTTAACAAAGCCGCCAAGCTCCGCATAGGGAAAACTTGTTACTTAAAAAAATCTGGCAAAATCTGTCGAGGTCAACTTCTGCTGTCCCTCAATGCCTCCTCTACGGAAACCAGACGGATCTTTGGCGCATACCGTCAAGGAAAAAGGCAGATTTATTTGCCAATTGATTTGCCAAGTGGTTCGCGTTTAGATCCTGCTAATGCTGTACCGTCGGGCTTACCAAGTTGTGGAATTTTAATGATTTTAAATCCGCATCAGAAGTACAAAAAAAGCATTGCTTGATCCATGAATAAAGCCAGTGTTCTGGATAATATACCAGCCATAGTTATTAGGACTTGCGCCCCTGAGCTAGCTCCGGTATTAACACGCCTGTACCAGATTGTCTATGGCAGTGTTTGTTTCCCAATTAAAGGTACACGAGGTTGCATCAAAGGGGTATGCGGAGCAATCTCTTATTAAACTAAGAATTGTATTAGCAAGGTTTTTTATTTTCGTATATATCATTTTTGTGGGAACGAGGGGGAGGGTACAATAAGAACTAATGGGAAACCACTGGTCTATGGCAAAGGGACAAGTTCCAAAGCCATGGAAGTTGGCTAACGTGCAACCTGTGCCTAAAAAGGGTAGTCGCGCCGACCCTTCTAATTACATGACCATTTTGGGTTTCGTAAGATAATGGAACGTGTACTGAACCATAGGCTCATATTGTATCTAAAAGCAAACGACCTACTCAGTGACCGACAATACGCGTTTCGCCAAAACTGGAGATCTTCTAGCATACGCCATCCATCGAATCCATCGAAAGGTAGGTATGGAGAGGCGCTCGCCGTTTCTTTTGACATCCCGAAAGCTTTTGACAGGGTGTAGCATTATAACCTTACTGACGAGCTTTCATCATACGGACTTCCCACCGGTTTGTGGTATTGGTATTGGTGATGGGCTCTTTTTCCGCATTTAGACTCTCATTTGGTCCGTTATACGTGAAACACAGCATTGGTGTGGCTAGTCAAGCCATCCCAGCTCCTTCCAGAAGCGCAGAAGCCTCCTGGGGCGTTCACAGGCTTCTAGGAGTGACCTCACGTCTTTGAGGATTTCTGCCCGGTGTGCGGCCAAACCCACGCACTCCAGGATCACGTGGGCGGCTGTTTCCTCTGCGTCCAGGCATCCTCTACATAGGGGACTGTCTGTCGCATTCGTGATGAATAGTTGTCGGTTTAAGGCAAGGTGACCTGTAAGTGTACCTACAACTATTCGGAGGTCAGGACGATTAAGGCTGAGCAGTCTACAGGTCAACCGCGGCGAGACTGCGGTCATCGCCAACTTGGACTGTCTACAGCTTGTTTGGTTTACCCAACGAGTATTATGTGCAGCACGAGTACGTTGTCTCACCCATGAGCGCAGTTGGCTGAACGGGAGTGGCAGAATGGGTATGGGTCCTGCCACTGTTGTAGAAGATCCCTTTCTAGCCAGCTCATCGGCGGCATCGTTCCCGTGTGATCCACTATGCCCTTTAATCCATTGTAGGATTACTTTGTTTTTGGATGCTAAGCGATCCAAAACTTGGTGGCATTCGTAAACGATACTGGAGTTGATCGTGTTGGCCTCCAGTGCTGTTAGAACGGCCATGCTGTCTGTCAGTATGCGGATGTTTAGTTCCTTCATACCTCTAGACAGTGCCGTGGTAGCGGCATTTATTATTGCAACACCTTCGCATTGAAATATCGAACTGTGTTGGCCTAATGCTTGTGATATTTTGATATTTAGGTCTTGTGAGAATACTCCAGCACCAGTACCAGTCCCCATCTTGGAACCGTCTGTATAAATTCGGACTTCATGTATGCCGGAGTAATCTCGGTCACTTTCAAATAATTGAATCTGGTATTTCTTTTCGAAAATGTATTGTTTTGGGATCCTGTCGCATGGGGCAGCGATTAGTGGCTCATGTTTCACTAAATTATTCCACAATGTGGAGTGAGGACCCTCTCGGTTGTACCACAGGCCCAGGTATTTAAGCCTTATAGCAGCCATGGAGGCTTCCTGTTGTATAAATAGGTCCAGAGGTGTTAGGTCCAGAGCTACTTCTAGGGCGGCTGTGGGGGTAGTTCGCATGCAGCCGGTTATCGCAGAACATGCCAATCTTTGGAATTTCTGCAGCTTGTTTATGACGGTGCTTTGCTCTGTTTTGGACCACCAGGCAACGGCTCCGTATGTGATTATGGGACGTATAACGGTTTTATACAGCTACATTGTTATTTTCGGTGAAAGCCCCCAGCTTTTGCCGAGTAGTCTTTTACATTGGCAAAAGATGATGGTGGCTTTGTTTAGTTTCCCTTCGAGATGTCTATTCCAAAGGAGTTTGTTGTCTAGTATCACTCCTAGATACTTGACTTCCTTGCTAAGGGCTGGTATTGAAAAGTTTAGGTAGTACAGACTGGTATTGAAAAGTTTAGGTAGTTTAAGATTGCCTAGACTTCGTTTGTTTGTGAACATAATTAATTCCGTCTTTGTTGGGTTCACTGTTAGATTGTGTGTATTGCACCACTGTTCGACGACCTTCAAAGCGGACCTCATACGGTCACATATCACACTCTCAACTCGTCCGCTGATGAGTATGGTCAGGTCGTCTGCATAGCCTACTGTGAGGAAATTGCGGTCGTTGAGCCAACTAATCAGCTCATTGACCACAATGTTCCATAAGAGAGGTGAGAGGACTCCCCCTTGGGGACATCCTTTAGCTACTACCCCTCTGGTAGTACCTTTCACAGTAAATTGTATAGCTCTATCTCTTAACATGCTGTCAATCCACCCGGCAATAGTGGGATCGACACCATGTTTAGAGAGGGCCTGGCTTATGCTGGTAAAATTGGTTTTGTCAAAGGCTCCTTCGATGTCGATGAAGGTGCCTAGTGTTGATATTTGGTGTTTGAGATTACCTTCTATATAAGAAACCACCTTATGTAGGGCAGACTCTGTTGATTTGCCTGCAGAGTAGGCATGTTGGTTTGGATTTAAGGGGTTCCTGACTAAAGCAGTGCCCCTTATCTCCTTGTCTATTAGTCTCTCCCAACACCTTTAAAAGGAATGATGTGAGGCTAATTGGTCTAAATGATTTAGGTTGAGTGTAGTCTCCTTTGCCGGGTTTAGGAATAAAGACTACTTTGACTTCCCTCCATTTCATGGGAATATAGCGGTGTGCTAGGCAGCTTCTGTAGATGGCTACGAGGTGGTCAGTGAGACCGCCGTCGCTCCACCTCATCAGCCCTGGAAAAATTCCATCTAGTCCCGCTGATTTGAAAGGGAGGAAGCTGTTGATTGCCCATCTTACTTTTTCCGGGTTGACAACCTTGTGGGCGGTGGTCCAGTCGGTTTCAGCAGGTAGATACTCATCTTTTTCTTCCCATGTTCGACTTTCCGTTATGCGGCATCCGGGGAAGTGAGTGGTCATTAACAGTTCTGAGGTATCTTGATCTGTTTTGGTATATGTTCCGTCAGGCTTTTTCAGGAAACCAAGATTGTGTGTTGGTTCGCTGCACAGGATGTTTTTCACTCTGTTAGCCTCGTTGTTGGTTTCAATGTTGGTGCAGTAGCGTCTCCAGCATTCTCTTTTATTAAGGCGAATACGCTTCCTGTAGTCGTATTGGGCTTGCTTGTATGCGTCCCAATGGTGCGGTTCCCGAGAGTTCTTTGCTTTGTTGAACAACTTTCTTACCTTGCGGCGTAGTTTCTCCAAGTCAGGTCCCCACCAGTGACACTTGTTGCCTGGCCGGGAGCTGGGAGTAGAAAGTGGGCATGTTTCTTCAAAGCTAGTGGTTAGTGTTGTTGTTATGCGATCAACATGGTTATCAATATCCGCTTTTACCGCGTGAGTTGTGGGTGTGTCCAGACACCTTAGCTTCTCTGCGGTCAGAAGCTCATACTTACGTCGGTCCATCTTACGTGGATTACGTCTGGGCTTGGGCGGTGTGAGAGTCGTATTTAGGTTGTACTTGACCCAGCGATGATCGGCGCACGACGCCTCGTCCGATACATGCCAATCGGAGATGTGATGAGACGCGTGTTCGCTCGCCAGAGTAAGGTCAATGATTGTCTGGGCTCGTGATGTTACGAAAGTCGGTTCAGAGCCCCTGTTGATTAGGTTCATATTAGTCGCGAGTAAAAAAGAAACGAAATCCTCACCTCGCGTGTTGTTTTCCTTGCTGCCCCATAGCACATGGTGTGCGTTGGAGTCAACTGAGATGATCAGCTCCAGTCCCTCGCGCTCGCAGTGTTGCACCAGCGCGGCCAGTTCGGGGGTGGGGATATCCGCGTCGCCCGGCAGGTAGGCGGACGCAATCACCACGTCCGGTAGGCCTGGGGAGGGGTCATTTCGGAGCCTGATGGTAGTCAGGTCTCTGGAACAGAACTCGGTCATTAAGGTTGTGTTTGCGTGTTTAGGTGTAAAGATACATGTACGCGGGTTGTCAGCGGTGGTGTCTAGGAGTAGCTTACCTCCGATGTTGCTTAGACCGCATATTCTGCCCTTCCTAATCCACGGCTCCTGGATTAGGGCTACGGTCTTGGGATTGACCTCCAGCATTCTGCGTAGGTTAGCCGTTGCGGTCTGGCTATGCTGGAGGTTGGTTTGGAGGACGGGGAGGTTATTGCTGGGGGGTGCTGGCAGCGCCATCGTCGCTGTCTAGCAAAACCTCCTCGTCAACGTCACTATCGCCGCTCTCCTCTTCGTCATCCATAGGGGCATCCCCCTTACCCTCCTCCTGGGGGACTGCCCCGGGGTCCCCTTTGGGCGGATCAGCGACGTTGGTGGTTTGTGGTGGTGGCGGTTGTGGGGTGTTCGGTTGTGCGGTGTGGTGTGCTGTGCCGCTGCCTAGGTCACTAGTGACCTCCCCAGGTGTATTGGGGTTCGGCGGGGGCGTGCTCGTGTTATCAAGGAAGCGGGCGTAGATGTTACCCAGCTTGTAGTAAACTCTACGCTCGCTTGCCTTGAGTTTCTCGGCGTCTTCCTCTGGGACTCCAAGCACGAGGAACAGGCATTGTTTATCCTCCTGCTCCTCGGCGTGGTAGACGGCCCAGTTGGAGACGTCGAGATGGGTGTTCTGGCACGTGAGGCGCATGCGTACCCGGTCTAGTGTGTCGTCCGGTCCGTATTGTGGCACCAAGAGCCCCGTTTTAACGCGCTTGGGGATATCTCGTTGTCGCTTGACAACCAGCTTGGTGCCAGGACGTGGTGAGCCAATTCTCGCAGTGGTGCGATGGAGCCACTGGAGCGAGAAGTCGTCTTTGCACCAGAATCTAAGGACGCCTTCACTATAGAAGGCGTTCGCCTTAAACGCTGGTCCGACATATGGATGGCTTGACGATCTCGGAGCAAAAATCTCCTCGTCCAACAAACCATCCACCTGCCTCTTGACGACTTCAGCCTGCTCCTTGGTGAGGTCATGGTATGGCTCCACCATGATCGCGACGCTGAGATCTGACTTCAAAGCGTCGGCGTATGCGATGGAGCTGGTGGTGGTGGGATGAGGTTTAATGCGCTTGCCGCCACCTCCCGGAGTGAAGGAATCGTCGGGACGATTCCTCTTTACGGGCTTGGCGGGCGTAGCGATGTCCCCTTTGCCACGATGTCCCCGCCTGACCGGTTTACGACGCTCAGGTGCGTTAGCGGCAGCTGGCTTCGTGGCAGCAGATGGTGCCCCTTTAGGAGCAGCTTTCTCCTCAGCAGGACTGTTATCCACGTGAGGAGTCCGCGCATCACTGTTTGGGGCGTCGTGGGGCTTTGCAGCCCCTTCGGAAGCTTCACGCGACCTACTTCCATCCGCGGCCAGTCGCCGTGCCTTCTTCGCTTCCCTCCGGGCTTCCGCCCGTTTGGCTTTGCGTGGTTGGTCAGGCGGGTTGGGTGCTTGTTTGGGCTTCCTCTTCTTAACGACTACTTCGCTCCAACCGGATTCCTCCTGTTGGGGTTCCATAGTCGTTGGCAATTCTGCCTTCAGAGAGGAGAGGTCCAAACTGTGACTTACTGGCGGCGCTGCACTCGGGTTATGCACCTGAGGAGCTGCCGGTATGTTGTGTGGCGCTGCACTCGGGTTATGCACCTGAGGAGCTGCCGGTATGTTGTGTGGCGCTGCACTCGGGTTATGCACCTGAGGAGCTGCCCGTGTGTTGTGTGGCGCGACACTCTGGTTATTCACCTGAAGTGCAGCCTGGGTGCTGGGCGCGCCGCCTTGGTTTACACCTTGGGGTGCAGCCTTGGATTGTTGTTTTTTGTTTTTCGAGAAGGTTTGTGAGAGGAGGACTTCCTGAGAGATTGGTCGATTCGAGTTGTCATTGATGGATGCTCGTCCGATTAGTTGGCTATCAATGGCGGAGTCCCTCAGGGATCTGTACTCTACTCTCTGCAACGCTGTTCCTGCTAATACCCGGTATTTTGGGGTACGCAGATGAGACAGCACCGTTGTAGAGAGCTATGCTCAAGCCGGTGTAGAAGGTCTAGTGTCTTAGGAAGGCGATGGTCAGACGCATGAACCTGTCATTACAGGTAGTCTCCGAGTGGGGCGATGCTAATCTGGTCACTGGTCAGGTTCAATCCATCAACAACCCAGGTGTGTCTCTGTTTTTTGCTAAAATTAGTGATTTCGACTTGGCTCCTATTTTCCGAGGTGTATCCGTGCTGATTACAAACCAACTAGAGCTTTTCGTAATGTCATTGACTCCAACACTCAATATTGACTCTTTCATTGAGAATAAAGCACAGTTGTCTAAACAGTTTGACATTCTGGCATAGGTGAAAAAGTACTTCACGCCGGAACAGCTGCTCAATATATACCAAGCGCAAGTTCGATAGCGGGGTACTTACTGCTCTCATCTTTTGGATGGCTCTGTCAAATGCCAGCTCCAGACGCTTGAATCCATTAAGCAGAGGGCCAAGAAGCTCATCGGCAATGACAATATTTTCTGTAATAAGCTCAAAATCCTCGAGCATAGACGTAAGGTTGCAAGTTTATCGGTTTTTTATCGGAATGGCACAACCAAACTCTGCCATCTCCCTTCTTCCATCGGACAACCAGAAGACGTACGAATCACGTTTTTGGTGGATATTCCAAAGACTCGCACTAAGCGTTTTGATTAAAATTTTATCATCCGTACCGCTAGAAAGTGGAACTCCTTGCTTGAGTCTGTGTTTCCCGTTTATTTTGTAAAAAACCCTACAATTTTCACTAAATAACATCTCTTATAACCGGTAAAAAACGCCCATGCTGCGATCTTGTCAACAAATGGCAAAAAATAACAAAACAATGACTCTGTCCTTGTTACTCATCCATCATCCAGCGTGCGAAGTATTCCCATCTCTTTTTCTCTTCATTACTTGCGAGCGATAAAGGCGTATGACGAAATATGTCTACACAGAATTACATGTGGGTCCAGCGTCATTTAGGCGTCATATGACATAGGTCTAGTTGACTGAATTAGGTAGTATAGTGTCCAAATGCCAAAACGACTGATGTATAGTTAAGCTCACCTAGCTCGCACTACAACATATACATAAGCCCTTATAGACTGATGTAATTTTATAACTATAGATCGTACAAAAAAACGGGTAAGATGCACTTGTAGCTAAGAAAAATCGTAGATTAATGGATCAAAAAACCTATTTTGGCCTTATCCAGACTTACGCCCAGATGGCTCTATATGGAAGAAATAAGGACTTAAATTTAAGATTTAAAGTATAATTTTGGTAACAGAAATAAATATATTGTTTACATATTTGTTCGTATTATAATAGGTTGTCCAGTGGACATTTCAGCAATTTCATACAAATAGAAGGTACGTCGACGTCTCTTGGACAACCGTTCAATACGAACAAATATGTAAACACCATAATTATTTCTATTACCAAAATGATACTTAATGTATTACATTCCCAAACCATTTTTTTAAGTTAATTGATATTTATTTTCAAGGAAATATACTTTTATGTTTGTGGACAAGAAAACTGATAGGACAATAAAAAGTAGATTGATTAGATCTATAGAGTAGGTACTTAATTGTTTGGTAGTTAAATTATCATTTGAGGGTTTGGCGACACCCATGAACCGTACTAGAACTTACTAAAATTTTTCAAACTCTCCAGTATTAGGCAGAATACTTTTCGAATATTATATTGGTAGTTTTATAAACTTTCTTTTCTTCTTTGCCCCTCGGTAACTCTGAGTCATTCGCACTAATAAGCCTTAACGTTCAGCAAATAATTGAGTAATCTCAATAATAGCGGTGATGGAGCGCGGTTCGAGCCCCGCCCGAGTAACAGGGAGCCGTATTTGCCTTCGCACCTGTACGTCACGCTCTGTGAAGGTAAATAATTTGGAAATATTACAACCTAGTGTCAGCCATTGTTAGATTTAATTAGATAAATATATGCCCGCACCGACGGCTGTTTTAGAAACTCTTTGATGATTGGATGACTTGGTCTTTGTGTAGCGGTATCACTGTGTATTATTATGAAAATTTGGGTATCATTAGGTGAATGTTACTCTGTTATTTGAATTTACTTTCCACTGAATCTTATGAAAGTATTTGGATGTTTTGAGCGCTGTGATCCTTTGAGTTTTAAACCCTTTTTGGGTCTATTTATTTCTGAAGAAAGTTCATTACGTAAACAAGGACGTCACTTGCAATATTCTAAAGCAAACAGAATATCGATTTCTGTTTATCCGTCAAAAAGATTATCTTTGAAAGTGAAAACAGCGATGACAATAGTCACAAAGGCGGTTATTAAGCAGAATAATGTCGCAAGTGGGCCCCAGCCCCAGCAGTGGGCCACCCACGCGCTAATTACCGAGACAGATGTCACGACGAAAGCGAATGTTTGCGAAAAAAAACCTCGTTGGAGACATCAAAACTAAGCGCCGCCAGATTAAGCGAAACTCGGGATTTACTCCGCTACACAGCAAACAATTAAAAGCTCTATCCCTAAATCTGAAAGTTTACACTTCTCTAAATCTGCATTTATTCATTGGGGATTCGTCAACAGCTTATTGCGTCTTCAAAACCAGAAAAGTTTCTACATTTAAAGGTATAAAGTTCAAAATTGGCTATAATTCAGTTTAAAAACCGCACGCATAGGCAAGTGTGCAAAAAGTTGTCAATAGAAAATACGTCAAAGGACAATGCGAGTTATTTATTCATAGAGGATTATCTTGGGGACTCATTCTTGGCGGCGAGAGGCCATCGTCTGGCAACACCGGGCTGATCGCCTTATTCGGCCTTTGATAATCCTTCATGGATGATCTCGTTTGAGGCTCGGCTTTGTTCAGCTGCAAATTGTCCACGCTATGCTGATTGTTGAGCAGTTTATTATGGTAAATAACCACTTGAGATTGAAGACCACCATGAAAAAGATGAAAAGTTTGTGCCATTTGGCTCGTGATTCATGGCTTCCCTTAGTCCACTACTGGTGGATATTGGGAAATAAAGTATGGACGGTCTATTCCCGTTGTACGCCACTGGGGGATATCGGGAAGAAATGTACCTATAGAAAAACAACTTGAAAAAAAAGGTGGAGGACGGAAATAGACCTGACTTATTGATCGATAGGTGTCCACCTTGTATGCTTGATCTTAAAATGTTTTACCGTGTCGTCTGAATGTAATAAGCATTATGAGAGTTACTGAAGTTAGTTATTAATTTTCTACTAAAAGAATTTTGCCAATTTAATTGCAAATGAAAGCTTTTTATTTAAAACCAACGATCTGTTCTATTATTGATGTCATTGAATATCTAAGAATAATCTATGTAAATTTATCTGTAAAGACCAAAAAAATCTCATGTAGGGATTTAGCATTATTTTTCTTCCATTATACATATTTGGGTTCGCTTAAGTTTTCCCCCATAGACTTAGAAAAACTTTCGCTGCGCTGTTTTTCCAGTTCGTTTTGGTGATTTAATAAATTGATTCCCTAATCGATGAACGATGATCTCTAGACCGAAATCGTTGAGCGATAAAGAAGATTAGTTGAGTAATTGCGACTGTAAATGATAATAAATATAACAAACGACCAACTCCGCTCCTTCGAACCAATATTGAGATATAAATCTCGCTCGTGGCGTGCCTGAGGTGACCAATTTAAAAAAGTTTTTTTAAGTCTCAAGAAAATTCTCTTGCACTCAATAATTTTCCCTTTCACTCGTTAGAAATCTTTTATTATTCGGAATGTGAAACATAGTTTCTAAAAGTGAATATCATTTTAAAAATAATTTGAATTTCATTTCTGCCAAAAATAATCATCAAAAGAAATATAATCAAAGAGTTCTCAAATAAACGATGCATCAAATGAATAGTAGGCATCATATGGTTAAAATCCAGTTAAACGAGGCGTTCCGAAGGTGTCATAATTGGTGTGGTGGTTGTCCTGGAGTTGGTGGCGGCATGGTCACCGCGGGCGGCAGATCAAAGGGCCGCAGCATCATTACGATAATCGCGCGCGGCGTGTCGCGCCGCGTTAGTGTCGCCTTGTGTTGGTGGACTTAACGCCTGCTTAGGGTGCCCCCACACCAGACCCTCATATAGGTTGCAGTCGCAAAAGTAATATAAAGTTGCAGTTAAAATAACAGGAATTAAACGCGTACGTATCTAATGATAGATATTTTCACACCTACCTATTTTTCCAACGCAACGCGAAAGTTTAAATGTGTATATTCTACTTAATATTATAAACGAGCTTCCGACTGCGTCTTCGGCCGCGTAAAACAGTAGAAAATTTTATACCTCAATTTGGTTGTATTTGCAAAATGAAATCGGCAAATTTCTAGAATATTAATGCTAATGATTGTTTCATGCATCATGGTTAATTAGTCCACCGTGATAACAAATATTAAAGTAAGCTAAACTTAATAATAATTAACTCAAATAAAGAACGAGGATAAGTACGAAGTTCGATTGGTAATTCCCATAATCCAACGTTAACCTAAATGGCTAATTAAATTAAATCAACTTTAAATATATTAAATTGCGACTAGAAAAAACTTTTCATTGCGTTAAAAACGTTAGTTACCTACAATACCAATTACCATACCTAACTCCAAAAAAGTGCATGTCAAAAAAAAGTCTGACCGTGCTTGTCGTGCCTTATTCAGGCTGTCGGTTTTATAAAACTGTTCTTTATGCGTTTTATCGAGATTGAAATTAAGATGTTATAATGTGTTAGTGGATGCCGGCCGGATTAGCTCGCGGGAACTCGTTCTGTCGGTGCGTTTTCACCACTGAGTTGCCGTGGCTTCCTGTGTTCATAAAATTTTATTACACCGTTCATAGATTCGAATGGATGGACATGTTTTTTCACGCTGTTTCCTATTTATTGGGCTGTTTGGAAGCTAATGTGGCTGTTAGGAGAGGGAAAGTGATCGTTGTATAAATTAGTCAATTTAGATGGAAGGCGAAGACTTGAAAAATGTATTTGATTGAACGATATGGTTCATTATACATAAATAGTAAATTACTATCCCCGTCAATTGGTAATGCGCTGGAACCTTGTCAAATTAACATACACATCAACGCGGTATGCAGATGACGCAACTAAAAATGACAAAAAACAGTAAAATTGTAATAGGTAATATAATATATTAATTATTGAATTCTTATTTTCAATAAGAAAGGGCCTAGGTATATGAAAAAAATATAATTGTTTTTCGTTTTTGCGGTTAAAATCATGGCCGCCAGGCGCATTACCAATTGACGCGGATAGTATATTATTTCATCTCATTAATTATTTCACTTGCTTAAATGTTTATCGTACATTGCTTGTAAATGTTACGTTACGTTACGATACAAGTTTTAAGTAGGGTTGCCAACTATACTGTTAAAAACAGTATTATACTGTTTTTCACTGCATTATACTTTTTACTGTTGAACAAACAAAAAGTATACAAAAATACTGTTTTCAGCAAGCGACACTGGTATAAATAGATCTGTTTAAAAAGTAAACGCCCAAACTACGTTATAGGCGCGCGGTGCAGCGCAGACCTCGTTTCTTAGATGATCGAAGATATTGAGGCTCTTTCAAAAACGACACAAAATTGATGAGTTGTGCTAGAAACACTAAGAAATATTTATTTAAAACAATTAAAATATAAACTACTGTTCTTTTTTTCTAAAATACTGTTTATTTTTCTTTTCCGACCTTAATATACTTTTTATTTTGTAAAAAAAGTTGGCAACCCTAGTTTTAAGTGAGTTTTAAAATGACGTGAAAAAAAGCCGTATCAACAGATAATATCACGATCACGATGGCACAGACATCCCATTTAAACTTAAAATAATATTTTCGAAAATAAGTTAATTCTCTGGTTCTAGCTGTAATCTCAAAAACATTAGTTTATTTAGTTAGGTAAAACTTTCCCATTTTGGCAAAACTTAAACTCCACCTTATTTATTGCTCAAAGGGGTGAAGTGAACAGAACCACCATGAAAAAAATTCACCGTTTCCTCATATTTTGACATTGTTATTAAAATGACATACGACAATTTGACATTCAAAACGAAAAGAGACAATAGACCGACCCATATCAGTGCACGGGACTCGAACCGCGTCTAAACGGCCATAATGAAGTTATCTGCAACTCACACGCACGCCGCTAATGTGCGGCCCTGCTCGTCCGCGCGGAAGTCAAAATCATTGTCACCCTTGTCTATTTTATGCACACGATTTTGAACTTTATAATTATGATGTTAGAGTTGATTTAGGTTGTTGGTTTTTAAGTTTGTGATGTCACTTATAGTTTTTATTGTCAAATAAGTTTGGCTTTGTATTGAATAAAAGCGCGGGACCGTAAGAAATTAGCTCGCATTGATGGCGGCGTTGTGTGAGTGACACTGCGCACGTCAGGGGATGAATATTTTTTGAATGCGATAAAAAGTAAATGTGTGTAATAATATTTGATGGTGGGAAATATGCGTTATTTTTTCTGGTTGGACGGCCCTGCTTTAGTTTGACTTTGCAAAGCTAGACGCGTTTAAATTCTCGTAAACAGTAATTTACCAGTGCAGCGAAAATTTTTCCAAGTCTATGAATTTACCCGTAGAAAAATAAACTTAGTAAATTGTAAAATGAAAGTCTTTAAGTATACTTACAGGGTGTCCCAAAACTTTGCCACACGAAGGGTAAGTAAGAAATTTTGCTGAAATTGTTTTTTTTTTCTCTTTATTTAGGACAGTCAAACAGTCACACATTTATACTTTGATTTATTTCATTTTGATTTAAAAACTAATTGGAACTGCATTCAAAGATTTTTGAAAAATCGCCTGCTTTAACCAAGATTCAATATTTTGTGAAATGCCTTTGATACAGAACCTATTTCAAGCCGATTTTGTATTTTTTATAACGAAATACACGTATACATATTATAATATTATTTCACTTCCATTTTGTGTCTTTGGATAGAAATATATAAGAAATTAAGATTTAAAGCGTGATTTGTATCAAAAATATTTAAAAATTCTCTATAAATATTAGTGGGTGCACAATTAATGGTGTCACGGCATTAAGCGCGCCTTAATTGAGTTAACATTCACGTCGACACTTTGATGCGCCCGCGCCGCCGTACCGGACTACCTTGCGCCCGCGACTTTCTCGGTAACAATGTAAGTCCTTACTAATATTATTTATGCGAAAGTTCGTTTGTTTGTTTGTTACGCCTTCAAGTCTTAACAACTGAACCGATCATCATGAAAGGATTATGCCGATTTTATTATACAAGCTAGGCCATGATGCGCTTTGATGAAATTACCAAAATACAATAGTAATTTTATAGTGATTGCGTGGGAAGAATATCATTAAAATATAATGCGGGAAAAAAGAGAAATCTCAATCTCAAGGAGGTGTTTGGGGTTATAATTGTTTGAGTTTTTCCTATTATATGACATTTTGTTATCTACCCCTTTTTGACATGACATCAGTCTGTCACATATATGTATGGTTAATGCGCATCATGGCTCAAAATGCGGCATGATCCTTTACATACACGTTGCCATAGAGGTACAGAAAAGGATAGCAAAAAGACTTTCTACGCAGATGAAGTCGCGGGCGGCCGCTAATGTACCATGGGCAACAGCGTCGCTTAACCACTGCTAAGGTTAAAATCGCTTGCACGTCGCGCCAGCTGTCACATACGTTTAGTTCGTGCAGGGGCGATACGCGCGCACACGAATTTTGTTGCAAACTGGTTAAGCGACGCTGTTGCCCATAGTACATTCATGAAATATGAATAACTACGACCAATAACATGTATGAACAATGACAATTCCTATGTGGCTATGAGATGTGTTTTTTTTAAGTAAGTATGGATTATTATTGCGGCAGAACAAATTATACAGGGTCATTTTGTTATTACCATCCAAATTTTAAGGGTGTGTTTAGTCCATGAAATTGAATGACTTTCTCAAAAAAATAAACTTTCTCAAAAAAAAAGACCACTAAATTTTGGTCATCCCATACTAAATTGATCACGTGACCTCTTTGATTTGTATGGATAGTTGATTTTTTTACATCTTTGGCCCTGTGTTCCTCAGAGAAAGTTGTTCAGTTTCATGGGCTAATTGATCCTTAAAATTTGGATGGTGAATATAAAATGACCCTGTATGTAGATACAAAGCCAAGTAACAATAAAAAAATAATTGGGGGATAAATATTCAAAGCGGGGTATATAATGTGCAATGTTACCTAGTTACCTACTACATAGTTAGGTATTACTTTTTTGACATTAATTGAAATATACAAGTCGTTTTAAAATTACACTTACAGACAGACGGTGCGATTTAATTTCATGAGAATCGCGTGACAAGAGACCGTTTCCAAGATAATTTATTTTGTAGCTGGGTGTTAATGGAAATAGAACATTGCTTTATAAAGAGCGCCCTTGATTGGCGATCAAAATTAATTGTCTTAAGCAGTTTAGATCATTTTTCTATGTAAATTTGAACTTTTATTTAAAAGCTTTATTAGGAACATTGTGATGAACTTAAGTAGTACAATTAGTACTATTTTAATTAATTTTTATAACTTATTAACTATTTATTTTGCTATAGAAAGAAATGGTACGAATTATGTATTCGGTGACATCCAAAACACCAAAGCAGCGAAAGAAATCTAGACTTCTGTAATTATAAATTCAAATTAATTAATTATTTGAACAAAATTAGAGCGTCTTGTGAAAAAATTAGAGTGTATCGGTGGCGAAGTGTGATGTATATGTAAATAGAAGATACGGTCGGCCATTATAACAGCGTATTGATGGGTTTGAGCAATCCAATAAATATTAATGGTCCTTTTCAATTAATGGCCAGGTCAGTGGAGAGTGCCGGGTTCGATGCTAAAAGCTTTATATGAATATTCATGGACGCTACTGTTTACTGCTATCACTGAGTTTGTGCATAAAATTAATGATTAGGTATGAGTTGTGTGAAGCTTGGACATAAGGTTCGGCCAATGTATGACACAGAGGTCCCTAATTAAATTCCCTTTAATTGTTGTTATACAAAATAACACAACACCTAGAAAAATATCACTAGAGCTACTCAATACGAACATCTCTCTGTTCAACACAAACTCTCTCTGTTCAACACAAACTCTCTCTGTTCAACACTTAGGCTCGTAAGTATTATATAATCAAACTTAAATTCAAATCTCTGCTTGAGTACAGTTAGAAAGGGATGGCGCTATATGTGATGAATAGCACCATCCCCTTCTAACTGTACTCGAGGAGAGATTTGAGTTTGATTCTATAATACGAGCCTTAGAGCAACGCGGCTTCCGTACCGGAGGAAGCCGCATTGCTCTAAGGTTCAACACAGCAAATAATTCATTATTGTTTGCTATTAATGACAGATCTTCTCTTTTATTTGGCTATTAAAATTCTAAAACATAACTCCCTTTTTATAAGATTTTGAAAGACTCTTATTATGTAATTATAAACATTTTGTTACCAGATTTTTAAAATTTTAATGTATATAAAAGTACTTAACTGTATTAATTATTGTGTTGTAAGTACTGTATATTATTTTTTAGGAGTGCCGTATGCGGTTGCACTAACTTCCTCAAATATCTTTAAAAACAAAATTTTAAACTGCTGGGTTTTCAGGTTGTACACTACGGCATTTCTCTTACTGTATAAGTAGCTAGTTATTTTTGGTTCATTATTGTTCTGGATAAGTACCTATATAATTTTGGTAATTTTTGTCCATCAAGCGAGAGAAGCTACTATAAGTATTCATCGTGTATTGCCTAGTTTTTAAACTCCGCTATTCAAGAACATAAATCTCATAATTTTATATTTTTTTCACAATCAGATCGATCAAACCCGACAGGGTACAGTCGTGTGACATTATGAGCTGTAAACATGTGTGCAAACACGGCTGGGGTACAGTCGGCGACAGCGGGACTTTATAGAGAATGGGGAATATGGTTACAATAGTGTCTAATGGAGTGGGCTACGACATAAGCTGAAGCAGGAATGTTTTTCTCAAATCTGCCAATAAATAAATCTCGGACTTCCAAAAGACGTCAAAGACGCTGCATAATTGAAACTGTGTTTTGTCCATCAGCCTTTTTTGATGTCCCCACTGCTGGGGCACAGGCCTTCCTTATGGGTGGTAAGGAGGATGGGCCATAACCCACCACGCGGGCCCAGTGCGGATTGGTGGGTGTTAACGACTGCAAATGCAGCCGGGACCAACGGCTTAACGTGCCTTCCGAAGCACGGAGGAGCTCGAGATAATAAATTTTTGGTCACCCATCCCATGACCGACCCTTGCGAACGTTGCTTAACTTCCGCAATCGCTGGGCCAAGCGCTAAACCACTGCGCCACCGAGCTCCTCTGCGTTTTAAACTGTGTTTTAAAGTGTGACAAATTATAAAAGATTCATTTAGTTAATCTCTAAGCCGGATTTTGCCAAAAGCGGACTTGGCCCAAAAAGTTTCATAAGTTTGTCAGTAAGCTTCATATCTTATTCGCAATGTAGATTTTACCATCAAAATACACAAGTAAATTCCACCTCTTATTATTTCTTATACTTAAACACGCTGTTTTATGTTACAATCGCTATTTGTTATGGATTACGCCGGCTTCAAACGGCGCCGCGTGATCTCGTACAACATTTATAAATATTTGTCGGTATTATTCTAACGGAGGGGGGCATCTCATGTACCTCACTTACGAATGAATTATAAAACCAGTAACTACTGTTTAATATGACGTCTAATTTACAAATTCATTCTACTGGCCCATGGAAGAAAGATACAGTTGCTTGCTTGATGAAACCACAGTTTAACAAATTCTTTGAAACTTTATTTTATACGTGCGCATGTACTTGTGAAAAGAAATGTGTCTTTTTCCGGAACATCAAATAATATAATAAAGATATACTGGCCAGCTAAGAAAACCGGTCACCCACCACGTTATTTTCATACAAATATCAAGAAACGTGCTCACTTCAGTCTTATTGATTAGAAAATCAAACCGTACTTTGACCAGTCATGTTTAGTAAAATAGTAACAATAATAAAAGATTGGCATTAAAAAAACAGCCAATCAATTATAACTATTTATTATATTAATCAGTCAATTACTTGGATAAGTTATTTAATTTTAAATACAAAATGACACATCGCAAGTGTTTTATCTGTTGTTTGTTACAAGACATTATCATTTTATTGAATTCAACAAACGCCGGATATTACATTTTATTAATGTACTCATAAAGTTTGATTATATTTAATATGATAAGTATGATAACAACAACTCCGTTTACAAAAAATAACAAAAAATAATTTTGTACTTATCCGGTTTCCGCCTATGTCCTCTTACAAAAGCTGCTTCATATCTGATGCCCTCTTCGAACCTTTTATCAACCACAAAAATAAGAGGACAGTTATCAGAGGTTAGGCACATCATGGATTTTTCTACTGAATCACATTTAAATAATTTACCTATACTTTTCATCGAAGTGACTATTGTCGTCGTAAAGTCGGCACAAGTCCTAAAACAACGAAATCTAACAAACATAATAAGCATTTATTTAATAATATATTTCTGTCTATGATTTCGCATAGTTTTTATAATATAAGTAGATGATAGTTAGACTTTGCTCGTAAATATGGAAAATAATATCAATTTCATTAAAAGATAATTTATAATCAGACGCAAAGCAAATCAATTTGTGGATATTATCAAATCTTAATCTTGTTTAATAACAATAAAAGAAAACAAGTTACTGGAAAAGTTGATTTAATAACATTTTTATCTATTGACTTACTTTAGAAAACATTCGTTTATCGAGTGACTGATTCTAATTTGAATTTCTTGAAGCTTTGTTTCTGTGAGAAGTCAATTCTAAAACTGACAAAACAAATCGCAATAGTGCTGTACTCAGAGCACATCTGTATGATCGACATAACACAACTACATTTGATAGAGTTCAAACTAGATCTAAATTCAGCCACATTAAATTCTGTCACAACAAAATCCTATAACGAACGGCTTGTCCAAATTATTCACGGTCGCGGCCATTAAAAAACGAGTCCATGTTTTTACATTTTTCGTTACGCACTTTTGTTACGAAATACGCGCGGGTTACAATGCGTACGCGCAGGGGCGCCAAAAATATGGCCGCCAACAAATCATATTTCAAAACGGGTGAAATCTTTTGTTAATAATGAAATAAAAATAATTCAAAGTGTAACGATGGTGTGGTGGGGTGGCTGCCATGTTGGCGACACAGCCAGCGTGACGGACGGGCGCACACAGCCTCACTTTATATGTGTAATTTATTTTTTGGATACGAAACAAACAAAGATTTTGTATGGGGTTTAGCGATTACAGGGTATACAAGCGAATGTTTGGAGTTTAGAGTCCATTTGATATGCTACAAGAAAAGAGATGTTTTGTTACGAACCAGTAGAATATTTATAAACATAATTTCCTTTTCAACCAATGCAATCATTTTTGTTAAATTTTGTTTTTTAGGGTTCCGTACCCAAAGGGTAAAAACGGGACCCTATTACTAAGACTTCGCTGTCCGTCTGTCTGTCTGTCTGTCTGTCTGTCACCAGGCTGTATCTCATGAACCGTGATAGCTAGACAGTTGAAATTTTCACAGATGATGTATTTCTGTTGCCTCTATAACAACAAATACTAAAAACAGAATAAAATAAATATTTTAGGGGGGCTCCCATACAACAAACGTGATTTTTTGCAGTTTTTTGGTACGGAACCCTTCGTGCGCGAGTCCGACTCGCACTTGGCCGGGTTTTATTTTGTTTCATTTTCTCGAGTCTTATTCTACAGGTGATAGCTAAATACCAGCGTTTTGCTTTATCATCGTGGCAAAGATGCTGGGCTTTTGCCAATTTGCTTATAATTTTTGTCCATGATGCGCATGTGTGTTTGTGATGCAAAACGATTATCTACCTAAGTAGGTAAGGTATCTATCTAACTAAATATAATATTCTTATAATCATCGAAACTTTTGCCATTTGAAGTTTATTGTTTTTCTTCTACAGAAAAATCAATATACCATGAGGCCGATGTTAGGCACATTATTATGAAAAAATACTCATCATAATATTATAAGTCTACTAGCGGCCGCCCGCGGTTTCACCCGCGTGGATCCCGTTCCCGTGGAAATATCGGGATAAAAAGTATTATATGTTTTATCTACTATCTGGGGGCTAATTGTCTAATTTCAAAAATCTATCGCAATCGCTTTCATTTGACAGATGGATGTGACACATTTCTGCATTTCTTTGGTAAGTTTTTATTTGCGCCAAAAAGAAGCTTCAATGTGTTACATCCTGAAAGCGATTGCGATAGATTTTGAAATTATACAATAGAGAGGCAGATCCGTTCTATAGTTTTTGCGTGATTGAGGAACAAACATCCAAACATACAAACCCAACAAACTTTCACATTTATATATTAGTAGGATAGTACTTAGAATACAAAGTTTTTTTCTTAAATAAAACTTGTGAAGCTTAAGCTTTTGGCTTATGCTTTTGGTAACAATGATCCAAAAATAGTTGTTAGGACAAGTGTTTGTGGTTTGAGACAGTTTATTTAACGTTTTAATTCCTCCAAGATTACCGGGATGCCGCCGCGGCGGGGCCACGTTGTTTGTTGTTGTCCCGGTTTGGAACTAACTAATGACCCGGCTCCTGGATTACCAGGATCACGTGTTTGGCGACCATCACAGCGGCATCTCGATACTTTAGACAAGTGGGAAACAATAAAACAAATAGGGAGCTTTTAAAATAATACAAATTATTAACAAAATATATGGTTATTGCTTGAATTTCGAACTAAACATTTTACCCCTAAGTATCGCTTAATCCCTACTAATATCATAAATGCGAAAGGAACTCTGTCTGTTACGCTTTCACGCCTAAATTACTGAACCGATTTTGATGAAATTTGGTACATAAATAGATGGGACTTTGGGAAAGGACATAGGCTTTTTATCCCATTGTTGGGCACGGGTCTCCGCCCGCACGATATAACATGTAGTCCATGCGAGCAAAGCTGCGGGCGGAAAGCCTATTTCATAAAAGTCTGATGCAAGCAAGAATTAAAAATCGTGGTACGAGAATATACCAACTTTTACCAAAATTAATATAGGAATACAATAAGCCAAGTTTCTTCAAAATTAATAATATTTATTTTATATCATAATTTTACGGAAAATATTTTATTTCACAACAGCTGTAATCAATTTCGGATACAAATGGCAAAATTCTCATTTTTTCAATGAAAAAAAAGTGTTGATAATTTCCAAATGTTTCAATCTCTCGGCGCGGAGATGATGGCCGTGCGGTACTAGCTTTATTGCTGCTAAAACATAATTTATAACGATCGGACACAAAGGAGCCGCTCAGGTAGTGAGTGACAACCCTTGCGCAAAAAACGAACTGATTTATCGACTCAAAACCAACATCATTTCCTACACAAACTAGATTTTCAGCCCTATGGTTCGAACAATAGAGTCGCGATTTAAATAGAATTGGATTATTTTTGTTGTAATATTTGACTTTATTTATCTATTATTAGGGGTTTTGTATCGCTCCCACAGTTTATGTGCAACGGATGCATGCCGAATGCGACATCTCAATTTGCCCATATTGTCTGCTAACAAAGCCATCCCTGTTGAATAAATCATAGTAATTCCGCAACCCCCAGCAAAACAATCGCATTACACGTCATACATTTACCGCTGCATTGATTTATCTCTTTCGAGTGTACTAAGTGAGACGGCAATGAATGCGCAAGCGCTTGTTCATCGTCATAAAGTTAGGGTTGGCATGCGGAAATAGAGTAATGGCGAAACCATTTCCCTAACATAAGATATGTGAGTAGGAAAAAGTTAATAAAATATCATGTAATTTATTGCCAATACGCCCTACATAATCATTTTGTATTGAAAAGAAATGTGTTACCCATTTATTGGCTACGAAGTTGTCCTATGTATGGGTATAGGTACTATGTGACAAGCAACAGATAGCTTCGTTTCCTAAGCTTCTTAAATATAATAATAATAAGTTCTTTAAATTAGAATTCAATTAAAACTCATGTCTGCAGATATGAATGCCTTAACTGTATTAATACACCGTCATTTAGTAGTCGTTTTAATTAACTTAAGGGTGTGTTATACCAATGAAACTAAACATTTTTGCCCAAGAAACATGTGTCGAAAAACCACAAAAAATTTTGGTTCTCCCATACTAACTAGACAACTAACACATTGTATTAGTATGGAAAAGTCAAAATTTTTTGACGTTTTTCGACCCATGTTTCTTTGGCAAAAATGTTTAGTTTCATTAGTAGAACACTCCCTTAAGTTAATTAAAACGACTACAAAATGACGGTGTATAATGTACCGACAATACCTATCGATTTGTATTTAAAATTGTTTCAAGAAGTCAGTCTTAAATGTAAGAGGCTTAAAAATTATGCGATTATATTAAAATGGCAGCAAAAACCTTATCGTCCCATAAAGTCCCATTTATATTCATGAACGCAGTGCCTAAATGAAATTGAAAATCGGAGAAGACACGGATTCTTGGCAATCACATCGACATTGTAACACTGTGTAAGTTATGAGGGTGGTTTGATAAGTCCATGACTTTTTAATGAAGAAAGACTTTTTTTCGGAATATTTTGTTTTATTTCTACATAATCTTATTGTAGCTCTGCGTATTCAGTCCAACAAAGTTCCTACCTCGTTAACCCATTATTTTTTCTTTCATCGCCTGAAAACTGGTGACTGAAATGAGGGCCCATTTCAGACATCACCTTTTGGCTTAATGAAAATCTTTGCCTGCCAAGACATTTATTCATGTTTGGTAGGAGAATAAATCTCACTGGGGATGTATCTAGAGAATAGGAAGGATTCGCATCTTCATTCAATGAGTTTTGATGTCATGAGTGCCGCCGAGAGGGTTAGAAGTCGCTTGAGCTTTTTGTTTCCAAAAGTAATAATCTTTTGCCGAATTCGAAAAAAAAAAGTGTATAGATGCCTTAAGGAGTTTCTTTTTAAGACACAAAAATAATATATGAAAAAAAAGTATTTCTTCATTTAAAAGTCATGGACTTATCAAACCACCCTCGTAATTCGGTTCGAACTACATACTACAAATCAAGCTTCGGGTTGTTGTGTCAGTGATGTCCTGGCAATTATAATTTCACGTCACTTAAACAGATCAAGGAAAAAAATGGCATGTAATCCCCATATTACCATTGAATAAATTTCATTACAAAAACACCGCCTCAATCACACTATCAACATCTCAATCCATCGGCATAATATTACGCCAATAAAAATTTACATGTTGTTACCATAACTCGGTATCAAAATTAAGGACTTGGATGTTTTAAGATTCGGCGTCGTATATTTAGGTAGCGGCGCTGCTCGTAAGTGGCAGTTTGGAAATTCTATTAGCGTGGTAATGGCCGCGCGACGCTACGGCCTCTCTTAATAGAGACCATTACTGATATAACGCCATCTTTTCAACCGGTGGCGATGGGTGGACGGTGGCCCAAGATGGGGGATGGCGCGCGAAGATAATCGGTAAAAGCTGAGTAACGTGGGTACTGCTAAACGAGTTAAATAGTTACACCTATGATAATAGGGTATTTGACAACATTGAAAATATACTACTAATTGTGGTCATCCTAACAGATAATGGAGTAAAAAAACCTATTCAACTATTATGTAGAGTCTATTAATTGATTAATTTCACCTAGAAAAATTAAAATGTTTTTTGAATTTTTTTCTGTGGCGAAAACGTTCTAAGACTTAGAGCAAGACGGGCTTCTGTAGGCAGAAAGTCGCGATGCTCTAACTATGCAATGTTTACAGGCTTGTGACGTCAAAAAGTCACGTGTCCAGCGCCATAGCGTTTTTGGGTCGGTTATAAAATTTTAAACTACATTGATTTTTTCTGAAATATCAATGTGGTGCGCTTGTTACGTAATAAATTTAAAATGGTTTTCCATAATTAGTCAAATAGCATATCCTAGTTTGTATTTAATGAAGAAAAAAAATATGAACTGATTTGTAAGTAGGTTGGAGAGTTACTAATACACTTATGCTAATACCCAGCTAGTTCTCGTCAGAAGTATGTGTCCCCATATCCGCTGTCCTCTCGTGCCTTACGCAGGCGCTCGAGCATTACCGCGGCTTCTCTATTTGAAAACAAACGCGTATCGATTTGCATGAATCACGTATTAACAGTTCGTTAACAAACTGTATCGTAAATATTTTGCTGTTGGGAAAGCGGTCGGAGATACGGAGCGTGCGTCGCTCTCCACTGGACCCGACTGTCGGCGCTACACGAATAGGAAATAATAATCAAACTGTTGTTATTCAATAAAAATCTAGTTCAAATAATGACAATATTTTTGGCAAAACAGTAGAGTATTTTTATTACGTGTTACGACTTACGTTTAACTTTGCAGCAGAAAGGTTAGAGCTCTCATACGTCCTCGTGGCCGCATGCGAGCCGCCCGCCGCCGCGTGATATCGCAACTCGCACCGCCGCGCAAAACTCGCGACTAGGGGCACCTCTACAGCCTCAACCGCCACCAATATCGAAAAAAATGTAATGACTTAAAATGTTCCTTGGTTCAAAACCGAGGTGCTATTTTTGTATTTTTGAAATTTGGGCCCGTTCTCGAGATATCGGAAACTTTCTGTGACGACACACGATTTTTCGGTCGAAAAAAGTAGGTTTTTTTTCGATTTCCAAAAAAGATTTTGACTTTTCCAAAATATTTTTTAAATTTTCTTAAATCCCTTTAAATTCCGCATCTTTTGAGCCCTCATACGTCCTCGTGGCCTTAAACCTCAGGGTATCACAGGCGAGTCACACTTTCAGCGAAAATGGGGGCCTGCTGGAGCAAACGAAAAAACATTTTCAATGTTAAAATGATTTTTTGAAGAATGATAGATGTCAAATGTAGAGATCAAACTCTGGACTAGACACATTGGAGAAGCGCACTATTTAGTGTATCGTCTCAAATGCATATTAATCGGATGTAAATCGGACACGTAGCCGCAGGAGTCGTCACCCACCGGCTCTGACACACGATAATGATTTCATAGACGACTATGCTACCAAGTATGTACACTCTTATGGAAAGTAGGGAGACGTTAAGTTGAAAAGTTCCATAGTTCCATATAGCTTAGCACAGCATTAGACTCGAACAAGTTTATTAAGTACGAGCATGCATTACTTAGTAACATATAATCCTCTGGTTGTTATTTCCTAAATCCTCCTACCACTAACCTTTAGTGGTTCGACCCAGAGTCATGTCAGAGTCTAGATACTTCGCAACCTTCGCAAGAGGGATTTATTCGGTTTGATTCACTTGGCTTGCTACCATGATCTTACTTAAGTATATCTTCGTAGCAAAGAGTTTGAAGATCATTGTGATCCGCAGTTAGAGGTTGGATAGCCAGTTATTCGGTGTTGAGAAATGAGGATATGCCGAGTGAATTGCTCTGTCTTCTTCTGCTTTACATCAGATGAAATGAACCTGAAGCACATCCCCTTTGTTAAAAACTGCACAAATACTACCTACTTTGATGGGAATTCAAGGATCAATGTGAGATCGAACTCGAATTTATTTGTTTAGTTGGATTGTAGCCCCAATTACGATAGAGCCGTCGGTCGGCGTGAATTAATTAAGCGGATTCTTTATAATAAAAGGCGGCTTCAAAATAGGAGTATTAATGAACGAATAGGGCTATAATTTGGGGCGGCAGAGCCTACTTGTTTCCACAACCTCAGGCGGGCATCGAACCGGCGTAATTATTGCGTATCGCTGTTATTTGGCCGTCAACAGCAACAATGGCGTCACCTGCGCTGCCGACGGTACGGGGCGGGGTAATGGCCGTGACGCCCGCTTTGTTTGCTGACGCTCCCTGTCATTTTGACGCCGATGCTGTACACCAATTTGGTGGAAGAAAGAGGCCCGTTGGCTGCCGTGAGAGACTTAATTTTTGTCTAATAATGCCGACAAGGAAATTTATTGGGATTTATCGCGTCACAATTCGTTATGTGTATGTACGTTACGTTAGCCGTTAATGTATGTTGACTCGAAGATGTCTCAGATTGCCTGAGTTACTCTGTATTTTTAATGTTAGATAGACAAGTGCTTGAACTCTATCACGCCTGGTGGTAAGCGATAATGCGATATGAAACGCGCTTATTCACTTGCGACGTGAAGGCCCACAGATTGTACCCACAGAACAAAGAAAAATTTTTCCCCCGGGTAGAAGTCGCATGTGGGCGGCACCCGTGTAACATCATATATGCGTAGCTCCGCACATCTTTGAATTTTGCTCCGGCAGTCGTATGAACGAACGCCAAACAAAAACATCTTCAAAAATAATATAAAAATGCTGAGTTGCATTATACAAAAGAGCAAAATCGATATCCACATATATCATTTAGCAAACGGGTGCATAAAATATCAGAGGCGAGCTTTATTTAAATAATTTTGATTTTAATTAAAAATTAAACGGATATTTTCCTTTTAAAATTCAAAACAATAAATAACCGGCTTTATGCGTCATACACTTAAGATCCATATTCCAACGCACAATTTGACATATTCTTGAAGTGTCATAAACACTAAAATATAGAATGGCGGAAATGTCACTCAATAGGGGAGACCGAGAAAAGTTGTGACTGTGAAGAGTTGAAAAGTATTATCTATCACCATAGCAAAAAATTTATAGGTAAATGATAAACGTCTAAGTAACAGTTGATTTGATACACTCACCACTGAAAACACGCAAAAACAGCACGTAATTTTAGTCAACTTAATTCATAAATACGCTCGGCGTCAGAAAAACCGCACCTTTTCTTCAAAGTTAATTTAATCCCATATAATTTAATGATAAGTGTTATTATATACTTCTTCCCCTTCGGACATAGCCAACAGTCTTTAGAAACCGTTGGAATACTCGTCGAACGGAATCAATTTCTGAGATTGAGTTTCCGAGCACATTACATTGCCTAATTTTATTGCAATATTTGAATAACTTCATGGGCAATAGTATCCATCTTGGGTATTCGTTTTTTTAATTGAATTGTTGAAGTGTGTTTTCTCCATCATCTCGATAGCGAATTTACCCGCATTTCCTGAATTGACCCCTTTTATTTCCCTTTTGTGGTGGCGCTAGCAATAACGCTTTAATCGTTTAATTATGGTAACTGTTATGTTAAATAAATCAAACACTTATTAAAAGAAAGCTCATTAAATGTACTTTCAATAGATATCAACATTTACACAATAAAACGTTAGCTAGCAATAGCAGATGGCCAAGTCTAAACTTAGTGCCGAAGAGGTGCGGTTTTTCTGACGTCGAGTGTAGTACGTTACAGGCGAGTGCGGCAAGCTAGCATTTTTATTGTCAAGGATTTTAATCATTCAAGGCAATTTAATAAAAATTGCTTCTCCTACAAGGCTGCTAGGGCTTAATAAGTATCGATAATTTAGGATCGCTATTTATCGATTTCAAATAAATGTTATATTAAATTATGAAAAAATGAAATATTCAGTCAAAAGTACCAGGGCAACATAACTTACGAGGAGTGAATTTAATTTGGTACCGCGAAGATATGTCTTCATTTCTTTTAGCTCTTTAATTTAAAAAAAATATAAATCTTAACAACTCCTTGTAAGTCATATGTTGCCTTGGTATTTTTGACTGAATATAACATTATTTCGTAATTGAACATAAAATAAATATAGGATTTTGGGTTAGGTTCGGAATTGGTAATCGTTCTTTATTACTTATCTATCGATACGGACACTACGATATTCTAAAAAGCCCTAGTCCAGTAGGACCACGGGTACATAGTTGTATATCGTGGTCCTACCGGTAGGTCAAATCGGTAGGTCCACCCCGCCCTTAATGCAACCAACCCGGTCTCCCTTATCTCATAAAATTTTCTTAAAGTACTTTATGATATAATGAATAAGGTGGTAAATCGCACTATTAAAATTAGCTTGCGCCATCTAGCGGCTGAGTAGCAGCATTATAAATATACGTATTATTTAATTTGGTACCAAGTTGCTATAGTAATACGACTGAATCTAAATAAATAAACTTTGTGATTTTTGGCTTTCTGGATATTACACATTTTTACTTTTCATCCAATTACGTGTTCACAAAGTGTGTGTGCGTAGCATGTAACTATTAAGTGGGGGGCTTGGCTTCGATGTTTAATGTGTTTGTTTGGTTACACTGGTTTTCATACTAAATTGGGCTCATACTACTTCTATCTACTTCTATGTTCTGTGGATTGTACCTATTAGGAAACACAGACTCAGGAGTTCAAGTCTCTAGCGGTACGTAAGATAATTGAAGCAAAGCGCTTTGTGCGTCTGGAAAGCCGAAAAATCTGTATTACTCTGCTGTAAGATTTTTAGAAAAAATTCAATTTTAAAACTGCTGTGATCGATTCTAAGAACACTTAATAGTACAATCGCCCGTGGTACATTTAAATCACGAAAAAGTTACCGTTTGCCTTGGTGATATAGTTATTTATTACGTCATTTTAAATACCCAAGTTTTACATATCGCAACCCGCCGTAACCTATTTTATATGATCTCTAAAAGTGTTCTTTTTTATTTTTCGAGGTTTCCACATGGTTTAGCTATTGTCAAATTCTACAGCTTTGATTGATTGGCACAGATAGTAAGACTATGGAAAGTGGCCATAAACAGATTTAAGACCAGATGAAAATGGTTGGACTTTATCTGGTCTTAAATCTATGTATGGCCACTTTCTGTAGTCTTATTATTATCAGTGGCAATCAAACAAAGCTGATACGACAATAGCTAAACCATGTGGTAGCCTTGAAAAATAAAAAATTAACAGATTTCGCAGTTCCCGCAAGAATCGGAGCATTGAAAATGAATACAAAAATTTACGAAAATACTAAATCAAATCAAAAGCAAAATCCTATAATTTTTCTAAGGTATACTAGGTACCTTTTTATTTTTACGATCGATTGTGACACTCGGCTGCGCCTCGAGTCACAAAAGTGCCCCTGACTGCTTCGACGCGGCTGAAATATTATTAACCGATTCACAAAAATCAACTAATGCACTTCTCGTCTGCTTCCGCATCTTTCAATACCATGAAGATCGGTCAATGATCATAGAAACTACATCACTTTTTATATACCGAAATACCAGTTTTTCTACAATTCCAAATCTAAAGGAACACAATTACAAACCGATTTTCAAAAAAATTTGCTAATTTGTAGCTTAACTAATACCCTATAGGACCCATTTTTGATTTTTTCTTAAGTTGGATTTTTTCTCGAAATATTTACAATTTAGTAAACAAACACCCCCAAAAAACCCGAATTTTTCAAAATTTCAAAAAAAGTTACCAGCCGATTTTCAAAATTCAAACGTTCACACGTGTCTCAATAAATTCCTCAACTTTTGGTACTATTCCCATCTCGATCTTCCTAAAATCCTCGGAACTATGACCAAAAATACGTCTCAGGCGATTTGCATTTGATAACCATTTTCAATGGTAAAAAATATCACTTTTGGAGATCAGACAAAATAGGTTTTGGCGGGTTGCAATATGTAAAACTTGAGTTTTAGTATCTAAAATGGCGTATGAAATAACTATATCACAAAGGCAAACGGTAACTTTATTCGTGATTTAAATGTACCACGGGCGACTGCACTATAAGTAAGTTAGTTTCAAAGGTAGTTTTCCTAAAAAGAAAAAACAAATGTATTATTTCGTATTGTGTATTTCTAAGTTATTTGTTAAGAAATAATAACATTTCAATAGATCTAACACAATTACATTGTACACAGCAGAAAAACCACCAAATTACACAAGAATTCTACCTAGAGAACATACACAATTTATTTAATTGCGCTTTGAATAATCACAAATCCGATTGAAACCGACCACGAAAGGCATGAAACCCCCAGGGCTATTGTTTGTTCTGTGGCAAGTAATAATGGTATGGTATAGTCTACAAAAAGCCGCTATTTGCATACACACAAAGGCGCGTTTTCACCGGTCATCGCGTTATTCGCGTTACGTTGCGTTTCCGTAATCATACATTTTATTTGGAAAGGAAAATCAAGGTGTAAGTTTGTTTAGGCAATGCTTTTAGTATTAAGACTATTTATGATATGGCTCTGTGGTCTCTATGGTCTGTTATTTTGTCAAATAATACCTACGTCTACTTATACAGGTCTTGATTGTATAGGTGTGTTCACTGAATAAAATTAGTTTATGTGCTCTAAAAATAGAAGTGATGGCATCCTATAGACATGTTTTTTTTATATTTCAATGAGTTATCTTGACTAACTTACTATTGTAGGCAGTCAAGTACTAAAACATCTGTAAAATATGTGTTGATTCAGAATTAACTAAAAGCCAATAGAAACTTGTATTGTGTTTACAACAACAGCAGTGCAAAACAAATATTTGCTGCATTTGCAATCAAAGGTTCTTGTAACACATGTTTAGTTTTAGAAACAACAATAAAAATATGTGTTTATATTAATACCAGTTGTGTTGACTTCTTCTTTACAGAAGATGTTGTTTTACTGTCGGTAAATAGTGTTGCTTAAGGGACCTTTGTCCGTTAAAGTTAAAATATTGCAAGGAGGTAGTGTGTCATGGCTCCATCTTGATTGTCAACGCCTCCCCTATATCCTCTAGATCGGTCCTGTCCGCATCCACCGGGTTTCCTAGGATAGCGGTGGCGTCATATTATGGCCGTAATATAGCGGCGTTGAATGTTGTCTATGTAAACAATATGGCGACACCGTAACGTCAGAAACCGCGCCGTATTGTTTACATAGACAACGTTCTACGCCGCTAAATTACGGCACCGTCATACTAGGAAACCCTAGCTTTACGATACGTCGTTCGGTCTGCAGTCGTCATTCTAGGACCTTTCCTAGCAAAACTTTTTTTTTATTTTTTTTTATTTTTTATTTATTAGGAAACTCAACAGCTTTTTTACTACAATCATGCATAAAATATAATATAAACTTAAAAGTTACACTTAGCCAATAACAGAGTTTCACCGCATGTTATAATTTTACGGGCAAATTGTTTAAAAAAAGGAAAAAAATTACAAGTGGGTAAAAGTATAAAAAGTTGACTAAAATATAAACTAAATTAAGCAAGAGGTATGGTTGGCAGATTTAATTCTTATCATTAATTTTATTCTAGATTTTAAGATTTTGTAAAGAGATTTTTATACGACAACCTTTCATGGCTTCGGTAGGTCACCCTTACCAAATTTTTTTTATAGTTAATGGATTTGCTCTTGACCCTAGCCTAGGCCATAAGCAAAAACAGGGTCTACGATGGAGCGAGCTTGCCCAGAAGGTGCTTATTCACTGCAACATGCAGATTGCAGGGCCTGTTTGCTTGTACTCTGTTGTAATAAAAAACTCTGATTATCACTTGATTATATCACGTTTTTAAACGATAATATCAAGATGAATAAATAATGAAAAATATTAGAAAAAATCGGCTCACCCGTAGCAACTTAGACGGGATTCGAACCCGCACCCTTAGGAATCCGGCCCAATGCACTACCAATTATGCTACCAAGCCGCTGAGGGATGTGGCGAAATTTTCTAATACTTTCCACGCTTCCGCTGAAGATCAGCGCCATCTCACCAATGTGAAGAGAACTACTTCGACATTCGGTTGTAGCACCTATTGCAGGTGCCAGACAATCAATTAAGGTGAAACAGTACAATTTTAAACTTTTAGATTTTTGCATTCACAATGCTATTTTTATATTAAGATGAATAAATAATGAAAAATATTAGAAAGATCGTAGCATAATTGGTAGTGCATTGGGCCGGATTCCTAAGGGTGCGGGTTCGAATCCCGTCTAAGTTGCTACGGGTGAGCCGATTTTTTCTAATATTTTTCATTATTTATTCATCTTAATATAAAAATAGCATTGTGAATGCAAAAATCTAAAAGTTTAAAATTGTACTGTTTCACCTTAATTGATTGTCTGGCACCTGCAATAGGTCCTACAACCGAATGTCGAAGTAGTTCTCTTCACATTGGTGAGATGGCGCTGATCTTCAGCGGAAGCGTGGAAAGTATTAGAAAATTTCGCCACATCCCTCAGCGGCTTGGTAGCATAATTGGTAGTGCATTGGGCCGGATTCCTAAGGGTGCGGGTTCGAATCCCGTCTAAGTTGCTACGGGTGAGCCGATTTTTTCTAATATTTTTCATTATTTATTCATCTTAATATAAAAATAGCATTGTGAATGCAAAAATCCAAAAGTTTAAAATTGTACTGTTTCACCTTAATTGATTGTCTGGCACCTGCAATAGGTGCTACAACCGAATGTCGAAGTAGTTCTCTTCACATTGGTGAGATGGCGCTGATCTTCAGCGGAAGCGTGGAAAGTATTAGAAAATTTCGCCACATCCCTCAGCGGCTTGGTAGCATAATTGGTAGTGCATTGGGCCGGATTCCTAAGGGTGCGGGTTCGAATCCCGTCTAAGTTGCTACGGGTGAGCCGATTTTTTCTAATATTTTTCATTATTTATTCATCTTAATATAAAAATAGCATTGTGAATGCAAAAATCTAAAAGTTCGATAATATCAAATTTACTATTTGAGTATTTATCACTTCAATGGCGTCATCGGTACACCTGTGCAAAAAAGTAAGAGTGTTATACATAATATTTACTTTGTGTTCTACGGCAGCTGGTTTAATTACAATATGTTTTTATGATCAGGGAAGAGTTATAATAATATGTATTCACGTGTTAAAATGTCCTTCTTTTATTAAAAGACTTGTGCATAAAGCAGCTGTCCAACCTAATGATTGTGGCACATGTCTACAGAAACCTAACTAACCTACCTGTGGTGAATTGTAGGTTCAAGTAGTTTCTATAGCTTTTATATTTCTATCTCTATCTTGTCTATTTTCTGTTTTCCTTTGTTACTACTTCTTGTCAAAAGAGAAAATTGTGTGCTTTCGAAATATACTCGTATCTCTGCCGAACAGTCGCCTTGTTTATTAGTTAATACCTTTACAGTCCCTTTCCCTTACATTTTGGTCCATCTCCCCGTGATAATGAACACGCGATCAAAAACAATGCGGCTGTTGACACCGGCAAAATCGGTTCGCGTATCGCGCTCGGACTCTGGAGCACCCGCGGCGGGTGGGCTCGGTCGGTCCCCAAAATTGGACCCCTTTGCGACCGTAGCCACTAATACTCCCGCAGCCCATATTCCTAAGAGTCCCGAGACGCCCGGCGGGTCCAGTGTCGAGCACAATAATGTTTGTCTCAGTTCCAGGTCGCACGCGTCGTCTTCGCGGTCGTCTACCACCATAAAGGCTCGGCGACTGTCCGCGGAGGCCCAATTGGCGCGTCGTAACATGGAACGTAAGCAGCAGCTGTACGAACGGGAACAAGAGCTTGCCAAAGAGCTTGCCCGTCAACACCTCGACTATGAACGTAAGCTTTCGGAAGAAATGCAGCGAGTAGAAGAACTGGAAGTCGAGGCATCGCTTGCGGAACAGGAAGCGGATCAACGATCCACTTATTCGGTCAGTCGATCCTTTTCACGCACAGCATCATGGGTTCATGATGGTAATAATAGCAGCTGCCCGGTCGACAAAAAAATCGACCGCAAAGCTAAAAATCATGAAAATTGTGAAATTCGGGATAACACTCGTTCTCGTATTTACAAAAAACCTGTGAATTTTCATATTCCAATTGACAAAACTGATTTACTTCAAACAACAACGTCAAATAAGGCGCTGTCATCCACACGGCCGTCAACAGAACAAAAAAATTGGCCGCCAGTCAACTCAAAGAAGGATGACTTTAATTCGCATTCTTTTAAATGTTCACATAAACTCGAACTCACTCCTTTCAGCGGGAAGACGACAGAGTGGTTAATGTTTAAGCGTGTTTATCGTGATACCCAACATTTATTTTCACCTGCAGAGAATCTTGTGCGATTGAGCGGCGCGCTACGCGGCCAAGCCCTCGAGAGCGTGTCGTCGTTGCTGTACACAGCCGAGCGACCTGAAGAAGTGCTCGACATGCTGGAACAGACGTTCGCGCTCCCTGAGATGATCGTGCTGAACGAGATTGCTCTCGTGCGGAATCTCCCAAAGTTAAGCTTTGATCAAAAAGAGTTAAATCAGTTTGCTTGTAGATTGCGCAATTGCATAGCAGTAATTAGAAATTTAGACCAAATTGAACACATATATTCTGTAGAATTATTTCATTCGGTATTGAACAAACTGACACCGATATTGTACAGTCAGTGGAAAGATTATGCGTACCGCAGCGATCGGTCTGTACCGAAAATAATACTTTTGTCTGAGTTTCTGGATATTGAAGCTGTCAAACACAATCGATTTGGTTTAATACCTGACTACACAAAGCGGCCTGGCACTTTAATGTCAGAGGGAGGTAGGCGGCCTGGTACCCTAATGTCAGATATAGGTAGGCGTGCTGGCACTCTCATGTCCGATATAGGTAGGCGGCATGGTACAGTCGGCAACAACTTTTCACACAACTTTGCACGATGTGAAAATATTAATGCTACATCTGCACGTAACACAAATGCGGAACTGTGTCGTTATTGCAATAATAAACACAAATTGACCGAGTGTAAGGTTTTTATATCCCTATCGATAGACGATAAGTGGCTATGGTTGCGTGACGCTAAAATATGCTATAAGTGTCTAAAATCTAAATCACACCGTTGGAGGACTTGCAAGATTGGTCGTTGTGGTGTGGATGGGTGCGTGCGTTTCCATCACCCGTTGTTGCATGTGGCGACGACGCCCCACGTGTCCCGCGCCGCTGGCGAGTCTCCATCTACTTCCTACAATGTTGTGACTGAACACCAAAACACTGATAAAACTGTGACCGTCACTAATGTCACTGAATCACACACAAGCGACGATATGTCTACACCTATGTCACAAGTGTTTTTGAAAATAGTTCCTGTTCAAGTGAGTGGTCCACATGGAAAATATGACACTTTTGCTCTGCTTGACTGCGGGTCCTCGGCAACTTTGATTGATTCGGAGGTGGCACGTCACATTGGTGTGTCTGGCCCCATGGAGTCCATCAAGGTTGACGGGGTCGCTGGCATGTCAACACAGAAACCAATCCAACATGTGAGCTTTTCTATTAAAGGTCAACATTGTCCTGATATATACACAGTGAGTAACGCTAAGGCCATGGATTCGCTATCTTTGTTTACACAAACTATCAAACCATGTGACATCTCACAATACCCACATTTGACAGATTTGGTTGCTGATCTTACGCTAACCAATGCAACTCCTAAGATATTGCTTGGTGCTGAACACTGGTATTTAAGTATAAGTCGGGAAGTTAGGGCAGGCTCCAAAAGTCAACCGGTTGCAACTCGCACACTTTTAGGTTGGGTATTACATGGCAGATCCAGCAGCTGGACTAAGCCTGTGCATTTTATAAACCACACAACGATCAAGGACGACCAAAACTCTAACCTGGACGATCTCGCAAAAAAATATTTTCGCCTGGATGCCATAGGTATCACAAAACTTGAAAACACATGCTCTAGGGAGGATAAACACGCTTTAGAGATTCTGGAGACTACGTCCAAACGATTACCGTCAGGTAGGTTTGAGGTTGGTCTATTGTGGCGTAAAGATAACCCAAATACACCTGACAGCTATCCTCAGGCGCACTCGAGGTTTCTTGGTTTAGAGAGGCGCATGGCTCGAGATGCAGAGTTAAAAAGAAGCTATTGTGCTTTTATTGACAATATTATGACAAAAGGTTATGCGGAAGAGTGTCCAAAAAATACATACCATGATAGTGTTAAACTAAATGAAATACACACACAATTGCGCTGGTATTTGCCACACTTTCCTGTTATACATCCTCAAAAACGTAAACTGAGAGTAGTCCATGATGCAGCAGCAAAGACCTCGGGAGTCAGTTTAAACTCACTCCTGCTCCCTGGGCCTGATCTTTTGCAGTCGTTGCTGCACATATTGTTCCGTTTTCGCGAAGGTTACGTTGCGATGACTGCTGACGTTAAGGAAATGTTTCCGCAGATTAAGATTAGAGCGGAAGACCGTGATGCCTTGCGATATATTTGGAGGGAGGATCCCAGCTGTGAGTTGAAGGAGTACAGGATGACTTCTGTCATTTTCGGTGCGGCTTGCAGCCCGTGTATTGCTCTATACATTAAAAATCGTAACGCCCAAGAATTACAGAAGTCATACCCCGCGGCAGCAAAAGCTATCATCTACGACCATTATATGGACGACTTTCTAGGTAGTCTGGACGATCTGCACGAAGCCTCTCAACTTGCAGCTGACATAGTCACAGTGCACAAGGCGGCCGGTATGGAGATGCGAGGTTGGGTCTCTAACATACCTGCCGCACTTGCAGCCGTGCCTGAAGACCTACGAGCCTCCCCACCTGAAAACGTTCACGTAGGCCCTGAAGCCTTTGTTAGGACCTTAGGGCTTATCTGGCATCCCTTGAGTGACACCTTTGGGTTTAGGATTGGGTCCCCAATCCCTGAAAAAGAGAAACTAACTAAGCGCAAAGTATTGTCATATTTAATGTGCGTATATGACCCTCTTGGTCTTTTAACTCCGCTGATCATTCAAGGCCGCATTTTATTCCAGCAGACGTGGCGAACTGGTCTCGATTGGGACACCGAGCTGCAGCCAGATGCAATTCAAAGATGGCTGTCTTGGTCTCGGCAACTGGCTACGATTGTAGACATCAAAATTCCTCGTTGGTATAGGTGTGGGTTCCAAAATGAGGTCATCATTGACAGACAGCTCCATGTGTTTGCCGACGCTAGTGAGGAAGCATACTCATGCGTCGCATATTGGCGTTTTACATTCATGGACGGTTTAGTGAAGCTGTCTCTCATTGGTGGAAAGGCACGCCTTAGCCCTCTAAAACCTACATCCATACCACGTCTCGAGCTCCAAGCCAGTCTGATTGCTGCTCGTTTTGCGAATACCGTGTGTACCGGTCACAACGTCCAGCCAGATTCAATTCACCTTTGGTCTGACTCCACCACAGTTCTGAGCTGGATTCGCAGCGATGCGCGAACCTTCAAACCATTTGTAGCAAATCGTGTGGGGGAAATCACCGAGATAACAAATGTCAATAGTTGGAAATTTGTTCCAGGTGGTTTGAATGTCGCAGATGACGCGACAAGACTCAGGGATCGTGACATCGACCTGTCGCGGTGGTTCTCTGGACCTGATTTCTTATTATTACCATCCAGTGAATGGCCCAAAGAACCATCGATACCCGAAGCTACATCCATCTTAGAAGAGCTAAAACCTTCTAAGGTGCATGTAGGATTAACCCATCTGGATAAACCTTCATCGGTTGTGCCAGATCCCTCACGTTTCAGTGAGTGGCTACGCCTGCTTCGTGCAACTGCACGTGTTTTTCAGTGCGTTAATAAATTTAGATCTCTTTTGGCACATAATCCAAATTCTAAAACCACGAACACCAAGTTTCCACCGCTATCTGCTATGGAGATACAGAAGGCTGAAATTGCCATTCTCAGAAAAGCCCAGACAGAGTCATTTGGCGAAGAGCTCTCCTTGCTCCTTGATAGCAAGCCTTTGCCAAAGTCCAGCAAGTTGAAGACTCTCTGCCCGGTATTCGATGAAGATGGCCTACTCAGACTGGACAGCCACATAAAGCATTTGAAGAACGCCAACTACGCCAGTACTTCACCCATTATTCTTGATGGCCGACACCCTGCTGTTCGACTTCTCGTACGACACTACCATGTCAAAGCTGCCCACGCCTTCAACGAGTTGGTAACCAATGAGCTCAAACAGCGATATTGGATTTTCCGGTGTCGCAGCGAAGTTCGCATGGCCGCAAGAAGATGCGCTTTCTGTATCAAAAGAAAGGCAACACCACAGATCCCACCAACCGGCGACCTGCCAGATGTGCGTCTGGAACACCATCAGCGCCCGTTTACGAACACTGGCCTAGATTATTTTGGTCCCGTCGAGGTCTCAGTTGGCCGACGCAGAGAAAAGCGATGGATAGCTCTTTTTACCTGCATGACGACACGAGCAGTCCACCTCGAGATTGTCACGAGCCTCTCAGCCGACTCCGCCATCATGAGCATACGCCGTTTTGCTGCACGTCGAGGACTCCCAAAAAAAATCCTCTCTGATAACGGCACGTCTTTTGTCGGAGCCAACAGACAACTCTGCGAGTTTTACAGCGATGCTGTGCAAGACTTCACCGCTAGTAAATGCGTAGAATGGTGCTATATTCCTCCTGCGGCACCATTTATGGGCGGTTGCTGGGAAAGACTTGTTAAAACCGTAAAGACTGCCCTTCTTGCAACACTAAAAGAACGATCCCCAAGAGAAGAGCTGCTGCACACCCTACTTTTAGAAGCAGAAGCCCTTGTGAACTCACGTCCTTTGGTATATGTCACTGAAAATGGAGAGTGCGAGAGTCTGACTCCGTTTCATTTCCTGATCGGCACCTCCTCAAACCAGCAGACGCCAGCCCAGTTAGACGATGGAGCATTCTCGATGAGGAAAGAATGGCAAAAGGTTCTTCGTTTGTCTGAGCATTTTTGGTCCAAGTGGCTTAAAGAATACTTACCTAGTCTGAGGCCAAAGACAAAGATCAGGGGCCAACACATAAATCTAAAAGTGGGCGACGTTGTATTGGTGGTTGATCCAGATTTGCCAAGAGGAGTATGACCAATGGGGCGCATACTGGAAGTATTCCCGGGCAGAGATGGAGTTGTCAGAGTGGCGGACGTTGCAACCAAAGGGGGCACAATGAGAAGGCCCGTCAGGAAGCTGGCTCATTTGCAAGTTGTGTAGCTACGCTACACGGGGGGGATGATGTGGTGAATTGTAGGTTCAAGTAGTTTCTATAGCTTTTATATTTCTATCTCTATCTTGTCTATTTTCTGTTTTCCTTTGTTACTACTTCTTGTCAAAAGAGAAAATTGTGTGCTTTCGAAATATACTCGTATCTCTGCCGAACAGTCGCCTTGTTTATTAGTTAATACCTTTACAGTCCCTTTCCCTTACACTACCAATGTCACTATCTAGTGTTCTTTGGCTGCGGCCTTCTGCGTTCTTTCGTCTTTCTAGAGAATTAAATTCACTTAAATATCATATCAACCATAAGACGCATACTGCCAGGCATAGCCGCTAGTTTATAGGATCTCAACCTCTAAAAATTTTGAAGTTAACTTGCTCTCTTCCATGCTTTTACTGTTAATAGGTAACAAAATATTCCTCGTTCGTAAAAATTAATACAATCAGACAACGGTATTTTTATTTATTGAACAAATATGTAACGAAATGTACGTCAATGATTGGACAATTATTATTGGTTTTTCAGGCGATAACAATTTCATTAGTCATTCGTACGTCATCTTTTAATAAGTTTTTATTAAGAAGTACTTATGTATAGCTATAATCAATAATCAGACTCACCTAGGTATTAATATTTAGGGAGTTTTCATAGAATTGCCACTGTTATATGTTTTTCACAATTATAATGTTACTGTTTATTCAGCCCTTGAAGAAGAAAAAAATTATTAATTCAGTTAATAGTTAACCAACTCGCAAGGAACTTAGTCATAAACTTGTAACAAAGGGTAAATTTACAACTTTAGAATACTTTTAATCATCCACAAACAGAACAGAACACATCAGTGGCGCCATGAACAACTTTCCGTTCAATTTGATTCATCGATAAAATTCCTATTATTATAATAACATTTCCCGTAGCTTTTTACAAAATTAACAATGTTTCTCGAACAATTCATCGCTCCATTCAACATCAAATGACAGTTGCATATCAGCCGAATCGCAAACAAACCACCTCATTGTTGGGCAGAAATTTAATACGGAGACCCATTAGGCTGTTCACAAAACTATCGCCCAATCTGGTGACAAAGGACTGGCCCAAAACTAGCAAATATCGTTATAATAAACCGATCATATTTCCCGCCTTGAATGGCGATTGTATCTATTGGGGTGACCAATAAACTTACAGATAATCTCGACTTTCGTACAGTTTGGGAAGTGCTGGCAACAATGCATTCTGGAGGTCTTCCTTCCTATTTGCGGTTGTTATAATCTCTGTGCAATTTGAGAACCAGTGTTGATTTGCATCTACGTTATTTCCTGTTATATTTAATGCGATTTTGGCAAAAAAAAAGTTTTTTGCGAAGATTTTTTTAATTGTCTCGAAACACATGGAATTATTCATGATGCAACATTTTGACACTACCTTACCTTCTCAAACAGGGTTTTAGTATAAAAGTTTGTCGGAAATTATTATTTTGTCCTTGCATATTCAGTAATTAAATATTATTTGTATTCTTTACGTTTTATCAGGATACATCCTTGTCTAAATGAGCTGTATAGTCGCTTAGTATTTTGAATACTTGTTTTGAAATCAAAAGGGGCATTGATAATACACTAATGGTATTTAGCATTTAAGAATGGTTTTTAAAATGGTCGATCTCACGGCAATAAGTTGTGCAAGTGATAACGATCTAAGGGCTGTTTAGTTGAGTGAAAAATAATATGTTTGGCGATAGCATCGCTGCTACCGGGCTTAGTATCGGGTTACTGTTTCTGGAGCGAATCCTATTCAACAGCACTATTCAAATAGCGCACGGTTTGTTTGGAATAACTGCTATCTCATCTACAAATAATGCCTCCATGTAAATGAAATAGGGTGAAATGTACTTTAGCGTTGTGGAGGTAAACCTACCTATCGAATTTGTAAGTTAATAGCTTTGATTGAATATGACGATATTTTTATGGCGAATTGAGATGCGCTTTTTGATGCACTTTGAGACCATTCCATACTTAATGGTCTCAAAAGCAAACGAAAAAGCTTCATCATCTTGTTTGTAAATCGCCTGAAAATACACTAGAGGGCTCAGTTGCACCACCTAACTTTAACGATAACAAGCTTGTTACAGTACCGGTTAAGCACAAGTTAGCCAAAAAAGAGGTTGCCAGCCAGCATGATGTCCTTTGACAAGTTTGACGTGACAAATAGGTAGCAGTATCATTTGACGATAACTTTAACTTTGACAGCGTTTTGGTGCAGTGCAACTCACACTAGGACAAAATTATGTAGTTATTTTCAATTTGTTTTAATTTTATATCTGAAAATGCCTAATATTATTAATATATTCAAGCACGCCAAGAATTCCAATCAAGTAGCAGTCAGTTTTACCCAAAAAAAGTAACACACGTGGGACTCGAATCCGTGACAGACAGTTGTGGAGGAGGCCAGCGGGCCGTCAAACAAACGGCGAGCAACGGCGCGCCACAAACGGAGTCGTGACGGTAAATATGAGGAGATACAGATTATATTGTGTTATCTGCCGCGTTACGTCTGGCACTTGACCCGAGGTGGCCATGCGTTTTAAACTAGTGGCACAGAATAGAATATAAGTACTACCGTACAGAAAGGAAACTCTCCGCCCCGCCCCACAATCAATTACCTCACCCCACCGCGCGATTTCGTGTGCCGATTCGTGTGGTCATTCAATAGCCCTACCTACAGATAACCTCTGGTTATCTGTGGCCACTAAGGTTATCTGTGGCCCTACCCTAGACTTCACGCACAAAGTTGCGCGTGTGCAAAAACGTCACTGTGTAGCGTCTGTGTAATAGGTAGTTGTAACGCGGTGCTTGTATGGAGTGCCCGGGGTGTGTTAGTGGCTCTGGAGATGTACAACACCTCGTGTTTGTAACAATTTTGATCATTTTTCGAAATAGCTGAAATATGTGAGTTTAGGAATCGACCATAAGTTCTATATAATTATCGAACCTGCACACAATTTTTTACGAGAATGGTTGAGAAATATGAGCTATAGAGGAGAACAGACGGACAGCAGATAGACATACGAAAACATTTTTGCCCAAGCTAAAAAGAAGACGCTTCGCTCGTTTCAGAAATATTTTAAAAAGTCTACCCATAAAATATTAAGAATTATGGCAATTTGAAAACAAAATCTTCAGACTACAATCTCAGAAGGCAGATCTTAAGTAGTTATAATCTGCCTGATAGAGCTTATTAGGTAATAATAGCCTTAGGTATCACCCAAGTAACAAAAGTTTCTATAACTAAGGCGTTTTATCACCAAACAGTGATATAGTACGCCTTTAATGGTAACCGTTGTGACTGCTTGTGCTGTAAAAGTTTTCAACAGAGCGTTTTGCTTCTATAATATTAAAGTGCATTTCAGTTCTATAATGTAGCTCTTAGAACACTTACAGGGACATACAAAAGAATCTTTAAAGTGTTACACTGTAATGGATATGAAAAAAAACTATTATAGTGCTATTTAGCGTGATAATAGCACTAATAATGCGTCAAAATAACTTTTTCATCCCTTCTATTCGAAAAAGGATGCATTGTTCCTATATAAGTGGGACCAAAATAGCTCTTTTCTGGTAAGAACTTTTTAGTGGGAGGAAAAGAGATTTGAATTTAGAACATGTATCTTTCAAAGAATTCGAAAGCCGCGCCCCGCCACCCGCCGGCTGGTATGTATTGACTGGCTGTATAGACGGCGCGGCGAACTGAAAAAAAAAACATAAGCGCGCGAATTAAGTCTGTGTTCTTGTAATTAGTACATACTTACGTACTTAGTACAATAACCTTTGAAAATCGCGCTAGTGTATCAAAGGTAGCTATAAATTTGTAATTATTTTTACTTTTCACGTGTCTTTTTTAAATAAAGAACATTTTCATTAATTAGGTACATAAACACAGTCTCCTATTTATTTTCTCATAGAAAGGGGATGAAAAGTAGAGTATATGACTCGGGCGCAAAATATTTTTGGCGAGGGCGACATACTTTGAATCCCTCGCTACGTTCAGGATTCTACTGAAGAATCCCTCGCTATGCTCGGGATTCTACTCTAGAATCCCTCACTTCGCTCTGGATTCAAAAAAGCGCCCTCGCCGTAAAAATATTATTTTGCTCCCTTGTAATACAATCTACTATTTCATCCCTTCTATTCGAAAAAGGATGCATTGTTCCTATATAAGTGGGACCAAAATAGCTCTTTTCTGGTAAGAACTTTTTAGTGGGAGGAAAAGAGATTTGAATTTAGAACATGTATCTTTCATAGAATTCGAACACCGCCGCCGGCTGGTATGTATTGACTGGCTGTATAGACGGCGCGGAGACTAAAAAAAAACATAAGCGCGCGAATTAAGTCTGTGTTCTTGTAATTAGTACTTTTAGTACAATAACTTTTGAAAATTGCGCTAGTGTATCAAACGTAACTATAAATTTGTAATTATTTTTACTTTTCACGTGTCTTTTTTAAATAAATAACATTTTCATTAATTACATAAACACAGTCTCCTATTTATTTTCTCATAGAAAGGGGATGAAAAGTAGAGTATATGACTCGGGCGCAAAATATTTTTGGCGAGGGCGGCATACTTTGAATCCCTCGCTACGTTCAGGATTCTACTGAAGAATCCCTCGCTACGCTCGGGATTCTACTCTAGAATCCCTCACTTCGCTCTGGATTCAAAAAAGCGCCCTCGCCGTAAAAATATTATTTTGCTCCCTTGTAATACAATCTACTATTACAGTACTAGTATTGTAGCAGTATCGAAAACACTATTACAGAATCAATCTGCACTATAAAAATACCTTGCACAACCATTACGTCACGGTTTAGCTTCTTAAATGCCCCTACAACACTGCTATGGGGCTAGTTCTGTAAAAGTCATGAAAACTCTTCTATGGTACCAAATAGTACCATAGCAGGAGCGTGCATACCATATAGGCAATTAGGCAGTGCCTACCTCATTAAGAACCTAAATAATATTCCACTGGTATTAAAATTAATTTAGTTTACTTGGTTCCGTAATTCTATACTTAACCAAACTTCTATTGAACACCCGCCCAGTAAGTTTTTCCTTACGCTAAATACGTACGGTAGGCAGTGTACAGATTGCCTATTCGAAGCGAGCAGCACGCTGCAGCGTTTCATACAACTTATTTAGAAAAGGTATTGGTCAAAGTTATACGGCCGCAAAAAAAAGTGCGCTATTTGTCCGTGTAATGTTCTAAAACATGACCTTCGCAATGTGACAGCGCTAGGTAAGCTAGCCTACCGTGCCGGCCGAAGATAAACAGACGACCCCCGCTCGACCCTATATCTGTCTCATTCGGTCCCATACGCAATAGATTGTAACCTTTCGCTTACGCTATGTCAGAGTTTTATCTCACGAGACCGGATGAGTTGAACAAGTTTCGACTTTATTGCGATGTCATAAAAGTGTTGAGACCCGCACGTGTGAAAAATGCAACAATGCAAACAAAATATGCAAGTGCCATCCTTCCTTCCTGCCATCAAAATCCATATTACCTACCAAATATTAGGAATTTTTAAATGACAAGCGCAACTACGACTAGTTAGATCTACAGTGCCTACCGCGCTGGAAAACCAATGCACGCCCCTGTACCATAGCGACTCCTGGTGCAGTTGCTTAATAACTTAAATTCTAAATAGCTCTATAAGTGAGTTTGTGTTACTGCTACCAGACTAAAGCGTGACATAAAAGCACTAAAATTAATAATTAATGGACTAATCCGTTTTCGGTGAAAATATGGCCGCTGTTTATGCCATGTTAGCACATTAGTAGCACGGCTGGAGCCAATTTGTACTATAGCAGCCGTAGTCAGGAGTAATCCTTATTTTATTAATTTAAATTTAATAAAATCACGAAAATTATGAAGGCGCATTGTCAAATTTGAAATCAGCATAGTTATTTTAACGATACAATTATTTTCGCAAGTGCAAGTTACGGTGGAGTTACGGTCAATGGACGATCAAAGGTGATATTTTGTGAATGCCCTTTGTATTACAAATAGCGAATGACTTTTTGTTTTCTTGAGGAACACTCACGATATCATGGCCACAACACGAACAAAATAAAGATCACTAACATCGTTTACGGTGCAAAATAGCACTATTAACATGTTTGGGTTTTCAACTATAGAGCTCATTTATTAGTGTGAGAGCCTTTATATAACGTTTATAGAAAAAATTGTTACTTGGGATTCTCATTATTTAGATCTCAGTTTCTCAGTTTTCAGATCAGGGATTTAGTTTTTGGTCGATTTTTTTGTGTAGCCAGATAAAAGTTATTTCTTCTAATTAATATTGAAAATGGAATGTAACTCATGTAATTTTAGTCTTTTTGATAATTTTTCATTATTTCAATACAGATAAAACAACACTCACGATGATAGATTTTTTTATTACTTATGTAATATCTTAAATTTCACACAACGTGTAGCGACTCTACACATGACCTCACCCGCCGGTGTTAACAAAGTGAACTACTCCATCACTTGAACGAACAAGGAGCAAGCTATTATCGCTCTTATTGCCGAATAAATCTACATGTTTAGGGGGCATATTCGCTTGGCGGGTCCGCCGAAGTTCGTCCAGAAGGCTGTCACTTCAAGTCATAGATATTCAAGTAGATCATTTTGACAGTTCACGCGCGCATGCGCTACTGATGCGGCGCGCCTCCGGACAGATGTAGCACAAGGGATAGACAGCTTATTAGAAAAATTGTATACCGGTAAACCACAGGAGAGATATCCTTACAACACGGTTCTTTTGAACTTTCAATACCTTCTCTATACAACATGAAATTGGGAAAATTAAATGATTTTATTAATTATATTTAAAAAAGAAGTTTTAATATCATTGGATTTGATAAAAAGAATCACTTAAGGTTCTATTAGCAATTTTAGCTAAGCTTTGTCACAGAATACATGGCATGGTTTATTGAATTGTCAGTATTACATGCGGGTCTACCGCCTAAAAAAAATTGATATGAAGTTCATGTAAATGTTGACATTTAAAGTCCCTATTTTTTTATGGTTTTTTGTCGATTTTATTGTTCTTTTTAACGACACCAGTAATAGGAGACGAGCTTCCTTAAAAAAAACAAACAAATCAACAAAAAAAAAGAGTTAAAAAACAGTAGTAAAGTAAAGTACAAGTTTAACATAGTAAAAAGAAACCTAATTGGGTTTTAGCCCAATTAGATTTGTCCAGTCACTGCGTATTCATCAAACAAAATAGATAGCCGGTAGACATAAGTTTACAATACAAAAGTTCATAACCACTGTCCCCTAGCGCTACGGCCGCCGCGGTCAGCGTGTGCCAATCTCGCGGTTTGTGCGCCCGCGCAGCCGCTGCGTTCTACAAAACGCCAAAGAATGGCCGCCCTACTTGTGTCCTGGCCTTTTGACACGCTTTGTGGTTTTGCTACCGCTCGTATTTCTATTTATAAAAACATGAAGTCAGTCAGAAGTGATTAGACTAACTCTTAATTCATATTCACGCGTTTATCCTAGAGGTCAGTGACTGTCTGCCAAACCTATGTTGCGCATACGAATTCCATTAAAAATCTTTGTGTAATAAAAATAACCTTTTTACTATTATAAACATTATAATAATAATTATTGTAATGTTATATAAGTGTTGTCGTAAGTACTTGGTATTACTTTTTTTTTATCCTGTACAATCTAAACTTACTATGTTATGATTGTCAAAGTTTTATTATTTTTGAATGATTCTACAACAAACGAAGAGTTAATATAAGGTTTGTTTCGTAAATTTTTTCTAGAAATAGTATTTCACAATATTTATTAATGTTTATCGTAAATAGTTGTATTTTTCAGGAAGTGAATACGTATTTTTCATTGATAGCGACCTTATCAGGCACTTTATCTATATCCAACTGATAGACATTGAGTAATCATTGTTACTGTTATGTTGTCACGAAGCTAATCTAAATATTTTGACAAATTAAGCTGGTAGGTAATCAATTGACGCTGTTCAAGTAATCCTCTTAAAAAACAATGCCACCAAAAAACTTAGGTACTAATAACTAAATGGTTCTGACATGGAATTTTTTTCTGTTGAAGGCAACTCGATGAAACTCAGGCCACGACTATCAAGCAAGACCAAGTTTTTTAAAGACCTCAGTTTCAGGTAAATAAGTTTTTTGTTTCACTGTGTTGGAGGCCTCTATATACCTCAAGTTGGCACCCTCATCTTAATTAAATTTTATGCTCGATAACAAATAATAGGTATATCGAAAATTCAGTACTTACAGACTGAAGCCAAGGTTCTATTAGTACATTACATCCGAGAACGGGAAGCTAGGGATTGCATTGTCGAGGATGGTTTGAAGCCCGAGCCGCAGGCGAGGGCTTTAATGATTCGAGGCAATGCAAGTAGCTTCCAGTACAAGGTTTGTATAATACTTTACTCACGAAATGCGAGGAAATACAATTTTCTTTGTAAAAATGTGATATTTAAATTGGTTCGCGTGGCCATGTTTACTGACCGATCATGCAACCATAAAGTTTCATAAAAAGAAAGCTAGCTGATACGTTCTGCCGATTTGAATTTGGAACATTTACTTCCCGCACTCAGTGCGGGAAGTAAGTATTGAATTTCATTTCAGGGCTTTGGGTAAAGTTGGCGTCGTTCTCAAATGTTGCGGCCACTCTTGGAAGTTATTTATTTCGAAAGAACAGTTTAAAAGAAACAAGTTTTAGTATGGAGCTCATATGGCTAAATGACATCGGAGCCGAGATATTAACCTTTGTAACTTTTAAAGGAAATCAACGATTTCAAGCATTTTCCTAACAAAACAAATTCTTATAGCATATTCTCATCATCATCATCATCATATAAGCTGCCTTAATGCAACGCTGGGTTTAGGCCTTTCTCGAGGATCTCCACAACTGCCCGCATCCACTCTGGAAATCACAAAGATGTTCGAGCATTATGTTCAAGTCTTCCAAAGTCTCATGCTCAGCCATATGAACTACGTCATCGACAAGTCCTCCAAAAGCTTTTTAATTCCGTCATCGACATAAGTGAGGTGATTTTATTCTTTAAAAAGGGTGACAAGTCTCTCTTAAAGAACTGCAGACCCATCCCCCTTCTGAGCCATGTCTATAAGTTGTTTTCGACAGTCCTTACGAATCGTCTCGCTCGCAGGTTCGACGACTTCCAACCTCATAAACAAGCTGGGTTCCAAAAAGGCTTTAGCACCATAGACTACATCCATATACGCTGCGGCAGGTTATACAGAAGACTGAGAAGTATAATCTGCCATATTGCTTGGCGTTCGTGGACTATGAGAAAGCCTTTGATTCGATAGCAACTTGGGCGATGCTGCAGTCTCTCCAGAGGTGCCAAGTGGACTACAGGTATATCGAGGTGTTGAGGTATTTATACGAAAATGCCACCATGTCGATCCGAGTACAGAACCAGAGCTTAAATCTTATCCAACTGCAGCGAGGTGGGAGACCTTGGAAAACCTGAACGCAATGCTCAAAGATCTCCGTAATGCTTCCCAAAGAGTGGGTCTCAGGATGAATATGGATAAGACGAAAATCATGTCGAATGCCCATGTTGTACCCGCTCCAGAAAGCCTTTTACGAAAATAACGTACACAATTGCGTAACGCAGTCACTTGGTCACGATAGTCGTCCGCAGTTCGTCGGTTGTGGCTATTAAACACATTTGGCTATCGTAGCCCAACGACTATTGAACGAATGATGTCGGGATCCAACTCGGATAGGCAGCATTCGAGAAGCTTCGAAAAATCTTCGCGTCCGATTTATTTCAGTGTCTCAAGATAAAGTCTATGACCAGTGTGCGTTGCCAGTGATGTCTTACGGCAGTGAAACGTGGTTCGCTATACTATGGGTCTCATAAGGAGGCTCAAGGTCACCCAGCGTGCGATGGAGAGAGCCATGCTCGGCGTTTTCATGAGTGACCAAATCAGAAATGAAGAGATCCGCAAGAGAAATAAAGTAACCTACATTGCTCGAAGGATTGCTCAGCATAAGTGGCAGTGGGCTGGGCACATAGCGAGAAGAACAGATGGCCGTTGGGGCGGAAAGGTTCTTGAATGGCGACCGAGCACCGGACGACGTTCCGTGGGTAGGCCCCCGACAAGGTGGACCGACGATCTGGTGAAGGTCGCGGGAAGCCGCTGGATGCAGGCAGCACAGGACCGACCGTTGTGGAGATCCTTGGGGGAGGCCTATACCCAGCAGTGGGTGTCGTGCGGCTGATATGACGATGATGACTAACACATCTTCGTTTCATCATCTTCGTGTTGAAAAACCTGAACACAATGCTCGAAGATCTTTGAATGATTCCCGGAGTGGATGCGGGCAGCGCTGGAGCGTTGTGGAGATCCTCGGGGCAGGCCTAAACCAAGCATTGGGTGACATGCGGCTTATATAATGATGATGATGATGAAAATATGCTTTAGGAATTGGTTTGGTAAGGAAAATGCTTTAAATCGTTGCTTTTCTTTGAAAAATAAAAAGGTTAATATCTCGGCTCCGATGTCATTTAGCTATATGAGCTCCATACTAAAACTTGTTTCTATTGAACTGTTCTTATAAAAAAAATAAGTTCCAAGAGTGGCCGCTAATAAAAATGATGACGCCACATGTCCATAGTTAGTTACCCAATGCCCTTTAGAATGTGATGAACCAGACCCCCGTGGAAATGTTGAACGCCCCGCATTCCTTTTTCAAATGGAATGATAACATTTCAGAGCATAAGTGAGTAAAGTTTATTTACAAACAATAACCTCAGTAAGATATAGTTCGTTGTAGTAAGTAGTAGGCAAAGTGACCACTTTAAGCAGTTTTGCTAACCTACTACTACAACGAACCAAACTAGCTTTAACCTGTACATGTGTATTTTCGGTACATTATGTACTTAAAATTAAGATGAGGGCGCCACTTGAGACATATAGTCGCCTTAATGCCTGTTATATAGGTTTACCTATTCAGATGCCATGTTGTGGCACCCATCAAAATACCCCATACGAGGTATAGGTATCCCCCTTCTTGAATAGTTAACCGGTATCGTCCAATGCGGTAACGTCGACTTCCAAGTTGCTGTTGGCCAATTTCCCTTCTTAATATTAAATTGATAAACACAGGGTACGATGGAAAAGAATCAAAGGAAATAAGGAGGCAGAAGGTCTAGTCACTTTGAATATTCAGAGGGCCTATTAGAAAAAAGCATCGCGATAAGCGTACGATGTTCGTCCCACTCCGTGGCATAATGAATGACTAAAGTTCAATATGAAGTAAATTGAACGACGAATTGCGTTGGACTATTGTAATTCTTCTTTGTAATATGCCCTCAGTCCATTGGATTGCTGACGAAGATATTTTTTAGAGAATGGGCTAATATGTATAACGCTTTCCGCTTTAATCAATGCGAAAAAATAGACCTACAGCTACAGTACAAACTAACTAAACCATATTCAATCCACAACGTAACGGAAACCAAATAAAATGCTATTAGAAAGCCCAACCGAATTGATTTGTTTTAATTGTCCACGAAAGCCGTTATTAATTTAAAAAGCGGTTGGTACCGAAAAAGTTCTTGCTTTACAGTAAACTGTGAGTTAAACTGTAATTAGATGGCCGGCGCGCATGAATACTGCATGAGGGTAATGAAATAAACTGTGACCACAACATTAAAACAGCCCGCTCGTCCGCCGACACCTGGTCCGCTTCTCATGGACATGGATCCACGTACAAAAGAACGATGTTAGCACTCGTCACTTAATGCATTGCTGCTTTGAAGTATTTTTAGTCTGTCTCTTCTATGTCGCAGCACCTAATAGCAAAACTGACGAGATATGGCTGCAGAAAATTTTCCCCAGATAGTGTTCAAATTGGAGCTGTTGACGGTTATATCTGATTTAGATTTGATTTAGTGTATTAAAAAAATACCCATTGATTAAGTTTCTACCGGAAAATAGGGATTATGAAAAATCCATAATATCAATGAAAGATAATTCATTCTAAGCATTAATTTATTTATGACTTTAAAAAGCAATTTCTGTAACATAAACCGATAAGTGAAGAATGTTGATAACGTTTCCGACGATCAATGTATGTTTCACTCTCCATGAAATAGACAGTAAAAAGTGCCGGTGTCATACTTGTTTCCATAATAAAATAATCCACTCGAATATGCACGCGATTAAACGTCGAACAAGCGTTCATTATCATTACTGACGGCAAATCGTTCGGTAATTTGACGGGAAACCGAACAAAACTGTTATTTAGCCTTGTTGGGGAGCCGAGCCTATGAATTGTTAACGGGAAGACCGCGGCCACTATTTGTAGCTCCCTCCAGTAGGTATTACCGACGATCAAACTGTTCCTGTTAAAATTTTGTGTACAGAATTTCACATAAAGCCGTTAGAAATAAAAGATACAGTAGGTACCTACTAACTTTGAAAGGTTAAAGATTATACACAACACAATATCTTTTCACAGATCACTTAAAAAATAATTTACAGTTAGAAATTGCACCATCGACAGCTTTAACAGCATGAGAAAATTAATATTAACAATGACAAAAGCATTTACAATATACCTGAGAATTCTCACAATTCTCAAGAAATCAAATTGCACTCAATATAATACAATTACCATCTAACTACTTGAAAAGTCATCGGCTGTCGATTTCGCAATCCAATTCATGTTGAGATCGGCTCACTGCCGCCCTCCTCCTGCGAATTAATTTGGCACTCAAGCACCGGAACGATCCCGAGAAATCTGGGAAAATACCGTTGCACCACGGGAAGGCGTTCGATTAACTTGCCCATATCAACCCATATATCATAAACAAAATGGGACCTAAAAAATACCCCTGTGAAAGTATTGTTTTAGTTCATAAATTTTTTCTTTCGTTCTCTCTTCTTAATTATCTTGCTGATTTCTTACTAGTATTTTGAGGTGAATAGTTAAACTTGTTCGTATGTCATAAATAAAATGGGACCTAAAATTAATCCTGCGAAAATACTGTTTTAGTGAATTCAATTTGGACTGCTCTTACTGAATTCTAGCGAATAGTTTGAGGTTAGATCTATAGAAAAATTAGTTCCATTAATTATCACATCAGATCATCAACGCTTTTTATGGGTCAAAGGATGTAGACACGACAATATTAATCCTTTGTCGAAGAAAAAGGTGGTTGTTTTCTGTTTTGATGGAGTTACCTCGTCGGTCGTCGTGGGGCGGTGGCCAGGTGGTGGCGGTCGCACGGTCGGCGCGACCACTGACCACCGCTCATGCATTATTCACGGCCACGGGAACCTCCGCGATGCCTTCAATATCAAAGAGTTATGAGAACTGCTTTGTAAACAGTTTTGTTTGAGGAAACTTATTTGTAGAGACACAGTATACTTTTTTGAGAGTTTCAATTAAAAAGGATTAATATTCAATCTCAAGGGATATATTAATTCTTCAATCTGGAACTCAATTAAATATATTTTCAGAACTGTGATCACATTTAGATGTATTGTATCCCATAAATTACTGATCAAGAATAACGTAAGTATATGAGTAATTCACGTCACCTGATTAAAATCGCTCTCCATTAAAAATAAACAGATCAATTTCGTATAATTGAATTAAGTTCATGTGTAATATCTACGATCTCCGGATTCTAATCAAGGAGAGAGATACTGCCCAGTGGGTCAGCGGCCGGACCAAATAAATAATAAATAAATAACTCAAGATCTGGACATCGGACATGTCATGCACAATGCACATTAATCAGACGTTTTGATCAGCGCGCAACATTGTTAAGTACAACTCAAAAATATATATATAGACTATCGGAAATCAAGACACACATCGATATTGAACTGTAACTCTGGACAAATAAGTCTAATAAAAAAAGTTTTTAAAATATTTTTGGCAGTTGTATGTTAGACAAGAGGCTTCTGTAAGTTTGGTCACGACCGTGAGTTTGACCTTTTGCGTTGAAGAATTATTAAAATAACAAACCAAAATTATAATATCTTCGTTTATTAAGATCATTATTTTCTTGTTTAAAAACTGTTTTGCTACGGATTGCAGACAGGACTAAAGTTACAACAATAACTTGTCAGATACTTACATATGATGTCTTGTCATGTTCTTATCCATGACGATCTTTCGCACTCACACACACTCGTACTAGGTCAATCAAGATAGCATCAGAGTGCAAGCAATAGACAATAAGTGACCTTCTGATTTTGATACGAATAACTGGCAAGAATAAAACAACAGTGTGTATTAATAGCGAATTTAAAAACATGTGACGTAAAACACTCGAATATTTGCCGAAAACATAATTTTCTCTATAAATATCTCAAAATCTTTCAAACATATCAGAAAATATCAAAAAAAAATTCGTAACGGACTAAGAATACCATAATTATTATTATTGTTTTTTAACCGACATCAAAAAAAGGAGGAGGTTCTCAAGTCAACGCTATTTTTTATGTATGTTTTACCATAACTTTGCCAGTTGTTAACCGAATTTAATAATTCTTTTCTATCTGAAAGAATCTGGCTACTATTTTTTTCATGAACCTGAAAACTATCAATTATTTAGCACGAGATTTTTCGGATTTTCAGGATACGCATAGCAGTTTTAATAACACACATCTACCTTATTAAGTCGGGTGGGGCTTTTAGAAGAAAAAAGTAGTCCTCCAGCCACACTCAAATTCTATAGACGTGTTTTATTAAAATTGATTTGTGTATCTTATGATTTGAATATTATTTCTTGCTTTTTAGAGATATTTCATTTTAAAGCAGTTTTTGTTCTTATTTTCAAAGGAGCTTTCTTTTTATTATAATTCTGATCTGTCAGGCCACTTTGTTTGGTATACATGTGTGAGCTGAGCTGTAAAACAAAAAAAATATTAAATTAAAAAAGATTAAAAACACGACTGTTCTGCGAAAAACGAACTATAAAGTTAAACAACAAGTGTCATTGCAGTCGGGGGACCTTATTATGGAACAATTTTTGATCAAAGAGGTCCCCCGACTGCAATGACACTTGTTGTTAAACTTTCTAGTTCGTTTTTCGCAGGGCAGTCGTGTTTTTAATTTTTTTTTAATTTAATTATTTTTATTTCACACATTTTAGTAACATATTATATAGTTTTGGAATGTGCTCATTGTGGCCTTTCATTTGATGCCCATATTGTAATAATACAAGAAAAATATTTTTTTTCACATTTGTAAATAGTATCATACAGTCTCCATATTGATTTTTTCTAAAAAAATTATAGCTAGTGTCGCTCGGGATGCTGTAAGGATTTTAACGGTACCTCATTTATCCAAATCAGTTCAGGCATTTAGAAGTTATGGTGGAATAAAGAAACTCACATACCCACAAACATACATGAACCCTGAACACATATACACTCTTTTTGCTTTGGGCAGTCGTGTTTTGCTTTGGGCAGTCGTGTAAAAAAAAACAATGTAAAAAAAAACAATGTAAATAAAAAAAAAAAAAAAAAAGTACTTTTGATGAATTGATTTATGTTTCACGGCCGATTTCAATAACCTGTCCTCAGTAAATATTTGTTGCCTAGATATTTCTGTTAAATGACGGGATATAACAACAGTTGCCTAGTATTAGATCTATTGTAGGCCTATCTCTTACAAGATAGATTATTGAAATCGGCCGTAAAAGTGTCCAAGTATAATTTTGGATGCCTCATGAGGCTCTTTAGATTCTTTGATCCTACAAGGCACAGGCCACTGTTGGGCACAGACCCAACAGTGGGCGTCGTCCTGCCAAATAATATTGCCATGTGGTTACCGACACGTCATGATGATGATTTAGGACTTAATTAATTCTAAGTTAAAGAAATATTAAATAAAGAATATAAATAAAACTCACAGTCTGATGAGTGTGTATTCCCGAAACAATTTAAAACAGACCAATAAGGGAATACTATTTAGTCTACATTATAATAATCTTTTAAGTTTATGATAACGAAATTCATTAAATACGAATATTAAGTCAGCGACTTTATTTTCTCCGGCGCAGCAAATGCCTTGATAACTAACAACAATTAATGTGTTAATCGTAACTTTCATCCTAGAATCCAAACGTGTAAAAAAACAATAAACCATGTTAAAGTAGCACTTCTTGTATAAGTCGTGTTCTTAAATTAAGTCGTAATAATATGCGTAGGTACGCGTCATGTCGCCTCGAGCGCTTCTGCACTAACTCTATTACCTTGTAAATATTTTTTAGTCTTAATGCAGAAACAGCTTGTAAGTAAATGCGAATGCGCAGGTAGCAATAAAAAGGATAATATAATTGTTGCCTCAGTGACAACAAAGTCTGTATCCAAATGAGGGTCTGTATAGTGTTGTGTGCCGTTTCATTTATCGACTATGGTTATCTCATAATCTGCCACCCAAAGCCTTGATCTAGATACTAAATAATTGACCAGTCTAATTGTTTGCACACACTTAAACTTTATTAAAACTTTTGAAACTTTTGTTATTTTTAAAACTCCATAAAATTTACTCCAGATTTAAAGTGTAAGAAATCACGCATGATACATATACTATCCCCGTCAATTGGTAATAGGTATACAATCTGGGGGCCTTCAAGACTCAAGTGAATGAGTATCTCCTAGGAAAGCGCGTTTCATCGTAGGTCGCATCATTCTTACCATCAGGCGTGATAACGGTCAAGCTCTTGCCTATCTAATTATCTATCATTAAAAAAATCCATCGTGATGGGCCATCGTGTATCGGCGGCATAAGTGTTGTCGATATTCGATATAAAGTACGATAAGTAGCCGCACTAGTGAGCAGCGACGTGCGCAGGCGCGGTATATTACAAGTATCGTGCAATTTTAATGGGGAGGAAAAGCGCAATTTTATCCCGATAGGTGGCGTCTGGTCTTTGGTACCGGGCCGCCTCAAAGAAAGTGTCAAAACATATGGGAATCTCTTGGAGTATTGCACATTTTAATTTTATACTGAGAAAATGCCGCATTGTTATGCATGTAACTTGTAAAATATTGGAGTTCATCGATTTCCCAGTAACAAAAAAAATAGTAGGCAAAAAAATATCAAAAAAAATATGCTTTTCCCTCGATTTTCTCCTTTGCTGAGCCTGAGAAACATTATAAATCAAAAGAAATGTTTCATGAATTTGATGAAGCTTCGCCAAAATAAAACAACATTTGAATTATAACAGCTTTGTTCTTTAATATTTCAACCTCAGCAGTTTCTAACATATTTATAACTTGGATGAATTTGATAGGTATATCAAATATGGAATAAGCCCAATATTGGGGCCAAACAGAGAATTAATAGAATTTTATATGCCAGAGTCATTCAAGAAACTTAGAATAATAAAATAAATATGATAAAACGGTTCGTGGAATTTTGGATGGTACAGAAATTCCAGTACAGAAACCTGAAATTACTATTGCACAGAAGGCATCATCAGGCAACTATAAACACGGAAATTCACACTCAGTTGCTTTGTTAAAATTTAAATCATATGCTTCTAATCTGAAATAAAAAGATTACTTATAAATCTTACACGAAATTTAAAGAAATGGTAATGCTTGTTAGCAATTTTTTGTAAGTTGCTATAAACTTTCTTGCCTGTTGTTTTAGCTTTTCTTTTCCGTAATTCTTCTTTTATATGAGCTAAAGTTAGCATAGAATACATTGTTTGTCCGCAAAACCGAAAAAAATACAATCTAAGAAAGTAAAATCACGTAATACACAGTCAAGACAATATAAGCTCAAACTGACAATTGTTCCAAAGACTGAGCGCCATCTGTAATTCACTTTGCCTTCGCCTCCCCATTCCTGCACGGTGTGTACAAGATTAAACGTCACTGTTGTGAGAAACATTGCTTCGTTTATTGCGGCGAACACGAGTAAAGCCTGGTTTGCACAGGTGATTATTGTTTAAGTAATAGTAAGTAATAAATGCGAATTATAATTACGAAAATAACAGAAGGTTTCTTCGTTTCTACGCAGCTCTCGATATACACTTATTTTTAAAAAGTTATTGATTGATTTAACTATGTCTTGTTTGTTTGAGTGAACTTAGCAAAGGTATTGACGTTCATTGAATATAAAGAAAAAGATTGTGGAGTAGTGTAAAGTTAGGTATCTGGGTGATGGTATATCTGTCTTTAGTAGCGTAGAAAAAGCAAACTGTCCACTGATAGTTGTAATAATGAATGTAATAACTGATAGTTTTCTTGATTTCAGTGCGCCATACCGCAGAATAATAGTAAGTAAACTAAAATTTGTTATTTGGTTGTGCGTAATTTTAGATAAGCTTTCTGTTCTATATCAAATAAGCTTCATAAAAGTATTCAGCTTAACGGTTTTTGTTCGGCCAGTCACACTGTGTTTCACACCTCGCGATGTATCGCGGCGTTACCGTAATGAGCGCCGCCGCCGGTGCGCCGCCGCACGACGCCTGGCACGCACGACCAATGCATAAAATTATTTTGGCCAGAAATCATTAGCTCTTGCACCACTGGGGCCCTTCGGTGTGAAATGTACGTGTCAATTTGATTAGGTGTTATTTATTAACGATTTAATTGGCGGGCGTGGTATGGGAAAATTACTTCTTATAGTTTTTCTATCTAGTCTTTGGGCTATGAATGTTGTTAGGCGTGCATATGCACATTATTTTAGTGTGCGTAATGGCCGGTATACATTTTGATTAGTGTTTAGTGCGAGTGGCTCGTTTAGTGTTTAGTGTTTAGCAAAAAACATGTTCGGACAGTCTCTGATTAGTGTTAAGCAATTGTTTTTTGCTAAACACTAAACGAGCCACTCGCACTAAACACTAATCAAAAATTTATACCGGCCATAATACGAGACCGTGCAGTCGCACACTAATCAATGTGCATGTGCACGCCTAACACATTCATAGCCGAACGGACTTCGTGAGATAGAACAACTATAAGAGGATTTTTAATAAATAAGACACAATAAAATTGAGCACGGCTATTTCTGTGGCAAAGATTTCAAGATTGTTTTTTTTTAATATTTGAGAATTAACATTATACATTTCCTAATATTTCTGGGTTTTATTAAATATTCAGTAAGTAATCTCCATAGAGTATACACGGTTAATTTTTAAGTAGGTATCTAAAAATGAAATGAATGTATCTCTTCCCTATTCGAATCGAGTACCTACCTAAGTACAGTTAAAAGTTTCAATATTTAATAATTGGTCAAGATATTGAGGTTTGTTTAAGTCTCAAAATTTTACTGATTTCTGGATTTAGAGCTCATTGATAGAATCACACGCGCGTAATCAAAAGAGACTATCTTGTTTACCTACGTTACCTACGTAAATAATGAAAAAATTCACAGATTTTACAGTCCCCGCAAGAATCGGAGCATTGAAAATGAACACAAAAATTTACGAAAAATCAAATCAAATGCAAAGTCCTATGATATTTTTAAAGTTACCTAGGTAGTATGTATTTATTTATACGAACGCGGCCGAAATAATATTAACCAATTTTAAAAATTCCAACGAATGCACTTCTCGTCCACTTCTGCATCTTTTAACACTATTACCATGACGATCGGTCAATAACCATATTAACCATAGAAGCTACATCACTTTTTATGTACGGAAATAGCCGTTTTTCTACAATTCCAAATCTAAAGGGACCACCTACAGGTCACAATTATAAACCGATTTTCAAAATTATTTCGCCATTTAATAGCTAAACTAATACCCTAGGACCCTTTTTTTAATTTTTTCTTAAGTCGGTTGTTTTTCCGAAATAATTACAATTTAGTGAACAAACATCCCCCAAAAAACCCGTAATTTTTGGAATTTCGCAAAATTCCAAAAAAAGTTACCAGTAGATTTTCAAAATTCAAACGTTCACACGTGTCTCGATAAATTCTTCAACTTTTGGTACTATTTTTATTTCGATTCTTCCAAAATCCTCAGAGATATAGCCAAAAATACGTCTCAGGCGATTTGCATCTGATAACCATTTTCAATGGTAAAAATGCTATTTTTGTGAGTTTGCCTTGAGTTTGCCGATTAATCAAGATTTTTTCCGATATTTTCAGAATATTAATTTTTAACTTTTAACTGCACGTTCATATTCAGAAACGTGGTCTAATATCCCCATAGATATACTTAAAAATTAACGGTGTATGTTGTAGAAATAAAAAATGCGTCGTAACATTTTGCTGATGAATTTCCTCATCATCTGCTGTTCGCAAGTATCGTACCTTCAAGCTGAAAATAAATATTATGCTCGTCATGTGACCAACCATATCGTTAAATGAGAAGTATCCGTATTCCAATAACATTCATAAAAAGTATATTGTAATAATTGATACATCAAATGGAGCTCAAAACAATGACTCGTCAGTTGGCACGGCCGGGCCCCGAACCCGGGCCCTCGCGGCGCGCTGCGGGGCGCCGCCGCCCTCGTTAGTGGCACACATCAACTTCTTACTCAAATTACTGCTGATATTTTTATTTATTCTGAACTAACGACAAGTTGTTAACGTGTGACGTGACGACAAGTTGTCATAAAATTGTTATGCACAAGCATAGCCTTCTTTATTTCCAGGCTATGGCACAAGTGATAAAAAATGGAAAAACGGACTAGTGAAAACAGACTAAAATAATAAAATAAATTCTTCAATTCAATTCATTTATTCGCAGATATAGGTAAAAAAAGTTAACAGGTACATAAGTCTTCTGTAAATATTTATAACCCAAAACCTACAGAAGTTTTTAACCTAAAAACGTGGGGCGCATTTTATAAAATTTATCATCAGTAGGTACAAGGTTATAAATATTTACAGAAGAATTTATTTCATAATTTTTAGTCTGATTTTACTTTATAATTTTTAGTCCATTTTAAAAATGATTTTTTTTTTCAGAAAATTAATATTTTCTCCTTTTTTAGTTTACGAGCTAAGTCTAAAAATATTCCATATCCTATCGGAGCACTCCTCAAGACGATTCTAACTAGCCCAAACACGATGGGGTTGCATGGTTTTATTATAGGTGTTCCTTGCCTGGCCTTTTTCCGGCTCCATTATCAAATCCTTGGACACTATTTCCCATTAGAGTACGCATCAAGAGAATTCTAATGAGCCCACACACGATGGGGTTGTATGATTTCATCATAGAGTTCCTGTGACCTGCTTACGGCTTCATCATCAGATCAGCTCAATGACACCGTAATATTGCATTGCCTTTCAGTTCATCGAAGTTTCAAATCTCATCGGGAAGCTAGTATAAAAACGTTCGCAAACTTTATGGAGAAACAAACGAACAAACACACAAACAAACGAGAAAGCAACCTAATAAAAACGTATTGAAAATACGGATCCCATCTGCTTTAATTCAACAAAATTTTGTTTGAAGTAGTTTTAGTTCAAGCATAAAATGGAAATTAGGAAAAATCACGTCAACAAGATCAGGAAAATTGTTGCAACAAACCCAAATACAATAAAAAACATGACGACTGAGTGTGTCCACCATAGTTGGAGCACAGAAAATCGCAATAAAAGGAAAATTTAAAAATTTTACGCCAATCATTAGTCACTTAGTCACTATTTCATTTCAGGCCTTCCCCTGTGGAGGGGTTCTTGCAAATGCATATATTTAATTTGTTTAAATATGCATGATTAATTTAAATTGAATAATTATTTTAAGACTATTATTATTCAGAAAAAAATTAAACCTCATTTAATCAATAAAAACTAATTCAAATGTTTAAATTAGGTATCATAATTTTAAATACCTATGCATCATTAATCTTATAACAAATTGATTTTTTTAAACTATTATTATAATCAATCAAATTAATTTAGAAAAAAATTTTTCATCAAAAAAGCATTTTTTTAATTAGATAAGTATCAAATCAACTATCATGCATGCAATATTTTTAAATTATGAATGAATTTTTAAGTGACTAACATTGCAATGTCAATGCAAGAAATAAAAGGTTTTTTTATTTTACTATTATTTTTATGTACCTAATTATTTCATTGGAAAACTTTAGCCTGTATGCAAGTAGGTACACTTAAAACTTGATCTCTCCTATCTTCATAAAAACAAAGAGAAAATGAAAAGCGGAATATCAGATGTGCCTTCATCATCATCATATCAGCCGCACGACACCCACTGCAGGGTATAGGCCTTTCCTAAGGATCTCCACGACGATCGGTCCTGCGCTGCCCGCATCCAGTGGCTTCCCGCAACCTTCACCAGATCGTCGGTCCACCTTGTCGGGGGCCTACCCACGGAGCGTCGTCCGGTGCGCGGTCGCCATTCCAGAACCTTTCCGCCCCAACGGCCATCGGTTCTTCTCGCTATGTGTCCCGTCCCGTCCATTGCTACTTCAGCTGAGCAATCATTTGAGCTATGTCGGTTACTTTAGTTCTCCTGCGGATCTCATCGTTTCTGATTCGATCACGTAGGGAAACGCCGAGCATGGCTCTCTCCATTAGCCTTAACGTAATTTAATTATGTTACAGAGGCACAACAACGCGCCCAAACTGTAACTAAATATGCCATTGTTTTAAAATTGCTTCTGTTTAATTTTAAAACAGCTGGCAGTTTCGCATTGCCAAGGACATAAATTTTACATGAAAAAAATATGTTTGCTTTGTTTTGCTATTGTCTGTCTACTCTGCTGTTATGTCAACTAATTCATTAATTTTAATTAACATAAAAACTTGTACTATAGCATTCCGCCCGCAGCTTCGCTCGCGTGGAGTAAGGTTATAACGTGCGCGCGGAGCGACCCGACCCGTGCCCAGCAAGAGGGTAAGTAGCCCATGTCCTTTTCCAAGGTCCCATCTATATGTACCAAAGGGGTTCGGGCACTTTGGTCCTTATGACCAATAGACTTGAATCGTACATCGATGGATAGGTCTTTTCAAGAGGAAAAACAGTTATTATTGGGTAACATTTGGATTTGTTGTCCGATTCGAGATATCGGCTTATAAAGTATGTATTTCAGTATCTCGGATAGTACAGTCAGCAATGAAAGTCGCTTAACGGCAGCGGGTCCATAGAATATCAGGGACAAGATTTCAGGACTAACGCCATACCTATTCGTGCTCTATGAGAATATACCTTTCTAACGATATACTATTTATATCCATTGGGTCCAAGACCAGAGTCCATATATTTATGCCCGTACCCCTTTAAAATTGATCCAGCGGTCTAGGCGTGTTAACGTAACAGGTAGACAGACAGACCAAGTTACTTTCGCATTTATAATGTAGATTTATTTAGTAGACGTATTCATAAATCATATGAAATAAGTTATTTTATTCTTTTTAATTCTTCATGCAAACAAACCCTTCATTCGTAACTGGTTACGTAGTATTGGTTTCGTGGACAGTCGTACGAAACTAGTTTCGTAGGCAGTCGTACGAAACTAGTTTCGTAGGCAGTCGTACGAAACTAGTTTCGTAGGCAGTCGTACGAAACTAGTTTCGTAGGAAGAAAAAATCTTATTTGTACGTAACTAGTTTCGTAGCAAAAAAATAATTCTTCACACATAACTAGTTACGTAGCATTGGTTTCGTAGACGGTTGTATGAAAATAGTTTCGTAGGAAGGAAAATAATTCTTCACAGGTAACTAGTTATGTAGCAAAAAATAATACTTCACACGTGACTAGTGACGTAGCATTGGTTTCGTAGACGGTTGTACGAAAATAGTTTTGTAGGAAGGAAAATAATTCTTCACACGTAAACGTAACTAGTTTCGTAGCAAAAAATAATTCTTCACACGTAACTAGTGACGTAGCATTGGTTTCGTAGACGGTTGTACGAAAATAGTTTTATATGAAGGAAAATAATTCTTCACACGTAAACGCAACTAGTTTCGTAGCAAAAAATAATTCTTTACATGTAACTAGTTACGTGGCATTGGTTTCGTAGACGGTTGTTCAAAAATAGTTACGTAGGAAGAAAAATTATTCTTCACACGTAACTAGTTTTGTAGCAAAAAATAATTCTTCACAATTAACTAGTTAGGTACGTAGCATTGGTTTCGTACGTAGGTGTACGTAGGAAACTAGTTTCGTAGCAAGAATCTATACATATGAAACTCTAAATTGATTGATTGATTCATTCATTGTTTGGATAAGCGTGGAGCCCTAACGCCTAAAGGTAGAGACACCATTTTTGGAGGGTAGATATCTTTCATGATGTAGATGAGCACTAAGAAAGGATGTTAAAAAATTCCAGTTATACAGGGTGCTACAGGTTGTTTAAGTTTGTATGAGAATTTGTATAGGGCTGAAGGTAGAGACACAACTTTTGGAGGGTATACCTTTCATGGCGTAGGTAAGAAAGCATTTAGGAATATTCCCGTTATACAGGGTGCTACAGGGTGTTCCAGTTTGTATGGGGATTTGTATGGGGCTGAACTATTTTTGCTGGTAGAGATACCATTTTTGGAGGGTAGATTCCTTTCATTGAGTAGGTAAGCACTAAGACAGGGTTTTGGAAAATTCCCGTTATACACGGGAATTTTCGTCATTCACGTCAATTCACGTCGCCACTGCGACTTTCCATACAAATCAAAGAGATCACGTGATCAATTTAGTATGAGATGACCAAAACTTTGTGGCGAAATTTGACACATGTTTCTTAGAGAAAGTTGTTTAGGTTCATGGACTGGACACATCCTTAAAATTTGGATGGTAAGTTCAAAATGACCCGATATAGTCTGCAGTACCTATTGTTATTATTATTTGGACTGTAAGACGCGAGTGTCACCAATTACTCGGAGGAAGGAAGCGGCCCGCCGAGATCAAGCCGTGTTATTTGTCCAACAATGATCTAATTGATCCCACTTGTCGCGCCCCTACCATCGGCTCCGCATAACACCACCTATGTATCATAATATTCTTATTTTTCCGTTTATTAAATCTTGCTTTAACATTCGACATTTAAGATGAATATTTTACCTTTAGGGAGATAAGATAACACATCACCGCCCTAGACCACGTCAAAGTCAAAGTCAAATAAGCTTTATTCAAATAAACTTAATAATTAAGTACTTTTGAATCGTCTATATTTTCTTACCACATGGCCGATGTATGCCTGTAGTTATTTTTTTTAGTATTTTGTAGAGTCCAACAAAGTAATAATTAATTAAACTCGAAAAATCTTTACCTACACTATTTAGGTATATCCAATTATAATTTTTACATATGATTTCTAATTATTTAGTTCGGTATAGGAATTAGATTTTTGTTTTGTTAAGAAGTGCAAGTTGTTAAGCGTCTTCCGTCAATCCGTCGTTACGACACGAGTATAATGTTCCGTTACGGGGAATTTTGTCCTAGGGTGGGAATATTCCCGAACCTAAGGCAATATTCCCGGCAATGGCACATTCTTGTTTACCTCGGTTGGTTCGAGTTGGTTGGTAGTAACGACGCGCCCGCCGCGACGTTGCATGTGAGTGACACCGCCCACGCGACCGCCGCTGTAATTTAATTCCATACACACTTCATACACGAATGACATTAATGTTGGAACACAAATTTAAAACAGCACTCTTAGTTTGTTACATGTTTTCATATTGTCGCTGAATCTTTTCACTGTGTCTACGGCGCTGCGTATACAGATTTCCTGAGTACCTATGATTCCGGATGGACAAAAAGCTTTCTCTCATTAGCGTAAAATTCCACGTGACTTGTTGTTAATGCTTATTCAATAGTATTAACCAGTTCATAAATACATCATATTGTTATATTTACATCGAAAAAGTTTTTTAGTTTGTTCAGCTTGGCTCAAAAAGAATGTAACCTCGATATTTGCCTGAGGCGAAGTTTGCATATTAGGTACCTAAACTACATCGTGTAGTGCGCAAAGCCGCAAACATTCCATTGTTTCACAGTTACACGTGTAACCGTTCGTTGTTTGTTTTATTATTTACATTTAAACAATAAATGTACTTGAATGAAACATGCTCCTTCGCTTGTTTATTTTGCAAATATGCGAAATTAACATTTCTTTTCAAATACATTTTAAAATATTTTTCAGCAGATTTTTTTACAGTCTTATAAGTCGTTTTAAAATGTTATTTAACGTAGTAAGTTAGATTAATTGATTTTCGAAATCAGGTGTAATAAGTGACTAAGTAAATTAATACTTTGTAAGGCACAGCGCGTAGCGTAGCAAGAATTATTTTATGAAAGTGATTACATGTCATTCTGGGTCACTCAAAATTTCAATGTTTTTTAACACGTTTTTATTAGGTTGCTTTCTCGTTTGTGTGTTTGTGGGTTTGTTTGTGTGTTCGTTTGTTTCTTCACAAAGTTTGCGAACGATTTTATACTAGCTTTCCGATGAGCTGGAGGCTTGAAACATTACAACAATGCAATATTATGGTGTCGTTGAGCTGATCTGATGATGAAGCCGGAAGAAGGCCACAGGAACTCTATGATGAAACTATACAACCCCATCGTGTTTGAGTTCGATAGAATCGTCTTGACGAGTAGGTACTCTAATGGGAGATGAGGTCCAGGGCCTGATGATGAAGATGGAAGGCCATGCCATAGGAACTCAATATTGAAACTGTGCAACCCCATCGAGTTTGGGCGCGTTGGAGTCGTCTTAACGAGTACTTTGTTGGTGAAATAGTGTCCAGGGTCTGATGATGGAGACGGAAAAAGGCCATTGGAACTCTGTAATAAAACCATGCAACCATATCGAGTTTGGGTTCGTTTGAATCATTTTGACGAGTACTTTAATGGGTACTTTAACCCAAACTTGTTGGGGTTGCCATCAAGTTTGGGCTCGTTTGAATCGTCTTGACGAGAGCTGCGACAGGAGATGTATATTTTTAGTCTTAGCTCGTAACTAAAAAGCAGAAAATAATAATTTAATGAAAAAAGTCTTTCACACAATGGACATGCATGTGACAATATGGATGATACATTTTACAAAACGCGCCCCACGTTTTTAGGTTTAAAATTTCTGTAGGTACCTAAGTATAGGGTTATAAATATTTACAAAAAAATATTTTATACTTTTAAGTTTTAGCTTTACTAGTCCGTTTAAATGTTTTTAGTCTGATTCTTATAAGTTTTAGTCCGTGTTTTATTATTCTATTTACATATCAATTTCAATTTTACCTGACTTTATATCAATTTACAGTTAACTTAAAGTCTTATTCTAAGTACATATAGTGTCAAAAGACGCATAAAATGACGCGGGATATCACGTTAATAATTTGCACACATTTGCCGTTACTTTTAATCGTAATGTACTTATATTTCAGTACATTTACTATTTAATTACATTATAATTAATTCATTTTCCTTAATTAAAAGGCCTCTGTTGCTTAGCGCATTCTGAAAGATAAGCAATAAACACTACTGATGACTGTTTCATTTGGTTTTCTAACATTACTTACACAAAAGTATTTTTTTTAAGAACTGTGATCGCTATTCTGTTTCCTAGACTATCTGGGACCACAAAAATTAAAAAGCCCGATAACACGACCATCTGTCAAAGTGACAACACATGACAGGTGGAGCGTCAGATTAGCGTCATCTCGGGCTGCGTCATGAGTCATCCAAGATCATGGAGCACGCACTCCGTGTGACTTGCATTAATTCCTACGTGACGTCATTGATATCAGTGATAGGGAAAATACATTTCAATCACATATTTCATTAATTACCGGATACAATGCACTTGGGAGTGCTAACAATGTCATTAAGGGGCAGTACAACGCCAAATACACATTTTTGAACAAAGATTTCCCAGTTATTTCTTGAGTAATCAGTTCCAAAAAAATTATGTAGAAAGGTAGAAAGTAGATTATAGTACTGAGTTTTATGATTGACAGAAAGATGATACTTTTCTTGATAAAAAAATCTGACCTCCAATTTTGTAGTTTTTCACTGATGTGCCAACCAATAATAAACATATATATATTTTTTTTATATTTGACAACATCACATGCATTGCTCCAATTCCAAAGTAAGTTAGCTTTAGCACTTGTGTTATGGAAATCAGAAACAACGGTGGTATGACAAACACCCAGACCTGAGACAATATTGAAAAGTTCGTTTTCTACATTGACCTAGTCGGGGATCGAACCAGGGACCTCAAGAGATGATAACGCCTTGAAAACCGAAGTGCAAACCACTCCACCACGGAGGTCATCTTGAATCGAATCTTGAAACTATATTAAAAAGAAACCTTAACTAGCTTTCTATTTTTGTGATTAATGGTTTTCCAAAATAAGAAATAGTTTAATAGTTATTAATTAAAAGTTATTAGTAATTTTGATAATTTTTAATATGAAAATTGCTTCCAGCGTTGTGTGGCGCCTTAACACAGGAGCCAATTTAGTACCTTATGCTTGTTCAATAACTTACAACCCCACTAAGTACCTATATGAACGCAATAGTTGGCTTACATTATACCTACTTCTGTCATAAGCAAAGTGACTTGAAAAATCGTTAGTGAACTACGCAAACGAAAATGCATATCACATTTTAAATCGCTTTGATTATCGAAAACTTAAGTCAACCCCATTTCGTTCGCAAAGTTCATTATAATAAAACTTCGTTTACAATATGTCTACAAATATTGTTTATCTAGTTTTAAAATAAGGAAAATCTTGCGTAACTTTACCTACTATAATTAAAGGAAGTCTCACTTAGTTTTGCAAATTAATGAGGTATAATATCTTAAGGAAATGGGGTTAGTAATTTGATTTCATTAATCACAAGAGTTTTGGTAACCTACCAAGTCAGACATTTATCGCAGCGCACTTAGCAACTATTATCTAACTAACAGAATTTGCGTATGAGGAAATATAATACAAGTAATTTGACCGTTCATTAATACTAATGAATGAAATAATTAAGTAGGTAGTAGGTAACTTAAATAATTCTTCGGTCACCTTTGATTGTATTTGCTGTGGCCTGGCCACAGTGCTAACCTAACCAATTACATTTATTTACGTTCCTATTGTTAGCCAATTAAAAAACAATTGCGACAAGAAAAATATTGAAAACAAAGCTTAGTGCCGAGTTTCAATTGACTGAATTACAGAAGTTATTTAAAACATTTTTTTAAGAGAAATATAACTTGCATAAAAATATTTCTTATAAAAATATTCTATATCAACCTACGTAAGTACGAAACAAAAAATAAAACTCTTAAAGTAGTTGAAAATAAAACGCTTATCCTACTAGGATATTAGTCGAAGTTAAGAGTTTATTGAATTTAATTAAAGATTTAGCCCGACATTTCGGCTTCTTTTCAGTTATTCCTTATTATGACAAATTTTTCTAGAGATATTTTCGACAAACACAAATTAAATTAACAATGTATTATACTGTTATGGGATTAGCTATACGTATACTTATATTACTTATGTCTTGTCATTGTTACTCTTTTATCTGTTTTTTAAATTATATCAGATTGTTTAATATCAACTATCACGAATAGTTTCAATGTCAATAAACAGTAAGTATTATCTCACTAAACCTCTTATCTTCATAGTGGACCGAGAAGATAACTAGAGTTAGTTTCTTTCATACCTACTACAAAACAATAAACTACTTATATTATGCCAAACAACATTTTCTACCTACTTAAAAATATTGGGATTAGGCAAGTACTTAAGCTTAATATCTACTTATACTTTGAAATTTGGCACAAGAAATATTATTTAAATTTTCTAATATTTAAATATTCTAAAGTAGGTAGGTAATCCTCTTTTGTTTAGAATGTAACGACAGCAAAACTAACAATTTAAATACAAAAGGAAATTATCTTTTATTTCACTTAGGAAACTCTGAGGCCGAATGTGAACGAACAAACGTCGTTTGCGTGACTAAATTGTCTTATAACGTGGTAATTTTAACATTTCCCAAATAAAAAATAAATTTTAATTGCGTTATCAAATCAGTTAATTAGAATAAGCAGTTAAGCGCCAGTTTGCTGGACAAAATGGTCACTAATCTGCATAACTAATCGGGGCAATCAACGACCGGCCACCGGCCTGCTATAACCATCTGACCAAATAAAGTCGCTCCCACATTCATACCACGCAATTAATACACAATACAACCAACAACGTACCAAAAACAATGCACGAAACACGTTACACGACGATTCAAGACATTCGGTACGGTTTTAATAGTTTGATAATGCCATTAATTACATTCAAACCACCTCGCTGTTACCACAGTGCGGCCAATAAAAGAAATATGGAGACATAAATAAAGTATTCGCCGGCGTCGGCGCAGCGCGGCTATAAAACTACGTACGGGACGGGCGCGGGGCGGGGAGGGCACGGGGAGCGGAGTGGGGAGCTTACGGGAACGGAGGCGTGGTCTTATGTATCAAAAAGCTCGCACCGCCATTGGAACGAACGCAATCCTCGATCCGAAGAGGCGGAGCTTCCAGCGCCGCGTTTAAATACGGCCGCCCGCCTCCGCGCCCGCCAGTCCGCTCGCCGCAGTGACAGCGCACGCGCGCACCGTACTCTCTGACCGTTTTAACTCAGTGCTACAAGTGATCCAACATGGGAAAGTTCGAAGGAGATTTTAGTATTAACTCTATACTAATGAACAATCATGCGGCTAGCAGACCGCCACCCTCGCCTACGACCTCGTCAAACGGAGCTTCGCATTCAGAAGCCGATTTGAGTGATTCCGAGCTCGACGTGATCGGCACCGAGCCCGTCGACTGCACCAAGCCGAAAGACGAAGATAACAAAAAGGACAAGAAACATGAGAAACCCGCCTACAGCTACAACGCCCTCATCATGATGGCGATCCGCAACAGCCCCGAGAAACGCCTCACTCTCAACGGAATCTATGAATACATCATGAACAACTTCCCCTACTACAAGGAGAACAGGCAAGGTTGGCAAAACTCCATTCGCCATAACCTAAGCCTCAACAAGTGCTTTGTGAAAGTTCCTCGACACTACGACGACCCCGGCAAGGGGAATTACTGGATGCTAGACGCGTCCGCCGAGGACGTGTTCATCGGCGGAACCACGGGCAAGCTGCGCCGGCGCTCCGCACTCAACGGGCGCGCGCGGCTCGCCTGCTTCAAGCGGCCGATGTTCCCCGGCGCTCCTCTGCCTGGCGCGTATCCACCGACCACCTACTCTCAACTCGTCGGCCTGTACTCCCAGCTGTTGTACCAGAGGTATGGGCCCATGCAGATGAAGACCCCGCCGGTCGCCCCGAGCGCGTTGCACCCTGCTTTCCGCGGTGCTGACACGATGGGATACGGCAGTCTTCCATACTCAACTACTCTGTACGCAGAGCGTATGCAAGCACCGTTCCTCGGACAAGCACCGCTGCTGCAGTCGCAGCTGATGCCCGCGGCGCCACGCTCGCCGCCGTCGGGCGCGTCCAGCCCCGAGCTGGCACCGCATTCGCACCACGCGCTGTCGCCGCACATCTTTAAGCCGGTGACCGTGCTCTCGCGGCAGTGATCGCCGCCCGCGCACCCAGACTTCATCTGTGATCTAGTGTTAGTTAGAGTAGACCAGTGGACGTGAGAGGAATCTCAACAAGTTTGCAATATTAGCCACGACGTTAATTTACCTCACTGTAGCATTCCGCTATTGTACAATGTATAGTAATTAATTATGTGTAAATAATTCCAAAGTGTATAGGTATTTATTGAATTAGTATTATGATTAAGTATTAAGAGAGTTATAAAAAATAATTAAATAATATTGTTTCCCCTTAACGCTACCTTTTATTTTTCTGACCTTCTAGCTAATGCGAAAATCGAGAAATTTAAAGTTTCAAACATAAGTTTTTAACATTATTTATTTTGTGTCATGCTTTACAAAATGCTACTACTATTATTTTCCAAGGCACTATTTCCAGAATAACAACTTACCTTTATAAATCGCAATGTTGTTATTATATCTAATTCTTCACAATTCAATTAGTGGTTCTCCCATCACAGCAAAACTTTTACACAAACACAGCTCATTTTATGCACCTTGAAAAATTTTGCAATTTGTTACTTGAGTTTAATTTTTTTTTTACTTCATGTAAAAAAAACCCGCTTAAGCACCGTGATCATATTTAAAAATATTAAAAGATAGGTAAGTATTCCAATTTAAAGGGACATTTTTATGTTAATGTTAAAAATTAAAATAAATTTCACATTTCCCTAGAAGAAAATGAAATAAGCAGTGTCCTTCTAAAATTCTTCTGTTCATTCCTTATTTTTTAAAAATTGTGTTTATACAAAATAAATAAATACCTGCAAATATTGAATATCAACATTATTCAGTGTTTTTAAAGACGATTAATTTTCATGACAAGATAAAGTATTAGTACTAAATCCAAAAGTAAATAAGAATTATTGTCTGATAAAGAAATCGATGGTATCTTATCCAAGTACGTGAAAAATTACTAGGTAACAAAAATAATAAGATAAAAATAACGAAGCGTAGTTGTGTTACAAACATAAAAACTTACAATACACTTAATATAAGTAGCAATTACGTTTTCCAAGGTTCTATTTAGCTCAAAATTTTTTACGAAAATGCTCTCAAAATTAAAGTGACTATTTGGTAAAACAATGCCCTTATAATATTAATTTCCTTTTATTTTAACAAAACAAGTGAAATTTATTTAAACTTTGCATATTTAACTTTTTATACCCTTTTTAAAAATTACTATCTTTTTAAATCTTGTAGAGCCGTTATACATTTTGATCGTAGATTGTACTATTAACTAACACATTCATTTATTCTTAAAAAAACAATACCCAAACCAGTTACAAATGTTTACCAAACGGCTCGTCACACACAGGAGCCGACCTAATCTCAATATTAATATATAGGATCTGGCACGTATCTCTCAAATTCTTTATTATTTAAACAAATTAAATACTTACTACAAACTGTGTTATCGTTATCACTTAATCAGTTGTTTCCTGACAAAATAATCGATGATTTTAATAACAATAATGCAATTTGAATGAATGGATACTTCATCGCTTTGTTGGAATTCAAATTACCTAAGTACTACATTTACTTTTTTAGAATTTCAAGTTATTATTTCAAGTTTCTTTACTATCAAGTTTCTCCATCTTCATTGACCATTAATTATTACAGATTGTTTTGCAATAAAACAAAAAACAATATGGATTCATGATGTGCTCTTATTCATTCATTCATGACTGTTGTTTATTATATATATTTTTTATTATTAATTATTACAGATTGTATTATAATAATCCAAAAAATAATTTGGATTCATGATGTGCACCCATTCATTCATGTCTGTTTTTTTTAAATACAGTTACAATTTTCTTAAGAGCAAAGAGAAAGCAATTTGAGATAATCCACTTTGAAACTATAAAAATCGCTTATAATAACTGTTGTAAGGTTTGAATGAAGTATAAATGAATAAATAAATATTTTCACATTAACTTTTTATTATTAAAAGACAACGAAAAAATATTTTTAAGGTCAAATAAAAATAATATACTTAGGTAATTCCATATTGCAGACAGAATATTGCATAGTCAAAGGCAAAATAAAATTGTGGAAGTTCTTGGGTGTATGATAAAAATTAAAAACCTTTTTAACGCCAAACTTGCATTTTGCTTAAATAGTGTAGGAAAGGAAGGTACTTGTAGTTAACTCCCACGGGAAATTAAATCCTCAGTCGAGGAAACTTTACAGTATGATACAGTAGCATAAATAAAACGTATGTTGCTGATTATGAAAAAAAGCTTTTTTTTATATCGCTGATATCTGTTTTGGAAAAAAAAACTGTTTATAATTTCTTTACCAAAAGTACTTATGTAAGGTATGAAAACAATATGTGAAATACCTATCCAAAAATATATCATAGCAGAAAACACCTATTTTTAATATATAAACATGAGTTAAAAATACCTAACTTCGACTTTTTTTTCTTTTGGATATTTGTACTTATAGGTTTTTGATCTTACTATATTCAGCAAAGCTTCATCAACTGAGGATTTAGAGTTGGGGTCTTCATAGGTACAATAAATATATATAATAATTCGCATTATTTCCTACACTAAAACATTGAATGCTGTCTTATTAGAAAAAACACATTGAGCAATGAGTGTTAAAAAAAAACCGACTTCAAAAAACCTGAAAATAAAAACAAAATTAGATTCAAAATTAAATACCCCTAAAAAGCAAGAAATAATTTTCAAATCATTACATACACATATCATTGTAATTAAACACGTATAATGAAGTCGGGCTTCTAGAATTAAAAAAGAAGTTGTTCTCCAACCCCACCCGACTTCATTATACGTGTTTAATTACAATGATATGCGTATCTAATGATTTGAAAATTATTTCTTGCTTTTTAGGGGTATTTAATTTTGAATCTAATTTTGTTTTTATTTTCAGGTTTTTGAAGTCGGTTTTTTGTTTTTAAACAATTTTTTATTTTTTTCTTTTCAGTGTAAGTACCTTCTGTATTAATAGGTAGTTTTACCTTTTACCCAAAGTATGTATATTATGTAAATGTAAGCGATGATGTTATGTATTTTTTTTTTATATTTCACACTTTTGCGTGGTGTAATACTTACCACTAAAAACTCAATTTCCACTGTTCGTGCTGTTTGTTGTTAAGGAGTTCCGTTGTTCCTTCACAGTTCAAGTCTAGTCCAAAACGTCCTTGACCATAGTTAGATACCTAATTTGTTTAAGATTGTCATAATCCTAGCAATATTTCAATCACTACACAGTTTCTATTTGATTTTGAAGAGTTCCCTTGTGTATCTTTAAAATCCAAGGTCCAATAACAATGAAATCAAAATGATATCATCACTAAAGTGTCCTTTTTCAAACAAAAAAGAATCATCTAAATCGGTACATAAACAAAGTAGATATGGTCGATCATCCGTATAAATTCATAAAATGGTAAGGAAAACGACAGTATTTTCAAGTTTTCCTGAAAAATACTGAACCGATTTCAAAATTTCAAAAAATGGGACCAACTTGGGAACAGACCTGATCTAATAACGTTTGAATTATTTCAATCGGTTCAGCCGTCTTTGAGTAATCGGTGGACATACATAAAAAAAATAAAAAAACATACATACAGCCGAACAGAGAACCTCCTCCTTTTTGGAAGTCGGTTAAAAACTTAGAAGCACCTATAAGTCTTCTTCATGGAATATATCAACAAGGTAAATAGTTTTATTACTTTTTTACACCAGTAGTAATTATATTTTACAAAATTTAACTAACTAATTCTAATAAGAATACTAGATGCATAGAGGCGTGTAAATTAGCACCTAAGTTAAATTTTTTGATAAATTGAAAAACTTATTTCTACTTTAACTCTTGTTAACTTTTACTATGAAAGTTAAACATTTTCTAATTTGACGACCAATTTCGTGAAATAAAATGAGGAGAGGCAGACTTGCCGAATTTCTTTTCCTCTGCCGAGTTTCTTTTCCTCTGCCGAGTTTCTTTTCCTCTGCCGAGTTTCTTTTCCTCTGCCGAGTTTGTTTTCCTCTGCGAATTTCTTTTCCTCTGCCGAGTTTCTTTTCCTCTGCCGAGTTTCTTTTCCTCTGCGAATTTCTTTTCCTCTGCCGAGTTTTTTTTCCTCTACGAATTTCTTTTCCTCTGCCGAGTTTCTTTTCCTTCGTACAAGGTCTCCCGCTGGCGCCATAGATTATCGTATCGATGGCGTATTGACTTTCAAAGTGCTAAAACATTATCAGTCGAGGCTGACCTCGACTGATAATGTTTCAGTTATTTTTTCAGTATTCATGAAAATCAAATCGTCATAGAGTGCTGTAATTTAATTGATCAGCCTTGCTTATCGAAGACGCAATTGATAATTCTTATTTCCTTGTTAATTATATTTGATCATCATTTTATAATATCAATACTTTGTCCTATCGGGACACAGTGTTTAAAACTTGGAGTAAGTTATCATAAGATTGGTTTTCCTTCTAGATATAGAAACGGTGCATTTTCAATACGTGTAAGTGTTGTAGTATGGACATTTTTACAGCGAATCTAGCTCGTAGTCAAACATTTTTCGTTGCAATGTTTCTATAATTAATAATAATGAATGACGCACATAAACTGATGACATTATAAGAAACACAAATTAATTTTATAACTAGGTACAACATATTTGCACAAAAACACGTATCATACCTGGAATAAATTTTGAAATGACTTTTTTATTCTACCTTATAAACTTTTTGTTGACCAAACAAAGCGTTAGTTATAGACATAATCCATAAAATATAGATTATATTATTATATTCTTCAAGGACACTATTTATTTATTTATTTATTAGAATAAACACATTTACAATTATTTTCATGCAAAGACGGTGTCTCATAAACCTTTAAGGGTTTTTCTGTACACCGTAACTCGTCGTCTTTATACATAAAGCACATTTAAGATATTTAAGGAACACATACTACACATACTTAACACATTTTAACAATAGGCTTGTTTCCACTAAGAATAAATCGGCTAGCATAAGGTTTCTAATGATTAATCGTGTTGAATAGTAACCAAAAAAACACTTTTTTCATTAAAATAAATAAAGATTACCAATATTTACGGAAAATAAAATCGGCAAAATTGGCCATTTAATCACGTGACATTGAACACCAATCAGAGACGCGTGACGTCACGCCTCGCGAAACCTTTGTTGTTGCTGTCATTTTCACACACACACAAACACACAGAGGTGTATGTGTGTAGGTGTCAAACACGAATGTTTCGCGAGGCGTGACGTCATTCAAGACGCCATGACAGTTTTGGCCTTTTTCGATGTCATTTTGAATTCATTTCTTAAATCGCAAAATTCATAGGTAAAATGACTTATTTTTCTTAAAATAATATATTTTTGGGGTAAAATAGATACCAAACTTTATTTTTAAACTATTTTCCAAATTTTGTCAACTAGCCTATTATTGATAGTGATAAATTCTCAATTTTGTAGGTAGATACATAGCATAACATAAGTAATAAGACATTTCGTATGACGACAGCGCCAAGTTAATTACCGTGACAGCGCGCGCGTTCGGCGCTGCGGTCGCCATTCGCACTCCCTACCCAACTAACTACAACTAACTGGGTACTTACACGTTTTTTATCAATACTATGCTAGATAATTTATAAACATTGGAAATTGTATTAAGTATAAGGGTAAACTAAAATTTTGTTCGCTCAAAATTTACACAATTGAAATAGGTAGGTAACTAAAATGGTCTTTGATTTATTGAACTTATTAAAATATACTAGCGACCCCCCGCGGTTTCACCCGCGTGGTTCCCGTTCCCGTAAGAATATCGGGATAAAAAGTATTCTATGTTTTAATCTAGGCTATCTACTATCTGAGTGCAAAATTTCATCCAAATCCGTTCAGTAGTTTTTGCGTGATTGAGGAACAAACATCCAAACCCACAAACTTTCACATTTTTAATATTAGTAGGATATCACTTTTAGATAAATACAATTCTAAGTTATAACTTTATCCAATAAACGCTGCTATAGCAGCGTTTATTGGATAATTCAAATCTTTAACTTTTTAAACTTTTTGTTACGAACAAAAATGAGTCTTTGTAACTTGAATTAAATAAATAATAACTAATAACTTTTCCTTTTCCTTCGTCCGTTCTGCTTCAACCACCAGCTACAGGCCTATTACATAAAAAGAAACGCAAAAATCGCAATTCATAGTTCAATTTACTTGATTTTGAACCCTATTCGTGAGTTATAATAGTGTCACGGAGTGGGGCGAACATCGTCCGCATATAGCGATTGTTTTTATGTAATAGGCCTGCTGTAACGATGAATACTCTACTCTATTTTGATAAATACCCTTATCTACAGGTGAGTTTGTTTACCACTAATATTAAAGATATGATTTCTCGGATTATGTTGATATCGCCTACGTACTGACTACTGACCTATGAGCCTAAGGACAAGTTACACTTTTCACGTACCTATTAATCAAATACGAGATAAGATTTCGTGATACCAGTCCCGTATTGCAGATTTTCAATTCTATCACAGAATAGATATAAGTAATTATATTAAGATTATTCTGCATAACTATTTTGTATAATATTACTTCGCAAAATAAACTATGCCTACATGAAACTTATTCGGAAATGGTTAGTACCAGGTGTCCTAGAGAAGTTTGAGATTGGTACAGCAACTGTCTTTCTTATTTTGGGCAGAGATTTAGATTTAGTCTTAGAATAATTAATTACACCTAGAAGCCGTATCCTTGTATGCAAAGTGAGGCAACTTATACTGAGCCAAAATGGCTCAGTTGTCAGATTTATTTCCTTCATACGTTACCTAATCGTAACTAAAATCCAATAATATAATAATTAATCTCTTTAAGGTCGGGAAATTGAAACTGTTTTGTACTTATTAGGTATGATTATTTAATAATGGACAATAAAAATCTGAAAACGGCGCCATTTTGGTTGTTTTTGTTGCCTCACTTTTGACAGCGCGCTTTGTAGGGAATTATCGTTCTAGGTGTAATTATTCTAAGAATTTAGTTACAAAACATCAAGAATTACCTAAGTTTAAAAGATCTAGTAAAATCATACTAAGACTTATTATGTTAGAGTAAAATTGATGTATTGTAGCATCACATTCCTTCAAGCGATTTTAAAATTTTAGGGCTTAGTTATAAATAATGTAATATTACATTTTATTCATCCCCTATTATGTTTACTGAGAGAGGCTTATGCCCAGCAGAGGGGTCACCGTGCAGCAGCTGACATGATGTTCACAGTACCTTCCTTTTTATTGCAGACTTATTTTAACAATCGAAAAGAGATGTGAGTGAACTTAGCAGAACATTGTCCAGCAGATCAAAAATAAATGTGAGTTCTATTCGCATGCAGCTGAGTTCTACAGTTCCTGATAGTTTTTAAAAATAGTTCTGGCGTTTTTACCTGAAAAAGTCGATTGACAAAATGATCTGCTAACTTCCCGTAGCAGATCATTTTGCAGCAAATAAAAAAAAATGTGAGTTCTTCTCGTATGCGGCTGAGTTTTACAGTTCCTGATACTTTTTAGAAATAGTTCTGGCGTTTAACCTTAAAAGAGTCAATAAACAAAATGATCTGCCAACTTCCCGTAGCAGATCATTTTACAGCAGATCAAAAATAAATGTGAGTTATACTCGCATGTGGCTCAGTTCTACAGTTCCTGATAATTTTCGGGAATAGTTCTGAACTCCCGTTCGAGTGCCAGCAGATCATGTCCCAATGTTTAAAAAAACTGAAAAATATTTTTATACATAGTTTACACGATTCCTAGAAGCTAGAACTCTTTCGATGTTGATACATCCGTACAAGACCTATATAATAAGAAAGAACTTTATTCAAGTCCAAAACTCACGTTTGAGTGCTAGCAGAACATGTCCGAACTTTTGAAAAAAGAAAAAAAATTTTTCGTCGTTTAAACACTTTCAAGAAGCTAGAACTCTTTCGTTTTTCACCGTCATGTATAAGCACTACAATCTATAACACGATTAAGGTCTAGAACTCATGCTCGACTGCCAGCAGATCTTGTTAAAACGTTCTAAAAGAATGAAAATATTATTTTACCATTTCAAAAGACTGTAAAAAGATTTTTAGTTTTTAACATATCCGTATCATAATTACAATCCAGAACTTGAATCAAGTTCAGAACTAATTTTCTAGTGCCAGCAGAACTTGAACGAACGTTTGAAAAAAGGAAAGAAATATAAAAATATTTAGATTATACACAAAAGTATTTAAACAAAATTTCTTGAAGCCAGAACTCTTTTGTTTTTGAGACACCAGCATCAAGTCTATATAAAAATACTCAAATCAAGTCCAGAACTCACTCATAGCTGCCAGCAGATCATGTCTGAATGTTCGAAAAAGAGAAAAAGATATAAAAATATTTAAATAATTACTAAAGTAACTTAGTCGAATCTTAGATGTCAGAACTCCTTTGTTTTTGACATATCAGCATTAAGTCTATATTAAAATACTCGAATCAAGTCCAGAACTCACTTAAAGGTGCCAGCAGATCATGTCTGAATGTTCGAAAAATAGAAAAAGTTATAAAAATATTTAAATATTTACTAAAGTGACTAAGTCGAATCTTAGATCCCAGAACTCTTTTGTTTTTGACATATCAGCATCAAGTCTATATTAAAAAAATCAAATTAAGTCCAGAACTTACTTTAAGGTACCAGCAGATCATGTCTGAATATACGAAAAAGAGAAAAAATTATAAAAATATTTAAAATTTTACTAAAGTGACTAAGTCGAATCTTAGATGCCAGAACTCTTTTGTTTTTGACATATTAGCATCAAGTCTATATTAAAATACTCGAATCAAGTCCAGAACTCACTCATAGGTGCCAGCAGATCATGTCTGAATGTTCGAAAAAGAGAAAAAGTTATAAAAATATTTAAATATTTACTAAAGTAACTAAGTCAAATTTGAGATGCCAGAACTCTTTTGTTTTTGACATACCAGCATCAAGTCTATGATAAAATACTCGAATTAAGTCCAGAACTCACTCATAAGTGCCAGCAGATCATGTCTGAATGTTCGAAAAAGAGAAAAAGTTATATTTTTTTTAAATATTTACTAAAGTAACTAAGTCAAATCTTAGATGCCAGAACTCTTTTGTTTTTGACATATCAGCATCAAGTCTATGTTAAAATACTCGAATCAAGTCCAGAACTCACTCATAGGTGCCAGCAGATCATGTCTGAATGTTCGAAAAAGAGAAAAAATTATAAAATTATTTAAAAATTTACCAAAGTAATTTAGTCGAAATTTAGATCTCAGAACTCTTTTGTTTTAAACATATCAGCCTTGAGTCTATATAAAAATACTCAAATCAAGTCCAGAACTCACTTAAAGGTGCCAGCAGATCATGTCTGAATGTTCGAAAAAGAAAAAAAGTTATAAAAATATTTAAATATTTACTAAAGTAACTAAGTCAAATCATAGATGCCAGAACTCTTTTGTTTTTGACATATCAGCATCGAGTCTATATTAAAATGCTCAAATCAAGTCCAGAACTCACTCATAGGTGCCAGCAGATCATGTCTGAATGTTCGAAAAAGAGAAAAAGTTATAAAAATATTTAAATATTTACTAAAGTAACTAAGTCAAATTTTTGATGCCAGAACTCTTTTGTTTTTGACATACCAGCATCGAGTCTATGTTAAAATACTCGAATCAAGTCCAGAACTCACTCATAGGTGCCAGCAGATCATGTCTGAATGTTCGAAAAAGAGAAAAAGTTATAAAAATATTTAAATATTTACTATAGTAACTAAGTCAAATCATAGATGCCAGAACTCTTTTGTTTTTGACATATTAGCATCAAGTCTATATTAAAATACTAAATCAAGTCCAGAACTTACTCATAGGTGCCAGCAGATCATGTCTGAATGTTCGAAAAAGAAAAAAAAGTTATAAAAATATTTAAATATTTACTAAAGTGACTAAGTCGAATCTTAGATCCCAGAACTCTTTTGTTTTTGACATATCAGCATCAACTCTATATTAAAAAAATCAAATTAAGTCCAGAACTCACTTTAAGGTACCAGCAGATCATGTCTGAATGTACGAAAAAGAGAAAAAATTATAAAAATATTTAAAATTTTAATAAAGTGACTAAGTCGAATCTTAGATGCCAGAACTCTTTTGTTTTTGACATATCAGCATCAAGTCTATGTTAAAATACTCGAATCAAGTCCAGAACTCACTCATAGGTGCCAGCAGATCATGTCTGAATGTTCGAAAAAGAGAAAAAGTTATAAAATTATTTAATTATAAATTGCAGAGAAATTGCAATGTGATTTGATAGGACGGAAATATGCCTATTCCACAATTCGCAGTCCGACTCTCCAAAGTTACTAACAGCCCAACAGGGCGATGCCCGCGGGCTGCTTCAGCAGCCCGCGCACCAGGGCGAAACACTAGTTCATTAGTATATATTTAAATATTTTTATAACTTTTTGTCTTTTTCAAACATTCAGATATGCTCTGCTGGCACCTTTAAGTGTGTTCTGAACTTGAATCAATAATTTTGATATAGATTTTGTGCTGATATATCAATAACAAAAGAGTTCTGGCTTCTAAGATTTGACTAAATTTTACTTTAGTAAATATTTAAATATTTTATAACTTTTCTCTTTTTCGAACATTCAGACATGATCTGCTGGCACCTTTAAGTGAGTTCTGGACTTGATTCGAGTATTTTAATATAGACTTGATGCTGATATGTCAAAAACAAAAGAGTTCTGGCATCTAAGATTCGACTTAGTCACTTTAGTAAATTTTTAAATATTTTTATAAATTTTTCTCTTTTTCGAACATTCAGTATGATCTGCTGGCACCTATGAGTGAGTTCTAGACTTGATTTGAGTATTTTTTCTAGAATTAATGCTTATATGTAAAAAAAAACAGAGTTCTGGCATCTAAGATTAGACTTAGTTACTTTAGTAAATATTTTAATATTTTTATAACTTTTTTTTCTTTTTCGAACATTCAGACATGATCTGCTGGCACCTATGAGTGAGTTCTGGACTTGATTTGAGTATTTTAACATAGACTTGATGCTACTATGTCAAAAACAAAAGAGTTCTGGCATCTAAGATTTGACTTAGTTACTTTAGTAAATATTTAAATATTTTTATACCTTTTTTTCTTTTTCGAACATTCAGACATGATCTGCTGGCACCTATGAGTGAGTTCTGGACTTAATTTGAAAATTTTAATATAGACTCGATGCTGATATGTCAAAAACAAAGGAGTTCTGGCATCTAAGATTTGACTTAGTTACTTTAGTAAATATTTAAATATTTTTATAACTTTTTTTCTTTTTCGAACATTCAGACATGATCTGCTGGCACCTATGAGTGAGTTCTGGACTTGATTCGAGTAATTTAATATAGACTTGATGCTGATATGTCAAAAACAAAAGAGTTCTGGCATCTAAGATTCGACTTAGTCACTTTAGTAAATATTTAAATATTTTTATAACTTTTTCTCTTTTTCGAACATTCAGACATGATCTGCTGGCACGTATGAGTGAGTTCTGGACTTGATTCGAGTATTTTAACATAGATTTGATGCTGATATGTCAAAAACAAAAGAGTTCTGGCATCTAAGATTCGACTTAGTCACTTTATTAAAATTTTAAATATTTTTATAATTTTTTCTCTTTTTCGTACATTCAGACATGATCTGCTGGTACCTTAAAGTGAGTTCTGGACTTAATTTGATTTTTTTAATATAGAGTTGATGCTTATATGTCAAAAACAAAAGAGTTCTGGCATCTAAGATTTGACTTAGTTACTTTAGTAAATATTTAAATATTTTTATAACTTTTTCTCTTTTTCGAACATTCAGACATGATCTGCTGGCACCTATGAGTGAGTTCTGGACTTGATTTGAGTATTTTAACATAGACTCGATGCTGGTATGTCAAAAACAAAAGAGTTCTGGCATCTATGATTTGACTTAGTTACTTTAGTAAATATTTAAATATTTTTATAACTTTTCTCTTTTTCGAACATTGAGACATGATCTGCTGGCACCTATGAGTGAGTTCTGGACTTGATTCGAGTATTTTAACATAGACTCGATGCTACTATGTCAAAAACAAAAGAGTTCTGGCATCTAAGATTTGACTTAGTTACTTTAGTAAATATTTAAATATTTTTATAACTTTTTTTCTTTTTCGAACATTCAGACATGATCTGCTGGCACCTATGAGTGAGTTCTGGACTTGATTTGAAAATTTTAATATAGACTCGATGCTGATATGTCAAAAACAAAGGAGTTCTGGCATCTAAGATTTGACTTAGTTACTTTAGTAAATATTTAAATATTTTTATAACTTTTTTTCTTTTTCGAACATTCAGACATGATCTGCTGGCACCTATGAGTGAGTTCTGGACTTGATTCGAGTAATTTAATATAGACTTGATGCTGATATGTCAAAAACAAAAGAGTTCTGGCATCTAAGATTCGACTTAGTCACTTTAGTAAATATTTAAATATTTTTATAAATTTTTCTCTTTTTTGAACATTCAGACATGATCTGCTGGCACGTATGAGTGAGTTCTGGACTTGATTCGAGTATTTTAACATAGATTTGATGCTGATATGTCAAAAACAAAAGAGTTCTGGCATCTAAGATTCGACTTAGTCACTTTATTAAAATTTTAAATATTTTTATAATTTTTTCTCTTTTTCGTACATTCAGACATGATCTGCTGGTACCTTAAAGTGAGTTCTGGACTTAATTTGATTTTTTTAATATAGAGTTGATGCTTATATGTCAAAAACAAAAGAGTTCTGGCATCTAAGATTTGACTTAGTTACTTTAGTAAATATTTAAATATTTTTATAACTTTTTCTCTTTTTCGAACATTCAGACATGATCTGCTGGCACCTATGAGTGAGTTCTGGACTTGATTTGAGTATTTTAACATAGACTCGATGCTGGTATGTCAAAAACAAAAGAGTTCTGGCATCTATGATTTGACTTAGTTACTTTAGTAAATATTTAAATATTTTTATAACTTTTTCTCTTTTTCGAACATTCAGACATGATCTGCTGGCACCTATGAGTAAGTTCTGGACTTGATTCGAGTATTTTAATATAGACTTGATGCTAATATGTCAAAAACAAAAGAGTTCTGGCATCTAAGATTCGACTTAGTCACTTTAGTAAAATTTTAAATATTTTTATAATTTTTTCTCTTTTTCGTATATTCAGACATGATCTGCTGGTACCTTAAAGTAAGTTCTGGACTTAATTTGATTTTTTTAATATAGACTTGATGCTGATATGTCAAAAACAAAAGAGTTCTGGGATCTAAGATTCGACTTAGTTACTTTAGTAAATATTTAAATATTTTTATAACTTTTTCTATTTTTCGAACATTCAGACATGATCTGCTGGCACCTTTAAGTGAGTTCTGGACTTGATTCGAGTATTTTAATATAGACTTAATGCTGATATGTCAAAAACAAAGGAGTTCTGACATCTAAGATTCGACTAAGTTACTTTAGTAATTATTTAAATATTTTTATATCTTTTTCTCTTTTTCGAACATTCAGACATGATCTGCTGGCAGCTATGAGTGAGTTCTGGACTTGATTTGAGTATTTTTATATAGACTTGATGCTGGTGTCTCAAAAACAAAAGAGTTCTGGCTTCAAGAAATTTTGTTTAAATACTTTTGTGTATAATCTAAATATTTTTATATTTCTTTCCTTTTTTCAAACGTTCGTTCAAGTTCTGCTGGCACTAGAAAATTAGTTCTGAACTTGATTCAAGTTCTGGATTGTAATTATGATACGGATATGTTAAAAACTAAAAATCTTTTTACAGTCTTTTGAAATGGTAAAATAATATTTTCATTCTTTTAGAACGTTTTAACAAGATCTGCTGGCAGTCGAGCATGAGTTCTAGACCTTAATCGTGTTATAGATTGTAGTGCTTATACGTGACGGTGAAAAACGAAAGAGTTCTAGCTTCTTGAAAGTGTTTAAACGACGAAAAATTTTTTTTCTTTTTTCAAAAGTTCGGACATGTTCTGCTAGCACTCAAACGTGAGTTTTGGACTTGAATAAAGTTCTTTCTTATTATATAGGTCTTGTACGGATGTATCAACATCGAAAGAGTTCTAGCTTCTAGGAATCGTGTAAACTATGTATAAAAATATTTTTCAGTTTTTTTAAACATTGGGACATGATCTGCTGGCACTCGAACGGGAGTTCAGAACTATTCCCGAAAATTATCAGGAACTGTAGAACTGAGCCACATGCGAGTATAACTCACATTTATTTTTGATCTGCTGTAAAATGATCTGCTACGGGAAGTTGGCAGATCATTTTGTTTATTGACTCTTTTAAGGTTAAACGCCAGAACTATTTCTAAAAAGTATCAGGAACTGTAAAACTCAGCCGCATACGAGAAGAACTCACATTTTTTTTTATTTGCTGCAAAATGATCTGCTACGGGAAGTTAGCAGATCATTTTGTCAATCGACTTTTTCAGGTAAAAACGCCAGAACTATTTTTAAAAATTATCAGGAACTGTAGAACTCAGCTGCATGCGAATAGAACTCACATTTATTTTTGATCTGCTGGACATTGTTCTGCTAAGTTCACTTACATCGAAAAGAGGAACTTGGCTATAAAAACTAACAAGGCAATTACAAATTGAAGACCTCACGCGCGGATAGAGAGTTAATAATATTTTTACAACACAATGTGACCGCGTGTAACTTCATACAAACATGAAATATAATTAAAAACTACTGTTTAATTGGCTGGATTCAAAGCTCGACCATGATTCAAACAGGTTTGAGTCCAGTATGACGGACAGACAGACAGACAAAGGCTTTGATTAGCCGTGCGAGCCTGCTCAGCATTCTGCCAGTTCCATAGAATCGTAATAATTTGTTTATTCTCCTATTATCTAACCCATATAGCTCGGTTTTGTAAAAGAGATCTGTGAAAAAACTACTTCATTGTGATGTTATACAAAACTTAAATTTATTGTCAGTTTATTGTAACTTTGATTTGAAAAGGAAGAAATGACTTAAGGTGTGTTTTGGGGTGTTAATTTTTTAACATTGTTTATCATATTTTCAAAGGGATGACTCGAAAAAAGGCTAAGACTTTTTAATTCCATAAAGACAAAGCTTTTCTTTTACCTGAGGTGACGATGATAAGTTCAAAAGAAACTTTACAAAGATTGAGTTTAAACTCAAAGGAGCGAACTACCAGGCACCAGATACCTACTTTATAATTTTGCTATCATCTTAGAAATTTTAAAGTCCTCACTAAGTAGTGTCCCAGTGGGCATAAGGGCCGTTACCCATTGTAGGCCCAACGCAGTTTGCAATAAAATTGGTGGGTTTAACGTGTGCTTGATCACGGCAGTTTAACGCCTGGCCAAGGTAAAGTAACCAGATAGTTGCTCCATGCGCAAATAATAGCTGGAAAATATAAGCTCTACTAGGTACCTATATATATAATTAAATATAATTGAAATCGATATAGCAAATTAGCGTGTTATTAGTAAATTTGCCAATAAGGGGTTACTCAATTATAGAACGTCAACTTTCAAGTAGCCTCTGTAGGTAGTTGGTAGCACGTAGAAACACAACGGGTTGTAGTCGGTATAACGGGGAGTTGACAAAAACTGACAACAATGGACAGTATGGACACTTGCGATGAGATAAAACTCATCGTGGGCAATCTATCAGTAGCGGGGTGGTCCCAGTCACAAGCGGAAGCGGTTGACAAGTTGGATACTTCTTACTCAAGGACTTTACAGAGAAACCAAATTAGATCTATTTAATTAATTATCTTTGCAAAATTCTCAAAAAAATAAAAAGAGTATTTCTGTCAAAGGCCTTTCATTTCTATAATTAAATGCCACAACTCACTCCACCGATTTTTTCTTATTCCTTTACTGTCGATCCATGCTGACCTGAGGGTATCAGGAAAGCTCAGACTCTTAGTGCCTTCTGAGATAGAGTTAGAAGTTATTTTCTTTCCTCTTATTCTGGCTGACTATTTATATAATTTTCCTTTAGGTTTATTTGTATTTATCTTTAGATATATTTATTTTCAAACGGGGGAGTGGGGTGCAAATTTTAAAGGACTAGTGCATCCTATCAAATTTGCACCCCACTCTCCTTGTAGTTCATGTATCTTTATTTACTGTTTCACCCAAGGGTAACCTGGAAGAGATAAGGCTGTCTCTTGTACGATTTCCTCTCTGTAACTGTCCTTATATCTGTAATTATTCATTTGTGTACAATAAAAAGTAATTTCAAAAACCCCGCAATTCTGACATTCCATCTGATAATAAAATACAAATATAGCAGCCCAAATAATTAATATTTCCTTCTTTATCATTATTTACCCATTAGTAAAAAAATATTTGGAAAATATAATTTTTGGTAACAACATAATTATATTATGCAACTGCAATAGGTACTATACTAATTTGCGATGTAAATCGTTTTCATATCTTCCTCATGGTAAAATAATGTTTTCTAATTAGTACCTTAATTAGGTCATCCTTACTAATATTATAAATGCGAAAGTCCGTTTGTTTGTTTGTTTGTTACGCCTTCACGTCCTAACTACTGAACCGATCATCATGAAATTTTGCATACACGTTGTCAGGGGTACCGAAAAGGACATAGGGTACATTTCATCCCGAAAAAAAGTATAGTTCCCGAGGGATAGCAAAAAAACCTTTCCACGCAAACGAAGTCGCGGGTGGAAGCTGGTATTTTATAATAGTTATTCCTCTACAGAGTGTTTGGTATTATATAGCCTTATAAAGCTGAATATGGTAGATAGATTTTGATATTTTCGTTATTATTTTTTGTATGAAACAGCTGATGTATTTTTACGCGATTTCCGAGTTCAGCCCATAGTACTATCCCCGTCAATTGGTAATGCGCTGGAACCTTGTCAAATTAACATACACATCAACATCATCGGCAACTAAAAATGACAAAAAACAGTAAAATTCTAATAGGTAATATAATATATTAATTATTGAATTCTTATTTTCAATAAAAAAAGGGTCTAGGTATATGAAAAAATTACAATTGTTTTTCGTTTTTGAGGTTAAAATCATGGCTTTAAGAAAAAAATGAAGTTGTCCTCCAGCCCCACCCGACTTCATTAGACGTGTTTTATTAATATTGATATGTGTAACGAATGATTCGAATATTATGTCTTGCTTTTTAGAGGTATTTAATTTTTAAGCTGTTTTTGTTTTCAGTTTTTTGAAGGCGGTTTTTTATATTTTATTACAATAATGACTCGGTAATCCCTTGCGAATCATTTTCATCTCTTTTCTTTTGCTTTGAACCCTAAGCTAACCCTGTAAGGAGGTGTTATTTGAATACAATCAGGCAAACAAACAGACAATCACGGCGGGCTGTCGATGCGAGCCATCGTTAATCATCCATCACTCAGGCTCAGACAGCACCTCCTGCTTCGGGGAACCAAACTCGATTCTCACAATCGACTTGTGAAATCGATTACAGTAGGTAAGGCTACTTAGGAAATGTCTATGATGTATCTATGTGTTTTTTGTCAAACTCCTCAATCTTCATGAAGTAAAATACGAAAAATGCCTCTAGGTAAGTGGAAAATAACGTAAACAATTTATTGAACTTTAAAAAACTGTTTTTCAAGTAATAGTTACTAATTTAGATTTAATGGACTTTAGTACGTGACATTAGAATCGTAGTTAGTTCCTAACGTTATCGCATTAATTGATTTTTTTTCTCCTATTTATAGTATTACACTTTGCTAATGAAAGAGATCTTGAGAGAGTTTGAGTTCCTTCATAAATAATAATCAATAACTATCGAATCTCCAAAAAAAAAACTTTCCTTTTTAACCGACTTCAAAATCTTTGAAAAGGAGGAGGAAGATTTTTGTTTTTTATAATTGTATGTACACCAATTACTCAAAGACGGCTGAACTGATTGAAATGATTCAAACGTTATAATATGAGGTTTGTTCCCAAGTTGGTCCCATTTTTTTAAATTTTGAAATCGGTTCTGTAGTTTTCAAGTAATCTTGAAAATACTGTCGTTTTCGTTACCTTTTTATATGAATTGAGACCGATTTTCAACCATTACTTTTTTGTTTATGAACCGATTTAGACAATTCTTTTTTTGTTTCAAAGAAGACACCTTAAGAATGATACCATATTAATTTCATTGGTATTGGACTTTGGATTTTGAAGATACACGAGGGAACTCCTCAAAATCAAATAGGAACTGTGCAGTGATTGAAATATTGGTGGGTTTATTATTGTCAAGGATGTTCTGGACTAGAGTTGAACTGCGAAGACCCAACGGAACACCTGTGGACATTGAGTTACTCGGGGTATACCATTGAAAAATGTGAAACATTATACTTAACGTTTTATTTAAAAAAAATCATCGCTTACATACCTACCCAAAAAAGTTTAAAATAAAAAGCTTTTTAAAAAAAGTAAAACCTCCTTCAAAAACCTTAAAAAAACAGATCTATAAAAAGCAAGAAATAATGTTCAAATAGATTAATTAAAACACGTCTATTGAAGTCGGGTGGGGCTTTTAGAATACATATAAACCTTCCGGACCATCTACATCACAATAAGTAAAAAAAATACTTCCAGCTCCACCCGACATCAATAGACGTGTTTTAATTAATCGATTTGAACATTATTTCTTGTTTTTTATAGATCTGTTTTTTTAAGGTTTTTGAAGGAGGTTTTACTTTTTTTAAAAAGCTTTTTTTATTTTCTTAATGTTCATTACTTCACCATTTATCAAATATCCTCAGTTCAATTTGTCCTTTAGCTTCATGACATCAAGCTTTCTTTGATTACCATAATGTCCTGTCCAATCCTCAAGTGGTCCATCAGTTTACCATTTATCACGACACCTGTCGCGTTTGCTGGCTGGGACAGAGCCCTGTCGAATCGCCAGTACTGGCTGACAGGCCACCTCCAAGCCGACCCTCTGTAGACCGATCGTCCTCTAGGGATGTCAGCCTATTATCATACATTCAGCCTAATAAAAAAACGGCTTGGACTTTCACCCATTTCACGAACAATCTTAGACTTCGATAAAAACATTTTTAAAGGCATGATTCTAATTAATTTACTTTGTTAAGATTTATCCTACTTATATTATAAATGTGAAAATTTGTGGGTTTAGATGTTTGAATGTTTGTTCCTCAATCACACAAAAACTACTAAACTGATTGAGGAACAAACATTCAAACCAACAAACTTTCACATTTGTGGGACAGGAGTTAATATTTATCAAATAGGAAACTCATGTTAATTTTTATTTACTAAGTAACTAAATTAATTAGTAAAATGACTAAAAAGTGTTATTAACATGTTTATTTGATGGTAAGTCATACATGGGTAATTTAAACAACTTTAATGAAACTAAAGACCTATTTATAGTGTAAGTTGGTACTATTATATATTATGTGGTGTAAGTATATATCTTTATTCATGTTTTGTTGAAATATCGAGGTAGTGTAAAGTGGAATTTTCCTCTGAACTGGGAAAGCTTCCAGAATTTGGAAATAATATCAGGATAGATAGTGTCGCACTTTCAACTCCAAAAATTTTAATATGACAAGTGTGCCTATCGTCCATCACTCTTATCATCAGACGAGTGGCGGATTTTCATGTTGGGATAGACTTGACCCCGGGGTGACAAAAGTTTCCAAGTCGAGATTTGCGAAAGTCTGAAACCGTCGACTTGAACCTCTTAACCCCTTCACCCCTCTGGATCGGCCATTCCTACAACTATTTAAGTCTTAACGTGGCTTTACCACCGAAAGTGGCCCCCAGAGGTTTTCGTGGATTTTTTAGGGCCCATGGTTTAGTATTTTTAGAAGGTACCTATCACTCGATTCCCTCGTAGTTATTCGTATTAGCAAATGTGTCAAAAACAGCTACTTCTAGCAGTTTTGCTGTCTACTTCTAGCAGAGACTAAGAGGGACTATAATGATACCGTCTAAAAATACTAGACTATGGGTCCTAAAGATTCCAGGTAAAGTTTTATTAAAATTGTGTATTAGAATTACAACAAATAAAATTTAACGCGGCGCCACTTTCCTTTAAGGAAAGGAAAGTGGCGCCGCGGTGAATTACGGAAAGGTCCAACCAAAATTAGTCAATAACTCAAGTTACAAATCAAATAGAATGTTAATTAAAATATACCTGCACTTCAAAGCTTTTACGCACATGCAATTCCGAAAATCGTTATTAACCGCCTGCTTGGCGGTAATAATTTATAATAATATAATAATTTTGGTGTAAGGAAACATTTGTATAATGGACGTCATTCGATGTTTGTCAGTTTGGTTTGGTGGTTAATTAACGATGTGTGATTCGATTACGAACCGATCTGGTGTAACATCGGCGCTGCCCCGTCACGTCCACCACTGCTTGTTTGTTGGTTTGGTGATTATAACGTGTTGTTTCGAAGGCGCCTTTCAGACGATACTAATGGTAGTGTCCATTACGTTTTTTAGTAACTCCGTTAATGATTAACTATTATTCCTACTTTGTTTCAAATATAAATAGTAACTTTTATGTTTCTTAAACTCTTTTATAAGAGCTATAATTTTCTGTTTATATGTAGAAATCGAATGATTTTGAATGAAGCAAGGCTTTCTATTATCATATTTTTCATCTCAGAGGAAAACTAAGTAGGTAGTACCTACTATATGTACCGAAAGCTTTACACTGCGCGTCTCCTAATCATAGGTCGTTTAAATATCTCATTTATCACCTAAATCGATTTATCAGGAATCCCACCGCAGTTACCCAACAGTGGTAATTGCAAATTAATCGATATTTCTATGAAACAAATCGTTTGTTTTGATTATTTGCCTCGCACCGTGCCGGCAGTCACGTACGCGACAGTAATGGCCAAACCTCCATTAATTGTTTATTAATTGCCATTAATTAGAGTTTTATGTCGCGATTCCGAAACCACTTCTTAGTACGTGACTTTTCCTGATTACCGTATATATTCGAAAATCTGACTTCACTTTTATGCCAAACAATTTTTTTTGGGTGTGAAAGTTTGAAACATTTATTACTGTGAATGGATGAATGAATTGAGTTTTCACGAATTTTCCAGGATCGGATTTGACTATTGGCAAATTTTATTAAATGCATGCTTAATATTTACTTTATTACGTCTGTATTATACGGATTTTTAACCGAAATCATCAAAAGGAGGAGGTTCTCAATTCGATTGAATACTTTTTTATCGTTGTTCGCGCATATCTTCGTCATTTATGGACCGATTTTGATGATTCTTTTTTTGTTCGATTGAGTATTCTTGCGAGATGGTCCCATTATTTTTTCAAATCTGTTCAGTAGTTTTCAAGTGATTTTGAAAATACTATGATTTTGCATTAACTACCTTGACGACTTTGTTATTTATGAACTCAATTAGATGAAGTTTTTTGTGTTGGAAAAGGGATACCTTTAGTGTATTCTTTTTAACTGACTTTGACCCTGTGACATGATACATGTGCACGCAAATAATGTAATACTATTTTGAACTTTATTTATTTTCTAATTTATTAATTTTGTAAAATTGTGGAACATGTTTTCTGAAATCATAATAATAAAAAATATTTAAGACATGACTGCTTTGCCAAAAATAGACTTGTTTCAGGCAGGGCAATCGTGTTCTTATTTTTTTTACCCTTATTTTATTCTTAGATTCCGTCTGTGATTTTGTTGCTTAAAATTCCACTGCCTGTAGAAATTACATAAGTAAAATAGATCCTTTAAATTCACCCACTCAGCAATACAGTATTTTTATCCTACTAATATTATAAATGTGAAAGTTTGTGGGTTTGGATGTTTAGATGTTTGGATGTTTGTTCCTCAATCACGCAAAGACTACTAAACGGATTAGATTGGAATTTGGCACACAGATAGTAGATAGCCTAGATTAAAACATAGAATACTTTTTATCCCGATATTCCCACGGGAACGGGAACCATGCGGGTGAAACTGCGGGCGGCCGCTAGTTAGATATAAATATTGAGATCGGACTTCTAAATGATAATTAACCCGCCAAGCGCGGAGTGTAGTTTATGGCAACAGCCTTCGAGGGGCTACTTCTTTCAGTTTCAGGACTATTATGACGATGCTGAATGCTCACCAAATCTTCTTGGACAGTTTAGGATTTGGTGAGCATTTACTAATTTTGGAGAACAACATCTTTTTTTTGGTATGCTAAAGTATTAATTCCCTTTGTTAATTCAATATAGGTTATGTCAGTAGTAAATAGGTAGGTCAAAATTCTGAAAGCTAGATAAGGTGTCAAAAAAACAGTCAGAACAGAAGTAATGTTCCACCAACCACTGATTGCACAACACCTTAATTGGTTTGAAATAATGTTTGTTACAAAATGGGACAAAATATTGTATTTTACGTTACCTAATGGTAATTTAAATAGAAGTCATTGCGGTTAATTATGAACATTTGTAATTTACACCTACTATATTATTTAGTACGTGAACTCATATTGAAGATACCTATACCACGCCAAATGTTATTTATGATATAGTTTAAATATTTTATTTACAGCTAAAGAGTGTTGTCAAAACAAGGGACGGTCGGGTCATGCGAGGTTAATCTGAATATTAAAATACAAAGGTAACTTGTTTACACTTGATGGTATATTATATGCCTCCAAAACACGTTTTATATTTAAGTTGTAAATGTTTAAGGGCATTTCTACAAACGGGTATATTTTTTCTCAATTCGGTGGTTGAATTGGGATTTGGTTTTTATAAGTAATTTAATAACAAAGATTGAAGTTTATTCCATCCTGAATCTGAAAATTACAATGGCACCAGATATTGTGAAGTAGTTTATGAGAAAAGTTAACCACCTTATTGAAAAAGCATCGAATTGAGAAAATGAATCACCGAATTGAGTAATGGCCCAGCGAATTTAGAAACGGTGTTACCTAATATAGAAATAATGTATGTGGAATTATCAAATATACAAATTCCTAAAACGTTTTTGATTACTGATCGCTCGTCTAATAGTCAGTTGGTTAATATTAAGTTTAAGTGCCTATATTTATGTTTCTAAAATATAAATAAATATCAAAGGGGTTAACAAAATAGTAGGTACTGAATTAGTGTAACAAATGACGGTTTGTCATAAGTTAACAAACTTTTACATAACTAATTCACTAAAATGTTTACTTTTTAAAGTTATTATAAAATAATAAAAATATCTTAAAATAATATAACATATTCATTTTCAGAATCAAAATCATCTACGTTCATTTAAAAAAAATAGTACCAGCCAGTGTGGGGTAATCAAGCAAGGTCTCTATTTAATATTGGCTTTCCAAAAACTGGCGTTTTCTAATAGGTCTGACAATTTGGATTTAAAATCACTACTCTTATTGGGGATCTTTTTCATTTTAATATTTCTAATTTTCACAGGTTCTAGATCTCTGGCTGAATTGTCCAATTAAAGACCTGCTTGCTGTTGCCGATTTAATTATTCATCTACATGACAAAATTTGTGCTTTATTACTTGAAACAGTAACTGTCTGTCTTTCGTGTACTCTGCAGATTACAATTCATTGATGCCTGTATGCTGCTCATGATGATATTCTACAAACTTATGCAAACGATCTTCTTGACAGCAGCTTTGTTTTCTCATAGCTTTTTATTAGATACTAGCGGCCGCCCGCGGTTTCACCCGCGTGGTTTCTGTTCCCGTAGGAATATCGGAATAAAAAGTATTCTATGTTTTAATCTAGGCTAATTACTATATGTTTGCCAAATTCCAACCAAATCCATTCAGTAGTTTTTGCGTGATTGAGGAACAAACATCCAAACCCACAAACTTTTACATTTATAATATTAGTATAGTTATTAGTAAGATAATTTGCATTTCAAACTACTTGATTGAATATCCCACAAAATTCTATTTAGATATCTGGATTTTTTAAGGGTTTTTGAGAGAAAGATCAGGCATTTTTTTGCTATGAGAAAACTAAGATGTTGTCATGAAGATTGTTTGCATAAGTCTGTAGAATGTCATCATGAGCATTCAGGCTTCTATAAATTGAAATCTGCAGATTACGCGAAAGACAGTTTCCAAAAAATTGAGGTTGATCGCTGCAGACACGTATAAAAACATGATGAAACAGAAATATAAAGGTTAGTGCATTGGGCCGGAATCCTAAGGGTGCGGGTCCCATCTGAGCTGCTACGGGTGAGTCGATTTTTTCTAATAATTTTCAATTATATTAATAATCTTAATATAAAAACAGCATTGTGAATGCATAAAATCAAAAAGTTTAGAAATATAAAATAAAAAAATGTATTATTTTAGTTTTATCACACGATGAAAGCAGGGAAAATTAACGATTTTTTTTTTTCATTTTCGCATTTAATGCACTTAACAGTCAGATAGAATATCGAATAAGAAATAATATTTTGTAAGACATATATGTACTTAAACGCAATATTTAGGGAGATATTTGAAAATTCTTTGCTAACTCCATAATAAACGCCCTGAAAATGGCCCGAAACGTGACAAGTGACGTCAGTCCGTTTTGTATAGAGCGTTTTCGGCGGGTGCTGCTGCGTGCTAACTTCAAGTACCTATATCACGAGAAAAAAACCGCAAGACAAAAGTTTTAATATTACAGTTGATTTACCTATACTCACGCATTATACTTTCGATTCTGATACAAAAAAAATTGACGCATATTCCCTACGATTAAGTAAGGTATAAAAACTAAATGCAAGTACTTTAAATCTATTTAATTAAATAAATACACCATAATTTAAATAAACTATTATTTAATTAAAGTACCAGGATTACATAAATCTAGAGAAGGGTAACTTTTATACTCTCTATAAAAGTTACCCTTCTCTAGATAAGTAATCGTTATGTGATACGATATACATTTCTTCTAAGTAGAGCTCTAAACAAAAAAAAAACAGTATGATCTAATAGTGTTGTATTGTTTTGAATCGAGTGGGTCGTAATAAATCGTAGTGTTTGCGCGGCGCGGAGGAAATGTCCCCGCGACCGCGCAGGGCAGCGCCGCTCCTCAAGCAAACGTTCTGCTTATAAGGATGTGTTCACTTGAGCCGCAATTGTTGGCTGGCAGTCCTGTACCACATCCTTCGGATAGTTACAACCGATGGATCTCAAACTGTTATGTATATTTTTCACAACCAAATTACCACTGAAATTAGGAAATTTACCGCTGATAAGAAAAACTTTCTGTGAAAACAAGTCTGACATGGTTTTCGCAGTTCCGATTTCTATACTTTACTGAAATGGAAATCTTTTTTATGGCTCCATATCCAAAGGGTAAAAATGGGACCCTATTACTAAGTCGTCTGCCTGTCTGTCTGTCACCAGGCTGTATCTCATGAACGCTAGAGAGTGGAACTTCTTGCCTGAGTCCCTGAGTCTGTGTTTCCCGATAGATACAATCTGGGGGCCTTCAAGTCACGAGTAAATAGGTCTAGGCAAGCGCGTTTCTTGCGAGGAGCTCGATGGCGCAGTGGTTTAGTGCCTGGCCCAGCGATTGAGAAGTTTAAGCAACGTTCGCAAGGGTCTGTCATAGGATGGGTTACCAAAAATTTATTATCTCGAGCTCCTGCGTGCTCCGGAAGGCACGTTAAGCCGTTGGTCCCGGCTGCATTTGCAGTCGTTAACACCCACCAATCTGCATCCCAGCCACCTTATCCATCCATTAGGGAGGCCTGTGCCCCAGCAGTGGAGACGCTAAAATGGCTGATGGTCAAGCGCGTTTCATCGTAGATCGCATCATCACTTACCATCAGGCGTGATAGCGGTCAAGCGCTTGCCATCTATAATGAAAAGGGCGATTCTTTTTATCTTTTAGTATACGTCCACACTTTGAGAACCATCCCAAGTCTCTATTAAGGAATGTGACAACAATTGTGTTCCTTGTGTCGCGGGCCGGGGGGGCGGGGGGCTTGTTGTGGCCCCCGTGTACGGCGCAATTGACTTACATTACGTCATGCGCCTGCGCACTACCTTTCCAACCGCTATGTTTGACCCACACTCATCAAAACAACTTACTTGGATGTTAAAAAAGCCATGATTACTATATTATTATGTAGGTACAAGTTAAACTTAAAGGAAAATAAGTTAACTACATAAACAAAATACTTATTTTTGTAAAGTACTACTAAAGTAGTCTAAACTATTGGGATTACGAACTTGAAGTTTTGCAGGCTTTTTATAATCCAGGCAATGCACTGAGAAATGATGTTCTAAAATTACGCGACTGATGTCGCGAGCGGATGCTAGTTATATCATGTTCATCAGACACCAGTACCTTGATTACGTAAAGCTGTTGCTAACAATTCTCGATTGAAATCGATTGAAAGCGCGATTGCATTGCTGCTTTAGTTAAGATAGTTGTCACATTGGTTCTTACTAAAGCAGCGATGTAACTGCGATTTCTGTCAGAGTTGATTGCAACAAAGTTACGTAATTACCCCCCGGGACGCACCAATGCCAATTGCCAATTAACACAGCCTTAAGAACAGTGGTCAGGGTATGGCTTCACTCACAGATATCGGTCGTGTGCTATGGGTAAAAAAATCATTTGGAAATATTATTAGAAAATAATTAAATATATACATAATCCTTTTCAGCAGGGGTTAAGCTGATTTTCCTGGATTAAAGCCAACTTTACAGAAAAAGCAGCTCCATTCCTCTACGAAAGACTAGTCGAATATTTTTTGCAACTTTATCGCATCGCCGAGAGCAAAGCAAGACTGCCTAGGAACAAGCATCATATTTGTAAAATCGACAATGAACTTTGCAAAGTTAAGACATATTTAAAGGTATGGCATTCTAACCATAGACTAACATAATACCGTTTTAAAATGTTTTTACACATATTTTCTTTGCGACAGTCGTAGTCGTCGACGTTTTTACAAAAGCGACCTTATCAGCCCCCCTAGTATGACCGACGAAACACGATATATATCGCGTGATACAGCGTTTTATCGACACTCAACTGTCAAAATCTATTGTCTTTTGATATTCGTCCAAGCTTTTGATAGTGAAACGTGATAAATAGCTATATCAAATCGCGTTTCGGTAGTCATGCTGGCTGGGAGTGCTGGAAGCTGTTGTCGTTTGTCTGTTGTTATTTAGCTAGTCGATACTGTCGCTAATCGCTGTGTTTGCGGGCAAACGCAGCCGCCGTGCCACAGAATACATAATGGCCGTGCCGGCTGATGGACATTACGGGAGCGAGCGGACGACCGACGCGGGCAGACGCGGCGCGGACGATGGGTCGCGAACTCGTGACCGACGCACGCGCCGCTCAATCTAATTACTGCGCAGGACCGCGCTTGAGGATTGGTGTAGCAGCTGTAGTGAGGAGACAACATCGATACAACAAACTTTACAGAATAAAATGATTCTGATAAATACCGTCTGCATTTAATATCGAAGTATTAAGATATCTATTAGATTCTTTCTTTTCTATTAAAAACAGCTTGTTTATTGTTTATTAGGTAAAAATCTATCACTTTTCAAACAGTTTATCGACACAAAAATTGGACGCACTTATATTCCTCTGAGTAAGCTTTCCTCCCTAACAAAACAAATATTTCTACTTGGAGAAATTATTCTATACTTAGTTTTTTTTTATCAAGGCTAAGTTTTTTTTATTTATCCTATTAAATAGCTGTCAGTTTTTTACTTTCCTTGTAAGATGAAAAATGAAAGGTGAAAGTCTTTACTTCCAGACCGAATTACAGTCAGGTCAAATCGCACTACAGCGGAGCGGCGCGGCGCCACAAAATATTCTTTCGCACCCAAGTCTGCAGCGCCGCGCCGCTGCCGGTACGCGCCGCGCCGCGCCGCGCCTCTCCGCTACAGTGCGGTTTTACATCATTGCAATCAATAGAAATAATATTTGGCCGCGCCGCTCCACTCCGCTGCAGTGCCGCGCCGCGCAGCGCCGCTCCGCTGTAGTGCGGTTTAACCTTAAATATCCCGTATGGGCATTGCTCCCTTTCGACACCCCAGTATAACAAATCTACTATTGTGCTCAAACCCAATTTAAATTATAAACAAATGTAATAGTGTATGTATGTAGATAGTTAGTTCAAAGTCAAAGTCAAATAAGCTTTATTCAAATAAACTTAATTATTAAGTACTTTTGAATCGTCTATATTTTCCTACCACCCGTTCCAGACTTTTTTCAATAAGTTAATTTTAATACCTACTCATTGTATGTAAACTTTTGTTAATTATTGTAATGCAAAATAAATTCACTTTCTGGGATCATTTTTTTTGACGACTCTGTATGAAATATGAAAGAAGAAAAAAACAGCCCTTGACGAGTTTCTTGCCGGTTGTCCTCGTTACAACGTCTCCCGCTTGAACTGATGGCAACATTCACAAGCGCTTATAACAACCTAGACTGAATAAATGAGTAAAAAAGACAATTTTATACTTATTTTAAGAAAGGCTACCTAAACCTTACATCATAGAGTGCTTGAATATTTTAATTTTTATTATATTATGCTCTTCTTCCATCCGTCCAAATCTCTAACAAACAATGCTTACTTACTATTGACCATAAATTACAAAAATACATAGAGCATAAGCTCCTTTTAAATAACAATGATGAAGCATCTCCAGGTAAGCTTATTTTATCCTCTATCTCATCTTGACCAAATTAGCTTAGATTGGGATCAAAAGCAAAGTCAAACTTACAAAAAAATGCAAAAAGAAACGAAGTGACAAATGAATACCAAAACTATATCATCGGTATTTATCTGAGAGCTGGATAAAAGACACCTCTACAATGGGATAGATCACAACAATGGCAATTACACATGGCATTGTGCCTTTCGACACATTAGCACTCGCCGCGCCGCCATCGCGACACTACAAAAAAATATGTCCCACACATCAGACAAATTTTCGACAACAATAACCTTTATAAGGGTTAAATGAACGTCTAAAGATAAAAGATACCTTTAGATATAATGGTCGATTTTAGACCCTATGCTTATTTACAATAATGGTTTCGTTAAAACCTTTTGAGCGTGAAGAGCGGGGTAAAACCATGAAAGGTTGATAGTAAAGGGCTATAGGCGGCGCGTTTGAAGCCGCGTCGGATGTCTCAATCGAACCTGCGCCCGCGCACTCCCACACGTCCTTATTCTGGAGATCACCTTTGTGTTGGTATAAACCTCGGAAACGATGCTTACATTAATGAATACAATGCCTTAAATATTTACGAGGAAACGTGATAGCAGTTAAAAGCCACCGATTTTTTCTTTTCAATATAAAAATCCTATCATTTTTTACTCTCCATTACAATTGCGAATAAAGATATTTGTATTCTTATATTTGTAATTAGATTTGCAAACTGTAAAAATATAATCGCATAAATTCTATTGAAATTACATCGAAAACTATAATTTTCCGTAGCAATGGAATCTCGTAGCAGAGTGCTACGACAAACAAAACAATAGACTACGACGCGACATCTGAAACATTTTGACTATAATTTTTCCGTTGTTCTTTATTCGATTACATTTAAAGGGAAAATAGTCGTATTTATTAATATTTTATGGAAATATAACACATTTTTACAGAAAGTAAGAATTGTAATTATCAGGAAAATTAATATTTTACTACGACCTTGTTTTTTGCCGATAACGAGTAATAGCAGTTAATAAGTAATACATTTACACAATGCCGAGTTATTACAATGTAAGATCCAACGATCCAACTCATGGCAAAATGTTACACGAACAACGCATCTCACATTTATAGTTACAATCACATCAAACCTTGAATTCGAAAGCAATAAGCACGGTTTAAAGAATAATTAAAAAAAAAATTTGAATAATATCAGTGTTTCTGTTATTTTTTTTATTATATTTTAGGTACATTGTAAGAAAAAAATCCAAACTAACTTACATTTTACTAAACGTTTTAACGAAATCCACCGCAGTTTTATTTATTTAAGTATGTGATAGGTATACTATAGCAAAATCGACTGAGAGGTGAGTAGATTTTTTCTAGTATTTTTCTAGTAAGTATATCATTTATCTTAATATGTAATAGCATTGTGAATAGGAAAAATCCAAAATGTATTATTTAAGTAAATATTTATATCTTTTTTACACGACTGCCCAAAAAGGAGTGTGTTTAGGGTTCATGTATGTTTGTGGGTATGTGAGTTTCTTTATTCCACCATAACTTCTATTAATGCCTGAACTGATTTAGATAAATGGGGTATCGTTAGAATCCTTACAGCATCCCAAGTGACAGTGGCTATATTTTTTATAGAAAAAATCAATATGGCGATTGTACGACGCCATTTTAAAAAGGGGGAAAATTTTTTTTTCTTCTATTATTTCAATATGGGCATCAAATGAAGGGCCTTGATGAGCACATTCCAAAACTAAATAATTTCACTAAAATGTGTGAAATAAAAATAAATAAATTAAAAAAAAAAACACGACTGCCCTGCCAAAAACGAACTAAAAAGGTAATAAAAATGTCCCCCGACTGTAATGACACTTGTTGTTTAACTTTTTAGTTCGTTTTGTTAGTCGTGTTTTTTTTAATACTTTTTTTTAACCAGACTTTCGTACTATTAATGTAAATAAAATTAGAATTAACCTCCTTTGAACCGTGAATAATCAATCACTTGATTCAAGAAATAACCCGTCGTAGCATATGTTTGTGTAACAACAGCCGCGGCCATTTGTGTACCACAACGAATCGCTCGCGATAAATCAAGGATGGCGGCGACAGGGTTAATGACGCCGCGACAACTTAACCCTTTACCCTCACAAAATACTCAAACAATTTTGAATCAAGTGTTAATATTACTATAGTTAAGATTCCTTTGGCTTGCTTTGAGTTTTCGGGATTAAGCTTTAAATAATGTTTATTGTTCTGTTAACACGGATATCACGTATTATTGTACCTTTACGAGACATAATTGTGTGTTAAATAAAATGTTTTACACAACGTAATCCGATAAATAGTTTAATATTGACGTAATTATGTATTATGTGGTAGCTGCTGAAACTATTATAAAAGACACGATATTTTATCAAAACTTCATGGCCATATTATTCTTATCCGGCCTAAGAAATGTAATTTAAATTCATAAACCGCACCTTTAGTGTAAAACTAGGGTTTCCAAGGATGACGGTGCCGTCATGTTACGGCCGTAATATAGTGGCGTTGAATGTTGTCTAGGTATGTAAACAATATGGCGACACCGTAACGTCAGAAACCGCGCCGTATTGTTTACATAGATAACGTTCTACGCCGTTAAATGACGGCCGTATGACGACCCCGTCATCCTAGGAAACCCTAGCTTAACACACACACACACACACACACACATCGAATACTGTCTTACCAATCATACAACGGGCAACTACTAAAATTACCTTTGATGATATTACCGCCACGACGACGATAATACAGTAACAACACAGTGCACTGTAATCTAATAACTCAACCCTTCCACATAGCCTGATCCCTCTCGACGCGCCCACTAAACCGGAAAGCGCAAATTATACAACAAAGACCTAACACATCTGCGCGCGCGCATATACTCTCTTCGACAACACTTAAGCTTCTGCCACGATTCTCGACTCTACTGCGTGTAGATAAGGAAGCGTTAAGTCGCGGAGCTGTGAAGATTTATTGATATAAGATATGTTTAATAAGCGCAAGGATGCAACAGTGCAGATAAATCCGAGTTGAGTGTCTTGCGGTGACCACGCGCCATGAAAATTAAAAGATTTGTATGATTTTCAGTCGCTGTTGATATCGGTTAAATCTCTGAGCCTTGTATCACTGATGAAGGAATCGCATTCGCAGCAGAACGAATCCAAATCGGTTTTGTAATAAATCAAATAAAATTTAAGGACTCAGAAGAATGCAAAACGTGGTTGCTAACCTTCATAATATTGTCTTACTTCTAAAAGAAAATCTTAGCGATAGATGCATAAATATATGCTTAAGTATAAAATAAGCCTCTAAACCAAAACCGTTTTCCCTGAAGAAAACATAGACATTGTCTGACTTCCAGCCAACATTGCTTGTGGAGAAACTTATTTTGTAACAACGATGTCTCAAAGTAAGCACATCATGGTCACCGTACAAACTTTGCAAAATGAATCAGTGTTCAAGAGTTAAACCACGTCTACGGCTGCAGCCACTCCAACCTCTACGCGTCATTAATCGCAACAGAAATAATAAAAAAAAACTTTTAAAACCATACTCTGAGTCTGAGCCAACCTCTTTGTCAAAGGCTTAATTTCCTGATAAAATACCCTATTCATCGTCCCATGTTTTAGAAATATACCATTGTGCGTTCTCTTAAAACTGCTGAAGTGCCCGGGATGATATTTTAACTGATATTGTATGAATATGTTTCCGCCGTATTAGCTTTGTGGGGTTGAGGTAAATGTTTCTGATAATCGGATTTTGAGAAGCTTTTATGATTTTTGAAGCCTTTTTTAAGTATTTTCGACACTCAGTAAATATTTAACTGAGTATATGAGCGTGTAACGGATTCTAAAATCCTATAATTATATAATAATAACATTTTGTTCATAAAATTTTATTATTTTCCATCATTTATGTTATAAAAAAAAACTATTTGGATTTGGTGTTTATTGTCAAGAAATAGTACATTATAATACAAGTTAGCTTAGGTTGCTCATTGCACACAAGGCTGTGGGTTGCAGTAACTCAGCCGAGTGTGCAATAAGTAAGAGCTCACGAGTTTCATACGACGTTTTTCAACACATTTGCGAGGAAAAAACAAAGTAATTTACCACACCGCAACAAATACGACAAAAACAAAATATGATAATCATGATGGGAAAAGAAGGCGCGCAGGTTCTTTTTTTTTTTCACTCGCCCAATGCAAGAATATTTTGCGCACAAAGGGGTTAGTGAGCATACAGCCTCTTGAAAATTATAAATTTAAGTGATAAAATGCAAATATTTTAATATTTGATAACAATATATTGTAAATTATGAATAATTTGATAATAAGAATAAATATTTGTTTGACTTAATTAAGGACTTACACATTTATTTATTCCAAAAATGAATATGAATTTTCAGCGGCATAAAACCTATTTGTTGTTACTAAAAAATAACTGTAGTACTCGGTTAAATTGGGAATGCTCTGTTTACTCGCAAAGAACTTGAAGTAAGGTACCTATTTAACTTTGTAGGGATAATTCTATAACCAACTAGTGTTTTATATATTATTGCACGCGTTTGTCATAGCTCGGTTTATGGCTCTAAAAGCGATATATTAGGGCTCACTTTACGAGCAAGTGTGTTGAAAAATATTATAAGTGAATCTAATGTAGAATTTGGGTCTTACAAGAATTTACGTTTTAATATAAATAAAAGAAATGACATAATTGGAAAAACTTATGCGTAAAGTAGGTAATTCCGATTTGAAAGTAGTGAAATTGAATTAGTAACTAACTACAAATAAATTATACTTACTTGAGATTTTTAATGGTTGCACACTGGACAAACCCTTCCTACAACTAATTAGTAAAATTAAGCAAATATTACTTCTTGGAATTGTATATTTGATGCCGGTAGCCAACCACATATTAATCATAATGGTGGTTAGATAGATTTGAAAATTACAGAAAATAGTAAATAGGTATTAATGAAGTGTGCCACGCTGCTGACTCACACAAGCAAACAATTAGTCACTACAATACTGCAGGTATGCGGCGACTGTCATTCCATTCGTCATTGCTTTCCAACGAATTCCCACAGAAACTAAATCATATTTTTAGACTTGGAATCATTACGTGATAACTCTTTGATTATATACGTATAATAGTACACTAACATAAAAGAAAAACATAATTATTATTCCTTTCAAATATAATTAGTATTAATTTACTAACTACGGTTTATCTATACATATAAAACTCTAAATTATCGACTGATTCCTGAATGAGGTCTAAGTACTGATGAAATATACCTAGGTATAGGTATTGGTAATCCGTGACTTTGAAAATAAATGCACAACTATCTTAATCACGCGAACGAAGTCGCGGGCAAAAGCTAGTGTTCTATAATATTTAATAACAAAACAATTACTACGCACGTAAAGAAATATGGTGCCACAACTAAAAGTTTGGTTTCAATAAACAAAGAAATTAAGTGATCTATTACATTGCAATTCTCAAGTTGTTACAAAAGAGCGGAATGCTCCACTTGAGTATTACAAAACAAGATAAAGGCTGTATGTTTCTCGGGAGATGCCGGAGATTCATCATTGTTCAGTCTAATAGGTCTTAAAATGCCTGTTCCATATCTCGCCGTAGAAAGCGATCTGTCTGCCACGATGACGGCCCGATGTTTGTGTATCGATTAATTAATAAATCGGGTCCGAATCGATCGAGATATAAAATCGATACACGCGGCCTCTCTAATTGAGTCAAGCCGCCACAAAAGGTACAAAAAGACCATTTTTATATTGCAGCTGAAAAATAGATGAAGTTGGAATTTCAACCTACCTATTATAGCAATAAGAAATGGAAAAATATTGCTGGCTGAATCAAACGATGCTTTTAAATTGGTATCGAAAAAAAAGTAAAAGCTGAACACTAAATGCCGAGCATTTACCTGTCATATTATTAAAAAATAAATCGTCTTCGTGCGGTGTATGGGAATCGATATTCTTGATTAATGACGGGCAAACTCGATTACGTTGTTGACGAGCGGCGTCGGCTTGATGGATCATTGTTGCTTTTTTGCGATAGCTAATAAATAAAATGTAACACTATATCGCCCGCATCTTCGAAAAGGCTAATAGCTTTTGTTATATAAATTTTTACAATGTGAAACTTTAGCGAATTTGGCAAAAAGGTATTTTTTATGTCGTTACCCGTTCCCACCTGTACCGTTTTCTCATGCGGCGGTGGTTCTTACACACGGCCCGTTTGACACCTTAAACCAGGAGTAACGCGATATATCGCACAATGGCCGCGATCCGCAAATCCTCGTGCGTTAAAAGAACATGTCAAGGGTGAGAATGCATCAAAGCTTAACAACCGCCTACACCTTCACTACAAAAAATAATTAGATCGAGAGATGGTTTAGCACTTTGCAATTTTTTATGAAATAAAAAGTCTATAAAACTGAAAAAAGATCACCATGTAGGTAATAAAAAATTAAACTTACAAGCTAGTTCTCCATTTATAGGTAATGGCAAATATTTATTTTATACCTATGCCTTAAATAAAATAAAATGTGACGTGACTAATAAATTAGAATGAAATAATCTTAATATATAAAATCGTAAACTGAATGACTGACTGACTGACTGACTGACTGACTGACTGACTGACTGACTGACTGACTGATCTATCAACGCACAGCCCAAACCGCTGGACCTAGACACTTGAAATTTTGCACACAGATACTTTATACAGTGTAGGCATCCACTAAGGAAGGATTTTTGAAAATTCCATCCCTAAGGGGATGAAATAAGGGATGAAAGTTTGTATGAAAGTCCCTCAGTTTTGAAGCTAGAATCTTCAAATTTTGTGTTTAGGCTGACGATTGAAAATTAATAAATACGGGTCTCAGCGTTTTTCAAAATTCTACCCCCGAAGGGGTCAAAAGGGGGATGAAGTTGTGTATTAAAGAAAATCCTTTATTTTCGAAGTAAAAATCGCTAAATTTATAATTTAGGCTTATGGATAGAAATCTAAAGCAACGTATATTGTTTTTGTTAGGATTTCAACTCCAAAGGGGATGAAATGGGGGTGAAAAGGGTTAAAAAAAAACCTAAAAATAGATATGGATGTCGTTATCGGGGTTTTGTGGGATGATGATTGCAAAAATGACATTTATTTTGAAGTCCAACCACGGTGGACATGATTTAACCCCTAAAGGGGTGAAAATGGGGTCCAAATTTTGTATGGAAAAATAATATAAAATAGACATTACAACTTTAAACTTCGTAGGAGCACATCTAAAAATAAATAGGCAAATATATATTTTGTTATTTTGAAAATCAACCCCTTAGGTGGTAAATGGGGTAAGTAAACATAAAAATCGATATTGATGTCGTTATTGGGGTTTTCTGGGATGACGATTGCAAAAATGACATTTATTTTGAAGTCCAACACGGTGGACATGATTTAACCCCTAAAGGGGTGAAAATGGGGTCCAAATTTTGTATGGAAAAATAATATAAAATAGACATTACAACTTAAAACTTCGTAGGAGCACATCTAAAAATAAATAAGCAAATATATATTTTGTTATTTTGAAAATCAACCCCTTAGGGGGTAAATGGGGTGAGTAAACATAAAAATCGATATAGATGTCGTTATTGGGGTTTTCTGGGATGACGATTGCAAAAATGACATTTATTTTGAAGTCCAACACGGTGGACATGATTTAACCCCTAAAGGGGTAAAAATGGGGTTCAAATTTTGTATGGAAAAAGAATACAAAATCGAAATTACAACTTTAAAATTCGTAGGAGCACGTCTAAATATATATTTTGGGATTTTGAAAATCAACCCCTTAGAGGGTAAGTGGGGTGAGTAACATAAAAATCGATATGGATGTCGTTTTTGAGGTTTTATGGGATGGTGATTGCGAAAATTAGATTTATTTTGAAGTCCAACGCGGTGGACATGACACATATGAACCTGGACCTGGACATGCACATCCAGGGAACGGAAACGAGAACCGGAACGGGCATGGGCACGGGAACGGGAACGGAACGGAACGGAACGGAACGGAACGGAACGGAACGGAACAGAACGGAACTGAACGGAACGGAACGGAACGGAACGGAACGGAACGGAACGGAACGGAACGGAATGGAACGGAACGGAACGGAACGGAACGGAACGGAACGGAACGGAACGGAACGGAACGGAACGGAACGGAACGGAACGGAACGGAACGGAACGGAACGGAACGGAACGGAACGGAACGGAACGGAACGGAACGGAACGGAACGGAACGGAACGGAACGGAACGGAACGGACCGGAACGGACCGGAACGGAACGGAACGGAACGGAACGGAACGGAACGGAACGGACCGAAACGAAACGGAACGGAACGGAACAGAACGGAACGGAACGGGAACGAGACGGTAACGGGAGCTAGAACGGGACGGGTACGGGAACGGGAACGGAAGGGGTACGGGACAAGTACGGGACGGGATCGGACGGGAACGGAACAGAAACGGAACGAAACGGGAATGAAACAGGAACGGAACGGGAACGGAACGGGAACGAAACAGGAACGAAACTGGAATGAAACGGGAACGGAACGGGAACAGAACAGGATGGAAACGGGAACAAGAACCGGACGGGAACGGAACGGGAACAAGAACGGGAACGTAAGGCGTACGGGACGGTTAGGGGACGTTTACGGGACGGGAACGCAGCGGGAACGGAACGGGAATGGGAACGGGAAAGAAACGTGAACGGAACGGGAACGGAACGGCAACGTAACGGGAATATAACGGGACGGGAACGGGAACGAGAACAGGATGGGAACGGGAACGGAAACGGAAGGGGTACGGGATGGTTACGGGACGTTTACGGGACGGGAACGCAAACGGGACGGGAACGGAACGGGAACGGGGAACGGGAACGGGAGCGGGAGCGGGAACGGAAACGGGAACTGGAAGCCTTGTGCGAGGCCCGCCACACGCGGCAAATGTCTTGCCTCGCGAGGCAGCGCGCTTGATGGGGACTCGCCTAATCACGTAAAAATGGCTGGCCGGATCCTGGTTGAAGGTTCCTTAAAAGGATTTCGTCTAATATCCACGCGGACGAAGTCGCGGGCAGAAGCTAGTTCAATATAATTTTTCAGTCGGGCCAGATTTTCGAAATTTATCGAAATGGCGGAGATATGTTAAGAAAATACATATTTTAACAGTTTCCTTCAAGAAATGATCGAAAATCTAACAAAAATTTTTGTTAGCGGTGCAAAATAAATTTTGTTTTTTATTATTAGAAAACTCAAAAGTTCATCAATTAAAACATTTCTGACCAATATTGGAAATTTGAAAATAAATAAGGTTGTGACAGAAGCTAGGACTACGTATATTTGCACAGTATAGATACTTATTAGTTGAAAATTTTCGAGTTGTTGTTAAGGCGTCAGACTTAACGTAACGTAAGATGGTGGTAGCCAACCAGGCGGACTTGAAATAAGCCCTACCGGGAATCGAACCCGGGACCTCTCCGTCTTACACGAGTGAGTGAACCACTAGGCCACAGAGGCGGTTACAATCAACCCCTTGAATTGAATCACACTCAGTCGACGCGGGCGCAGTAAGCCAAGCAGTAAGTGCAGTAAGCCAAGCTTACTGCTTGGCTGTAAGCCAACACCGCGCCAAACTAAGCCGATTTTAAAATCACCAGCTCGGGTTACACACGTCTTCAGTTTCGCGATACAGCTAAGAATTGCTGCAATTAATTTGCACTTCTTTTTACATAATCAAACGTGCGAAATAAACTGGGGCACAGGCTTTCCAGGATAGGCAGGAGGATAGGCCATCGGGCCCAATGTGGATTGGTGGGTGTTAACTGGTTGGTCACCCATTATTTTATAGTATTAAAAATAGCACTCTGAAATATAAAATCTCAATAATTAGGGTAATTAATATATTAGAAAAAATTATAGAAAAAACTACTCACCCTTAGCACCTCAGACTGAACGAGGTGAGTTGATTTTTTCTAATATATTAATTATCTTAATATAATAATAGCATTGTAAATGAATATAACAAAAAAAAATCTCAATAATCAAACAACATCTGTAGTAATAATTAAAAAAAAACTTTATATTCTTTGTTTAGTGTAAATACAAATCATTAAAGTTAAAAGTCATAAAATATTCCTGGCACAAGTATTTTTAAAATTAAAAGGTATATCCAGCATATAGTTCAATAAGAAATACATTTATTGACCGAGCGAGCACGAAGTGCGAGCGAAGCGTCTCTGCTTCAGCTTGGGCAAAAATTCTTTCGTATGTCTGTATATTCTCTTCTACAGGTCGCGTTTCTCAACCGATTCTCGTGAAAATTTGTGAGCAGGTTCAAAAACTATATGGAATTTTTTTGTCGAGCCAGATTTTTTAATTTTTCAAAATGGCGGAGATATGTTAAAAAAACAGGTTTTTCGGCTTTCCAGCGCTGTCTGTTCTCCTCTACAGGTCGCATTTCTCAAGCGATTCTCGTGAAATTTTGTGAGCAGGTTTGAAAATGATATAGAATTTTTTTGTCACGCCAGTTTTTGGAAATTTTTCAAAATGACGGAGAAATGTTAAAAATACATATTTCAGTCCGGCTTTCCAGGGCTGTCTGTTTTCCTCTACAGGTAGCATTTCTCAACCGATTCTCGTAAAATTTTGTAAGCAGGTTTGAAAATTGTATAAATTTCTTATGTCAAGTCAGTTTTTAATTTTTTTTCTAAATGGCAGAGATAACGTAAAAAAATCAAATTTCAGTCCGTATTTCCAGCGCTGGCTGTTCTCCTCTACAGGTTGCATTTCTCAACTGATCTCGGTGAAATTTTGTGAGAGTGGTTCGATATATATATATATGTATTTTTTGTTGAGACAGTTTTTCGAAATTTGTGAAAATGACGGAGATATGTAAAAAACCATGTTTCATTCCAGCTTTCCGGCTGTTTGATCTCCTCTACAAGTCGCATTTCACAACAGATTCTGGTGAAATTTTGTGAATAAGTTCGATAATTATATATAACTGTTCAGTCAAGCCAATTTTTCCAAATTTATAAAAAAAATACTTACCCATTTTGAAAAATGATCAAAATTAGAAGCACCATCTAGCTGCAATACTCACGTACCTACTGTGTGCTTTGAAAGCTTTATGGCGACATTTTATTTTATTTTTTCGCGAGGTCTACAGCTCACGGAGCCACTAGTTTTTATTTTTTTGATTTTTTTTGACAAAAAGTTTTTTCAAGAAGTTAACTCTAAAATTATTGAATGTAAAAGTTATTGTATTAATGAGTCCAAATAAAATGACGCCATCGGTACACGGGATCTGTTTTACGTGGCGGACGCGCGTGACAAAGCTGCTCGCACGCACTCTGCGCATCACTGCACTCGGACGCATCAAGTCTACAGTACCTTTTTTACTTTCATTAATATCTATGTTTATTTTGATAAGAAAAATATTGGCCCTTGAAGGAGAGAGCTAAAACCAACGGCTTGATAAATAAATAAATAATTACTTATAGTCTTTGAGACTAGATTAAGAAGCGAAACACACCGGATGCGTAAGCGTAAGCGTGCACGTACGCGCAGACGTACCATGACGTTGTAATGTCTGAAACTTTATGAAACATGGCACACCGCTTGCGTAACGTACGCATGCACGTAGACCGATGCGTAACCCTACGCATTGCAGCTCCCATGAGACAAACAGGCTGCGTCCCTATGAAAACGGAACGCATTGATGACGTTGTACCCAATGGCATTCCCTATTGGACGTCACACCGAACAGATTCGAACACGCATGTATCTTTGCTGCACGTCACTACGCGCGTGACTACGCATTCAGTTGTATTTGTTTACAAATAGTACCGGTACTACCGGTAGTAAGTGGTGTTTTATTTTGTTTTTAAATAATGAATAGCGATATTAAAGAAAAACTAATTGAATTAGCGCGAAAAAAATTGTCCATTTACTCAATCTTCGTCTGACATCGCGCACTAGAGTCGCAAACATGGCTGCCGTACGCAAGGGACAGGTTGCGTTGCGTGCCGCGTAGACGTATGCGTAACCCGGGTACTTATTGTCTAATTTCGAAATCTATCGCAATCGCTTTCAAGATGTGATACATTGATGCTTCTTTTTGGCACAAATAAAATCTTACCAAAGATTAGCAGCAATGTGTCACATCCATCTGTCAAATGAAAGCGATCGCGATAGATTTTTGAAATTAGACAATTAGCCCCCCGGTTTGTCAGGGGGTTACGTGCGTAACTACGCGCATTACACGCGCGCGTGACTACGCGCGTGTCTACGCAGTCGGTGTGCCCAGGCCTTAATGGGCGATTTTGCTTGAAGCTACATAAGCTCCAAATTACCCTTGTATACAATTTAGAAAAGTAAAATACTATATTAATTGTAGGATAGGAAAATAGGATACCTATCTTTATACTTCACCAACCCGAATATTCGCTTACCTTTTAAAGTACCGATTTGTAGCTACATAATATAATCCAGGAAAACTCTTCTTGTCAAAAATAAAAAAAAAGCTCTGGGTGTGTAGGAAAAACTGAAAGATTTTAAAGAAATTCTTAGTGAGCCTATAAATGAAAAAATATTTTTACTTTCACTTTCAATGTGGTTCAGCTAAGGATTAGCAATTCACGATTGATTTTCTGGGTGCAACTAGCTCATAACTTCTTTAAATTATCATAATTCATCATCATATATAAAAATAATGGTCACTTATTTTCCCCTTTTAACGTTATTAATCTTTTCCGGTTGCAACCTTGTCTAAATCACTGATAGATCTATATTAATTCCATTAACGCAGCAGCACAACAAAAGATCGGCGCGTGCGCAGATTCTCGGACTCTTAGCATTTCTGATCAATTATCTATTGTATCTTAATTTTAATGAACTCTATGAGCATTGCAAATAAATAGAGTAGGTTCTTAAAGCCCCCACTCACGATTCAATTTCTTTTTCAATTTGCTGACCCAATCTGCTGGGAGTTGACTGATTGAATCGTCAGTAGTCGAGTTGGGTGCGCAACGCAACGTGAGTACACAGCCAATCGCGACTTCAACGAATTGTGTCAGCAGATTGTGGTCGAGTTGACTCGTGAGTAGTCGCTTTTATAGGTAGACTAGCGGCCGCCCGCGACTTCGTCTGCGTGGAAAGCTTTTTTGCTATCCCTCGGGAACAATACATTTTTTCGGGATAAAAGGTACCCTATGTCCTTCTCTGTACCCCTGACAACGTGTATGTTAAATTTCATGATGATCGGTTTAGTAGTTAAGACGTGAAGGCGTAACAAACAAACAAACAAATAAACAAACAAACGGACTTTCGCATTTATAATATTAGTAAGGATGTAACTTGTTAACAAAAACAACAGTAAATAAACCATAATTCCCAGTTTTGAGGATACAACCTTTTTCAAAATAATTCAACATTCAACAATTTTAATCTCTGAAAGTTTATTTACTAATTCATCTTTTACAGTTTTTACGAGTAATCCATCTCTCTTAGCTATAATCTCCTGTGTTGTCCTCGAGTTCTTTATAATATTATGATACCCTATTGTTTCGGCATTACGTGTTTACGCTAAACCTTTTATTTATATTAGTGGACAAGCCCAAAGCCTACAGATAAGCCTCGTCTGTAAACGAATCGTCGACTCCGCGTGTCACAGACTTATAAAAACATACAGATTAAAAAAGCTTTGCCCGCTCTAATCTCCCCAAACTCTATGGCAGGTAAGCTTCTCAACGATAACCAAACAATAACTGACGATTATCTTTCGCTAATAACAAACAACACAAATCCATCTCTAATACATCAGTGTAAAGCACACTTTAGCGGTGACAATAAACCAAGTCGGGTCGCACGGTCCACGAAATGTTTCTAATAATTAGTTATCATCGATCATCTGAACTTGGCCACATTAATAAAGATATTAAATGCCTTCGCTGGATAATTAACGTTGGAAACACCGCTATGCTCACAAGGAATTAAGGTCCATATTAGTTTGTCAGTTTTTCAGGTGGGCGGTGAGATCAAAGGCGGCGGCATCCGTTGGACATTACGGGCAAAACCAATCATATGACAGCGACACGAGACCGCGCTCGCGGGGACAAACGCGAGAAAAAAATATCATCAAAATGTTTGGCCATTTTTTATAGATGCGACCGATATCGGGCCGCAAATCTGCCGTGACTGCAAGACCAACAGTGACTTTACAAACCGCTCTCGTAACATGTTGCATAGTAAGAAAGTTACATAAACATCTTCAAAAACAATGACTTTGCAGTGATATCTAGGGAGATAATAGAACGTTATGTGTAATCAAACATGACATTTTACTCAGGAAAATGTAATTTGGGTATATATTACGTAATTTTTATAATAGATTATTTTCGTTACATAAACCAAATTGCAGTTTTGACTTAAGACTTAAGAAAAGTATAAATATTGTTAGTTTGGACTCTAAAGTTTAGACTCTAACTAACAATATTTATACCTTTCTCAACAAGGGGCAGTAACGTCAAAAGTTTCAAAGGTTTATTAAATATCGGACAAGGTAATCAACGTTTCAAAAGTGCTTTATTTCATTCACCGAATACTGTAACAAAACATAATCTATCGCCAAATATTAACTGCTAAGTATGTATGACAAACCTTTGTCTTATTAATATCCCAAATAAAAGAGGAAGTCCGTCCGGTGAAGCGAATAAATCATAATTTGTATTGATATCTCATCCGAGGTAATTGACGGACGCAAAAACTGGTCGTCAATCGACCGAGCGATTTTTTGCCGTCACTGAATCAATTGACAATAAATCAGTATAATATCGACAAATGTAATAGAGCCAACTATCTTTTGACGCAAATTATGTAGCAGATTTTTTCATTTTCAAAAAAAACTAGTGTTCCATTTTTAATTCAGACTTCAGTAATTACTGATAACCAAAATTAGTTAGTAAAAAGTTACACATTTACTAATGTTTTCACTTTTAAGATTTAAGTACTAGGGATAAGTGTAAACACTGTTTGATTTTCTCAATTCGCTATTTTTTTATATTTTCTTGAATAATATGTAAAAATGATTGTGATGTGTCTGACGCATAGTGTAAAGAATTACCAATCTCATGAAGGATTTTTCCCAATTTCAAGAAGGATTTTATGAAAGCGCCTACATTGCAGATCTCCACAAGATAGGGTAGAGTAGGGTTGCCAGGTATTTTTCAGAAACTTAGGTCGGGACATATACTTAAATTGAATAAAAAAATCGGGGCAATGCATTTCGACACGGGACATCAAGAAATATCACTCTTTAATTGTTTTGTTTCTTTGTCTAACTGAAAAATATCATGGTACGAGAGACATACCTGTCTCGGCGGCGCACAGTGGTCGGCAAGCGGAAAAAAGTCGAAAATTGGAAGCTTCTAATTCAATAAAATTATCATAGTAAGTAGCCTTATTGTAGTACCTATATATTATATTACTTGACAAAAGATAAGTTCTATCTGCCTAGTTTTTTTAGGAGACAAATAGCATTATCGTTATCTTTTTATTTTAAACATTTAGCCAATAATCTGGCTAGTAAAACAACTGCTTTTATTGAGCAGTCAACTATTGACATTAGTCATTCAACTTTGGAATCTGTTCCAAATAAAAATAATTATAACATTTTACTTAGTTCAAGTAATAATAATTTTTCACATTTAAATTACCATCTAGGACAATAGAGGCGTCCTCTAGCCCTGACTTAACAATAGAAAAGCCAAAGTGTTTAAGAATTGTACACCAAAATATGCAAGGCTTTTCTGGCAAAGATTTAGAAATAAGCTTATTCTTAAACTCTGAAGATATTGATGTGTTATGTGTTACTGAGCATTGGTTGAAAAAGCACGAATTACTTTTAAGTTTAGATAATTATAAAGTTGTTAGCTCGCTTAGTAGGAAATCTGCTATAAGAGGGGGTTCACTTATTATTCTACACAATAGTTTACAATGTAAAGAGCGTAGAGATGTAGTATCCCTCTCAATTGAACGAACCGTTGAGTTATCGTGCGTGGAACTTGATCAAATAATTATAGTATGCGTATATAGACCCCCCAAAGCGAATTACTCTGAGTTTGAGTCCACTATGGAGGAAGTTTTAAAAATAACTTGTAGGAAGAATAAAAAAAGTCGCAATTTGCTGAGATTTTAATGTCGACATCTTAGACCCTAAAATAGCCAAACTGTCGAGTAGGTTCATAAACCTATTTAAATCATTTAATTTGCTACATATTTTTAATGAACCAACGCGTATCACACCCACATCGGCAACCTGCTTAGATAATATTTTCTGTAACTGTAATGTCATTGAAAAATCAATTTTAAATTGTATTAAATCCGACCATAGTGGACAATTAGCCTCCATTGAGCACCATCATGTTCCGCCTAAACGGGAAATAATGTGTAGGCCAGTAAAAAAACACTGTATTGAAAAATTCAAAACCAATGTCACAAGTAAAATTGAAACATTACCAGAACCAAATTTTGAAGCCAATAACCTATATAATCATTTATTTAGCATAGTTCAAACTGAATTTAGTAAAACTTTTAAACAAAAAGTCATCAAATGTAATGATAGTACGAAATTTAGTAACTGGGCCACACCCGGCATATATAAGAGCAGAAGGAAATTATACGAACTTTATGCAGAGAAAGCTACTTCTAGTGATCCTAACTTCATTGAATTTGTCAAGAAGTATTCACAAACATTCAGAGAAGTCTGTATCTTAGTAAAGTCCAAGTACTTTGCAAATAAAATTAAATTAGCTGACAATAAAATTAAGGTTACTTGGAATATTATTAACAAAGAAACGGGCAAATCAAAATCCAATATAAATTCCTTCTGTTTAAAAACTGGTGATCAAACTTTTGAATCTGACAATGGGGTCGCTAAAGTTTTTGAAGATTTTTTTGCCAGAATACCTGTAGAAACTACCAGTACTCTTAGTGCTTGTCCTAACATCGCTGTCTCCCTTCTGGAGTCTAGTGTTGATAAGTGCAATGAAAGTTTTTCCTTTAAATATATAAATAGTGCAGATATCATTAAAGCTTTTAAAACAATTAATGTTAAAAAAACAGAAGATCTTTGGGGCATGTCAACAAGCATAATTAAATCAATAATTGATATACTAGCCCCTTACTTGGCTTTTATTTTTAACAAATGTATTGACGAAGGGGTCTTTCCTGATCTAATGAAAAATAGTAAATTGATTCCTTTTTTTAAATCTGGGGATAAAAGTGACCCAGCTAACTTTAGGCCAATATCTATACTACCAGCACTTAGTAAAATATTTGAAAAAATTATATATTCCCAATTATTAGATTACTTCACATACAATAATATACTACATAAAAATCAGTTTGGTTTTTCCAAGGGTAAAAGTACTACTGATGCTGGAATTGCACTTCTCAAACATATTCTTGATGCTTGGGAAGAAAAGCAAGATGTAATTGGCATTTTCTGTGACCTTTCTAAGGCATTCGATTGCGTTGATCATCAAACACTATTAAAGAAGCTAGAACATTATGGTGTCTCTGATAAATCAGTTAGTCTTATGAAATCGTATTTGTACAATAGAACTCAGAAAGTAGTGATTAATAGAACTGAATCTACTGGAGCCCCCATCAATATGGGTGTGCCACAGGGATCAATATTGGGCCCATTGCTGTTTCTAATTTATATAAATGACCTTCCCAACTACGCGAATAATTTATGTGAAACAGTACTATTTGCGGATGATACTTCTTTAGTTTTTAAAGTAAACAGAGGTAATAACTGTTCGGACGAAGTAAATAGTCCCTCTCTAAAGTTTCATACTGGTTTAATAGTAATAATTTAGCACTTAACCCCACAAGAAATCAAATGTGTTAAATTCTCATTACCTAATGTTGAGCAGACAAAATTAAATATTAATTTGAATGACGATGAAGTCGAGTTTATCGAGAGCACAAAATTTCTAGGTATCACACTAGATTCTCGACTGCAATGGGATCCACATATTGAAGCCTTGTCAAGTAGACTTAGTTCAGCGGCATTCGCTGTTAAGAAAATAAGGCTTTTAACTGATATTGAAACGGCAAGGTTAGTATACTTTAGTTATTTTCATAGCGTAATGTCGTATGGACTGCTATTGTGGGGCTCAGCTGCAAGTATTGAAAATATTTTTGTACTCCAAAAAAGAGCTGTTCGCGCCATATACAATCTACGGCGGAGAGATACCTTGAGAGAATTGTTCAAAGAAATAAATATTTTAACTTTGGCAGGCCAATATATTTATGATAATTTAGTTTATGTAAGGAAACACTATGATTCATTTGCTAAGAACAGCAATATTCACCAGTTCAATACAAGAAATAAAGATAAACTTGCCGTTCTAAGATTTAGGCTTGCAAAAACTAGAGGTTCATTTATGGGGAAAGGCATAGCCTTTATTAATAAAGTTCCACAACAAGTGATTGGTCTTCCTCCTCCCATGCTCCTTCCAAGCATGAATTTAAAAACCATGTTAAAAAAACGCTCATGGGTAAAGGTTATTATAAAGTAGATGATTATCTGAAAGATCTAAATGCGTGGAAATGATGTAACACATAACTTGCTAATAAGTACTTTGTTGAAGTAATATAATAAGTCTATGTTGTTGCCAATAATCCTGTCACTTTGATGTAATTTTCTGGTAACGATATATTCAAGTTTGTAAATATCGTTACTTATGGCTGTTACAGCTGATAAGTTTCTTGCGCCCGTTCTTCTTGTCAGCTAAAAAAGTCTGGAACGGGTGGTAGGAAAATATAGACGATTCAATTGACTGTGATGTGATGTGATTGACTGTGACTCCCATAATAACCACTTTATTGACTCAATTGAATATCATGATAAATGCATTACTAGTCCTAAGAAAATCGCAACAATATTTAATGACTATTTTATCGAACTATCTAATAAATCAAATTATAATAAATCTCATGAGCCAACCAATGACATATTAAACAATTCTATTTATCTGACACCCATTGACGAACATTATGTGAAAAAAGTTATCATCTCTCTAAAAATACAAACTCGGAGGGATTTGATGATATATGCACCAAAGTGATAAAGGCATGTAGGGAACAAATAAGCCCCATTCTAGCGTATCTAATAAATCTTTCAATGGTCTCCGGCTTATTCCCTGAGAAACTTAAATTCTCAGTAGTAAAACCACTGTTTAAAAAGGGGAACAAATCAAAAATAGAGAACTATAGACCCATAACACTGATACCTGTTTTTTCAAAGATCTACGAGCGAGTCATGCATGATAAACTTACTTCCTTTTTTGACAAATACCATGTGCTAAAGAAAAACCAATACGGCTTTCAGAAAAATAAGTCCACTACACATGCTGTATTTGACCTAGTTAATGAAACCATGTTAGGCCTAAACAAAAATATGTACACAACTGCCCTCTTTTTTGACATGTCAAAAGCTTTCGATTTTGTAAATCATAATCTGCTGCTGTCAAAATTAGAATTCTGTGGGATTCGAGGCGTAGCATTAAAATGGATTCAATCGTACTTGCAAAACAGAAAGCAATCGGTTGAAATAACAAAATTAGATAGCAATCAGGTGGTTCAAACCTATCAATCAGATTACAAAGAAAATAAATTTGGCGTTCCACAAGGAAGTGAACTTGGACCGCTTTTGTTTTATTTTTTTATTTATTTATTTATTGTTAAGAAACAAACGGTCTCACAAAAAAAAAATTAATCTTAGTTTAGGTTTACATTCTAGACCTATAGTTTCCTTAATATAACTTAGATATATTTTTATATAAGCCAAACCTTTGCAAAGAAGCAACATTGTAGGTTGCAATGACAAAAAACCATTTAAATTAAATCATATAGGTACCCGCTTACTGAGTGAAAGAAGAAAAATAAAAGTTAACAATATTAATACCTAATAATAACATTGAACACAAGACCAAAAACAACTTTTTTTAAAGTTAAACAACTAAAGATTACTACAATCATACTAAATCAATTTTATACTTAAATGAAAAGATATAAACGTTCAAAAATTATGTTGCAAAAATTTTTTTTACAGTTTTGTATAACCTGAAGTACCTACTGCTGACTATACCTAAAGTAAAACTAATTTATTTGTTTTTTAAATGCTCTTAATGTGCAGCAAAATATATCCACATCATCTAACTTATTATTACAAAGTGTACAGGCACGCCTTATAAACATGTTCCTGCAGTAACACGTTCTACTAGGGGGGAGGGGATATAAAACAAATTTCTTTTACGACATTTGCGTTCTTGTTTACGAGGCACTCTAAAGAAAATATCCTGCAACAATGAGGGGGTATCGAGAACATTATGAATTATTTTGTAGATCAAAACAAAGTCCACACAATCACGACGTACTTCCAAAGATTTAACCTTATGGTATTCAAGGGAGGCTTCATAATTAATATGAGTATGGCCAGTTCTGTAGTCAAGTGTCTTTATAAACTTTTTCTGAATTCTTTCGATTCGATTTTTATGAACTTTAGAGTAAGGTTTCCAGACAGCACAGGCAAATTCGAGTCGACTGAGAATAAAACTGTTATACAAGATTTTATATGTTAAGGAATTTAGAAAAGGTTTTCCTACACGTAAGATAAATCCTAGCTGTTTGTAAGATTTTTCTACAATGGAATCAATGTGAGGAATAAAAGTCATTTTCGAATCCATAATTACACCAAGATCACGTGTCTGTGTAACTCTATTTAAAAAATTTCCATTTAATTTATAGTTATAATTTATGACATTTTGCTTTTTAGAAAAAGTTATCACGTGACACTTATCGAAATTCAAAAACAAGTTATTGTCAGTACAAAATTTTTCAAAATTATCTAAATCATGTTGCAGTAATTCACAGTCATTTCTATCCCGGATGATTCGGAAAATTTTCGTACCATCCGCATAAAGTAGTACACTTGAATGTGACATATAGTTGCAAATGTCATTAATATACAATGTGAATAAAAGGGGACCGAGGTGGGACCCTTGTGGAACCCCAGAACTGACATGTTTCTTTTGCGACGTGAAACCAGAAAGTACAACACATTGATTCCTGTTCTCCACGTATGATTTGAGCCAGCGGAACAGATCACCGTGTATACCAAGTCGCCAAAGCTTCATTAATAAGGTTTTATGACAAATTTTGTCAAATGCTTTGGCAAAATCAGCATACACGGCATCCACGCTATATCCATTGTCCATAGCAGTTAGAATTTCATTAGTAAAAACTAATAAATTTGTGTCTACCGAACGCCCTTTGTAAAAGCCATGTTGATTAGGTGTAATATGATGTCGAACTATTTCAAATAGTTCTTCAGTAACTATTTTTTCAAAAAATTTGTTCTTGGTTTATGTCAATAATCTTCCTAATGTGACAAATCACCGATGCATCCTATTTGCAGATGACATATCGGTGGTAGTAACAACAAATAGTAAACAAATAGAGGATCACAAAATTGACATTGATAATACAATTACATCTGTTATAAATTGGCTCAGAAATAATAATTTAATTATTAATATTGACAAAACTAGCTTTCTAAACTTTAACAATTATTTTACAATACCTTCTGGAGTTCCGCAGGGATCTATCTTAGGCCCATTACTATTTATACTATTTATAAATGACGTATCCACATGCTTTCAGCACTCTCAAGTCCTCCTATTTGCTGATGATATGAAAATTTATAAGGAAATAACTAACGAAACCGATTGTCTCTTACTTCAAGAAGACCTAAGTAGATTCGAAGCCTATTGCGATGCAAATAAACTTGATCTTAATACTAGTAAGTGTTATTCAATGGTTTTCTCACGTAAGCATTGTGACACGAAACACACGTATTAACTTAAAAGCCAAGCTCTCACTAGCGTTAATCACATGCGAGACCTCGGGGTAGTTCAAGACTCCAAAGTACTATTCGATCAAAATGTGACACATATCGCTAAAAAAGCGTCTAAAGCTTTGGGCTTTCTAATCAGATCTTGCTCCAAATTCAAAAAAGCCAAAACCTTAAAAGTTTTGTACTGCTCACTTGTTCGAAGTATATTGGAGTACAACTCCCAAGTCTGGAATCCACGCTACTCGATTTATATAAATCAACTTGAATCAGTGCAAAAAAGATTTCTTAAGTACCTAGAATTTAAAACCGGTGTTTACGATAGTACATATAAGGAGCGATGCACAAGACACCATCTTCTTCCCCTCGAGGTTCGTAGAAATATCGCAGACTTAACTTACTTGTCAAAAATACTTAAAGGCAGTGTCGACTCGAGCGAACTATTAAAACACATCAAGCTTATAGTACCTCGTAGTTTTACTACGCGTAACAAATCACTGAAGTTACATGTGCCATGTGTGCGCACGAAGTATCGACAGAATAGCTACTTAGTTCGTTCGTGTCGATCGTTTAACAAATTGAGCCATCAAACTGATATCGATTTATGTTCGAATAGTGTTGCATCACTGAAGCGAGCACTCGCAGCGGAACTACTAAGTAAATATGAAAGTAATAATTGAATGTGATGTGTATTAATATACTTTCCTTTATTGTTTTAAATTTTATTGTTCTCTGAATAATTGAGTCTAGTTGCTAAACTACTTATTGTTCCCGTTGATCATAGCACGATCGTATTAGTGCAAATAACGCATGTTCTAACTCGTAAAAATGTTTATTCATCTGTTATCTTACATGTGAAAACTTAATTGTTGGCTAATGATTAACCATGGTACATTTTGTTATATAAACATAGTAGCTGTAAGTTTTTCCAAGAAATAAAATAAAATAAAACAATTCTACACGTCAAACATTTAACGTAAATTATCAAGGACAAATGCTTAAAAAGGAAAACACTACAAAATTTTTAGGTATTGAAATTGATCAAAAACTAGATTGGAAAAAACAAATAGAAGTTGTATGTAATAAAATCAATAGATTCACATTTGCACTCCGTAAACTAACAAAGATAGCTACAAGAAGTACTGCGCTTACTGCGTACTTTGCATATGTAGAATCAGTTTTAAGATATGGACTTATTTTATGGGGAAATAGAACTGACATAAATAGGGCTTTTGTTTCTCAAAAGAAATGCATAAGGGCCATATGTGGTACTGCACCTGATCAACCATGCAGACCACTATTTAAATGTTTAAAAGTCTTACCACTGCCTTGCCTTTATATCTTTGAGATTGCTAAATTTGTGAAATTAAATTTTCATTATTTCAAACAAGCTAAAGACGTATACATACGAAACACACGTAATGGTAGTAGACTGATTTCGGCAGTTATTCCTAGTAACGCACTATTCCGAAAAAAATGTTATTGGATGTGTACACAAATCTATAATAAGTTACCTGAAAATATAAAACAGTTACATGTGAATAAATTCAAGACGGCTCTCTATAAATGGCTTAGCGATAAAATGTTCTACAGTGTAAAAGAACTGTGTGTATCTGGACAATGTCCATTGAACATTGCCATTCCTTAAATGTAAATTGGGTATTATTTTGACATTTAAATTAAGGTATTATCTCGACATTATACTTTGTTATTATTTCAAAAATTAAATTAGGTATTAGTTTGACATTATTTTGACACTAGAATTAGGTAATAATTTGACTGACTTTTTTATTATTAATATTAAAATGATTTGAATTTTACAATAATCTGTGTGACATTGTGAATCTTTTACTGACACTGAAATGTTATGAATAATTTAATTCGATAATATAATAATATTGCATTTATTTCAAGTACCTAACAATGTTAATTTAAGTAGATATTGAATTTGTTAAGAATAAAAATTTGCATGCTGTTGATAATGGCTGAATGGGCCGAGCTTTTAAACTAGATTAAGACCTTCAGTTGTACCCTATTCAAAGGCAAATAAATTAATTTCTAATTTCAAAAGTACTTAATAATTAAGTTTATTTGAATAAAGCTTATTTGACTTTGACTTTGACTATAGTTATGGGATCATAATCACAAAAAAAATATCAATTTTACCGTGTTTTAAAGGAAATATGTCTCATATATTTATTAAACACGAAATATATTATTTAAGCGTAATTTTTATGCTTGATGTCTACGAATGTATTTCTTGAGATATTGATGATAATAGCAATATTTATTTCTAATTGTCTTTTATGAAGCTTTGTGTGTTTACACAAACAATGTTTTGCAAATAATTGCTGTCGTCATGTCCTACTTGACCTATATAAAAGACGCGCATTTATATTCGACATTATTGCTTTTCTTGGATCGTAACTTTTTTGCCTTCTCGATCCTACCGCAGATCTATGTTTCAAGAGATTCTTTAGTCCTTCTAGTAATTAGCCTATTATATATTAGCTGCTAATATCTGCTTCCCTTGACATACAATGCATTTATCTAATGAGGGTCTAATAAGGACTATCGGCAATCCCGACTCTCTCATTCCCGAAAATGCTCCGGCGAATGGGCAAATGAGGATATTATGAACATGCTTCTGGCTTCGTCTGATACGTTCATCAATAAATTTAGAAGTAAAATCAGCAAAAAATATTTATTTCTAAACCAAGAAGTTTTAGACCTGATAAAAGAGTGTCATTATTTTTTACTCATTTCTGTTATGTATTAAAACATAAATTACATTAGTTTATTTTTTTATTATTGTTTAAAAGCAATAATATGCAAACAAAACATGATAAAACTGAAAAATTTAATTATTTCCGCACTCCCATATGAAGCCGACCACTGTGCGGCGGGACATTATAAAAATCGGCTATCCCGCTAAAATCGGGACACTTGGCAACGCTACTATAACAGCACTCTCTTCATTCTCACGATGCTCGGCCAAAATGGCACGGACTGAATATCTGCTGTTAGGTATTGACACAGAAGACATTGGCATTAGGCTAGGTTGTCGATACCTGACCTGCCTCTCAGCCAGTTAGTCCTTCTCATATTGGGTCAAAAGACAACCAAGTCGTACGTATGTACCCACCTGTTTGATGGTTGTTTCATAAATCGACGGCCGACCTGTGCTAACGACGCCACTCGACGACGGATCTGATTGATTAGTCCGCTTCTCTCCAGGGATTGACAACCAAAATGAGTAATACAAAATATATTAAAGGTTATAAAAAACAGCACTTAAATAAAATGACGTCTTGGTAAAACAAACTTCTGCACATAATAAATATGAATAAAAATACTTTAAAAAGAGATATACAGAATACACACACACAGTCATAATTTTGTCTTTTAGTATAACACCCAGTAATGCTTGAACTTTAAATGAAGTTAAATTAAACCATAATTAATTGTAATTAACACGTCGTGTGGCGCACAATAAAAGTTATTTCTATGTAAATGAGGCGGGTTGGTCGCCCCTGCCGCGGCGCACTTCAAACGGCCAGATCTGTCAGCATTTTGACATCTTTTGATATCCACCGACAAATAATAACAAAATTATTAGATCATACATCGTTAAGTGTATCTCTACGTAGTTATAATAAGGTTTATATGGATTGGTTTTGTTTTTAGCTGCGGTTCTTGTGGCGTACTCAATGAATTCCTCGGGAAGTTTGCGTCAAGTAATGATTGAATGGTCTGCGCTTGAGTTGCTGACGGTGTCACGAGCCTCGGACTCCGTCGGCTGTAGTCGGATTTGTATCTAGGGATGTTGTGTCATCTGTATCAGGACAAACTCATCTTCTAAAAACAATTTCTAATCTAATTCAATTATGATGGGCTACGACATTTTTTCAATAAAATGCCGAACGGTTTCTTATGACTACGGTCCGTAAGAGGAATGGCCACAAAACCATCTTAACTCCTACTAAGTACTCAAACAATGACTCAATTAAATACGCCCTTCTCCAAAAAGAAAGACGAATATTTGCGCAAGTTGGGTGTGTACCGATTCACATAATATTATTATGAGCAAACACTGCACAACACGTTTTATTTGACTATTCTCAACATGTGATTTTGACCTATCGTAGCGTAGTCTCAATAATCTTAAGCTTTGTTTGCAGTTTTGTTTTTCAAACAGTTAACTGAATATTTTTTATCAAAAGTTAGATCAAACAGTGAGCCATGACAATAAGTGTCAAAGCAATTAGCCCATGGTGTAATTGGCGCTGGTTCATTAGAATAACTCAATTACGGGCAGACTGCGCGCGCGCCGCCCACGCCCACAGCAACTGCCGCGCGCTTCATTTACATTGTATGTGTATTCAACTCGAAGATGTACAACCGCTACAATCCATACTATTTAATATTAGAAATATTATCCTACCAATATTATGAATGTGAAAGTTTGTGGGTTTGGATGTTTGTTCCTCAATCACGCAAAAACTACTGAACGAATTTGGTTGAAATTTGGCACACAGATAGTAGATAGTCTAGATTAAAACATAGAAAACCTTTTATCCCGATATTATGCCGCGGGAATGGGAACCATGCGGGTGAAACTGCGGGCGGCCGCTAGTTGACCGAGCGAGCACGAAGTGCGAGCGAAGCGTCTCTGCTTCAGCTTGGGCAAAAAATCTTTCGTATGTCTGTATGTTCTCTTCTACAGGTCGCATTTCTCAACCGATTCTCGTGAAAATTTGTGAGCAGGTTCGAAAATTATATGGAATTTTTTTGTCGAGCCAGACTTTTTTAATTTTTCAAATTGGCGGAGATATGTTAAAAAAACAGGTTTTTCGGCTTTCCAGCGCTGTCTGTTCTCCTCTACAGGTCGCATTTCTCAAGCGATTCTCGTTAAATTTTGTGAGCAGGTTCGAAAATGATATAGAATTTTTTTGTCACGCCACTTTTTCGATTTTTTTCGAAATGGCGGAGATATGTAAAAAAAACCTATTGCAGTCCAGCTTTCCGGCTCTGTCTTTTCTCCTCTACAGGTCGCATCTCTTAACCGAATTTCGTGAAATTTTGTGGGCAGGTTCGAAAAATATATAGATTTATTGTTTTAAATTTCCATGGTTATTGACGTTAATAGAATAAACTATGTCGGGATTTACACCATGTACCTGTTTCTCAAAAATAAACAGGTACATGGTGTAAATCCCGACATAGTTTATTCTATTAACATATAGATTTTTTCAAATTGAGACAGTTTTTCTAAATTTTTCGTAACGGCGGAGATATGTAAGAAAAATGTATTTCAGTCCGGCTTTCTGACGCTGGATGTTCTCCTCTACAGGTCGCATTTCTCAACCGATTTTCGTGAAATTTTGTGAGCCGGTTCGAAAATAATATAGTTTTTTTTGTCACGCCAGTTTTTGGAAATTTTTCAAAATGACGGAGAAATGTTAAAAATACATATTTCAGTCCGGCTTTCCAGGGCTGTCTGTTTTCCTCTACAGGTAGCATTTCTCAACCGATTCTCGTAAAATTTTGTAAGCAGGTTTAAAAATTGTATAGATTTCATATGTCAAGCCAGTTTTTCATTTTTTTCTAAAGTGCGGAGATAATGTAAAAAAATCAAATTTCGGTCCGTATTTCCAGCGCTGGCTGTTCTCCTCTACAGGTCGCATTTCTCAACCGATCTCGGTGAAATTTTGTGAGCAGGTTCAATAAATATATAAAAAAAATTGTCGAGACAGTTTTTCGAAATTTGTGAAAATGACGGAGATATGTAAAAAACCATATTTCATTCCAGCTTTCCGGCTGTTTGATGTTCTCTACAGGTCGCATTTCTCAACAGTTTCTGGTGAAATTTTGTGAGTAGGTTCGATAATTGATAACTGTTCAGTCAAGCCAATTTTTCCAAATTTATAAAAAAATACTCACCCATTTTGAAAAATGATCAAAATTAGAAGCACCATCTAGCTGCAATACTCACGTAGTAGGTACCTCCTACTGTGTGCTTTGAAAACTTCATGGCGACATTTTATTTTATTTTTTCGCGAGGTCTACAGCTCACGGAGCCACTAGTATAATATAATATTAGAAATATTAATATTAGAAAGTAACTGTTTGTCTGTTACGCTTTGCCCACCTAGACCGCTGAACTGATTTTGACGAAAATTGGTATGGATATAGGATAGGTATAGATGGTATAGTATAGTATGGATGGACTGATTTTGATGAATTTTGGTATGGATATTGAATATGGACCTTGGGGAAGGGCAAAGGTTTTTTTTATCCCACTGCTGGGCATGGGTCTCCGCCCACATGAAATAACTTGAAGTGCACGCGGGCAAAGCTGCGGGCGAAAAGCTAATCTTAAATAAATATAATTTACCACCAATTAAGTGAATGAGATGTGAGTGAAAGTTCACTTGTATGTATGTCATCATCACGTTAAGAAATTAATAAAATACCCAGCAGAATACATTACAGTATAAATAAACCTATCGACTCCGGAGATTTCCGTTTGAAACAAAGAGTGCACGAGATTATGGTTGCAACAAGCTAAATAAACAAATAGCGAGAGTTGAGATGCGCGGGCGCCGCGCGTGCCGGCGGGCCAGGGCTCGCCAACCCTACTATAGCTGACTGACTGGATTATTCCACTTGCCCCATCAAGCGTTCCCACGGTGCCCTTGTTTGCTTGGGTGGAACCTGGTCAAGAACTACCTCCACGTGGTCCACCCTGGGTAACGGATTAGCTCTCAAGCAAAACCCGGCTGAATGCTCTTGACCCCTACTGGGTCACCGGACTGTTCCCCGAGTAATCTGAGAACCTCCCGGTGATCGTTTATTTGTAAACAAGCTATTGTAGTCCAACCAATAAAGTCCAACTAAAAATAATTAGGTAACATTTAAAAAGAAAGAGGAAGAAAAATAGTAAAGAAGCAACAAAACGCATTCCGTGTGTAATTCTCTGGATCATAAAAGGAGATAAAAATAAATTTTGCTCGTTTCAACTTAAAAAAAACAGAGATAGCGTGGCAGCATTAGAGTATCGTCAACAGTTGTGCACTCCTTGCGGCGGCCAATTGGCCAGATTATCCAATAACGCTTTCTCCGCAGCTGGCCCGTGATCCTCCACCCGAGTATGATTTGTAATGCTCCTCGCTCGCACTCTTAAACTCATCAATTTATTAATTTACAGTCATTTTAAGTTTGACAAAAATACAACGAGTATCTTAGAACGAGAAATAAAAAGGGAATTTTCCTCGTGGTGCTACTGATTTGGACCACTAGTGGGACTACGAAAAAACCCTATTCCTCGTAGTCCTACTAGTAGAACAAATAATACATAGAAAAAAGTACAATGAAAGTAAAAATGGAATCCAAGAATCACAAAATTAATTTTTATTAGCATTTTATACACTTTCAAAGTTTTTATACTAATGAATGAAACATTAAAATTGATGCATTTTGTATCAAATTATATAAAATTTTAAACATCCCGCACGTTGACCTGATATTTTTTTCAGGTCAGTGATCCCGCATTTATTTGCATTTCAGCGTCAGAAAGCCAAAAATTTACGTTTTATAAAAGAATATGAGAAAAATAAGTATGAATGTTTCACATGATCATAAAAATTAATAAATAGGCCAAATAAAATTTTATGTTCAAGAATAATCAAGAAAAATCTTGTGTTATTGTACCATAGTAGGACTACGAGGAACTAGACATTATCAATTATCAATTAGTATTTTTACTACACAGCAGGACTACGAGGAATAGGATAATTTCCTCGTGGTCCCACTAGTGGGACAAATTAGTACGACCACGAGGAAATGGGTTAAAAGAGTACCTGGACAACAGCTTTGCTTTCAAAATGCAGCAGCAAGAGCTTAGGTCTTGTGTTAAAAAAAAGGAAAATTATGTTTTCAACGAAGTTTTCAATTACTGATAGTGCCACGCAGTAGTGTCACGGGCTTAACGACGGATTAAAAATATTTCTACGAAAGGCTCGAAAGCTCGGACAAAAGACGTGCACAAATGTAAAAAAAACCGGCCAAGTGCGAGTCGGACTCGCGCACGAAGGGTTCAGCACCAAAAAACGGCAAAAAACACGTTTGCTGTATGGGAGCCCCCATAAATATTTATTTTATTATGTTTTTAGTATTTATTGTTATAGCAGCAACAGAAATACATCATCTGTGAAAATTTCAACTGTCTACCTATTGTCGTTATTAATATCGAGCAAAAAACGGCAAAAAAGTCACGTTTGTTGTATGGGAGCCCCCCTTAAATATTTATTTTATTGTTTTTAGTATTTGTTGTTGTAGCGGCAACAGAAATACATCATCTGTCAAATTTTAACTGTCTAGCTATCACGGTTCATGAGATACAGCCTGGTGACAGACAGACAGACAGACGGACAGCGGAGGCTTAGTAATCAGTAATAGGGTCCCGTTTTTACCCTATGGGTACGGAACCCTAAAAAATGAAAAGGGGAAATAATATAGAAAGAAACAGTAAATTAATGGGTAGGTACGTACTTATGCTATTTTTTATTATACAGTTCATCAGTTGTACCATTTTGAAACAATTATATTTTATGAAACACATCAAGCTTTCAAAATACTCAATTAATTCAGTTTGGCACGGAGAATCTTTTGCTTCTGGTCCGACGGCATTGGGGCGGCGGCGGCTGCGTGGGCCGGCTCCTCTCAACGTACGAGTCGATGTCCATCTCTGACGTCAGCACCTTCCGAGGCAACGATATCTTCTGCGACAGAAACTGGCGCGCCGGCAGCTTGGCGGGCACGGTCTTTCGCACGATCCGCGGGCTCTCCACCAAATGCCGCACGTCATCCAACTCAGAAGTATAGTAATGAGGTTTCATATCCGAATTCTTACAGTGGTAATGATACCTGGACTCGCTGTTATGACTGTATGGAATTCCATCAATGGAGCACTCCTTCTTAATGGAATTTTTGCTAGGCTCCCTTTCGACGTTGACCGGACACGCCATTCGCATGGGCGGTATGCGGTTGGCTAGTTCATCACTGATGCCTTCGTTGTAAATAATCTTCCTGCAGCTATTATTCGCGATCTTGTCACCCTCAAAAGAAGCTTTCTTCTTGAATTTGAAAAATGCCTTGTAAGATTTCTGCTTGATGGGCTTGCAGTAATCTTCCTCAGCTGTCATATCTGTATCTCTGACAGCTTCTTGCCGTATCCCAGATTCAGAGCCAGCGGCGTGTCCACAGTATTGATGCTGGTGAGAGTAATCATGTAATTTAGACTGCGTTCTCTTCAGAATTGGTATCGGATTTTGGGGAAGATTGTTTCCAAAAAATGCTTGAGCTTCGGTATCTCTTACAGCAACGCAGATGTTAGAAGGCTCCGGAGTCGGCACTCCCGACATGTTGCCCCCGCAGCACACGTCATTGAACTTTGGGGTCATCGTGTATCGGTCAGAAAACGTCATGATGTTATCTTTGAAAATGCTCTGCCTCATTTTTGACGGGCACATTTTTTCGTTACAATTATTACAATTACACGTGCAATTTTGATTGTCTTCTACGATATTCGTTTTAGAATTGTTAGCCGAGGATACCTCCACATATGGACTCCATCTTAAATTCTGGATCAGGGATCGATAAGTGGGGATGTTGAATTGTTTTTTGGGCTGGGTGTTCTTTTTGCCATGTGATGTGAGCAAGCATGGTGGTTCCGTTTCTTTTGTGGGGCCTTGGAAATAAGACGCGAATTCATTAGTGGGGAAATTATCTGGGGACCCCACTATTTGGGAAATCAACTTCGCTCTGCAGCTTTCTTGGATTTTTCGCTTCACGTCCTGGTGACTGCTTAGAATAGGTTTCATCTCACCAATCCTAACATAATCCTCAAAAATATATGTGTACTTGGCAGCTTTCTATTATTAGCTAACCACGGATTACTTAGATCACCCAAAAAACTTAATTGTTATATGAAGTTGAATTTTTATTTTTACTACTAAAAACTGTTGTTTACTATTATGACATCTTTCACACTGATGTCAACTAAAGCACAAAAAAGAATAAACAAGATCTACTCTCTATTCTATTATAAGTGAGAGTGCAGATTGGGTTGCAAAAAAGAGGAAAAACATTTCAGCCGCTGTCCAAATACAGCAAGCAAGCGCAACAAACAGCTGACGCGACGGAAACACCTAGTTGATCGCGAACCACTTTAACTCATATCCTCGTGAGTCGTGACAATAACGGATTGAGTAACATATTTCCTTACAAACTTACAAATGCAGACGAAACTGTTATAAGCAACTTAAACTTCTACACAATAGGGACATCCAAGTTGAATAAATAAGGACGTCGTCAAGATCGAATTAGTTGGTCTACCTCTCCCCCCTCTCTGCCGGGTTGGGGGGAGGTTCAATTGAGCAGGTCTTATGTCAGAGGAGCCAAGACGGCAGATGCTGGCAATTGGCCGAGTCAAAGATCAGAGGAAGTGGAGCCAGTCAGCTGTGACGGCGCGTGCGCGCGCGCACTCACTTGCCGGCTAATTGGCTGGCATTCGGCTTGATACAATCTCTTTTGCTTTTTAATGTACAAAAAGTAAGCTTGCAATTGCTGCATTAATTAGTAATTGAGATTACCGAATAACTCGGCATTATTTTGATTTAGCACAGAATCAAGCTACTTAACTAATTTCATTATTTTGTTCCATGATGAAAGCGTTGATCGGATTACTGCTGACATTGTGATTCAATTTTGGTTTAGTATTGTTTTCTTCAATAATCTTTCTTTTTCTTATAAACTTTTATTAATTTTTCGTTATAAAGGAAGACGTGTCAAAACAGTAGTATGTATAGGTATAAATAGTAAATAACAAAAGATTGAAATGTAGGTAAATAAATAGCTAATTACAATAACTAAAATAAAGGTAAGTAAACAGCTTAACGGCGACAAGGCAACAAAAACCAGCAATAAAACTATAATGAACATGCGGTGGGCCGCCGAGTGTGTCCGCGCCTTTATCGCTCGTAAAAATAAGGGAATGTGTCTATTCCACGTTAACGCGCGGTGTCACAACCGTATTGATAAGTGACGATTACCACTTAGTACAAATAACTCGGGTACATACATAGACATATTGAACGGAGTCACTGACCTCCATTATACACTTGTATAATGGATGGTTAGGTTAGTGTTTTGACCACTCGCAGCGTAGCGATACTGTAATGTTGGCAGTAAGCTAACTGTTTCAGAACCCTTTATGGAGGATTTAAAGCATGGGTGTAGTTAAAAATATATTTTAGGCTATGCTTGTTTTTATAGCATTTAAATTATAGATCAAATAAAATTATTTTAAATGTTGAATAGAGTAAATGAATGTTATATGAAATGTCCTTTATATCATCTGTTAATTAGATCAAATGATTATTGTGTCAAATAATTTTTATATCACATGTATTTAGGTCAAGTGAAATTATATTAACTGTATGTTATATTATTTGATCGGTATGTCGAATGAAATTATATGAAATGTTATTATATCTTCTGATCGTTAGTGCATGTAAATTTAGGTCATACATTACACACCCATTATAAAGGCATAGGTACAAATCTATAGCTTACTAAAATGTGTATACCAAATGTTGGCATTTTCTTACAAGCTTTTATTTAGTTTTAAATATTCATTTAATTAAAGTTTTGATTCAAATAATGAAGTTGACATGCTTACAACACTTTTATTCTAGTTTGATTAGGTATGCTTATTTATTTATTTAATGTCTTCCAGTTCCAAATGGCAGTAAAGAAAAAAATAAAACCACTTAAATAATTTAATACGGCCACAATTTCTAAACCCATTAAATGTAGCATTAAAACGCAATTGCAGGTAAAAATGTCCATAAAGTTTATACCCTTATAAACATGTCATAAATACAAAACTCTAATCGAAACCGAAGATACGAACGTAGCGAAAAAAACAAACACATTTTATTTTTAATAAAAAAATAAAGTAAGCGATTGGTTCTAGATAAAAGTCGCTTTTATTACGAAAACACAATAAAATTTAACCAACAAAGCAGCCGTAAATAAAAAGTTTAAAACAGTGGGAAAGCTCGGCCGGCTAACTGGCGTATTGGCATTAAAAATGTTATGGAAGCCATCAATTAGAGATGTCACTGTGGTTTTAGGGCACAGCTTTAGATTGTGACGTTTATGGGTTTCGGACCTCATGCCACGACCACGACCGGCCCCGTGCAGTGGAGCCATGGAACCTATGGCGGTGCCACGAATTGAGAAACAACATTTTTCATTCGACATTGAAGAATTGGTAGCATAAGCTCTGTAAGCCTGCATGTAAATTGATAAATAAATTAAATTAAATTGAAGTATGTAGGTAATCCTAAGGTAAAGCAAATTTTCCGCCTAATTAAAGCGCCAATTACATCTGCTATTACAACAGGTTTAAACCTATTGCAGTAGAGAAGACAATTGAACATTTCTACAATTTCTACCGTTTTTAGTTTTTTGGATACCAAATAAAACTAATATTTTTTTCGGCTTAGCCGCCTCTGTGGTCTATTGGTTTGCCCACCCGTGTAAGACGCAAGGGGTCCTGGGTTCGATTCTCAGGGGGAGGTAAAATTTATATTAGGTTTGGTTGGTGGTAGGGCTTATTCAAGTCCGCCTGGTTAGCTACCACCGTCTTACCTAAGTCCAACGCCATAACAACAATTTAAAAATTGTTGTTATGGCAGTTAGAGGCTTTAGAGGTAAGTTCCTCAGTGATGAGGATTCCAGTAGTAGTGCGCTTCCACCTTCAGCCTTATCGTCACTTAACTTCAAGTGCGATGAAGGCGATTTCTACTGAATCTTGTGGTATTGGGGCACAAGCAGTTAATCACAGAACTACACGCAAAAGCGGTTATAATAATATACAGAGTGTCTCAAAACTTTGCCACACGGAGGGGAAGTACCTTAAATATTGAAGATAGAAAATTTTACTCTTCATTTTGATTTTTTAAATAATTGGAACTGCATTCAAAGATTTTCGACAAATTGCATGACTTAACCAGGAATCGAACCCACCAAATTAGAAAAAAAAATACCGATCGAAAGGGTTACTCATTAGGATTATTTTTTGTTAAGTAACACAGTATCTTAAACAAAAGGAAGACCATGAAATTTAACATTTAAATTTTAATTATTGCGTTTTGTATCAATTAGTATAGGAATGAATGCGATATTTAAAAAAATGTTTGAATACAGTTCGCATTATTTTTTTAAATAAAACGAAGTTCTTCCAGTAAAATTTTCTATCTTCAATATTTAAGGTACTTTCCCTCCATGTGGCAAAGTTTTGGGACACCCTGTATATATGGTAGGATATGAATATAAGATTTATGTATGGTAGGTTTAACTACCTACCTACTACCACATAATAGATAAAAGTACTACCCTACTACGTAGTGAAACAGCTGAAACTTTTTTCGCGATTGTTTCCATACAAAAAATTGTTCATAATGATCAACTCTACAAATCATTATTTTCAAGTTCTCTATTAACAAAACGATTTTTCAACAGAAGTGCTACGGCAACTTGAAATTGAAATACAGCCGGGGTTGCTTCCCCGTCCCCGTGGGCGCATGGCCAGCCATACCACCACTACCACATTACGCGTCAAACAAATAAAATAAAACTATCGTAAACGTCCCCGGAGATATACGCCGCCATTAAACATTATCTTTTTAATAATACTCGCATCAACGGGCAGTGCCTCGTAAAACACGTTTTATGCCTGTTGATTATTTATTCGTCGCTTTGTTTTACATTTTCCCCCTTAATTGCCGGGTTAAAGCTTGCAACAGTTTACCGATATCTGTAAAGTTGATGTTGGCAGAAAATATTTTTAGTAAATGAATTTAAATATTCACTTAGATTTGCGCGATTTATTTTCACATTGAAATTAAACACTTTTAAGAATCCTCATGCGAGTTTACTAAAGTTTATCCGTACCCACGGATCGAAATCTAACAAAAGTGTTTTACCTATTTCAAAAAATATTATCAGTAATTTACTTAGTACGAAATAAGATAAAAAAAATAATCAAACACAATTAGAAAAAAACGTGTTACAAACCAAGTTTCCTCTCAATTTGTACTTTTGCATACCTATAATGATAGAGGGAACACCATAAACACCTCAACCTTTAAAAGTTAAATTTACTTCACATGTTTCTCATAATCCTATCAATATTATAAATGTGTAAGTTGGTTGGTTTGGTTAGGTTTCAATCACGTAAAAACGACTAAACGGATTTGGATGAAATTTGGCAAACAGAAAGTTTATAGCTTGGATTCCAGTCAAAGGATCTCTAGAGATTTTCCGAATGCCCACGTGGAGTCGCAGGCGGAAGCTAGTACCTAAATAATTCAACAATGCATGGTTTTCAATCTGGATACAAAATTACAAATTAAAATAGAATTAGTTTTTTTAGTTACTGATAGCTGTAAGACGCAGTCTGTTTTTGTAAAATGTGTATATTTTAGGCAAAAAATTATAGGTCTTTTTGATCAGAGTATATAGCAGTAATAATGACGCATCTTATTAAAATTCGTTTCACAATGCTCATGTAAAGAAAAACAAATTTAACCCCTCATTCGGAGAGTGACCCGATAACTATCTGGACTAGCACGCTACAATTGTTAACGAATGGATATTTTCACAACAAAGAAGTTTACGCCACACAACGATACGTGAGGGGTGAGGAAATCTCTTATTTGTAGGGTGTAAGGTCGAAACTCCCCTGAGACTCGCCGAGGGTTCTATGTTTCTGTAACAGGCGCCCCGCTGGGTCCTTTGTACCCGTAATTTTATTCCGTTGCACCCCCAGTTAGTAACGTAATGGTAACACTCTTGTTACACTACGAATGTGTTCGTTTTACTAATAATGTGTTTTATGAAGCTTTATTTATCGGACGACCTCCGAGGACGATTGGGTTAGTTAGCCAACCGTTTATAATATTTTGTTTGTATATTTTTAATTCTTAATATTGTATTAAAAGTTTTCGTTTTGTTAATATTTGGTCTTTCTGAGACGAAGACCGTTTGTGGCTTCATTTAGATTAAACACTTAATTCGCCAATTACCTAATAATAACATGAGAGAATGATATGATTATACGTAATTATTCTTTTCACGTCTGTGCCTACATCACTCGAAATGTAAGATGAATTTGTGGTGAGGAAAAGATTAACATTTAAGTACTAATCACTTTATTACTCATATTTTAGTAAAATATTAACCTCCATTATCTGAACAATTAAGGAAAACAGAAATTGTAACTAGGTATCAATCAGCCATTTGGAAATTAAATTAATTTAACATTTGATAATTGTTATAAAATCAACTAATTATTAATTCCAAGAATTGACATCACACCATACATTATCTACGTCACTATTCGCTACAGTTTGACGTATTTAAAGACCCAAAATATGTTATAATTATTTATTAATCAAATTATTTCTTACACGCTTTCCTATACTATTTATAGGATTTGGGGATTATATATTGAGTTTATAACTTAAACAGGGGTGACCTTATCGACGTGGAATACGTATTACGCATTCTTAAAAGAGCTTTATTTCGCTAATTCTCTTTGTTCCCCACTGCTAAACTAGACTGCTTGCTCAACTAACTGCTCAACTGGTTAATGCCCACTGCTCTACTAGAGAAGTTTCATGATGTTAAAAAAATCTTTATTTAATTTCATTTCGTAGGTAAGGAAGCTAATGAGATCAAACAGGCTATCCATCCGTATCCACCATCGGCCTTCGAAGGATCGTTACTTACTGTTACTTTCCACGTTGTCTCAGATAGAAATAAACGGCGGAATATCGCCTCTTTGCGATGACAACGTGACTTTTTGAAACCGTAATTTTCTAGGACGCCAAATAATAATGAAAGAGAGATTTCTTTAGGATGACAACGCGAGATGTCACGTTGTCATCGTAAAGAAGCAACGCATCTTTGCGATGACAACGTGACACATCTCCTCCTAGTAGGTTGCGGTTCTGGAAATGTCACGTTGTCATCGCAACTACGATATTGCTCATGTCTTCGAGCAGCGACGGCTTCGTCCCGAAGAGAGGAGCCTTAGCGATTATTACTCTATTCAAATTATTCTGGCATTTTTTGCGGGGGGGGGAGGGGGGGAAGTGCACACAAGTGCAGTGCCGTCTTACTCTGCTCATGTAATTTTAAAACTACTGACGTAACCTACTTGAGTCACTGACTTTGAACTAAATGTAGTATTTTTCTGACCTCTTAATTAGGCTCGTCCCACACTTCGGGCTAACAAAATAAGCCGCCCACCAGGGATCGTAGACATCTTATAAACAATAAGTTTTTGCCTGAGGCAGGTGCCGCGTTATAATAACTGTTTTATTCAAACGTTATAATAATATTAATGTTTTATTTTGGCAAGCGGAGACGGCGGCCCTTGCCCGAGAGGACCATCGCCAAGTCACAAGCGACAGCGTCTTGAGATTAATAATTATAGTAAGTACTAGCTGATGCCCGCGACTTCGTACGCGTGGACTTTATGACTCCAGCGAATGCATATAAATATGAACTAATATAGTTACATAAGGAAACACTTGTAACAGTGTTATAATGTTAAAAGTTACTAAATTCTTTGTATTTTACTTTTTTATTTAATATTGTAAACATGTAAAAGTACAAAATTTCTATATAAACTATATTCGGGTCTTTCCTTCAATATGAAAAGACCTTAAGTGTTACTAACCCTGGAAAAAGCTACAAAAAGTTGGCCATGCGAAAAACAACCAGTCCTTAGATAATATCCACACCAGAGGCTTTAAGCGTCTGGTATTTAGGCAAGTCATATCAAAAATTAAGCCCCAATGTTACCACTTTCACCACGTAGAAGTACTCCTAGCTTATGTTATTATATTATGCTAAACACCTTCAACCTGATCTGTTAGATTCCACATCAGATGATCTTCGTTTTTTTGTAAACACATGTTTATATGCAAATAAATTAAACTTTGTTCTGCATGAGGTATTCCAGATCTTCGATTTTTGTACATCAACAAAAAATGCTCATCAGGCTGAACAACTTTTGCTAGGGTGTCATTTTTATATTTTGTATAGTTTAGCTGGACCATTATGGTTCTGCATCAGGTGTTCCAGATCATAGATTTTTATAGGATATATCAACAAAAAATACTCATCTGGCTGAACAACTTTTGCTGAGGTGTCATTTTTATATTTTGTATAGTTTAGCTGGACCATTATGGTTCTGCATCAGGTGTTCCAGATCATAGATTTTTATAGGATACCTCAACAAAAAATACTCATCTGGCTGAACAATTTTTGCTAAGGTGACATTTTTATATTTTGTATAGTTTAGCTGGACCATTATGGTTCTGTATTAATTATCCAAGCAACAACGGTACAACTGGTTATCACATGCAAACTAGGACGGACGTGGATATGGATAATTATATGTACCTACCTATAAAGTCGGTGACCGTACCCATTGGTTTGTTTTCTTACTTTTGGCAATCTCAGATCATGATGTTCATCGGTACCACCTCAGTAGCTACAAAATTACATTGCATGATGAAGTGACATCATCCCGCTCCTGAGCTGTGACTTGTGGCGCGTCACAAGCGTGACCGTCCGCTGCCGGCGGGGGTCCATCGGACCCGCTCATCAATTACTCGCGCGCGCGTCAACAGGTGCCCGATCCGACTCATCGCGGAGGGACCAGGATCCGCCAGTGGCCGAGGCCATTACATTTCAATATCTACTACTATGTAATAGATCTCATTTATACTGGGAACTTATACAGGAAACAGCTCACAATAAAAATGAATAAATGTAATGAAATCAAATAACAATTAGATTGTCCTATCTATGACATAGAATTAACGAAAAACATGACACATTTAAAAATAATATGTAATTTAAATCTAAACACTAATAAAATCAAAATACTTACGTAAAAAGAAACAATTACTACTATAATGAAAGGATGAAGAATGGACAACTATTTCTTTGCTATTCCTTCCATGGCGGAGCGGAGGCAAGGCAACAAAATATGACAATTCCAAAATATTTCATATTTTAAATTATTATTATCATTTCGAATCAGCAGCCCGCATAATTACTTTACTAATAAAGATGTTTGTGCTGTAGATGTTGAGGTCACGCCCATTGCCCGGTGGAGATTGTTATCGACAAAATTAATTTAACTCCTAACTGTCTTGTTGGACGCACAGCGTGACGATTGAAATAAATTTCAAGCTTTTGTAAAAGTATTTTTTTACAGAAACAATTGTTTCTTGATATTCATTACAACTGAATTATGTGCAAAACTTTGCATGTGTGATATTAATTATTAACTTTTTTAAGTTAACCGAGTCATTGCCATTTGATAGTGATTTGTGTGGGCAGTGACACCGCGCCGGTCGTGAAGACCGCGCTCAGCGTGAGGGCATTCCGAGCCAACAAATTGAGATATCGGGCCTTATTGACCCATAGCTATTAACAGGGTTAACCGATTATGTATTAACTGTCCAATTATAATAACGTGCTGTGAAGTCGATTACTAATTTCTAAATTAAGGAAATCATGAGTTAATAAGTTCGATACCGTTACCATTGAATTTTGTAATGCACAATAATTTATATGTTACAGGAAAGTATTTTCTAAAACGGAGTGATTATTTCCTCTGTGTCGTTTTCCTTCACTGATCCATTAATACTTAACTGCACACTTAAGCTATAGTGCTTAAAAAAATAAAATATATATTATAAAAAAGTATTCCTTATGTATTGTGCTTCTAATTCTAACCAAACATTACACGCACAAGCTGGGTGAATTGTTTTACAGAGAATATCAATTATTAATATGATTAGGAAATTAGAAATCAGTGTTAACTGTTTTGACTAAATATTTACAAATATTGTAGGTACTGGTTGAAGAAATAGCCTCACAACTCTTTCAGTTTTTTTTGCCAGTTAAACCATCGGCAGTAAATTATGACATTTTATAATTGTTTACGTTCGCGTCTGTGAACAATGGTGTGTTTTACATTTCTAAAGTGCCACAACACGGGCCCTTTCTTCCATTTTGTTGCTTTAGCGCTAATAAATTTTTGTTTTGGTTCAACCAACTAGACCACTCGCTGCTACTTACTATTTAAAATAAAACTTTACAATCTCAACTCTAGACTTCATCATTTAAAGTTGAAATTGTTTCGTGTATTTCTAAATTACTCTGCCAACATTTACAACTGTCGTATATCACGATTTTTTCACAGTTCCTAAAGTTTTATGGTGCCCCTGAATGGCCACCATTTTACAAAAGGAATGCTGCACAAAGGCTGCCTAATTTGTTTTGGTTATGATCAATAGTGTCTTTGTCTCAGCCATTTATTGCGCTGATCTGGCGTTGTGCGCGCGCCCCGGGGGGCGGGACCTTTAGTCAGATATTTGCATTCCTGTTGACATACGTTCCTTAAAAGGAAAGAATTTCACGATAATTAGGCCACCTTCTTAGAGAATGCATGCAGAGAATATCGACATTGTTTTGTTTATGTTATTTCTATCGATGAGTTCGTAGGAAGTTTCTCTACGTACCATGGGCAACAGCGACGCTTAACCACTGCTAAGGTCAAAATCGCTTGCACGCCGCGCCGTCACAACCATACGTTTAGTTCGTGTAGGGGCGATACGCGCGCACACGAATTTTGTTGCAAACTGGTTAAGCGTCGCTGTTGCCCATAGTACCTATTTTGCTTCTCATGTCATGGATTTTGCATGGTTTTCAAGTGTTGCTTGTCTGAAGTCATTGAGGTTTGATGATTAGATAATGCCATGCTATACCTTTACATGCAAATGCAAACAGTTACAATTATTTTATTTTATAAGGTTTATTTAATAATTTTCCTTCATTAACGATATTCGTTTACATAAACAAATGTATGACATAATAGATTAATACTACTTATGAACTTAAAATTCCTATTGCATAATCCTTATAAAGTTATTACCTACACAATTGTTAAAAAATTACATTTTTTTATTTCAAATCTTAGTTCTATTATTTTTGAGAACACTTTTCTTATCGGCGTTCATTATTCTCGTAATAACATGTCAACGGTTAAAATTATGCGCGGTCAGACACGGCTCCAAATATTAATTCTTGTTAATGATTTATAAGCAGTTAAAACTTCAGTTTTTATCCAGCGCGATCCCAACTAAAACATGATCAAATCTTTAACAACTTCTTTAAAACTTGTTTACAAAAAAACATTGAAGATTTCACGTTTGGGCGTTTCTGTAAACGAAAAGCTAACATGCCGTTGGGTCACTTTTGTCTAAAATCGTAAAATTTTTGAATGAAATCGTAAAAATTTGGCCTCGACTTTAACGACCAATATATTAGGCACGACAAAATGTTGATTTTGATCAATCAACTCGTAGTTTTAATTGTAAAATGCTCGTAAATGGATGTGGCTTCGCGTCTCTTATTTATTTGTTCGTATAATTAGCTGTAAATGTCACTCAGTTTTATTTGAATGCTCACTCAGAGTAGCTGCGCCCTCCGATATTATGATAGTGTCAATTCTTCATTATTCATTTCACTAATTAAATCTCCCGAATTGATTTTATCTTATTGCCTCGCTGTTTTTATCAACTTTATAATTGGACTACTACTTCCTACGGAAAAGGTAACTTTTACCACAGAATTTAAACCTAATACCTACCTTTACTTTATTATTTTCTAATTAATAACAATTCTAAAGTTTAATTTAGTACTATCTTTGAATCTTAAACGGTAATAAATTATTGTTAAACACTCGTTTCATTTGTTACTGAAAACGTAACGATCTTGTAGCATTATTTGTCAAACTGATTGATATAATACACGAAAAATAGATGACTATTTTTCGTGAATTTTATCAATCATATTGACAAATAAAGGATCGCTACAAGATCGTCGTCGTTCGATCGTCGATCGTCAAAATATGATCATTAGGACATAGAATAATAACAGTGGTCACGCTACGAGCACAGCAACAAACAAGGTGGAAATTGTTTTTAAACAAAGCAGCAGTATTTTAATTGTGTCTATAGTATTTATTTACCAGTTTTGCGTTGCCCATTCGATCATGAGCATGATTCAACGGGGTACAAAAAACCGCTATTGTCACGTAAATAATCAATCATGTAAACAGAGTTTCTAATTCGGGGAAGGCAGCGTGGCGCGCGTTGCGTTTTGTTACTGCTCTGCGTGCGAGGCGTTGGCGCAGCGGTGCCACCGCGCGGACAATGCAGTGCGATGCGGGCCGATGCGACCTGATGATGAACACTACCTACAGGATGATGTGATAGAAGTAGTATCTAATTATTTGAGCCAATAAACAAACTAGGTACTTTCAAAAATTGAATTATAATTTTGCAGAGCATAATGAAAGTGATATTTTATACAATGCAATTAAATTTACAATATACAGTGATTCGCTGCATTCACTCAAGAATGTATAGCAAAGAGTACGTTTTACAGATTTTAAATACGTCGTTTAACAATTTTAAAATCGATTTTAAAACACCGCAAGCGCTCTGAAGTTGGCCACTTCAGTTGTGCATTGTCAATTTAATGGAATTGTACTGATGTCAATAAAATTCTAACCGGATGTTGGAGATTGACAGATTATGATGATTTGCGGGGTCATATTTTTATATAGAAAACGTAAATTTGTAGCCACAAAAAAACATACGACAAGCTAAAGAGATTCTCTAGCAGCTACAAGTATTAAATTGCGTATAAACCTAACCTCACAGATGTCTGTAAAAAAAATAGAATATCATCAAAAGCGCTTGCCTAAGGTCATATTTTTGGTGTAAATTATAGCGGAAACGTATTGAATTCTTCATTAAAATACACTTTAACGTACTGTGAAGTAGCTCCAATAACTTTTTTCAGGAAAGATAATTCGGCTAAAGATAATGATAAAAAAACAATCGAAAACATCGAAAAAATGCAGAAGTGATGTTATTTTCCATACTCTTTACACGTAAAGAACAAAACGGAGACGAAATATGTTTCCGCATAACCGAACCTTAATTTGCAAAATATAATTTTGAATATTTAAAACAAAGCAAGTTGGAGAATTTTTACAGATAGAAAGCTAACCTTATTCAAGATAACGAAATAAATCCAAATTTATCTTATAACTCGGTCCAAAAATCTCCTTCTGCCTACCACTAATAAGGATATCACCACTGAAACTCAGAAACAGCAATAGAACACCCTATAAGTAGATAACGGGGCCCAGGGCCTAACCGCGCAGTAGCCCCTCCACCAGCTTACGGCAGCGACCAGCGGGCGGCTAAGACAATGCCACCAGAAAAAAAACAACAATATCCGGCTGAATGGCCGCGGGGCGCTTCACCGAAACGACAGTTTCTCGCGCCATTATTTATGTCAGTCAGTACAAACGCAACAGAAATGGCGCGAAAACTAAGCGACTGCCATTGTCTTCACTTGAGCGAGACGTAAACAATGAAAGCTAACTCAATAGCAAGCTTTTAATGGTGTTGTTCAAAAAGTAGTCGAATTAGATCAATATCGCGTCATAAATTATACAGAATCCTTCATAGTAGAACATAGTTCTTATTCTTTTGATTAACACTTACCTGTTATTTTATTAAGTACTTTAGTATATTTCTGCCTAACTGCGATGAAGTATTATTTTTAATTTGACCAAAATTCATTGATTGCAAAGGAAAGCAACTTTATCCAAAATGTTATCTTAAAAGTCAGTTAGAATTTATTTAATCCTTGTTTATTGTTCCAAAAAATCTTGTAGATTTCAAGAACGAACGAAACCCCTTATGGTGATATCAGTTACCTTATAATGTCTCAATCGAATTCGTTTCGATAATAAACGGATGAATAAATGTTATTTAATGAAAAACTCGAAGTATAAACACTGTGATTTATGTGTTATTGGGATTATTAGAGCTATTAATTTGCATAATCGCTCCGTATTGGAAATATTAACGTTTTAATTACGAAAGTGGCTGGTGAATGCGGAGATTGAATATTGAATCTTTACGGAACGGAAACATAATTCTTGAATCTAAATAGAAATGGAATTGACAACTTAATTTGAGAATGTTAAAATATATTATAAGTATTTTGTGAGAGATATGAAAACTAATTAATTTTAGTCAAGTAAGGTTACCACTTTGACTATGTCACCACAATATCAGAAATCATCTACATGTCTGAGTGACATGTTTTTTTTTAGAAAACTATAAAGACAGCAACGCCGTCAATAACATTTAGCCGAGTCATATCTTAAATGAAAACATGTGTTGAAAAGCCAACATGCACGATACAAAGCAGCATGTGACAGGAAGACAGATTACATCACTACATCAACAGATCTGACGTAGGACGAATTCCTACGATTTGTCCGTCATTGTGTCGTAAAACTGAATACACGGCCCGGAGAAGCGTGTAATGCCCCTAATAAAACAATAAACCACCCATAGGATGTGCTTTCTCAAGGCACAGCACGAACGGAACGCGACTATTGTGTATTTCAAGTTTGGAACGTACCAAAACATTGGAAAAGAGAGAAAGAGATGTGTCACAAAAGCGCGCCAATTGTCAGGCCTATTTTTTTCCACAAGGAACCAAGGCGTCAATTATTCAGCCAGTGGCAAAATTTTCATTATCGGCATGTGACGATGCACAGCATCTGTGAGAGAGAGCGTCGACTTCCGGTTTAGCTACATCCTGACAAAGTAGTCAAATTGACTTACCCTTTTCGCAGTTTTCTTTTATGATCGTCATCTCGTATGTGCCTTACTCCTTCTGGCTTGTGAGCTATAAAAACCTTCAGTGACGGATAAACAATTGCTTATTTTGGTATTCAGAACAAACGTGACGCAAGCGTTTATGAATGATTGACGTTTGAACATGGCACAGACGAGATGACGCTGAAGATTATGTATGCTGGAAATAACAAAAACTAGCAAACGAAAGTCCAGTTTTACTCCATAGATGCTCAGTGACGCAAAAATAAATAAGATTTAACACTCGAACATCATACAAAACAGAACAAGTCTCATAAAATAGTTGTTTAAACATGGCACATACGGAACCCTCTGTGCCAGTTTTCATTTGACAAAATATCGACAACTAAACCGTTTGGAGCCAAATAAAGCAGTCTAGCAGCGTCACGTTTGATAAGTGACAGCATATAATACTTGAAATTCGTTCGTAAAACGACACATCAATAGAAAAAGCGAAAACAATATTTCGACCCGTCACACTGTCTGGCCCATACTTAAAACTGTCACGTTACGTGAATTTTGCCTCACGCATGTTGTAAAGCAATTAATATTAAAAAGAATTTCCGTCACTGAGGATCTAGCTTTATCTGAAACCAATCATTGCAGTATTTACGATGTAATTCGAGGTTAAAATTAGTATGTAAATAAGCTAGGGTGACCATGAAGTATTATTTTTGCGGACATTGTATTGAAGTTTACTGAGACTGAGAGAGAAGTAATGTGCTACGATACGCTACAGCGTATCGTAGCACATTACTTTTAGGTTTTAACACGACTGCCCAAAAAAGCAGTGTATTATAATAATATGTAAACTTTTAGATTTTTGCATTCACAATGCTATTTTTATATTAAGATGAATAAATAATGAAAAATATTAGAAAAAATCGGCTCACCCGTAGCAACTTAGACGGGATCCCGTCTAAGTTGCTACGGGTGAGCCGTGTTCAGGGTTCATGTATGTTTGTAGGTATGTGAGTTTCTTTATGCCACCATAACTTCTAAATGGCTTAACGGATTTAGATGCATGGGGTATCGTTAGAATCCTTACACCATTCCGAGTGACACTGGCTATATTTTTTTTAAAGTCAATATGACGACTGTACGACGCCACTTTTAAATGTGAAAAAAAAAATTTTTTCTTCAATTATTACAATATGGGCATCAAATGAAAGGCGCACATTCTAAAACTATATCATTTGCCTGTGTGAAATTAAATTAAATAAATTTGAAAAACTGTAAAAACACGACTGCCCTGCCAAAAATGAACTAAAAAGTTAATTAATTAAATACCAAGTGCCATTGCAGTCGGGGGACCTCTTTGATTCAAAATTGTTCCACAAAACGGTCCCCTGACTGCATGACACTTGTTATTTAATTATCTTTTTAGTTCGTTTTTGGCAGAGCAGTCGTGTTTTAAATTTATTAAAGAAATAAAACTTCAGGAAATCAATTCAATAATTTGTGATTTATTAACGCCAAAGGTGTGACACTAAAAAATTATTTTGATAACAATAATAATGTCAAATATATCACAGTTCAATCACAATAATGTACAATAATTATTAATGACTAAGAGAATTAATATAAATTGAAAAAATACTAGAAAAAATCGACTCACCCTTGGGATTCCAGCCCAATGCACTAACCAATTATGCTACTAGCGACTCGGCTAGTGGGAGCGGCGAAATTTTCTAGTACTTTTTACATTTCCGCTGTAAGCCAGCGTTATCTCATCAATGTGAACCACTAGCGACTTGGTATTATAATTGGTTAATGCATTGGGCCGGAATCCCATGGGTGCGGATTCGAATCTTGTCTGAGCTGCTACTACTATATAGCTGTTAAGCCTGGGCATATTTTAGGGCAGCGATTCCCGAATGTTGTTCGGCGGAAGCCTGGGGTTCCATAAGCGGCTCTCAGGGGTTCCGCGAAAATTCAAGAGTTAAGTAAATATCTTTTTGTTCTAACTTTAAAGTCAAACTATACTTACAAGATGCGAACACCAAGCCAAAAAGCCTCAGTTCGGTGTGATTTCACGTAAAAAAAAACTACAGTTAGTTTACTTCTTACTTGAGCTATGGTTCCGTCTATAAACAGTGAACCAAAAAGGGTTCCGTAGCAAAAAGAATTCGGGAATCGCTGGTTTAGAGAATAACTGATTTTGGAAAATTGAACACTAGCCAAAGTATCATTTGCAAATTTTCATTATCGCTTCGCTTTCGAAACATTTATGGATTTGACGTTTTAAAATTCGATTGTTAACGAAACCTTATGTCAATCCCATACATGTTTCGAAAGCGAAGCGATAACGAAGATTTGCCAATGTTTCTTTGGATAGGCCCTCTGATGCAGAACCATAATAGTCCAACTAAACTATAAGGAATATAAAAATGACGCCATGTCAAAAGCTGTTCAGCTTGATGAGCATTTTCTGTTGAGGTATACAAATTGAAGATCTGGAACACATGATGCGGCGGAATATATAAATACGCCAGAGTCATAAAGTCCACGCGTACGAAGTCGTGGGCATCAGCTAGTGTATAAATAAACTAAAAAAAATATTTTGTTAACATTAAGATTGTCATATAGATATCACCAATGATATTAGAATTAAAAAGATATGTTTTGTCAGTACCATGCGACTTCAAAAATTGTCCCCAACCGAATGTCACTACTATTCATAGAATATCGTTAAATGGTTTACAGAAGAGACATTTAGATAGAGTTTGATGCCTATGAGTTACGTACTACAATGATGATGTCTGAATAAAATAATGAATCCTTTATGTAATTTTTTATGACATATTAAAGCTGAAAGTTTTCACATTTTTTTATAATTGATTCAATAGGTGATATTGATATTATTAAGGTTTCGAATAGTATTTTTTTATTGAATGTAGTGTAGGACTTTTAAATCCGGAGAATTTAAGATTTTTCGGCAGGGTCATCTAAAACAAAAAGTCAAATTTATAATGCCGGTCATACCAACTGGAGAGGGGATAGACCCCATCATGCAGGGGATTTTGTCGATAAAATTTACCATATTATCTGCCTTTAAAACTCCGACATCGCTAACTAAACATATTGTATAGGTAGTAAAAGCACCCATATTACAAGCTTTGTTAGTTTGGGACTAGGTAACAATTAGATAGCAATTTTAACACGTTGAACGCCACAAAAAATGTGTGACTGTTCATTTGAACCACTGGGGACACATGTGTGCCAAACCCAAACAATCCGTTCAGGCCACGGGGGTCATCGATGGACCATTGCAATGCTTCTATTTAAACTCAATTTACAAGCCACGGAGCATCGGTACCATACAACAAAGTAATGAAAATGGGCCGCGCGGCCCTGTAGAACATTTAGTCAGCTTGGTGCTTATTTTTCACAAAAGACTTAGAATTTATTTACGATTTTCTTTTTTGTAAGGGTTTCTTCAAGTTTCACTAAATGAAACATTTTAAACTAAAATAAAGCGATTGTCTTCTTGAGATATTATGTACAATAAAACAATAAAAAGAACATAACTTCGTAAAATAATTTCAAATTTTTAAGAATGAGTAGGGGAAGTTGGCGAACAGTGTAACAAGGGGTATAGTCTAACAGTGGCACTCTGTCGCTTACTAGTATTATCAATTTTGGCCATTGTCTCTGCAGTAAGTTTGTCAAAATAAACAAATATTATATTTTAGGTATTGTAGAACTCTAACATCGCTATAGTATTTTGTATTTAAATCTAAATTATTGCAGTTTGGTCAGTAATTTTATTTTATTTTATAGGTACTGATATTTTTACGATATATTCACTTTTTAATAGGTACTAATAAGGTCTTTAATAGGTATTTACTGCCTGAAATAATAACCTATAATTTTTTGCATGTTTGTTTTGGTACAGTGTAACGGGCTACTGTGTAATATTATTATTATAGTGTGCATCTTTTGAAAAATTGCTTTTTTATACGAAGAAATAATGCTGAATAGAAAGAGGAAGACTGTGATTGGATTTAGCGATGAAAAAAATATTATAAACGCCATAGAATTAAGAAAACAGGACTTCATAATATATGTATATGATCGTCGAACCTGAAAAAACAAGTTTAATTATTCCTTTTTTCGAAAATTTTATGATTTTTTAAGAATTATTATGTTAATTTTGACATAATAAAATGATTTTCTACAAAAAAATTGCATGATTATTATACATGCCCTTTGTGTTAATAGTACCCCCAAAAGAATTCAAAAGTGCCATACAATAAATATTTTGATTACAACGAGGGTTTATATATTTTTTGTAACATTGATCCCCACCTTCCCCTACTATTAAAACAGTCTAATAACAAATCACGGGTTATTCGGACAAATTTAACAAAATGAGCATGCGGAGTAGTTATGCGGGGTGGGCCAGACTGTGATCCCCGTGGCCCCTGCGGAAGAAAAAGCGGAATTCCTTCCGCAGAGGCCATGGGGGATACCCGTGTGCCAACTTAAACATTCTTCAGTTTTAGGAAGAAAAACACCAGAGTTTTTAGTTTATAGCGCTAATTATAATGTTTCTAATTGATAATAACTAAAATCCGACATTGTGAAAATTGGTGGTTTATGCGAATTTCCGATGGCTCCAACGAACAAGCCTAGGTTGGCCCACATGGTGCTCCGCGTGGCGCTCAACGTGTCGAGTAAACCAGCACGCCAACTAATAGACTAGTAGAAAATTCTAAAAATCGGCTTCCTTTACCGTTTCAACGGCATTTTGTGAGCCATTTGGGCAACATGACTTTTCCGATGTAAAAATCCTACTGAATTCGATTCTGAATGTTGCCAAGCCGAATTTAAACTTTTTTTTTCAAGCGTGTTTTGCTCTTCTAACGACTTGATTTAAGAATAATTAAAATAAAAATATCTCTATGTTTATGTTTAGAAAATCCTCTACTCTACAGGATTAAAACTATGAGGATTTATTTGCCTCAGAAAAAAAAAACAATGGTAAATAACCCAGTTATTTCACTATATAGAATAATAAATTTGTTAAACATTTTTGTTAAGTAACTGTGTTAAAAAATACTTTGATTCGCGCGGCGAAATTTTCTCTTAATTGTTTATTTCGAAAATCCTTTACAGAATTAAAACCATGAGGATTTGTCAAAGAAAAAAATACTGGTAAATAGTCCAGTTATTTCACTATATCCTTATCCTTATACATATGGGCATTTCTACAAACGGGTATTTTTTTTCTCTATTCGGTGGTTAAATTGAAATTTGGTTTTTATAAGTAATTGAATAACAAAGATTGAAGTTTATTCCATCCTGAATCTGAAAATTACAATGGCACCAGATATTGTGAAGTAGTTTATGAGAAAAGTTAAGCACCTAATTGAGAAAGCATCGAATTGAGAAAATGAATCACCGAATTGAGTAATGGCCCAGCTAATTTAGAAACGGTGTTACCTAATATAGAAATAATGTATGTGGAATGATCAAATATACAAATACCTAAAACGTTTTTGTTTACTGATCGATGGTATACAGGCACTTAAACCTAAAATTAACCAACTGACTACTAGCAGTTGGTTAATTTTAGGTGTAAGTGCCTATATTAATGTTTCTAAAATATAAATAAATATCAAAAGGGTTAACAAAATAGGTACTGAATTAGTGTAACAAATGACGGTTTGTCATAAGTTAACAAACTTCTACATAACTAATTCACCAAAATGTTTACTTTTTAAAGTTATTATTTAATAATAATAATATCTTAAAATACAGTTTATTCATCTTCAGAATCAAAATCATCTACGTTCATTTAAAAAATATATTACCAGCCAGTGTGGGGGTAATCAAGCAAGGTCTCTATTTAATATTGGCTATCCAAAAACTGGCGTTTTCTAATAGGTCTTACAATTTGGATTTAAAATCACTATTCTTATTGGTGATCTTTTTCATTTTAATATTTCTAGTTTTCACAGGTTCTAGATTTCTGGCTGATTTGTCCAAAGAGCTGCTTGCTGTTGCCGATTTAATTATTCATCTACATGACAAAATTTGTGCTTTATTACTTGAACCAGTAACTGTCTGTCTTTCGTGTACTCTGCAGATTACAATTTATTGATGCCTGTATGCTGCCCATGATGATATTCTAAAAATTTATGCAAACGATCTTCTTGACAGCAGCTAAGTTTTCTCATAGCTAGCATTTTATTAGATACTAGCAGCCGCCCGCGGTTTCACCTGCGTGGTTTCCGTTCCCCTGGGAATATTGGATTAAAAAGTATCCTATGTATTAACCTAGGCTATCTACTATCTGTGTGCCAAATTCCAACCAAATCCGTTCAGTAGTTTTTTGCGTGATTGAGGAACAAACATCCAAACAACTAAACATCCAAACCCACAACCTTTCACATTTATAATATTAGTAAGATTAGTAAGATGATTTGCATTCCAAACTACTTGATTGAATGTCCCACAAAATTCTATTTAGATATCTGGATTTTTGAGATTTTTTGAGAGAAAGATCGGCCATTTTTTTGCTCTGCGAAAACTAAGATGCTGTCATGAAGATTGTTTGCATAAGTCTGTAGAATGTAGCATTCAGGCTTCTATGAATTGAAATCTGCAGATTACACGAACGACAGACAGTTTCCAAAAATATTCAAAGGTAAGTTAGATGTCAACAAAAATTCTTCAATAAAAATAATTGATTCGAGTAATAAAGCACAAACTTTTTCATGAAAAATAATTAAATCAAATGGTTAGCAACACAGCAAGCACAGTTCTTTGGATAAATTGACCAGAGAACTAGAGCATGTAAAAACTGGAAATATTGAAATGAAAAAAAAAGGTCCCGAACAAGAGTAGTGATTTTAAATCAAAATTGTTGGTTTTAGATCTATCAGAAAATGATAGTTTTGGAAAGCTAAGATAAACATAGAAACCTTGATTACCCCAACACTGGTTGATACTAACTTTACTGAGATGACCGTAAAATGAATTTAATTCTGAAGATGAATATGCTATACTTTACGATATTATATTATTTACTTTTAAAAGTGAATATTGAGATAACTGTATAGGAAAGCAAGAATTCAAGTGATCTCTTGTCTCTGATTGAATCGGATATTTTGTTATAAAGCTTGAAGTAAATATACATAATATGCCTTAATCATAGTTTTTGACAAGTGAAATCTCAATTCGATGTAATTTTTCTCAATTCGATGCCCCATTTTCCAAGGAATTGAGATCCACTGAATTGAGAAAATAACACAATTCATCAAATTAATGTTACAAATTACAGCAATTTCTACGAAAAATACTGGAAGATGTCAATTAAATAGTCAATTAATTTAGCACAAATCTCACTAAATACTTCATAAATAAAATTTATGTCATCCACCGATTTGAGAAATGACCCGAACCCAATAACACCGAATGACTTTGAACCTTCGAAAAATGCTCCTCAATGCAGCAGTCCTCCCTTCCACACTGCTTAGCTGCTCAGGCGCTTAGCTGCTGGGTGGCGGGAATCAGTAATGTGCGTTCGTACTGTACGTAGTTAGTGACTTGGGTAAGGAAAACTAAATTTCACCGAATTGAGGCACACGCTTGCGTCAAAATAAAATGTGTTATTGTGTTAAAACCCAAGGATTCGCATTAAATATAATTACACATATGCCTTTGTTATCTATTCCTTGTTCTGTGAATGCTGAAATTATAATGAACAAGTTATTATTTTAAGAGTTATGAAACAATAACGAACAAATTCTGGAAAGGCGACACGCCATTTTAAGCCAAATTCTGCCCGTTTCCAAACTTAAAATTTTTTTTTTGCTTCTTTGTAAATCCTGACGGTCTTTTGGATATGCTCTCTATCAGGCCAAGAGGCCTATTAATACGTGTGATTTTTTTAAAGTATGTAATTAGATTTTAAAGGTACTTTTTTTGCTAGAGTAGCTCAATCGGTACTTCCCGTAGAAATGCCCATATAATAAAACAGTAGAAAAAGTGTGTCGTACATTACATATATTTAAAAAAATATATATCTGGCGCGATGGAGACATAGTAATAGAGTAAGAATTTGAAAAAAAAGTGTGTCTGTTTGTCTGTTTGAACACGCTAATCTCCGGAAACACTGAACGGATTCGAATGAAACTTTTTTGTTATATAGCTGTTAAGCCTGGGCATAACTTAGGGTAAAAAGATTTTTGAAAATGGAACACCTGATGCGGAACCATAATGGTCCAGCTAAACTATATACAAAATATAAAAATGACACCCTAGCAAAAGTTGTTCAGCCTGATGAGCATTTTTTGTTGAGGTACAATAATCTAAGATCTGGAAAACCTGATGAAGAAACATAATGGTCCAGCTAAACTATACAAAATATGAAAATGACATCTTTGCAAAAGTTGTTCAGCCTGATGAGCATTTTTTGTTGAGGTATAAAAATCGAAGATCTGGAACACCCGATGCAGAACCATAATGATCCAGCTAAACTATACAAAATATAAAAATGACACCTTAGCAAAAAATGTTCAGCCTGATGAGCATTTTTTGTTGAGGTACAAAAATCGAAGATCTGGAACACCTGATGCAGAACCATAATGGTTCAGCTAACTAAACAATACAAAATATAAAAATGACATCTTTGCAAAAGTTGTTCAGCCTGATGAGCATTTTTTGTTGAGGTATAAAAATCATAGATCAAGAACACCCGATGCAGAACCATAATGATCCAGCTAAACTATACAAAATATAATAATGACATCTTTGCAAAAGTTGTTCAGCCTGATGAGCATTTTTTGTTGAGGTATAAAAATCGAAGATCCGGAACACCTGATGCAGAACCATAATGGTCCAGCTAAACTTTACAAAATATAAAAATGACATCTTTGCAAAAGTTGTTCAGACTGAAGATCTGGAATACCTGATGCAGAACCATAACACTTCTACAAGTATTTTCTTATGTAACTACATTAGTTCATTTATATGCATTCGCCGAAGTCATAAAGTCCACGCGTCCGAAGTCGCGGGCATCAGCTAGTAGAATAATAAACATGCTATTTTTTTTTTGTCTGGTAACTGTGTTAAAAAAATATTTTGTGCCAGACGGCGGAATTTCTCAATTTTTTTTAAATCCTCTACAGAGTTAAAACTATGAAAATTTGTCTCAGAAAAAAAATACAAGTATATAGAATAATAATCTTGTTAATCATTTTTGTTTAGTAACTGTGTTAAAAAAATAGTGTCGCGTGGTGGAATTTTCTCTCCTCCGACCACATCTCATACTTCCGGTACCCGGACGGACTGTCGGTTGTCAAAATTGAGTTCAGCGACACCCACAACCTATGCCAGGACTCCGAATTCAGCAGGCTTTTTACTTCGGAAAAGTCATTTTGCCAAAATGGCTCGCAAAATGCCGTTGAACGTGAAAATTTTAAGATGAACTAGTCTATAAGCCTTAATTTCATGAGTATCGATTGAGAAATGCGACCTGTATGTAGTGTAGAGGTTTACATCTAATTACCCTAAAATACATACAATAATTCTAAGCATACAGTTTATTTGTTGAATTTTATTTATAATTTATTTTATTTACTTAAAATATTTTTTAATAATTTATTTAATTTTTATTTATAAATTATTCTTCTCTTGGTAAATGGGAGCGAATGCTTGAGCCGGTTAGTCTGCTGCCGGACCCATATGGGTCCGACGGACATGGGACCTGGAAGTACATCACCAGAGCTGGATGTACATCCTGATGCAACTCCTAATTAAGAGCGGACCTACCCATCTCTACAATCAACTAAAGTAAAACTAGGTAGGACGCGCGACAGTTTCTAGACTAGAGATGGTGTTAACCGCTAAAAAAAAATATCTGTTAAAAATTAAATGATAAATATTTATATCAGTTAATTTTATCTGTTGAAAATATTAGTTGATATTTTCAATCTAATCATAGAATTAACTAACTTTTAATTTAAACGTAAACAACTAATATTAATAGGAACGCGTTGAATCAATGAACTTTCCTTCATACAAACTTTAACAGGCTTAGGACTGTCTAGCACAGAGTTGCCAATAAAAAAATAATAAATGTGAAAAGTTAATGCTATCGCTAGGCGTATTTAAAAGTTCATTGATTTTATGTACATTTTGTTTTGGTATGGTACATTGATAAAAAATAACTTTATTTATTTACACTTTTTTTTGTTATTTTTGTATTTTTTGTATTTTTTTAGTTTTTTTTAATATGTTTTTTTTTTCATTTTTGTTTGGCATGTTTTTTTAATATTTACAATGAAGGATGTATTTTTTAATTTTAAATTTTGTTCATATTTAAAAACATTATTTGCGCGACCTTCGAAGTTGTCAGACGAGTTCGGCGATCATTAACAATAAAACCAGCCTTAGAAAAAGCACGTTCACAAGGAACTGACGTAACCATAATATTACATTTTAAATAAGCAACAATATCAGGTTCAATAACAAACAACACGCAAATTACAAAAACTCGCAAACTCTCAAAACCACAATATACCTATCGCAAACCGTAAACGCAACGAAATCACACCTACGTACGCTTCAACTGACTAATTACGACTAATTAATAATATTCAATCGAAGAAAAATATCATAAAGAAATTAACTGTTAATAATCATTATTCGATTACCAATACCACTTTAATTTAATACTTATTCCGAAAGAGATAGAGCTTGAAAGCGAGTGCAACCAAAAATATTCAAACAAATTAACAGATTCAAATGGTCGAAATAAAAATCATCCTTAAATGAAAGGCAATTGAAATCAAATTCGATCGCATCAGTTGTAGGTATGGCATCGACGCGCTTCGGTCAATGCTCTCCCTCACTCCATCGGGCGCGCTCGCGGCTCGCTCGACTCGGCTCGCGCGGTGCCCTGATATAATATTTTCAACAAGCGCGCGGCGGCCTCCAAAATGTCCGAATCGAATAGTGTTAACAGGTGTTAATTTTAACTGATAATGTTGATTTCAATATTGTACTGTTAATGCTATTTTTATTTATCTGTTAATTTTAATGAATATTGAATATATTTAACAACTCTATTCTAGACGCGTGTTAACCGTACGGCCGCTGCAACAAGACTGAGCTCCGTCCGGCCGACCGTTGCGTCATAGACTCGGTCGAGCGCTGACAGGTGGCGCTGGCGTCCGACTATCGTTATTTTAGTGCGTCGACAGGTGGCGCTGGTGTCTAACTGACGTCATTTCCGACATATATATATACAAGAATTGCTCATTTAAAGGTATAAGATAATAAATATATAAACTTGAACATAATAATATGGAAAAACTAAAGTAAGTCACCGAGCGGGATTCGAATCCGTAACACTCGTTAATTGCCGTCCGCGTCTTATTAAACCGCTGGACTAGATGGACAGTGGCTGGCCGGGCGAAATTAGCGACCATATTCTGCGTCGAAAGAAAAACGCATGAAAACTCAAAAACACGCGTTTTCCCAAACATAAGACTAATCTAGTTCGATTGTTTACCTCCGAAAACCCCCATTTACTAAATTTCAGCAAAATCGTTAGAGCCGTTTCCGAAATCACAGAAATAAATAAATATACAAGAATTGCTCGTTTAAAGGTATAAGATAATATCTAGGTAGGTAACTAAAGTCGCTAGAATTTAAAGTCCGTGGTAAAACTAACTAACAGCACAGATTAGATAATAGTGCTAGCAGGACGATTATAGCATTTCTGTCCATCAACGTACGTACATTGTTGTCACCCTATCTTAAAAATCTCATACAAATTTTATCATGGATTTTATTGTAACTACTGCAGTGATTGGTTCTAGATGCAGCTAGATCCTCAGTGACGGACATTCTTTTTAATATTAATTGCTTTACAACATGCGTGATGCAAAATTCACGTAACGTGACAGTTTTAAGTATGGGCCAGACAGTGTGACGGGTCGAAATATTGTTTTCGCTTTTTCTATTGATGTGTCGTTACGCGAACGAATTTCAAGTATTATATGCTGTCACTTATCAAACGTGACGCTGCTAGAATGCTTTATTTGTCTCCAAACGGTTTAGATGTCGATATTTTGACATTTGAAAACTGGCACAGACGGTTCCGTATGTACCATGTTTAAACAACGATTTTATGAGATCTGTTCTGTTTTATAAGATGTTCGAGTGTTAAATCTTATTTATTTTTGCGTCACTGAGCATTTATGGAGTAAAACTGGACTTTCGTTTGCTAGTTTTTGTTATTTCCAGCATACATAATCTTCAGCGTCATCTCGTCCGTGCCATGTTCAAACGTCAATCATTCATAAATGCTTGCGTCACGTTTGTTCTGAATACCAAAATAAGAAATTGTTTATCCGTCACTGAAGGTTTTTATAACTCACAAGCCAGAAGGAGTAAGGCACATACGAGATGACGATCATTCATAAATCGTAATTTGAAAGACTTACTTCCGTTTGGCGCCATTTTTGTTCACCTTAGGGGTCGCTGTAACGCGGTGTCCTCATAGCGTCGTCAACTTTCGTACTAGCAACATCGTTGCAGTAGTTCTGCACGATTTACTATCCGAAAGTTATCGGTTTTAGTGTAACAGTTAACATTTAAAGAATAACTAATGTCTGATTCCAGTGACAATGAAGCATATATGGTGGTCGTCGGCAGTGAATCTGAAGACCAACCATTGAAAAAGAGACAGTGGGCAGAGCTGGCACAAGGAGCAGAGGCAGAGCAGCGAGCGGCGAAGCGCAAATCGAGCACCGAGGTTTCTACCGCACCGGAGGTAAAACGAACCAAACAAGGTACGTTCGATGTTGAACATTTTAATTCTCTTTTAAATCAAATGAGTGAGTTAACGAAGATTTTGTCGAATAATTCGAATAACGTACCTCCAACCAAAAGCAGTGAACCTATCAGTTCTAACGAGACTTTTTTACAACGTCCTCCTGAGATTGTAGAAAACAATCGCGAGTTGGACATTGGTTCGGTAAATACCTCGCTCAAAGACCCTAAAGTGCCCAGCTCTGACCCTAATCGAGTTAAAAAACTAGAACAACTACAAAAGTTTAATGACACTAATTGGAAGGAGGTTCGGTATTCAGAAGCGTTGAAAGCTCATTGTGCTAAGCCTGGCTTTATCGAGGTGCAAGTTAACGACGAACTGCGACAATTAGTAAAAGGAAAGGACAATGTTGCCCCCGTAGAACGAGCTTTAGCAGCTATTTCAAATGCATTGCTTTCTCAACACGAGTGCCTTAAGCAACAATTACAGGAGCTTGTTAATTGGGCAGCCACACCTAGCACTGAGCTTACTGCTTCTAATGTTTTTGACAAAGTATCTGAGCTATTTAATGAAAAGTCTAAATTCCACAAAGCTAGTGAAGATATTATGCAAATCGTGTGTGGCAAACGTGCCGAGTGCATTGAAGTACGCCGAGACCGTATCTTGGCAGAACTACCTAATAGTAATTTGCGTGAGGGTTTGCGTAAAATCCCACCCAGTTCAGAATTCATGTTTGTAAGTACGGCACTGCAGTCCTACGTACAAAAGACAGGTGGCATTGATAAATGGATCAAACCATGGTTTAATAAGGAAATCGAACCCAAGCGAGTTAGTCAAAGACCGTTTAAAAAACCAGGCACATCGCGTGATCAATCCAGTAAGCCCTTTCGTTCAGATAAAAAGCCCCAAACGGTCATTAAAACCGAACCTAACACTTCCTCCGCTTCCAAATACAACGTGTCAAAATTCAAGAAATTTAACCGTAAAGAAGGGCCGCCGAGCGATAAGAAAAAATTCAAGTGACTACCTTTCGATACCCAACAAATTTTATGGAGGCTGTCTCCGAGCGTATCGGAGACAGTGGCAGGCGCATCGGGCTCCGCAGGCCATCCTGAAAATGATCTCAGGGATGCGTCTGTCATTTACCTCCAAGCCTGTGCTAGTCCCACCAACACAGAGCAACCTAATGCGCTTCAGTACACCCGAGTCGCTAGATATGACCAAACAAATACAGACCTTGCTAGACCAACAAGTCCTAGAAAAGTTGAATCCAGATCAGTTGGGTATGAGTTTCTTTTCAACGATTTTCCTCCGCAGAAAAAGCGACGGCTCGAACAGACCAATTTTCAACCTCAAACGCCTCAACCAATATATTATTCCAAGGAAATTTCAACTGATATCGCATTTCCAGATCCCAAAATTCATACAAAGCAAAGATTGGTTGATAAAAATAGACCTCTCATCAGCTTATTTTCACGTGCCAATTGCAGAGTCACATCGCCGGTTCCTGCGCCTGATTTATCAAGGAGAAGTGTACCAGATGACCAGTCTCCCATTCGGACTGTCCACGGCACCGAAAAACTTCGCAACGATCACCAATTGGGTGGCCCATCTACTCCGGAGGAGAGGTATGAGAATTCTGGTATACCTAGACGATTTTTTAGTAGCAAACCAGTCAAAGAGCCGACTAGAAGAAGAGGCTCGCATCGTGGAGCAGCTTTTACAACAACTGGGTTGGACCATCAATCGCGAGAAGTCGGTAATGAAACCCACTCAAGAGATAGAGTACCTAGGTATTACGTGGAATACGGTAAAGAACTTCAAGGCACTTCCACAAAACAAGGTAAAAACCATAATATCCTTATCGCAGAGAACGTGCAAGGCTGCCACAGTGACTCTGAAGGAATGTCAACAACTGTTGGGCACTCTCAATTTTGCCAACTTTTCAACACCGGGAGGAAGACTGCGATGTCGCAACTTACAGAGGTACAGTCGAAAGCTTTTAAATCAACCCCCGTGTCTAAAGAAAGCTGTAACTCCAGAGATAAGATCAGACCTGCATTGGTGGCAATCAACCGCCAAACAAGGTCTCACAATGAGCCCTCTGCACGAGATCCCAGTACAACTCTTCTTGACAACGGATGCTTCAGATTACGGGTGGGGAGCGCATCTGGACGACCAATCAATATCAGGCAAGTGGAGTCAAAACCAGTCGCATTGGCACTGCAATCTGAAAGAAATGTTTGCGATAATATCGGCAATAAGACAATTCAAACACCTAATGAAGGGGCGTCATGTAATGCTCCAATCGGACAATCGAACCGTAGTTGCCTACATTCGAAACGAGGGGGGTACCAGGTCAGAGACACTTCTGAATCTGACATACCAGCTTTTTCAAATACTGGACCGATGGAAAATAATACTTACAGCGGAACATCTTCCGGGACGGTTCAATCAGATTGCCGACAGTCTATCACGAGGCAAGAAATCTGCGGAATGGCACCTATTACCAGCAGCGTTGGAACCAATCTTTCGAAGGTTTGGAACACCGGAGATAGATCTCTTCGCCTCAAAGGAGACCAAAGTGGTACCTGTTTATGCAACCGTGGCCGCGAAAGACCCCTCAGCGATCTTTTGCAACGCTTTCAGCAAAACATGGGACTTCAATCTAGCATGGATTTTCCCACCTCCATCATTGCTACCCAGAGTACTACATCACCTAAATACGGCACAAGGTACGTTCCTTCTAGTAGCACCACTTTGGAAACGAGCGTATTGGCTTCCCGACCTCCGCCGGAGAGCTCTATCCCGCCCCATGGTAGTGAGGAACCTCCAGCAAGTCCTGATAGACTAGACAACAGGGCTCACACCTCCTCAGATACAGGACATGAAGCTTTTGGTATGGAAAGTTGGGGGTGGGCCGATGCAATTGTAAATTGGACAGAAGCTGAGAAATCTCTCCTAAAGTGCAGCTGGAGAGAATCAACTCTAAAGACGTACAGACCGGCGTGGCTTCGCTGGATCAGATGGTGTAATGACCGCAACCTAGACTATAAGCACCCTACCAGTAACTCTCTTTCAAAATATTTGGCTCATCTCCATTTAAAAGAAAGATTGGCTCTATCGACTATTTTAGTACACAAGTCTGTAATTGTGACTTTGGGCTTACCTAGAGAAAATTTAAATTCTAATTTTTTGGTTAAACACATGCTTAAAGCAATTTCCTTGCAACAAACCAAAACAGAAAGGGCCCCAATATGGGACCCATCTATCCTTATTTCCTGGTTAAGCTCAAACCCACCTGTTCGGCTAAATCTTTTCGAAGCTTCTCGTAGACTGGCTTGTATATTGCTCTTGGCATCAGGCCGCCGGGTTCATGATTTAACTTTGTTAAATATTGCCCCTGAATGTTTTCAAGATGTAGGTGATCATATAATACTGTGGCCCTCATTTGGCTCAAAAACTGATACTGCCACATACAGGCAATCAGGTTGGAAAATTACTATTAATTCAAATGAAAATATATGTCCAGTTTTTTGGTTACGTAAAGTGATAGAATTAGGTGAGCAGAGAAGATCAGCTGAGTGCAACAACTCCTTATTTGTTTCAATTATAGGTGAAACTAAAGCGGCCAGTAGAACTTTGATTGCTAACTGGATAAAAACTTTATTTAAGGATGCTGGCATTAAGGCCTCCCCAGGAAGTTTGCGCTCAGCTGTAGCTTCATTAAATTGGTGGGAAAATTTACCTCTTGATGAGATTCTCTCTCGAGGTAATTGGCAAAGTGAAAATACTTTTGCAAAATTTTATTGCAGACAAATTAAACACAAATCGGATGTTATGAATTCCAGAAATGCTTTGATTAATAATTTCCAACCAATTTAATTGAAATGTAATAATGTATGCAGTTATGTAAAAATTTAATCAGTTTAATAAGTTGTGTTAAAATGGTACTTCAAATAATCATCTTTAATCTATTGTGATTGTGCTGTGCAAAGAAAGTGTTTAAAATCGTATACAGAGATAAATTATGATTCACAGTTACCTATCTTTTCTTCTTAACAAAACAAACACCTCAAGAAACGTAGGTATAATATATATATATGTGTATGAAAATGCTTGTGTTTAAAGAATGTTACAGATGTATTCCATACAACCAATTGGACAATCATCAACCATCACATAGCGTCATCATTCGGAGTCACCAGGAGCTAATAAACACGTCTCTCACAGATGCTGTGCATCGTCACATGCCGATAATAGTGCAAGTTTTACACAACAATAAAACTTGTATTATTGAGCAGAGACGATGCACAGCATCCCATTAAGGCCTCCTGGTGAGAGACTTCTATGAGGACACCGCGTTACAGCGACCCCTAAGGTGAACAAAAATGGCGCCAAACGGAAGTAAGTCTTTCAAATTACGATTTATGAAAAGAAAACTGCGAAAAGGGTAAGTCAATTTGACTACTTTGTCAGGATGTAGCTAAACCGGAAGTCGACGCTCTCTCTCACAGATGCTGTGCATCGTCTCTGCTCAATAATACAAGTTTTATTGTTGTGTAAAACTTGCACTATTAAATTGCGTCTATTATTATCTGTGCAATTGATCTGACGTATTGACAGAGGCGAGTTAAGACGTTGTTGAGCCAAATATTTATCCTTGTAGAAACCAGTTAAGTTTATTGATACAATAACGGAATGCAAATTATTTATAACTATTATACATTAATGAAACTACATAGTCTGAATCTTAATTCATGAATGCACGATGAGACCACTTTTGTGATACTGTAACAGTCGTCAACAATGTCTAACATATTTTCATTAAACTTATGCTGTTTTTCCTGAATGTTCAGTAAGAAATCAATTATTAAATCGCTACTCAAAATTTACAAGTACCTATTATTTATCATTTTCTTCATGAAATCATCGTTATTTTGATCTTTTCTTGCAGTCCTTCTTTCTATTAACTTATAAAAACCTGTGAATGAAATGTAAAATGACATGATTTCCAGTCATATCACATATCGTCGTTTATATTGCAATTTGTTCATTTACAATAGTTTCTATGCAGAATTTCTAATAAAATATAAATTAGTTATAGAGATTTTATTATTCACATTAAATAGAACAAAATGGTTAGTAAACATTACCTAAAAAACATTTTGGTGTCTTAAAAAAGATTATTTCCAGTAAATGGTGTTTTTTTACTCTTCTGTAAAATTCGTAATTTTTGACATGAATAAATTGCAATATGAGCGACGATATTACAATTAATCGAAGAAAGATCTAGACTCTATTCTAGATACTACGAACAAATTTTCGTAACGATACTATTAAATAGTGAAAATGTTGTAAACTGAATATAATATAACATATATTGGCTCTACAATCTATTCGATTACATTGTAAACTTCGGACTGAGTAAATCGTTATTGCTCTGCCCATTGTCCGCGCCCAAAAGCTCGGACATGATAATAATTTATTGAAATGATCTATCGCTTAATCCACCAATTACAAACATAAGGCCACTAATGATCCGATTCTGATATTGATAACTGTATCGAATATGTATCGATCGGCATCGTTAATCACGGCTCGGCGTAGATCACTAATGAACCGCGCAGGCGCACAGCTTCATCACAAATCCACACACAATATTGTTGATGTATGGCGGCAGATAAATCTATTAGAGGGTGACATCTCCATCGGCGCATTATTATTATTTTAATGTTATTATTCAAATTATTATAATCTGGCGGCCATATTTATAGCGTTCGAATAATCCTTTTTGATACGCCGCTTAAGGTGAGACCGGAGACTCACACTGGGACGATCAACCGCTGGTCTAATAAATAATCATTTCCAAACTAATTTTAAAAAACATTTAAATTAGGTATCACTCAAACCAAACCAATGTTAAGTACCTAAGTAAGCAGGTACACGTACATACCTACCTATAACCTGACTAGAGGCGTCTTTAAAAACATACAGTGCATATTTTAATCCTACTAATATTATAAATGTGAAAGTTTTTGGTTTGGATGTTTTGATGGGGTGAGTCCCATCCACCCCGGTTGCTCTGTCCCGGTACCGGTACCGATCGGAAAAAAAGTTCCATCCGCCCCGGTGAATCGTATCTCGATGTTCAACGGAGAGGATCGCACTCGCAAAGTATCATCCACCCCAGAATTTTATTTAAAAGGGCGGATGGTACAGATCTTTCATCATACCGCCGGTATTGCGTTTAACTTTAGGACATCGTTAAACATCGAGATACGATTCACCGGGGCGGATGGAACTTTTTTCCCATCGGTCCCGGTACCGGGACAGAGCCACCGGGGTGGATGGGATTCACTCGTTTTGATGTCTGTTCCTCAATCACGCAAAAACGGCTGAACAGATTTGGATGATATTGGACACACAGATAGTTTATAGCCTGGATTAAAACAGAATACTTTTTATCCCGGTCAAAGGTTCCCTAGGGATTTTCCGAATGCCCACGCGGACGAAGTCACGGGCGGAAGCCATTTAACAGTCCACTAGATATTTTGTAAATCATAATCACGGAAAAATCAAGTTAAAAACAGGCTTTTCTTAAACCGTGTGTGCGTCGCGCCCAACGAGGTGTAAATGCCTTGTAAAATACGCGTGGGGATATATCGGGGACAATTTATTTTAAGGCGAGCTGACTTCGTCCGCTCCACCCCGCCCCGGGACCAGATAACCAAATCTGAATCATAATACAACATCTTAGAGTTCAACATATTGAACAGTGATGAAAAGTTAGCAATTTTGACTTTTTCCAATGAACTATAAACGTTATTTGTATCAAGTTTATAGTGAGTTTTCGTTTGGTATTGGAACTGAGGTTCATCGAGGCTTTGCAGGATCGTGCTGGGCAAGTTAATTGCAACGCGAAAAAATAAACTTACAGTCGTCGGCTAATTTCCCTGTCGCCGTAAACCGCTGTTTATTTTAAAACACCGGCCCATTATTTTAGTCAAAACTTGAAATATTGGCTGTTGGGAGCGGTGCGGTAATTTAATTAAATAGAGTTTAAACCACAATTTAGTTAACAGGAAGATTTCAAACCTAATTAAAATACTTACATACTTCGGGTACTCTATCGATGTGCGATATGGAGTCATGACGTAAGTAGACTGACTATATTTGGCATATTTTATAAAATTATGTCATTTACCAATAAGTATATTGTAATTATAATAATAACGATAGGTGGTATAGATATTCTCCCTTAAAACCTTCATTATTTTATTATTGTTGCTTACAACTTTAGAAATGTCTGTGAAAACCCTTCATTAATTTACCTACCTATGCATTTTGGCCATTACTAGTACCTACCTATACAATGATATATATACAATGATATATTGTAGATAGATATATCAAGATTAGGTATAATAATGGAGGTAAAGAAAAATCAACTTATTAGAACAGTTTCTGGATGTTAAACATGTGCACGCAAATGACTTGTTTAATTGAAATGAATAATACTCATAGTACGAGTATATAAGCAATTATAAATATTTATTTACCATTAAGACACCTGTGCCATTCAGCAGCCAGTCCATGCTTTATTCGAAGTGTTTGTATACGCAAGCCGTATCCTGAATATCCGTTCAGACACAAATTGCTGTCAAGAATCCTGACCAATGTGTTGCGAAGCGGAAGTGGACACACGATCCCCGTCTTCCGCCGCGGAGCAAGGGTTGAGTGCGGATCAAACGGGCCGCGACCACGCCCCGTACAATTTCATAAGTAGGTATATTCATAAAGAAACACACCTTATCTACATAGCTTTAAGACTGACGGTTTATTTAAGGCATGGTGTCACGTCACAGATGTGTCACGTATATGCCACACCAACCCTTCGCCACGCAAAATGGTCGGTTTTGAACTGCCTGCCGCATGCCTCCTCTGACTGAACAATTCGGTATCCGTTTACGATCTCGCCTTTATTTACCACACAAATGTGATAATGCTTTGATGCGATCTGGTGCCGAATAGTGGAGGAAACTTGAAATCTATAATTTCTCCTTACTTTCATGAATTAGTGATTTAAATGCATTAATCAGAATTGCTTGGTTAAGGTTTTGACTATTCAGTTTCGTTTTTTGTATTAATTAGAGTACCTACGTACAACATGAAAAAGTTTCGCCAATCTCGTTACTGACTCAGTAGCATAATTGCTTAGTGCATAGGACCGGAATACTAAGGGTGCGGGTTCGAGTCCCGTCTGAGCTGCTACGGGTGAGTCGATTTTTCCTAATATTTTTCAATTATATTAATACCCTTAACATGAAAAAGTACCTACTGTTTTTTTATGATACATTTAGACTACTCCGACTACAATAAATGATTACTAACTAAACCCTTTTAAGCATTAAGATAAGCGTAGAAAATTATCTTCCAATTTCAGATTTTACATTACAAAACAGTTTTTCTAATTAAGAGGTTATCGAAGGCGATTACTTAAGAAGTCGCACTTAACAATAAAGTCGTAACGAAATATAAAAAACTCTTCTAATTACTTTACATCGACAGATAACAATTAATCATCATGGAACACCTTGCCGTCACAATGTTTCCTCACAATACGTCAGCGTCCCGGCGAAGCGGCGTCTTTGCCGGAAAATGGGATTCCGAGGCCCTCCCCCGGGTAGTGTAGAGTTACCTGCCCTCAGCGATCAATGGGTTACCTGAGACCAACATATTGTGCCCATTATTTCGTCCTCTCCTCCATGGCTTGTGGCCTCTGTGGATTTATTCGTTTAATTAATGTTTGTGTTGCCCTTTTTGCGTTTATTGTTGTCGGTACCAATTTTGATTTCCTCAGTTCTTGAGCTATTAAATTAACGTTGATGTCTTTTGAGACCTGATTTGTAATCATCATCATCATATCAGCCGCTCGACACCCACTGCTGGGTATAGGCCTCCCCCAAGGATCTCCACGACGATCGGTCCTGCGCTGCCTGCATCCAGCGGCTTCCCGCGACCTTCACAAGATCGTCGGGGGCCTACCCACGGAGCGTCGTCCAGTGCGCGGTCGCCATTCCAGAACCTTTCCGCCAACGGCCACGGCAATATTTGTACGATTCAATTGTTAAACTATTTAAAAAAAATAAAAACAAAAATAAAATACTCACTTGATTAAAGAAAAAAATTGCCATTAAATACACAATTGGAATATTTGAAAAAGAAAAATATTGTAGGAGCTCTTATATCCTTTTATTTTTTAAATAATAATAAAAGAACATATTCTTGTTTTGGCTAATTAAAAAAAATAACTTCGTTACCGTTGTAAGGAATTTATTATTTTTATTAAATATTAAAATTTTATATATCAATTCGAAACTTGTTTGTGATAGGCTCAAATTGTAGCAAATTTAGTGAGCTTTATAAAAGTTTAGAGTAGAGATACCTGAAAAACGCTTCCTTAAGGTAGTTTTTTCGAAAATACTGAAACAAGTGCCAAGTTTTTCCAGCAGTACAGGGTTTCCAAGGGTTAAAACTTGGGTAGAACTACTTTCCAGGTACCTAACAACATCTGAAAAAAAACGTAGTTACATGCGCGCTTGTGATATTTGCCTTTTTTTTCGATATTGACTGCCATTTTTTGTTTTTCAAATAATTTACTGATATTTTTTTATTTCAAAACAGTTAAATAAAAGTGTTATAATGTATATATATTTGGAATTGGCTATTTATTACCTTTCATTTGATACCCATATTGTTATAATAAAAAATAATAATATTTCCATAGGTGTAATAGAAATTGACGGCACGTGACAGTGAAATTTTTTTTCGCTATTTATTGTTAATAAAGAAATTTGTAAGTTATATTTTTTCAACTTTTCATTCTATAAGCTTTGTTATCGTATTTTTTGTTTGCAAATAAGAACATCAGTTTAAACTGATGTTCTTTTCTTCTCGTTATGTGTAAATAAAATATTAATATTTACGATGACTTAAAGTAAAAAAAATGTAGTTGAAAATATTGGTTATTGAATTATGTTTAGGAAACTTCTTAAAAAAATGCATTTTTTATACTAGAAATGAATTCTACGTCATTGATTTATACGAAAATGATACCAAACTTGGCTTAGTATCTAAACTTAGGCAGTTATTAAACTTGGACTTCGTTAAGGCAGAATTCCCCTTTCCCCCACCTGCTTGAAAAATCCAGGTGGCTCCACCCATTCGCTCGTAAACCCATTTTAGGAACCCAAGGATCAATCCTACCGAAGGAAATCTTTGGTTCATGGATAGCCGGTATTCTTCGGTTTTTTGCCTCCTACGACTGGGGCTATAAGTCTTATCATGAGCTAATAGTCTTGTGCAGTAAGTTCAAGATGTGTGATTATTGATCTTCCAAATTAGGTAGTCGATCGATATAGTTCGCATCTCTAAAATGGTTTTGTCTCGAAAACATGTGGTAAAATATTTTTAAAGTGTCAGGATGTCGACACAAAGTTTCCTGAATTAACGCAAGATTTGGAAGCTAAAACGCAAAAAAATTGTGTTTGTCTTGAAAAAGTGAACAAACATTTTGAAAACAACCGTAACAAGTTGGAATGAAACATTTTGTTATGTGTTTGTCTGGCACAGTTGTATAAATAACTGTAGTGTCGTGTTCCACCACTGTTATTGATATCTCAGAAGCTTACAAAAAAGAATTATTTTTTTAAACATAGGTAGGTACCTATATCTAATCTAAATAGTTACGCGTAGCGATCGAATTCAAGTAGACGTAAAAAGAAAAACCAATTATACCACTACCAAGTTGCAAAAATCTCTGAAATGTTCAGTAAGTACTAAAAACCCCATGGAGCTTTTGCGTAATATAGAATCTTTGGCATCTTTTAGTAAGTACCTACCAAGAGTCAAACTAAATTCCAAACAAAAATAATTATATTTAAACTTACGCCAGGAAACATTCAGGGATTATCGATTTGAAACAAATAGTCTTCCTGTAGAGTACCTATTTGCATTAGCTTTTTAGGCAGCAAACTTCTTTTTTGTCTGTTGACTGACACGATACGCGTCTGAAAAAGCTCGCCGTCTGCAGTCGTCGAAGACTTGTGTAACTGTAACCGATCCGCCGAATCAAAGAGAAAACAGCTCCACAAACAGAGCTCCGGTTACGAGCTCCCTAACGAGCCAGATTGGTAACATTTGGCTGACACTTAAAAAATAACAGCTTTCAGGTGTTGATACAAATAAAGGTTTTCTTAAATGCATTATGTATGGAATGTATCCAGAGATTATGTCAGACGGCGGATGTGATTGCCCTTCAAGAGACTTGGCTCCTACCACATGACCTCCCGTACTTGGGCGAGATAGATCCGAACTTCGCATTCACCGGGAAGTCGGCAGTCGACACGTCGAAAGGCGTACTGCGCGGAAGGCCTTATGGTGGTGTAGCCATATTGTGGAGAAAAACTTCTATGCCGTGTGTGTCCGTCATAACTTGTAATAGTGTGCGTCTCGCTGCTATCAGGGTCTCACTTCAAGATAAGTCATTTTTGTTGTTCTCAGTGTACATGCCCACAGATTCAAATGATAATCTCTTAGAGTTCATCGAGTGCCTAAGTGAAATAAACGCGATAATAGAAAGTAGTGATGTGCAATCAGTGTACATACTCGGGGATTTTAATGCGCACCCAGGTGAGTTATTCGCTTGTGAATTAATAAACTTTTGTGCGGATCAATCGTGGTCTTGTGTAGACACTGAGCTCCTTCCACCAGACACGTATACGTACATAAGTGATGCTCACGGATGTAGGAGATGGCTGGACCACTGTGTAGTGACTAGTGCCGCGCGGCAGTCGATTGTTAGTGCTACGGTATTATACGATGTTTATTGGTCTGATCACTTGCCATTACAAATAGAATGTAATTTTAATTTGATAAAATCAAAAATTGTAGCACCGAGTATTTCGCATAATAAAATTGTTTGGGGCAATAGAAATATAAGCCAAATAAATAAATATAAAGAAATATGTAATTTAGAATTTAGAGAATTTCATTTTCCGACTGAGTTTAGTAATTGTGCTGACAAAAAGTGTTCTGATATAACCTGTAGGCAGTATTTGGATATCATGTATAATAAAATTGTAAAAATACTCTCTGAAGCAGCAATAAATAGTAATAATTATTTTAATAAGAGAAGATGTAATATCAATGTAGGGTGGAATAAATATGTCAGGGAATCTCATATGAAGGCTCGGGAATGTTATCAAAAATGGCTGTTATGTGAGAAACCTAATAGTGGTTCTATTTATGATGACATGTGTAACTCACGTAAGGCATTCAAAGTAAAATTAAAGTGGTGTCAAAACAATTCCCAACAAATAAAAATGGATTTGATTGCTCAATGTCACAAAGAAAGAAAATTTCAAAAATTTTGGAAGTGTACAAATAATTTGAATAGCAAGACAGGCCTTCCTGTGAGTGTCGCTGGCAGGCATGAGCCGTCTGAGATTGCGGACGCTTTTAGAAATAATTTTAAAGTGCAATCAGATTTAGACACATCGTTGCCGGTGTTCGATGCTGAGTGCCAAAGTGAAAAACTTACTGTCGACCGGTTTTCGGCTAAACAAGTAGAATCCGTAGTTAAAAGCATGACAGGAGGAAAATCGCCTGGTCACGACGGCCTCAGCATTGAGCACCTGCAAAATGCGGGCGTTCACCTGCCGCGAGTCTTGGCAATGTTTTTCTCACTGTGTCTGAATCATTCCTATCTGCCTGACGAGTTAATGTTTACTATTGTGACACCCATTGTAAAAAACAAGACAGGAGACGTATCTAATTTGTCAAATTATAGGCCGATTTCTTTAGCCACTATCATAGCGAAAATATTGGACAGTCTGCTTGATAGGTGCTTAAATAAACATCTGCAACTGCATGACGCACAGTTTGGTTTCAAACCTGGACTATCAACAGAAAGTGCAATTCTTTGCCTCAAACAGACTGTGCAATACTATTCAGCTCGTAAAACGCCTGTCTACGCCTGTTATCTAGACCTTTCGAAGGCTTTTGATCTGGTATCATACAGTATCCTATGGAAAAAACTACAACATGAAACCAGTCTTTCTGAGGAATATATATCGTTGTTTAGGTACTGGTATGGTAATCAGAGGAATAGTGTTCGATGGGCGGGTGCATACTCGGACGTGTACAAGCTTGAGTGTGGGGTGAGGCAGGGCGGGATAACCTCGCCACGTCTGTTTAACCTTTACATAAATGCGCTCATTGAGGAGCTCAGTAGCACTGGTATAGGTTGTCATATAGACGGAGTCAGCATAAATAATATCAGTTATGCTGATGATATGGTGCTTCTGAGCCCCTCAGTGGGTGGTTTGAGGAAACTGTTGAACATTTGTGAGCGTTTTGCAAAAGCTCACGGGCTTCGGTATAATGCCAGTAAAAGTGAGTATATGATTTTTAAAGCTGGAACAAAATGTATTGATTACGAGTTGCCTGTGAAATTGTGTAACACATTTCTAAAGAGGGTGTCACAATATAAGTACCTGGGCCACTGGGTCACTGATAATTTAAGTGATGTTGTTGATATAGATAGGGAACGCAGGGCGCTGGCAGTTCGATGTAATATGCTGGCCCGCAGGTTTGCACGCTGTACCAATGAAGTTAAAATCACACTCTTCAAAGCATATTGCCAGTCTTTCTACACGTGTAGCCTGTGGGTCAGTTATACGCAGAGGGCTTACAGCGCACTGCGAGTCCAGTACAACGATGCCTTTAGGGTGCTGCTGGGACTGCCTAGATTTTGTAGTGCCTCCAATATGTTCGCAGAAGCGCATGTTGATGGTTTTCATGCCATAATCAGGAAACGCTGTGAGGCATTGCTAAGCAGAACACGTAGTAGTCCCAACAGCATCCTGACGGCAGTTGTTGATCGATGGGACTCTCCACTGCTAGCACACTGGTTGCGCCTGCATGCGAGGCCACCTGCGCGTATGTAGAACGCAACTTGTGTCTAACGTACAACTTACCTACTCATTACTTACTAACATAGTTTTAAGACTCATTGTTACTAACACACTATGGACTACTTTTTTGTCTGAAATAAATTACTTATTATTATTATTATTATTATGCCAAAAAGTATATTTTATAGTTTCACAAAAATCGTAGTCCTTACTTTAGAACTTTTTCATATCGAGACGATTGATAATCCATCCAAGACCATCGATCGACCGATCTACAGAAAGTAAATTTTACCGGAGGCGAAAAAAATGTTTATCTACACTACACCCATGCTTTAAATCTTCTGTAAAGGGTTCTGAAATGGTTAGCTTACTGCCAACATTACAATATCTGAGCGAAAGGATTTTGCACTCCTCCCCGCGCCCACCCACGCACGACGAGTTACATTATGAAATTCAGTACAACATTAAAACACTCGTTCGGATGACAAAATGACGACGAGGATGAGGAAAGTCAAAGACAAAGTCAAAATCAAAAATACATATTATTATCATGGATGCAAATAAATATCATGGGTGTTTTATCCATTTGAATATTGTTTGTTTCCCAAATAAAAAATAAAAATAAATGTATGGATAAAGTCTTGTATGCAACTGTACATTATTAGGTACGTATTTGGTAGGTAGGTAAAAGGCCTATTCAAATATTCAAATATTCAAAGAATTTATATGGAATCAAATTAAATTAAATCACATCAAACAAAATTAAATCAAATTAATCAAATTAGATCAAATTAAATCAAATTAAATCAAAATAAATGAGAATAAATCAAAATAAATAAAATTAAGTCAAATTAAATCAAAACTAAATTAAATCAAATCAAATCAAACTAAATTAAATCAAATTAAGTCAAATTAAATCAAATTAAATTAAAACAAATCAAACTAAATTAAATCAGATAAAATTCAATCAAAATATTACATTAATATCAAAGCGTCGTATTTGTCACGGTGTGAGCATGAACCCACCTTTGCAACAGAGGCATGTCCCATCTGTCAACAAATACCTTAAGGATGCCGTTATTACTGCCACGTAACCGAGTCAGCGCGGAGGCGCACCGTTTCCTCACTATCGCATGGAAGCCGTCAACACGAGCTTCTGCAAACATGTTGGAGGCGCTGCATCGCCATGGCAGCCCCAATAGCACCCTCAAGGCATTATTGTATTGGACTCTTAGATCGCTGAATGCTCGCCGCGTGTTGGTAACCCACAGACTGCACGTATAAAAAGATTGGCAGTATGCTTTGAAAAGCGTTACTTTGACTGGCCTGGTACACCGTGCAAATCTGTCCAAATTATCATCAGAGTCCTCTGTGACTAGGGTTACCATCCGTCCGGATTAGTCCGGACATGTCCGGACTTTTTGAATATTGTCCGGACTTTGTCCGGCTTTGCAATATGTCCGGCTTTTTAAGATTGGGCGGTGTACTAGTTAAAAAACATACACGCAGTAGTGTTCGAAAGAGAAGTTCCAAAATGTATGGAATCTGTCTCTGTTTGTGAAAATGTCCGGATTTTTATTGATATGTCCGGCTTTTTGTCAGGACTTTCCAAATTTTTCAATGGTAACCCTATCTGTGACCCAGTGGCCCAAGTACTTAAAACTCTGAACCCGCTTCAGATGCTTCCCGCAAAGTGTTATTTCGGGAAGGTTAGTATAACTAAGCGTACCTGACTTAAACAGGATCCACTCACTTTTACTGGTGTTGTACTTAAGTCCATGATCCACTGCGTAGCACTCACATATTGACAGGAGCTTCCTTAACCCACCGATAGATGGACTCAACAGAACCATATCATCAGCGTAACTGATATTATTCGTACAAACGCCATCTATGTAGCAGCCGACGTTGGCACCGTTGAGTCGACCTATCAGCTGGTTAATATAAAGGTTAAACAATCGAGGGGAACTTAACCCACCCTGTCTCACACCACATTGTAGCCCAAATTCATCGGAATGACATCCAGCCCACTTAACAGTATTTGTCTGACTATGAAAAGCTTTTGGATATTAATTTTCAATTCGATGCCTTAAGAGCTTATTAGATCATCCTGAATTAAGGATACGGAATTCAGAGTCCGGTTTAGGACGAGAAATTCAGTCGCCAATTAGACCGTCCTGAATAACGGATCCGATATCACAGCTTAACGATCATACAGTAGTTACACGAATGTACTTGCCCAGAGCAACGGAGGCGAAAATACAGTGACCGTAAAAATACATGTAGGTAGGAGGTATAGGTAGGTAGTAGGTAGGTGTCATTTTCAATGCTAATCTGAAGTAGGTACTAGTATGTAATTTGCGAATAACTCATCTAATAACATACCTAAAATCAAGTTTAAAAGCAAATACCAACAGATGACAGCTGTCAAAATAAAATAGCAATTTTTACGACTTTTAAACGATTTTTACACAAAATATAAAAAGTATAAAAGATTAAGGGGGGATGGAAATTAAATACATGGAACTGAAACGGAAAAAAAAATCATTTAACCTATACGTGTGGGGTGCCTATGGATAGGTCTTTAAAAATGACATTGAGGTTTCTAAAAGTATTTTTTCTCAAAGTCAACCGTTTAGAAAATATACACTTTCAAAGTGGTAAAATGTGTGAGTCCCCCCCTCTTACTTTTAAACTAAGAGAGTGAAAAATAAAACAATAAAATATGTTGTAGATCTTTATAAACACTATTTACGAAAATTGGTTTGAATGAGACATATTTAGTAGTTTTAGAGATATAGCACATTTTCCAAAACCGCAAATATAACATTGTCGTTTATACAAACACTATGAAAAACAAAGTTATTTTTGCAGATGAAAATTATAGTGGTATTAAATAAGGTATGGTATATGGTAACTACGGAACCCTACTGCGCGTGGCCCGACACGCACTTGGCCGGTTTTTTTTTAATTCAAAAAAGCAAATCACAGAGTTATTATGACCTTGAACACTTAGTTTTGTCGTTGCGCCAACTGTCTATCTAAACGAACGGCGGTTTTTTTTTCACCGACATAAAAGGCGTTGACTGACTATATACTCTTTAGGCTGTGGTACTACTGTATCGGAGCAGAGCGTCCTGAATGCGATTACACTGTCCTAAGTGCTTCCGATTTAGCATCCTTAACGCCGGAGACCATTTTCTATCCTAACTAGGATCCTAACTAGGATCCTACCTTCCTGAATGCAATTACACTTTCTGAATTAAGGAGCGACTTCATTCCGGATCCTTAATTCAGGATGATCTAATAAGCTCTTTACTTAACATTACCCATGCCTTAAGAGCTTATTAGATCATCCTGAATTAAGGATCCGGAATTCAGAGTCCGATTTAGGACGAGAAATTCAGTCGCCAATTAGACCGTCCTGAATAACGGATCCGATATCACAGCTTAACGATCATACAGTCGTTATACAAATGTACTTGCGCAGAGCAACGGAGGGGAAAATACAGTGACCGTAAAAATACATGTAGGCAGGAGGTATAGGTATGTAGGTAGGTAGTAGGTACGTGTCAATGTTAATCTGAACTGGGTTTATAATTGATGTAGGTACTAGTATGTAATTTGCGAATAACTCATCTAATAACATACCTAAAATCAATTTTAAAAGCAAATACCAACAGATAACAGCTGTCAAACTTAAAACAGCAATATCTCGAAAAGTACTCATCCTAGACTGGTGGTGTCTTTGAAGAAATGAAAGGTCTTGGTGAGATCTTCATTTTCGTTCCAACTTGCGGTGAAAAATGGAACTAGGTACGTTGCAGCCGTAGATTTTTGACACTAATGACATTCTGATGTTCACTATTAAAATTTGTTCACCACTAGCGAAATAAAAAAAAGGTTAAAAATAATAATAATAATATTATTGTTTATATGTTTTATAAGTATAGCTTTTCATTAACCAAAGCTTTTATGATATGTTACGCAGTTCATTTAAAAGAAAACAACCCTAACGTTGTCAGAAGAGAGAGAGAGAACGCGATAGAAAGAGAGGCAACTTCTAGGTTAACTTCGCGACGCGCAACGCCTCGTTTAGAAAAAGGTTGAATTTTCAAGTACCCAATAATTTATCTTTATTTTTTAGGGTTCCGTAGCCTAATGGTAAAAAACGGAACCCTTATAGATTCGTAATGTCTGTCTGTCTGTCCGTCTGTCCGTCCGTATGTCACAGCCACTTTATTCCAAAACTATTAAAATGACACAGTTGAAACTAGGTAGGTAGGTGTATTCTGTGAACCGCTTTACAATTTTTACACAAAATAAAAAATCGTCAAACCTATATGTGTGGGGTGTTTATAGATAGGTCTTTAAAAATGACATTGAGGTTTCTAAAAGTATTTTTTCTCAAAGTCACCGTTTGGAAAATATACACTTCCAAAGAGGTAAAATGTGTGTGTCCCCCCCCCCCCCCCCTCTAACTTTTAAACTAAGAAAGTGAAAAATCTAAAAAAATATATATGTTGTAGATCTTTCTAAACACTATCTACGAAAATTGGTTTGAAAGAGATATATTTAGGAGATATAGCACATTTTCCAAAACCGCAAATATAACTTTGTTGTTTATACAAACACTATAAAAAACAAAGTTATTTTGCAGATGAAAATGATAGTGGTATTAAATATTTAAGGTGTGGTATATGGTAACTACGGAATCCTACTGCGCGTGGCCCGACACGCACTTGGCCAGTTTTTTTTTATTCAAAAAAGCAAATCACAGAGTGATTATGCCCTTATACACTTAGTTTTGTCGTTGCGCCAACTGTCTATCTAGACGAACGGCGGCTTTTTTTTCAGCAACATAAAAAGCGTTGACTGACTGTATACTCTTTAGGCTGTGGTACTACTGTGTCGGAGCAGAGCGTCCTGAATGCGATTACACGATTTAGCATCCTTAACGCCGGAGACCATTTCCTATCCTAACTAGGATCCTACCTTCCTTAATGCAATTACACTTCTCTGAATTAAGGAGCGACTTCATTCCGGATCCTTAATTCAGGATGATCTAATAAGCTCTTTAGTAGTCGTGCTCTCTTTAATCATTTCTGCGGTGGTGTCGTGTGAGATGGGTCGTTACGTTCCGTCAAATATGGTTGAGCGAAGCGATAGCTGGTGAACGGGTGCTGCCAGTGGGAATGGGTCTGCTTCTGACTACCTATCTTAACGTATATTGAATTGTATGTTTTTTTTTCTACTCGTAACAGCCTGAATACTTCAAACTTTGAATTTAGCTTGAACCCTGTAAATTGATTAAGAAATTTGAAATTCACTAAGAAATGAGATATCTAATTAAATAATGTTTATTTGTTAATCTTTGTTAATTTAAAGTCTGGAAACGATATACATATTTGTGAATATCGTTCCATCTGATAAAGCTGACAAGTTTTTTGCGCCCATTTTTCTTGTCAGCTAAAAGACGTCATAATGGGTGCTAGGGTAAAAGAATTTGACGATTTAAAAATGCTTGTTATGTGAGCTTATTTAAATAAAGAATCAATTTCAATACAGTTGCATAATAGTAGTTTATGAAACTGGCGCATAATGAGGGGTATTAAAACATGAGAGTGTTTTTAAAAACCGAGCCGTAGGCGAGGCTACTTGGAACTACTTGGAGGCTACTTGGAACCTACAAAACTTCTACCATATAAAATATCAATGATAAAAAGAGTAAGTTTGTAGTTTATCGGTAGGTCGCACTACTTACCTGGGTTAAGTAAGACGTTTTTCCGTTGCCGCATCTAAAATATCGGGTGGAGTCAAATTTTCACTCACTACTGTGACTAATAGTTCAAGCAAAATTAAAAATTAAAATCTAAAAATGGCGCGTAATCAATGAGGGCTTTTCCAAAGGACTAAAAACTGTAGGAGCGATAGATGGCGTTGATAAATTAAGCACTGTCAACTGAGGCCCGTTCAGAACCTACGCTCCGAGTGGAACCAATTGCTCTAACGGCGTATCAAACATTAGAGCGTGACGTTCGGTTGACACAACTTTGGTTGCACGCGGAGCGTAGGTTCTGCACGCGCCTCAGTTGACAGTGCTTAATTTATCAACGCCATCTATCGATCCTACAGTTTTTAGTCCTTTGGAAAAGTCCTCATTAGAAAAATTAATAATGAGATGAGTGTATTCCAGAAGACTAATCGCTACGATAAGTCATCGATCACCATAGAGTACATTTTAATCATGGAAAGTATGTGGAAATGTCGTTGTTTCTTTTTAATATCACGGCACTGCCTTAATTCTACTTGGATTTGCCCTACTGTATCGTAATAAGAAAAAAAGTTATTTTATAACATTGCTTATGTATAGCGAAGGTATGTTATAAAATATTTTTTTTCGGTATTGCGTGTATAAAGTATGTCAATATAAATTCGATTTGAAATTCATAATTAGAATTTTACGATATGAGAGTAAATAATAACTATTTAAAAAACAACTATTAAGAAAGGAATTCTTTTTTAAATAAATAGGTAAGTATTTTTTTAACTGGATGATACAATTATCTTATAACTCTTTATTTATTGTAAATCTAAGACCTAGCTATCTACAAAAAGTAAACTTTACAGGATGTTAAAAAATAAATCAATTAAATCGATAAAAACGAATAACTGTTTGAGGTTGCTGTTTGTACAAAACGATGCGAAAATTTAACTTTAAAAAGAACTGCATTAAAAACTAATAAAAATAGCCAAAGTTGTAGATAGGCGGTCCTTCTGGTTCTTATCCGTCCTACTAATCCTATTTCCTACTATACAACGTGTTACAAAAAAATCCCCTAAAGCCGAATATGGTAGAGTACCTACGTATAACGCACATTTTCGTAGCATCGACCTTTTTTCAAAAACTCAACGCACATTTTAAAATGAGGTTGATAAGCAAGAAATTTAATAATTCAGTTTTTCCTTTTTTCTTCATGTAATAATGTTTGCAAAATAGGCAAAGGGCAAATACAATATGTTATTTAACTGTTTGATTTAAATTTTGTTTAAGTGTTTAATTTTCTGGTAACAGTCTCTTATATAAAAGTGAAGGGGTGACTGACAGACTATTGCCCAGCCCAAACCACTGAACCTAGGGACTTAAAATTTTGCACATAGATATTTTATACAGTGTAAACACCCACTAAGAAGGGATTTGAGGAAATTCCACCCCTAAAGGGTTGAAATGGGGATACAAAGTTTGTATGGAAAAAAATAATTAAATAGACATTTGAACTTGAAACTTCGTAGGAGTACTTCTAAAAACAAATAAACAAACACGTGTTTCGTGGTTTACTGAAACTCAACCCTTTAGGGGGTAAATGGGGTACAAAAAGCCCAAAATCGATATGGATGTCGTTATCGAGGTTTTATGGGATGTTGATTGCGAAAATGACATTTATTTTTAGTGGTAGACATTATTCAACCCCTAAAGGGGTCAAATGGGGTTCAAACTTTGTATGGAAAAAATATAAAATAGACATTACGACTTGAATCTTTGTAGCAGTATTTCTATAAACAAATGACACGTTTCACGTGTATTTATTTCATGAATTTCTGAAATTGCCCTTAAAGGGTAAATGGGGTTATGGGATGTTGATTGCGAAAATGGCATTTAGGTATTTTTAAGTACAACACGGCGCCGTGAAACGGGGGTTCAATTTTTTTATGAAAAAATAATACGGGAACGAGAACAGGAATAAGAACGAGAACGGAAACGGGAACTGATCCTTACTAATATTATAAATGCGAAAGTCCGTTTGTTTGTTTGTTACGCCTTCACGTCTTAACTACTAAAACGATCATCATGAAAATTTACACACACGTTGTCAGGGGTATAGAGAAGGACAAAGGGTACCTTTCATCCCGAAAAAAGGAACTGTTCCCGAGGGATAGACGCAGACGAAGTCGCGGGCGGAAGCTAGTACTGTTATATTACTTACCAACGACAAAAGTATTACTGTTAACTAAAGGGAAACCTATTATTGGCTATACTAACTAACATGTACCTAATGTCAAGTAATTTTATTAATACGCTGTTGGTTTTCTTAATAAAGTAAAATATAAAATAAATAATATGTTAAGTACCTACCTACCTGAATCGATTCTGGTCACCCAACAAGTTTGTAATATTGTAATTTCTAAATGCACTGAGGGCTTTTCAAAGTGATATTTAAAAAATAAAAATAGTAACTAAGTACTAATTTGTATTGTAAGAAGTGTCAAAATTGGCTTCTAAAATTAAACGGCCTGTGTAAAGAGGAAAGTAAGCGCCCGCTGGGTGACATAATATCTGCCCAAAGAGAAACATTTTAGGGTTACATCTGCCTGCCTACCTTTTGAAGTACTCTTCGAAGCTTAGTAAAAAAAACAGACTAAAAACATTAAAACGGACTAAAAAGTAAAAAATAAATTCTTCTGTTAATATTTATAACCCTACCTACAGAAATTATAAACCTAAAAACGTGGGGCGCATTTTGTAAAATTTATCATCCATATTGTCTTTAGCATGCGCCCCACGTTTTTAGGTTTAAAATTTCTGTAGGTTAGAGTTATAAATATTTACAGAAGAATTTATTTTTTACTTTTTAGTCCGTTTTAATGTTTTTAGTCTCATTTTTTTGTAAACATTTTGAAATTTAGTCCGTTTTAAAAACGCGTTTTTAAAAAGTTTTTTTTTTAGTAAATTATTATTTTCTGCTTTTTAGTTAACGAGATAAGACTAAAAAAATATACCATCTCCTATCGGAGCACTCGCCAAGACGATTCAAACGAGCCAAAACTCGATAAATTCGATTTAAAATTCATAATTCGAATTTTACGATAATAATATGAGAGTAGATAAAAGGTACTTATTTATGAATTTTATCATATGTATTCTAAAAGCTCTTACCCCCTCCCTCCATGCTTACGTAAACATTTTTCAATTATAAATGTTTTTTTTTTAACTGACAGAGGAAATTTAGACAAGTGAATAGCGCGCGGTAATTCCCCTAATCGGTTCTAAAACGTGTGCCTAAACGTATGCATTATTTGCGGGAAACCCCGAAAATGAATATGTAAGAAACTATTCAAAAATGTTTAATAAAGTATGTACTTTAGCAAAAGCAAAATGTATATCTACAATAATTCATCAGTCAGATAATAAAATAAGAGCCACTTGGAATATTATAAATAAAGAGACTGGGAAAACTAAAAATAATGACCGTGAATACTCATTAGTATCAGACAATAAAATTATTGAGTCAGATGAAGGAGTGGCAACAATTTTTCAAGATTTCTTTTCTAAAATACCTATTGCAACTACCAGTAATTTAAATTCATCTCCAAAAATTGCTGTCTCCCTCTTGGAATCATGTGTTGATAAGTGCAATAATGTATTTAAATTTAGACATATCAATAGTGATACCATTCTTAAAACATTTAATTCAATAAATATAAAAAAGACTGAAGATCTCTGGGGCATTTCAACTCACATAATTAAGTCTATAATAACGACCATTGCTCCCCATCTTGCTTTTATTTTCAATAAGTGTGTTGATGAAGGGATATTTCCAGACTTAATGAAATATAGTAAAATCATCCCTCTTTTTAAATCTGGGGACAAAAGCGATCCCGCTAACTTTAGACCCATTTCCATTTTGCCAGCACTAAGCAAAATTTTTGAAAAGATCATTTATGATCAATTATTAGCACATTTTCTTATCAACAAACTACTTCACGAGAAACAATTTGGTTTTACTCGTGGTAGATGCACAACTGATGCTGGAATTGCACTTCTCAAACACGTCTTTGAAGCATGGGAGAGTAAACAAGATGCAATTGGTATATTTTGTGATCTCTCTAAAGCATTTGATTGTGTCAGTCACAGTACTTTATTAGATAAATTGGAACATTATGGTGCATCAAAAAATGCAATAAGCCTTATGCAATCATATCTATCGGCGAGAACCCAAAAAGTTGTTGTAAATAAAACAGAATCCTATGAAGCACCCATTACCATGGGCGTGCCGCAGGGATCGATATTGGGTCCATTGCTTTTTCTTATTTATATTAATGACCTTCCTTACTATACTAAAAACTTATGTGAAATAGTACTGTTTGCTGATGATACTTCTTTAATTTTTAAAGTTGATAGAGGATGTAACTGCAGTGACGATGTAAACAGCACTCTTTCCAAGGTGATGCATTGGTTTACTATTAATAATCTGAAGCTTAACTCTAGTAAAACTAAATGTGTAAAATTTTCACTTCCTAATGTGAGGCAGGTTCATATGACTATACATGTAAATGGTGAAGCAGTCGAATTTGTTGACTCAACAAAATTTTTAGGTATTACTATAGACTCGCGGTTGCAATGGGACCCTCATATCGATATCCTGTCAAGCAGACTTAGCTCTGCTGCCTTTGCAGTTAAGAAAATAAGGCTTCTGACCGACATTGAAACAGCAAGATTGGTTTACTTCAGTTATTTTCATAGTATTATGACCTACGGTTTGTTGTTGTGGGGCTCAGCTGCTAATATTAATAACATATTCATCTTACAAAAAAGGGCAGTGCGCGCTATATACAACTTACGGTCTAGAGATACTCTTCGTGACCTATTTAAAGAAATTAAAATATTAACAGTAGCTTCCCAATACATCTATGAAAATATAATGTATGTAAAGAAAAATTTAGATAGCTTTGTAAAAAATAGTAATGTTCATAAACTCAATACAAGAAACAAGAACAAACTTGCTGTTCCAAGGCGCAGACTGCATAAAACCGGAAGCTCTTTTTTGTGTAGATGTATTACCTTTTATAATAAGATACCAGAACAAGTCACAGAACTGCCCTTGGAAAAATTTAAAAATACTGTTAAATCCAATTTAATGAGTAAAGGTTATTACACTGTTGACGATTATTTGAAGGATAAAAAGGCATGGGCATAGCTTTTGTATTGTTAATTATTACTCTAATACCTCAGTATTGATTAGAAAAAGTCCGGGGTTCTTTCATAGGTCTAGATAAAAGTCCTTTAATTAAACTCGAATCGTGATTTTCTTTTCTAAATATAAAATTGTGAGAAGTATCCTACCTACTTAAAAACGTACTTCTGGCTTCTTGATTCGACGACTTGATATGGGTAGCTTTAGTATGTCATGCTCACTTCAAACATTTCTGCGGTGGTGTCGTGTGAGGCGGGTCGTTACGTTCCCTCAAATATGGTTGAGCGAAGCGATGGCTGGTTCATGCGTCATGCTCGTGAACGGGTGCTGCCAGTGGGAATGGGTCTGCTTCTGTCTGCTTGTATTAAGGGCGTCGTATAACTCGTATATAAAAGATCTGTTTTATATTGTCTGTATGTATGGCACTTCTTACTCAAAAATAGCTTACCTTGTTTTGATTTATTTAATTGCAATATTTTTACTTTCTATAGTCAGTAGTTTAGTGAAAGACCTATGAAAAGCTTTTGGATATAAATTTTCAATTCGATGCCTTAACATAGGTAGTCTTAGTATGTCATGCTCTCTTTAATCATTTCTGCGGTGGTGTCGTATGAGGCTCAAATATGGTTGAGCGAAGAGATGGCTGGTTCATGCGTCATGTTCGGGAACTGGTGCTGCCAGTGGGAATGGGTCTGCTTCTGACTACCTATCTTAATGCATATTGAATTGTATGTTTTTCTTTTATTTTTATTTATTGTAACAGCCTAGACTGAATAACAAGTTCAAACTTTGAATTTAGCTTAAAATCTGTAAATTGATTAAGAAATTTGAAACTCATTAAGAAATGAGCTAATTCAATAATGTTATTTATTTGTTAATCTTTGTTAATATAAAGTCTGGAAACGATATACATATTTGTAAATATCGTTCCATCTGATTGATAAAGCTGACAAGTTTTTTGCGCCCATTTTTCTTGTCAGTTAAAAGACGTCATAATGGGTGGCAGGGTAAAAGAATTGACGATTTAAAAATGCTTATTATGTGAGCTTATTTAAATAAAATATATTTCACTTTCACTTTCACTTTCAATGCGTTTCGTTTTTAAGCATAGACAATGTGAGGGTTACTATTCGTGTAAAAAGTTAATAACTACCGATGACGTAATCATGTCATCCAACATAAGCAAAACAAAGACCCCCCCCCCCCCCTTAGTGCTTACGTAATACTTGAACGGCCCCTAAAACAAAATCCAAATTATTATTTTATTAATAAAATCACTTCCCGTCCCAATACCCGCAATAAATATAAACATAACTTTTGCATACCAAGAATAAATAACCATTTATACCATATGAAAGAATGTCTTCAGCACTGGCATTAAAATATTTAATCATAAATTTACCTGCAGATATTAAGGCTCTAGATTTACCAAAAATTTAATACGCACTTAAATAACACTCTTTTTGCTTTGGGCAGTCGTGTAAAAATAGCTTATCAATAATGTCTTTTACACTTTAGATGAGTACTATGCATCTAAACACTGATATATTTCGTATAGTTTATAAGATTAATATTGCAAGCCCGTTATGGGTAGGGCTGCCATCCGTCCGGGTTTCCCCGGATTTGTCCTAGTTTGGAGGGCGTCCGGGGAGCGTCCGGGCGGGGTTCTGATTGTAGTCCGGGGAAAACCCGGACTATAATTAAAGTCCGGGTTATGGATCAAACTCCGCCCAAAAAAGTACCTACTATATTCATTCAGCGCACGTGCTACCGGGCCCCTCACTTCACTACGCACCCCGCAAAAAATCGCGCTGCGCGGCCTATTCTTTTTTTTACTATAAACAAGCACCGCGCATCCCGCAAAATATCGCGCTGCGCGGCCCTTTTTTGTTTTACTATAAACAAGCACCGCGCACCCCACAAATAATCGCGCTGCGCTGCCCATTTTTCTTTTTTACTATAAACAAGCACAGCGCACCCCGCACAATATCGCATTGCGTGGCCCATTTTTTTTGCTGTAAACAAGCATCGCGCAACCCGTAAAATATCGCGCTGCGCGGCTCATTTTTTTTGCTGTAAACAAGCACCGCGCACCCCGCGAAAATCACGCTGCGCGGCCTATTTTTCTCTTTTGCTATTAACAAGCACCGCGCAATACCCGCAAAAAATTGCGCTGCGCGGCCCATTTTTCTCTTTTATAATATACAAGCACCGCGCACCTCGCAAAAAATTTGCTGGCCGCCCCTGGCTGTTTAGGAATTTATTTTGGCCCGCTACGGTTTCAAAACTACTAAACCTGGACCCTAGCCCTCCACAAAATTGTGTTGGACACCCCGGCTCTACATCATAACTAGTAAAACACTCTATTTTATGCGAAAAAAGGCTTAAAATTCAATTTTTTTTCAGTCAAGTATTCGGAAAACATTTTTTTTTCTAGCCAAAAGTGAATATAAAAAAATGAAATGTCCGGGGTCGAGGCTCCAAAGTCCGGGGTTTTTAAGCTTCCGGTCCTGGGCGGCAGGTTTTAGAGATGGCAGCCCTAGTTATGGGTATACTGTTGTGTTGTTACCTACTAATCTGCAATGTAACCTGCAAAAATTTTTAAACCACGCAACTATAGTCCTGCTTTACAACTATGTTCCAAGGAGGTCATCGACTATCGAAAAGCATTTTGGTGAAATAAGCGCCAAAGGGATTACAGTAATATCAATTCCCGAGTTAGACCCCAGGCTAATTTGTTTTATAGTGTACTTTGCAGATGGCAGCACCTGCATTAAAAGTTGAAAGCGTTTTTTTAAAGGTCTGACGAAACTCGCAAACTTTTATTCCGAAACGTGGGAAATTTTAATCGAATCTGCCTGGAGTTTTTACGGTTCGAAGGTAAGTTGTCATGATCGTAATGCATTATTGCTCATTTATTTAAATCTGTTATTTTTGTATTAATTTTATATTATTAGATTTTTCATACTTTGTGTCCAACTATAGTCCTAATGTTTTTTTTGGACCATATTTAAAATCAATGTTTTTTGTTCCAGGATCGACGGCTGCCTTCCAAAAATATCAAGACGTAAGGTTGGGGGTAGGTCCAATAAATAATAATTTCATTTATTTCAGACATAGTATAGTAGCTATAAATATTATAGTGACCGCCATATGGAGCTTTGCCTGTCTGAAATCCAAAATAAGACCTTGACGCAAAGAGAAGCTTCTGAACTGACTGTACAAGAGCTGGAACAGAGATGGGAAAACCAAAAAATAATGCCTTTTGATTAATTATTTGGAACAAAATCCAAACACTTTCCATTTTCTTACTACAATTTGTTAATTTTTTCTTGGTTTTAATAGAGTTAAATATTAAAGACTGATTAAAGATTTCATTGTATAAGATTAAAAAGCTTAATTTTTGATAACATATTATATTTGTGATAATTTCCTATAATTCTGTGTTTTTTTTACCCCATTTTATCTTAGATGGATTATTCTTACAATAGCTATACCTAACTATGGTCCAAATGGACGTTTTCATACTATTTCAGAGAGTTTTATGACTTGGAACATAGTTGTAAACCTAAAAGACAACAATGGTCCAAAATTAAAAAATATATATATCGAAACTTATCCTCCCCTAACTATTATTACTAAGGTCATGTTATTAGTCATCTACTTGGCCATTAATTAAACGCTAATTGGATTCTCTAACTTATATAGTTTTTCTAGTATTTAGTCGTGACTAAAAGTATTGAAAAATCTGGACCATAGTTGTATGGTTTTACGGTAATTATTAAAATGAATTTGTAAATAAGTGCCTTCATTGAAAGAATTTGGGCACGTTTGCTTTACGTGCCCTGTGGCGAAATCTACCTTCTACTACTTTTAGGTTTTTCTTATGTCAATAAAGTTGATTTATACTTATTTAATACATCGATACTCACCTACAGACAAAAAAGTGATATCACGCTAAAGACGCTAGCAGAGTTTCGAGTAAGGTGTTCAGTTTTTATGGACTGAATATATCTTTGAAATTTAGATGAGAAGTTAAGAACGACCTGTATTATAAACTTTTTGCTTATGATAATCAATAACTATTTTCCATTAATAAATTATTACAAAAAAAACGTTCGTGCCGTTTAGCGCCATCTAGCGTCGAGTAGCGAACATAACAAAATAGCAGTAAAGCGTGACATCTAGTGGACGGTAGTAAAACTATAAAACATAGCTTTATGTAGGTTCCTTGTATTTTGTAAGATGGCGCTGTTACGCATAAAACATAGACACTGTAACGTGACATCGATAAACCCCATAGAAATATAATGTCAAACATTGAAATGTATATGTCAAAGAACTGCAGTCAACAATGTCAATAAACAGATGATCCGAAAACGAATGCATACATTTTATCATAAAATATGACTATATATGGCAAAAGAAATTAATAAACTATGTTCCATACTCTTTTCTTCGTCGATAAACGAATAAATGTAACGAAATTTGGTTTTAGAGAAAGTCGGCCAGGATGAGCAGGCGCGTGACGGCCGACAGCAGCGCGCGCGCCGCGCGCACCATGCCCGAGGTGGCAATATCTTATTTAACTGTGAAAAGTGTGATTACTTAAATTGTTTCTTTTTGTCACATCACAATTACTTAAGAGCACAAGACATGGCTCCACGATACCTTTATTTTAAATTATTTTAAACAAACTGTGATTGCTCATTTGCTAGGCGGGACGCTAGGGGCTCTTACTGTAGTCACTTGATCCTTTGTTTCTTTTTTACATATGATATTAACTTTTCCACACTTGAGCGCAGCGAAAATTTTTCTATGTCTATGGATAAACCTCACCTCCGATGACACAGTATGTACATTTTGCAACAGGTGCACATTTTGCGTATACATTATACGAAGGGGTTTTGTTATTATAGAAAATATATAAATGCTCATAACGTAGTCTATGTCTCGCTCCAAGTCAGGCACGTGCGCTGAAAAAGATTGTGGTTTCAATAAAAAACTATTTTATAATGTTGAGATTTTATTATGTATCGTTTATTCTTCAAGAAGCTTCCGTTTGGTAATCAAATGTGTACAAAGTACAGATTTACAATATCTTAGCGTCAGCAAAATAGGTGACAGCACAATGAATCATCGATATCGTAATTAATTTATTTCACAAACATGTAATTTAGTTCTAAGCAGCCTTTCTTTGTGTGCACACATTTGTTTACAATTTTATAAATAAATCAAGTTTATATTTTCCGAGTGTTGTTATTATCAAGTTCTAATCAAGACAGATAAATCAAGTTAATGTATGAGTTTAGCAAGGGCTCATACATTAGTGGTCCTTCGAGCCGGATTATTATGTATCGTTTATTCTTCAAGAAGCTTGGTAATCAAATGTGTGGGGTCGGTGAACTGTAGCGCGCCGTCGACGAGTGCGATGTCGCGGCCACAGCACGCGCGCCCCAGCGGGGTGCCCGTGGCCGCCTCCTGCAGCTGCACCTGCACTTGAGCTGAAAAAGATTGTGAATTCAACTAAAGATAAGTTTCAATAAAAAACTATTTTACAATTTTAAGTTTTTATTATGTATCGTTTATTCTTCAAGTAGCTTCCGTTTGTTAATCAGCTGTGTGGGGTCGGTGAACTGCAGCGCGCCGTCGACGACGAGCAGCGCGCCGGTGACGAGCGCGCTGTGGTCGCCGGCGAGGTGCGCGACGGCGAGCGCGATGTCGCGGCCACAGCACGCGCGCCCCAGCGGGATGCCCGTGGCCGCCTCCTGCAGCCACTGCTGGTAGCTCTCGTCTGAAGCGCCGGTCAGACGCTGCACGAACTTGCTTTCCTGATGATGGGATATTGTTAAGGTCAGTGTTTGTTAAACTGCTAAGGTCCTTTCCCACGGCGCGTCTGTAGATGCACGAGTGCGCACCAGACAAGACCGACACACCGTGGGAAACGACGCGTTCGCCGGTAACTTCAAAGGATCGGTGCGTGCTCGCCCTCGTGCGGCTCGGTGCGGTGCGTGGTAGCACCGATCGTGGGAACGCGGCTTTATGGTCAGTATCGATCGATTCATTAAGTCTGGGTCTAGCTAGACCACGAGCTTCGACTGTAGATCAAGCTGTACAAAATTTCCATATAAAATTACTCTATCGAATGTTTTTCGATAGCTGTTTGTGCTAAGGGGACACCCTGGATCAAAGTGGAGTGGAATATTAATGGGGTTTATATGCTACACTAGCGCCGCCAATGGAAAAAATCATAGTGCATAAATAAAGACGAAACTGTTCTTACAGTGTACTCCGAATATAAGATTTGTGGTACTTTTATCGCTTAAACAATATCTTCTGGTCTATAATTTAGTTTAATGGAGTTTTATTGCTAAAAGTAGCCACTTTCAGCAATAAACTAAACGACCACTATACGACAGGTTATAAAATATTGTTTAAACGATAAAAAGTAGCACATAGCTTCTTCGGAGTCTTAGCGTGCCCGCAGACTACAGACTTTCTATCGGCCGACAGTTTAGTCGGGCTCTCAATCAGTATGAAGGTGTATACAGGTGCGCACACTAGAACGATTCGGAGTCGGCCGATAAATAAGTTGGATGGGCTTTCCGACTAAACTGTCGGCCAACTATCGGCCGCCTGGTTAATCAGTATTGGCTCATATCCACGCGCGCACACACGACGATCGTTTAGTCGGCCGGCTCGGCCGATAGTTCATTTCGCTCCGAGTTTTGGCGCCGGACAGTCGAGGGTTTATTAATAATGGCATCGCTAATTGATCGGTCGATCGATTTTTTGGTATGAATGCTAAAGTATTAATTCATTTCATTCCTTTTTAATTACCTACCTAGTAAAAAATCTGTTGTCTAGCATCCATATGCTATGTAGGTAGGTATGTTTTGTTAGTTATGTATGTAAAATCAAATATTCAGCTTCAGAAAGCTGAACTGACTTGGACGATTTTTTTTCGGAAGATCGAGTAATTTGGAATGTATCGTGTAAAATTTTCCATTTATTTAAACTTATTTATTTATTTAAACTTTATTCCATAAGAAAATTCAATTGGCGGACTTAATGCCTTAAGGCATTCTCTAACAGTCGACCGGAAAGGGTGTTAAAGAAAGAAACCGTGGCGGCAAAAAAAATGGATAACTAAATATCCATTAATCATAAATAAGGATCTAGCTAAAATAAAAATATAAACCTACATAACAATACATACATAAATAATCCTAATTGCTATAACATATATAATACATACACATCCATTTAATAATCTATGACTGAAGATTGGATGTACCCAATATTCTCTTCTCCATATTATGAGAGCAGTAATAACCATTCTAGACAAAAGTAAATTAATTTTCATTGTGCAACAGTTCTCTTCAAAACTCGGTTACAAACTACACTAGCAAATCATTCGAAACATAAGAAAATACTTGTAGCAGTGTTATAATGTTAAAAATGAATATTTTTTTAACTTTTTTATTTAATATAGCTGATGCCCGCGACTTCGTACGCGTGGACTTTATGACTTCGGCGTATGCATATAAATGAACTAATGTAGTTACATAAGAAAATACTTGTAACAGTGTTATTTATGGCTCTGCATCAGGTGTTCCAGATCTTCGATTTTTATACCTAAACAAAAAATGCTCATCAGGCTCAACAACTTTTGCAAAAATGACATTTTTATATTTTGTATAGTTTTAGCTGGACCATTATGGTTCTGCATCAGGTGTTCCAGATCTTCGATTTTTATACCTCAACAAAAAATGCTCATCAGGTTGAACAACTTTTGCAAAGGTGTCATTTTTATATTCCTTATAGTTAAGTTGGACCATTATGGTTCTGCATCAGGTGTTCCATTTCCAAAAATCAGTTATACCCTAAGTTACGCCCAGGCTTAACAGCTATATAACAAAAAAAAATTCATTCGAATCCGTTTAGTATTTCCGGAGATTAGCGTGTTCAAACAGACAAACAAACAGACAAACAGACACACTTTTTTTGTAAATTCTTACTCTATTAGTATGTCTCCATCGCCCCAGATAATTTTTTTTTAAATAAATATATGTAATGTACATTATGTACAGACACACTTTTTTTTACTGTTTTATTATATGTAAGGAAGTCGGCCGACAGTTGGCTAGTCTGCGCACTCATCACCAACCCGACTGTTTAGTCGGGCCAGTGTGCGCGCTAGCAACCCAACCCGATCAAACTATCGGCCGATAGAAAGTCTGTAGTCTGCGAGGGCGCTTAGAGCTAGACGGGACGAAGCCGCGATGCTCTAAGTTCGGAGTACATAAGAAGAACACAATTTAGGGCAAGAGCCCCGGTTTTGGCCACTACCCCGGTTTTGGCCACTTGCAACTTTAGCGGCCAATAAATAAGGCATAGAAAACGGATTTGCTTCATACTATGTGGTAAAAAATCCTTTGTCTATGATCCGTTCTGACAAGTCATAGTTGTGACGTCTTATGCTTCAAGACAATTTTTTGTGAGCTTAGAAAGTTTTATCGAAAAATTTCTGGTACTTTCTTAAGGAAAACCTTAAGAGACACGGTTAGAGTAATCATTAAATATCTACGATATTTTTTTACTTTTTGTTTTGGATTTGATTGAAGCCTACTAACAGAATGTCTAGCAACTTGGCTTTGACGTTATTTTGTTACTTGTTAAATTCTTAGTGTTGGAAAAAGGGGGTGGCCACAACTAATACACTAATTTGTCCTTTGCTTGGGTTTTGGCCATACTTGTGGCCAGAACTGACACCCATACAACATCAGTTTTGGCCACTTTGTTTTTATTTTGCGTTTGTTGCCTGACAATATACAAACTGGTTTGACATTACAAGTTTTTATTTCTTTTGCACTTAGGTTGGGTAAAAAAGCTTTAATAATAATAAAAAAGCTAAATAATAAAAATTGATATTGCCAAGAGGAAGCTTTTTCTATGTGCCTGAAATGACAAAATACTGGGAATTTGTTAACTATTAATTACCTACCTAACTAAATATCAACTTCTTTATAATTATTTGTATTATTTTCTTTAAAAAAAACTGAAAAATTCCCTTACAAATTTAATGGCCACAACTGGTGCAATGGTATGGCCAGAACTGGGGGAAAAGTGGCCAGAACTGGTGAAATCATACCTTTTATATTTAAAACCATATAAAACATATATATACTTACTCGAATCAAACATCGTATAAAAACTTTAAAAGATAAATGTATGCCCTTCACTTTGGTTATATCAAACCGTCTCATCGTCTCCGTCAGAATGTGTACTACATTCTTGAAATAGTAGCAAATTTTTGAACATAGAAATTCTCTTAAAGTGGCCAAAACCGGGGCTCTTGCCCTACATTTTTTTCCTTTGGACCCTATTAATTAATATAGTACTTACAGTGATGCCTGGACCGACCGTGTTGACCCTGACGCCTTTAGGAGCCAGCTCCAGAGCGATGATCCGCGAGAAGTGGTCGAGAGCGGCCTGCGGAAATACATTAATAAATTACCGGGGCCTCTTTCATAAACATTAGTTTTGTAATTTACTACGGTGATTCGTGTACATTGCGGCGGTGTCTGTGAGTAGTTTATTTATTAGTTTCAAATTGGCGACACAATGAACACCGAACGATCGTTGTAATTTACTACCGTAATGTTTATGAAATAGGGCCCTAATTTAGAGGCCCACTGCCGGCACGGCATGTAAAGGCATTTTTTATGAAATGAAACAAAAATGTAACAGATCTAGCCCCGGAAATAGGTGGACAATTTACAAAGCGACGAAATCCCTCTAGTTAGTTAGCCATACTATCATTATTAACAGATCGGCACCCTGATTATCTAAAAATAAACTATTTGGCGACCGGTTGCATTTGACATACATTGCCACTTATCATTGGTATGTTTTTTTTTAACCCAAAAAGAAGTAGCAATGGATCACGATCATCTGTGAACTGCAACCAGTCGCTAGGTGGTTTTTAATTAGATAATCAGCCCACCGGGCACCTCGCATTTTCAGTGGTGGGGGTGGGAGTGGTTGAGCAACAAAGGGGCTGAAAAAGCGATTGAAGGTATACAATTTACAGAGCTCTGGATTTGGTGTAGTATAATAGCAAGCCAATCATATATCTAAATCGAATATAATATTGCCTTGCCATTGCCAGGCATTTTGACTAGTGGAAAAGTAGTGCCAGGCGGCATCAAAAGTGCGCGAAAACTGGTAAAGTTTGAGTTTTGGGCGGTGTTGTGTGGGAGCGGTGTTGGAGCAGAGGCGTGTATGTGGGCTAAGACCTTATGAAAGAAATCATAAGTATACCTTCGTCATGCTGTAGGGCAAACTGCCGAGGTGGACCGCGGTCCCCGCGATACTGGAGATGTTGACGATGTTGCCCTTGGCTTTGACGAGCTCGGGCACCAGCAGCCGTGTCAGGTAGTACACGGCGCACACGTTGGATCGGAACACGCGGTTGAACGTGGCCATACCTTCGTGATACTGTAGGGCAAGCTGCCGAGGTGGACCGCGGTCCCCGCGATACTGGAGATGTTGACGATGTTGCCCTTGGCCTTGACGAGCTCGGTCGGGCACCAGCAGCCGCGTCAGGTAGTACACGGCACGCACGTTGGTGCGGAACACGCGGTTGAACGTGGCCATACCTTCGTGATACTGTAGGGCAAGCTGCCGAGGTGGACCGCGGTCCCCGCAATACTGGAGATGTTGACGATGTTGCCTTTGGCCTTGACGAGCTCCGGCACCAGCAGCCGCGTCAGGTAGTACACGGCGCGCACGTTGGTGCTGAACACGCGGTTGAACGTGGCCATACCTTCGTCATACTGTAGGGCAAGCTGCCTAGGTGGACCGCGGTCCCCGCAATACTGGAGATGTTGACGATGTTGCCCTTGGCCTTGACGAGCTCGGGCACTAGCAGCCGCGTCAGGTAGTACACGGCGCGCACGTTGGTGCGGAACACGCGGTCAAACGTGGCCATGTCCGCATCCTGGATCAGCGCGCGCGCGCCCTCCGCTGCGTTGTTTACCAGCACGTCCAGCCTAAAGTGGGAAGACAAAATTACTTCGTTTCCCAATAGTCTTTGTTTACCAGTTGTAGAGTACTACTGGGAATTTTCATCCCAATAGATTTCCTAATACTTAGACTTACGAAAAAAATCTATGGGATCTTGGTCCCAGTAGACATCCGTAGGGTTTCCGACACCAGTAGTACGACTAGTAAGACTACTGGAAAATGGAGCAAAATTATACGACTCATGAATACTTATGGTGGCTCTAAGTACATCAGATCATAAAAGGACCCGCGCGTATTACTTATTTGGCGTCCACACCACACCAGGCAATACACAATACGCGACTTTGTTATGAGTTATTATGAACCAGCAGTGTTCGTTATAGCTAAGGGCTGGCAAGCGGGGTGGCTGCTAGGGACGTAACCCTCAGGGGGGCGCAATTTGGTGACCCAAAGCTATATAGAGGGGTGGCCAAGTGGTCAAAAGTCACTTATTTACGAAGTTCATAGGACTGAAAAGGTTTATACCGACAAATAGTATCGTTGGATTCAGCGTAGCTTACTGATCATCAAATCACTTTTTGTCACTCGCTAAAGTAGTGGAACTTCAGTCCTACGGAAATAAAATGTTTACCGGGTAGCCAATCTACTAATAAAAAATATGTCTTAGGGCGCAAAATTGGGTGCTCATGCATACCTATTTTTCCTCTCAACTGACCACTGGTGATGAGATTTAGTGGTCAGATGGTCCGGAAGGCATGACTAATTGCATGACGATTATTATTTACAAATTCGTACAGCGAAACTATAAGCCATAAAAAACTGTACCTTCCAAAATGCTCAATGGTTTCCTTAGCGGTCCGCTCGGCGCCCTCATCGGTGGACAAATCGGCGACTATCTCCAGAGGTTTCAAGCCGTTCTCCTCCTGGCAGCGCGCCGCGACCGCGCGCAGGTTGGCCGCGTTCCGCCCCACCAGCGCCAGCCTGGCCCCGAGCTGGGCCAGCAGCAGCGCCGTCGCCTCGCCGATGCCCGCACTCGCGCCCGTCACCAGCACAACTTTGTTCGAGAAATCCGGATTCATTTTAAACAATTCTCTTTTAACTTCTTATTGCGCAAACAAATTGATTTATAGTGTAATTTTATCACAGAACAAAGAAAAAATTTTTCCCCCCAGTAGAAGTCGCATGTGGGCGGCACCCGTGTAACATCATATCTGCGAAGCTCCGCACTTCTTTAAATTTGGCTCCGTCAGTCGTATGAACGAACGCCAAACAAAAACATCTTCGAAAATAATATAAAAATGCCGAGTTGCATTATATAAAAGAGCAAAATCGATATCCACATATATCATTTAGCAAACGGGTGCATAAAATATCAGAGGCGAGCTTTATTTAAATAATTTTGATTTTAATTAAAAATTAAACTGATATTTTCCTTTTAAAATTCAATACAATAAATATCCACCTTTATTCGGTACACACTTAAGATCCATATTCCAACGCACAATTTGACATTTTCTTGAAGTTTCATAAACACTAAAATGTAGAATGGCGGAAATGTCACTCAATAGGGGAGACCGAGAAAAGTTGTGACTGTGAAGAGTTGAAAAGTATTATCACCATAGCAAGAAATTGATAAGTAAATCATAAACGTCTAAGTAACAGTTGATTTGATACACTCACCACTGAAAACACGCAAAAACAGCACGGAATTTTAGTCAACTTAATTCATAAATAGTACGTAACAGGCGAGTGCGGGAAGCTAGCATTTTTATTGTCAAGGATTTTAATCATTCGAGGAAATTTAATAAAAATTGCTTCTCCCACAAGGCTGCGAACTTCGCAGCCTTGTAGGGAAATATTTTTTTTTATTAACTTAAATAATGCCCGCCCGCACACTATGGTACAACTTAAATAATTATCGATACCGATAACGATATTGTTTACCGTTATCAGTAACATTACCAAAAACTAGCCGGTATGCCTGTCTCTGAACACACTTGCTTTTGGGTGTACCGACACTATCTAAGCGAACGAGCTTTACTCTCTGAAACAAAGATTTCCCTTCGGTAGGTAGCAACTGTATAGGTAGTGGGATTCACCATTGAGGTATCTATCTGTAAGTGTTGCTTTTCGAAACATCCGATATAATTTTTCTTTTTTGGGTTTCCGAATTTTAATTTCAAATATTTTTTGCCTAGTATGAAATAAGAAATGTCAGGATTCCACCGAATTATGAAAAAGAGTTTAAACGAATTATTGATCTGAAAAATTTAGTATCGCTATTTAATATTTTAATTTGGTACCGCGAAGATATGTCTTAATTCCTTTTAGCTCTTTAATTTTTCAAAAATATAAATCGAAATAACTCCTTATAAGCCATGTTGCCTTGGTATTTTTGACTGAATATAACATTATTTCGTAATTGAATATAAAATAAATATAGGATTTTGGGTTAGGTTCGGAATAATCGTTCTTTATTACTTATCTATCGATTCTCGAAAAAGACCTAGTCCAGTAGGACCACGGGTACATAGTGGTATACCGTGGTCCTACCAGTAGGTCAAATCGGTAGGTCCACCCCGCCCTTAATGCAACCAACCCGGTCTCCCTTATCTCATTAAATTTTCTTAATGTACTTTATGTATTAATAAATAAGGTGGTAAATCGCAATATTAAAATTAGCTTGCGCCATCTAGCGGCTAAGTAGCAGCATTATTATTATACGTATTATTTAATTTGGTACCAAGTTGCTATGGTAATACGACTGAATCTAAATAAATAAACTTTGTGATTTATGGCTTTCTGGATATTACACATTTTTACTTTTTATCCAATTATGTGTTCATAAAGTGTGTGTGCGTAGCATGTAACTATTAAGTGGGGGGCTTGGCTTCGATGTTTAATGTGTTTGTTTGGTTACACTGGTTTTCATACTAAATTGAGCTCATACTACTTCTATCTACTTCTATGTTCTGTGAATTTTATCATACACTTGACTTGTTATCTACTTATATTGTTAGCTAATCTATTGTTTTGAAGACTTCCCTTTTAGATAAGAAAGATGCCGGCCTACCGATATCACAATAAATTGCAATCGCACTTTGCTTAGCTTTAGGGTGCTTCTACACGGTGCATGTAGCTTGCGCACGTTGAGGCGCGGGTTACTTGCGCGGGTGTATAAGGCCCTCCGCTGTGTTAAGCGGGACCCGCGCGCGGGGCGATATAGATTAGAGCGTACTCTGCACTGCGCAAACATCTGTCCGTCAAAAAACCAGCAATCTATATTCCCGCGCCGTGTACCCGCGGCGGGATCCCGCTCAAGGCAGCGGACGGCCTCATGCTATGGAGCTGGACCTGGACACGCTCACGTGTTTCCACGGAGCATGTAACCTGCGTAAGTGCTCAACTTGCGCGGGCTACTTGCACCGTGTAGAAGCACCCTTAATTTCGTATAAATCTCGAGGTGTGGTAGAAAGAGAACCTCTACCGCATACTTAAGCACTTCTATATTGCATAAAAAATTGGTAATGCACAATTCTGCCAGGGGCAATGTAATTAATTGGTAACCATGGTGTACACATTTATATATACAGGATGTTTGGTAATAGCCTTATAAAGCCGAATATGGTGGATAGGGCCCATCAAACTGAACAACTTTTACTATGGGACCAACTCTGAAATCGAGAAAAAAAATCAGCTGTTTCATACAAAAATTAATAACGAAAATATCAAAATGTAAGAAACAGCTGATTTTTTTTTCGCGATTTCAGAGTTGGTCCTATAGTAAAAGTTTGATGGTCTCTATCTACCATAATCGGCTTTATAAGGCTATTACCAAACATCCTGTATATCTCTCTCTCTCTATCCTATGGTACAAATAAAAAAAATATATAAAATAAAATACAATTAAATAAAAATATATAATAAATAAACATATTACGCCAGCTAATTTCTATAACGCACAGCATTGCAAGTAAAGTAAATGCAAGACACCAGGACAGGCTTGTCCTGGTTAAAAGTTCAGAATGGATTTTTTTCTAATATAAGCAGGTAATAATGATTCGATTATTTCCAGACGTATTAAAATTTCTGGTTGGATGGACCGAACTTTTCTTAAGCAAGAAAGATAGCCTGCGTGAGTGCTGGCTGGTGCGTATCGCGTGCGGCAGGCAGATCGGCGATGTGCTCCACAACACGGCCAAAATGCGATGTCGATGTGCACCGTATGCTATCGCGCCGATCGTCGCGATAACTTTCACGCTATTTTTTTCGATCTAGCAAATAATGTTCCGGAACGACGGAAAAGGATAGAGCGTTAAAAATGCTAAACTGTGCTCACAGATATACACTCCCGAGCAAAAGTATGGAATCATAGACCTATTTTCATACAAACGAGGTAACTTTGAAGCTTTAATTTTCCGCCCATGATTAAACAGGGTGTGATCTGATGATGGCCATTCAGAGTGAATGGAGGAGGCTCAGATCGCTGAATAAACCCAATGGATCAGAAGAGTTGTTTGTTTACACTAGAGACCGTATGGAGTTTTAAGTGTTTTTCCATACTTTTGATTGTAATTTTAGCTTGTTTTTGTTAGTTTTATATTCAACCCTAAGCGACTCATCTAATCGGTTAGGTTTCTTTAGCATTATGGGTCTCCGCCATGCATTCTTTGAATTGCCAACATCAGATCACACCCTGTTTCATCCTGGGCGGAGAACCAATGCGTCAAAGTTACCTCGTTTGTATGAAAATAGGCCTGTGATTCCATATTTTTGCTTGCGAGTGTAGGTCAACCGAAGACAAGTTGGGTTCAAACTACCTACCTACATGATTATGTCCTTTTGTTTAAACCAAAACTTATATTACTAATTAACTAAACACCTGCGTAAATAATTCCCAAAAACAGAAAACATTTTATGCAATAACATTAAGTTTAATTATGCAATTTTAAATACATAAAAGCAATTTATATTACACAAAAATGTGATGTTTGTTTCAAACAAAAATTTTTAAATATTCTATTCCTAGTTTGAGAATAGTAACTAAAGTAATATTACAGTCATGTGGAATTAAATATCTACAATTACATTTTATAAAATGGCACTTCATAAAACAATTTTCTAACACAAATTTTATTTGTGTCATGCACACAGCTGATCATCATCAAACAGTTTAATATCATCATATTAGGCATTAATGTGAGCATGACTAAAATATAAATTTACAATGTATAAGTAATTGAGTATACAATATTATGCGATATAATAGCTGGATAGAGGCACTGAATAGGCAGGCAATAATCTCTCCGGGAGACCACCGCTGCCCGCCGCAGCAGGCACTTTCACATGCCAAAGAGAATGAACATACTACAAGGAACTAGACATCTTATTTTCATTCAAAATCCAGTTTATACGCACTGTCAATCAACATAATATGCCCATAATATACTATCTAAGTACAGTCTTTGTAAACTCGATAGTGAGATGCATTAACAGAAAAATTTCTTTTGCTTTAAAGCATCGTTGTCATCAGTGTCAGAGAAGCACTCGGCAAACCCACTTTTATCTCTCAAAGATCCTCTTTGTCCACTTCTGTCTTGCTTCTTTGCACTAACCACCGGCTTGCTTAATGTGCCACTTCTTAGTTTAGATCTACTCCGAGTCTGGGTGTTCGGTGGTGTTGCCACATTTATGGTAGCTATGGAGCTCACTGGTTCTGTAGAGCTATTGAGAACCAAGACAGAGTTCGCTGGCTGTCGAAGTGCTAAACCGATGCACTTCCCACTCCTTGTCCTTGAAATCAATTTATCCACCGGATTCTCTTTTCTATCTGAACTGTGTAACTCATTATTGTTTTTTAGTCTTTTGTCTAGAGCTTGTTGGCAGTTTTTCTCAAATTTGATAGGTGATCTATCAACCGTTGCATTATTTTTATGCCTTATTGGATACCTTGATGTGATGCTACTCTTGGAATTAAACGAAACGTTCAGGACATTAGACGGCCGTCCTTTTTGATCAGAACCAGAGCAGGGCTTGTTATTCCCATTCCTAGTGTCCATGAACTTCAATAATGATGTGCTTCTGCTCATTCGTGTTGATCTGTCATTATTAGTTTTCAAAGTCACCAAGTTTAGGACATTTTGGGAGGAGTCGGTGCTGCAGTTCATCAAGGGCGTCTTGGAGAGACCAGTGTTTACTGATTTATTCAAGCAAACTATCATTGCATTGTCATCTTTTTTTGAGTATTGAGATTCCTTCATAAAATTCCTGCCTCCTTTTCTTCTTACATTGTTTATTTTTTTTGAAGAATGTATTTTAGTGGAACGGATATAGTTGGCAGTGAAGCCAGACACGTCACTCATGTCATCGAATTGCCCATTATTTAACTTTACAGGTTGTTTATCTGGTGTTTCACTGCAGCTTTGTTTGTGAGTGCCGTGGTCGCCGCCCGCCAGCTCGGGTGCCTTCTTGCACTTAGGTGTCCTTTCTTTCCCAGAGACAGTATTGCTGTATTTAGTATTATTGCTGTTGAATATTTCACAATTAAACACCTCGAAGGAATCATTGAGGTGACTATCATTGTTACTATTTCTCTGAACCTTACGTAAGCTTCTTCTCAAGATGTCAACTTTCGGAGTGGAAGTCACTATTTTGTTCTTCTTATGCAGGGTTCTTTTATTAGATTTATTTAATTTCATTTTCTTTGATTTATTTCTTATGGATGGACTCTTGATGTTAAAATCTAAATCAGAGCCCAGAGTGTCAGACTTGCAGCTGTCCAATATAGTCCGTTGGTTTTTGTTCTGCGAAGTCTCGAAGTAAACATTTTGATGCTTTTCTGTAGAAACTGATTCATCGTCTAACAATGACAATTTTCTTTTCTTTTTCTTTTTAGGCAAAGTCTCTAATATCATACTTTGAACACTTTTGGGTTTTGAAATGTTCGAGCTACGTGCTTCTTCACGTTGTCTTTTTATCACATTATCATAGTTGAACAGGCACGGCGCTCGCTTGGTGGTGACCCAGTAAGCTATATCTTCCATGTTGCTCATAAAGGGAGGGTCGTCGGGAGCATGGCCGGGGGGGGCGGGCGGCGCGCGGGGCGGGGCGGGGTCAGCTGGAACAGGCGCGCGAGGCACTGTAAAGGTGTCGTCCATCCGCAAACCGCCTGCGGCGTCAGATCCGAGCTATCGGACAGCAGGCAGTCCGCACGCAACTGACGGCTGATCAACCCAGTTTTGTCCATTTTTCACTCTCTCGCATGGCGTAGGCCTGAAAAGGTGTAGAGAATTCGTCATAAATAAGACTCATTCAACGAACTACATATGCCTTGAATTTGTATACTATAGCCAATAACCAAAAGTTATCCCTCATGCCCAATAATGTTTTTGTCGTTACGAATGCATAACTCGGGAATACGTACAATATTTTTTCACAAAACAGGCTAGGACACCGAGCGATGAGCTTCAGCATCGGTCAAAAAAACAGTCAAGACGACAGCACTAGAGCGCCAATTTTCCTTTTCTTCTGTAGACCAAAACACATAACAATAGAAAATAATAATATCTTCAAAAGGCAGCAAAGAAGGACCGTCAATGCGGTAGGTAAAACACGATTTTCAATACTTTGTTTTCGTAACAAAAAAAACACAGATTTTACTCATTTTGCGGCCACAAAATGCACAAAATCAAAGCAGTGTTGCCAAGCCAACCCAGCCAGACCAGCCGATCAAAACTTTTGTCCACGCAAATGGGGAGGCGAAGGTAAAGTGAATTACAGATGGCGCTTCAGTCTTTGGACCCATTGTCAGCTTGAGCTTATATTGTCTTGACTGTGAATTCCGTGATTTTACTTTCTTAGATTATATATTTTTCGGTTTTGCGGATAAACAATGTATTCTATGCTAACTTTAGCCCAGATAAAAGAAGAATTACGGAAAAGAAAAGCCAAAACAACAGGCAAGAAAGTTTATAGCAACTTACAAAAAATTGCTAACAAGCATTACATTTCTTTAAATTTCGTATAAGATTTACAAGTAATCTTTTTATTTCAGATTAGAAGCATATGATTTAAATTTTAACAAAGCAACTCAGTGTGAATTTCCGTGTTTATAGTTGCCTCATGATGCCTTCTGTGCAATAGTAATTTCAGGTTTCTGTACTGGAATTTCTGTACCATCCAAAATTACACGAACCGTTTTATCATATTTATTTTATTATTCTAAGTTTTTTGAATGACTCTGCAATATAAAATTCTATTAATTCTCTGTTTGGCCCCAATATTGGGCTTATTCCGTATTTGATATACCTATCAAATTCATCCAAGTTATAAATATGTTAGAAACTGCTGAAGTTGAAATATTAGAGAACAAAGCTGTTATAATTAAAATGTTGTTTTATTTTGGCGAAGCTTCATTAAATTCATGAAACATTCCATTTGATTTATAATGTTTCTCAGGCTCAGTAAAGGAGAAAATCGAGCGAAAAGCATCTTTTTTTTATATTTTTTTGCCCAATATTTTTTTTGTTATTGGGAAATCGATGAACTCCAATATTTTACAAGTTACATGCACAACAAGGCGGCATTTTCTCAGTATAAAATTAAAAAGTGCAATACTCCAAGAGATTTCCATATGTTATGACACTTTCTTTGAGGCGGCCGGGTACCAAAGACAAGACGCCACCTATCGGGATAAAATTGCGCTTTTCCTCCCCATTGTTTGTGTGTTTGTGTCACCGAGATCATTCCGTCCTTTTTACTCTTTTTTTCAAAAAAATCTTAAAATTGCCCATTGTGTGGGCAATTGCTCACGGTCTGGCAACACTAAGAGAAGTTTTTTTTAATTGATTTAACGGCACTGGGTCACAGCCGTGACACACTCTGTACATGAGAGTTCGAGCGCCAGCGACCTTGAGCCAGAGCGTGGAAGCGCTAGGGTTGATACCGAATTTAGACTTGTAACAAAGGAGATAACATAGTATGTTAGGAAATATAAACTTGTGCAAGGACATGTTAATGAAAGATAGGTTTGATTTATAATAACTTTTTGTAATCTTTAAATTATATTAGGTAGGGTAGATCCTAATAATATTATAAATGTGAAAGTTTGTGGGTTTGGATGTTTAGATGTTTGGATGTTTGTTCCTCAATCACGCAAAAACTACTGAACGGATTTGGTTGAAATTTGGCACACAGATACTAGATAGCCTAGATTAAAACATAGAATACTTTTTATCCCGATATTCTTACGGTAACGGAAACCACGCGGTGAAACCGCGGGCGGCTGTTAGTACATCATAAATTGCAACACTTATACTATATTTTCTGTTATTTATAATAAATTTATTAATCTTTAACATGTTAACGAAAGATTTGATTTGTATTTTTATTTATTTATTGTCAATTTTACCTACTTGCGAGTTTACGAGTTTAATCGTCTGAAATCCTTGTTTTCAGATCTTTTTTTATAATTAAAGTTTCGTATATTTTAACTTTTAAAATACGAAGATACTTTTATCAGGATATTGTTTTTGGTTGTTGCCACAACAACAAACACAACAATAATGCCCGCCGCTGGGCATGATTATCTAACAATTAAATAATGTTGCGTCGCGTCGCGTTGTCAGTCCGTGAGAAATGCGGTACAATGCGGATTGCGATGGGCCTAGCGAGCGGCGAGCGACAGTAGAACCCTTGGCCGGGTAAGTCGGCGACTAGCGGCTGCACTCCCCGCGCGCCGCGCGCTGCCCCCGCACGCCTCCAGACACGCACACATAGCCGCGAGCGATTTTACGAGCATACATGCGCAAGTGTCGTTTCTTTTCGCGTTAGAGTATATATTCTGTGACTGGGTTCTTTTGGTGCAGAAGAACTTATGTCTGTACATCCAACTGGTAATCGTGTCTAATTAAAGCTCCGGCCAAACTGACGCGAATTCCGCGCGAAATTCGCGAGTGCGATCACGTAACTCAAAGCGATAGCCATAGCCATAGCCATTGTCAAAGAAATTGCTATGGCAATGGCTATGGCTATGGCTATTGCTTTGAGTTACGTGATCAAAATCTGTCAAAATGAGCGAGCGAATCGCTCGCGTCGGTTTGGCCGGAGCTTAAGTAGATTCATCTTTCATCGCGATGCGCCTTTTCGATGAAAGTCACCAGACGGCAGTGCGTTTTCATCGGGCATCGGCATTTCATCAGTCATCGCATCGGAAATGAACAATAAATGACGCGTGTAAACAGTGCCATTCACTGCAGTGAACGGCATGTCGTCACTAACTTATTTCTGTCTTATTCAGAGATGTTTCACAAAACTGGGGTGCAAGACTGTTTTAACAAAACCTGGCTTAGGGCCAAAGTTAACATGGCGTTAGTCCACCGTCTAACGCCATGTTAACTTTGGCCCTAGTTTAACAAACGCACTCTGAATAAGACAGTTTGTGTTTATTTTAAAATGCCTTTATTTTTCGTTTTGGCAAACTTGAAGACTTTGTTGTAAAAGTTGATGGTTAAAATTTAGAGATGACGCTACTTTTTTCTCCCACTTGGGTTGTTCTAAGTGTGCCCCCCCTGTACAACCCGCATCATGCAACATGCATACAAGCAGTGCATGCACGCATTTTTTTTCTCTTTAATGTCTAAATACCAAAAGTCGTTCACTGGTCACTAGTCACTGCCTTTTTCATCGAAAATGAAGCACTTTTGATGACCGTCTAATATCTGCATAACATACATACATACACTCACGCCTGTTTCCCATGGGGGTAGGCAGAGACTATGGATCGCCACCTGCTACGATCCTTGCACACTTCTTTCGCTTCATTCATATCCATCAATCAATCTGCATAATAATAACAATATTGGACTTTGTTTTTTGGCGCCATTTTATTGAGTTCGGTTCCGTGTCTATTTTAATTAATGGATATTGTGTCTTAAAATCGGTGCAGTTTTGTGGTACAGTGTCTACGCAACTGAACAATATCTGGGATAATTGAAATAGGCGCGATCTTCTTGGTTGTGCGAAGCTGACTTTTATTGTAGTGGTCACTACCTTGGCAGAACTAACCTAGTAAGCTGTCTTGATATATTTGGTTGGCGCCAAATGCTCCAAGCAGCATTGAAATTCGATGCACCCGCATTCTAATATCTGCAATTGAAGTATTCAAAACTTGACACTGACAAAAATTACTTCCAAGAAGAAATTAAATTGCCACAACAAAAATAAGAAGAAGAATTCTTACCCTAAAAAACTAGAGGTAGGTCTGTAGGTGCGGGTACTAGTTTGCGCAGGCGTGTGTAATTCAAATGCTAACCAAATAAGAATAGTACTGTCAAACGGCAATCTTGATCTTTGGTCCTTTTCTTGCACATTCTACACCCTAAAATGGAAGCGAAACACAAACAAATATGGCCGTTTTGTTTGACAGTACTATTCTTATTTGGCTCGCATAGCACAGTCAGCACGTCAGGTTATACACCATTATTCAAAAGTCTGATAATGAATTTTAAAATATCGCTGGCCCCGGGTAGTGGTTATATAAAAAATCAAATTGTTCGGGAGAAATAAAAGAAGCTAATTTGTTTATATTTCGGCGTACAGTGATCCAAAACAGGTGTTCAATATGTCAAATGAATGCTAATTTTTGACCAATTTAATACAATGGGGAAGGCAACTCAACTGTCAAAATGGCACTGCGTACGCTTGTTCTACATATGTAATTTTAAGTATTTAATAACATTAATAACAAAATGAAAAAAGTGCAGACACGAGTTTGCAGGCTGACTTTTATAGTAAAAAAAAAAAAAATCTACGAGAACTATCAAAACAAAGGACTTTTGCTTTAAAAACCATTTTTATAGCTTTAAAATGATCAAATTCTGTATACCTAATAGGCTGTAAAGATGTTGGCACTTACCAATTTTTAAAAATTCGATTTCATTGCCATGCGGACCGCAGCCATAGTCAGTCTTGGAAAATGTAGCGTGATTGAACGCATACAATACAGAATTCGCGCTCTTTTTGTACTGTCAGTGTCAATGTCAATCAATTGACATGAAAAAAAGCGCGGGAACGTTTGACGGGAGTGACGGTCTTTTCAAACAAATAAAACTAAAAAAATATTTAATTGTTGCAATTTGTATATAATTTGTATAAAAAAGGTGTAAATAATCAATATTTCATTGTTGTAAATAAAATAAAACTGTAAATATGGGGAAGAAGAGTGGGCGAAAACGAAAGAAAAAACTTGAAGACGGGAGTGGAGGCGAAGGTGGAGAGTCCGACTTCAGTGATACCTGCTCCACGAAGTCCCTGGAAGAAAAAATGGAAGAGGATAAGTACAAAGATTTTAGAATCCCAAATTATGTTCGGTTTTATCCAGAACAAGGCGGCAATTTTGAATATGTTGTATTCATAGAGAGTACGAAAAGTGACCAACCTATAGGCAACCGTGACATGATGTCATTGGCTAATTGTTTAAAGAAATACAACAAGGGCGTCAAACAATTGCAAAGAATTAACAAACACAAGATTGGAGTAATTTTTGAGCGGCCAGGCCTGGCTAATGCGGCACTACAAAATAAAAAATTTTTGGACGCTTACAGTTTGGCTGCCAGCATCCCTGCGGCGGCCAGCGAGGTAACAGGAGTAATTACACATGTACCAATAGATTTATCAAATGAAATGATTTACTCCGCACTGACTACAACCAAAAATATTGTGAGTATTAGGCGATTCATGAGAAGGTCAAAGATGGATAATGGGCTAATCAAATTAGAACCCACAAAAACAGTTTCAATTACTTTTTCGTGCCCGGTGCTTCCTGAAAGCGTCGATCTCAACAGCTGGCGCTTCGAGCTGCGTCCTTACATTCCTCCAGTGAAGCAGTGCCTCAAATGCTTGAGGTATGGGCATATTGCCAAATATTGCAAGAACTCCGAACGCTGCTCCATATGTGGTGAGTCTCATAATTTTAAATTCTGCTTGAAATCACCTGAAGAAGCCATCTGTTGTCACTGCAAGGGAAATCATGTTGCCATCTCATCACAATGTCCTGTTAAGAAAGAGAAAATACAATTAAATAGAGAAAAAGCTCAAAGCAAAACATATTCTGCTGTATTAAACGAGAAGTCATTCCCTCCTCTGAAACAAAATCCCATTGAAATGCTAGCTTCACTCCTGAATTCTGATCAAATACTGAATATGGTTGTTGAGTCTGTTGTTAAATTGATAACAATGAATAAAACTAATGATACAATTATTTCCACTCAGAGTATTAAAGATACTCTCTTAGAAACAATTAAAAAAAATAAGAAATAAATTATTTAATTTTTTTTATGGATATTTTAAGAATAGTTCAATGGAATGCTCAGAGTTTACCTGCACATAAATATTTATTATTAAATTTTTTGCAAGAGTATCAGATTCATGTAGCTTTAGTATGTGAAACATGGCTAAAGCCTCACATTCGTTTTAATATGAAAGGTTATAATATAATTAGATTAGATTCTGGTACAAGACATAATGGTGTAGCCATTTTAGTTCATAATAGTTTACAATTTGCTAAAATAGACACTTCTTTTGATGATTCAATTCAAAATATAGCTGTGCGATTGCAGTATGGCAACAAAGAAATTTCGCTTATGTCCTTGTATAGTCCTGGTAATTGTGATGTTTCATTTTCTAAAATAAAACTTAATAATTTAATTTCTAATTTACCGGGCCCTTTGTTGATTGCCGGCGATTTTAACGCACGGCACACAGCATGGGGTTGTAGTAATATTGATACACGTGGTCGTGATATTCTTGAAAGCATCGACGACAATAACTTGGTTCTTTTGAATGATGGTCAGTTGACAACTGTTGGTTCTAGTAGATGGCAAAGGAATGCTTTGGATCTTACTATGGTATCACCTTCTCTGGCATTGCAATGTGAGTGGTCGGTCCATGACGACCCTATGGGCAGCTATCATTTACCTGTAATTATAAACATCACTATTAGTAATAATAATAATGATTCATCTGATTATCTTACACCTCCTACTTCTTACAATTTTCGTTTAGTAGACTGGCAAAAATATAGCAAAAACGTTGATTACTTATTACAAAATTTTTACATTGATCAAACTAATCCATTAAAATGTTATTCTAATTTGGTTGCGTTATTAGATCTTGCATTGCAGCAGTCAGCTATTATCAGCAATAGGTCTTTCTCTGTTGACCAATCAAATCAATCGGTTAGGAAATTTCAGTCCAGAATCCGCAAAAAACGTATACCACTACCATGGTGGAATAAAAATTGTGCAAAAGCAGTAGAAGATTGTAAAAAGGCATATATTGAGTTTAAAAACAGTCTTACAGAAGAAAGTTTTCTTAAGTTTAAAAGGCTACAAGCTGTTAAAAAAATTGTTTTAAAAAAAGAAAGAAACTTAAGTTGGCTTTCATTATGTCAGTCACTAAATAGATCTACACCCATATCTAAAATCTGGAGGATTGCTAAGAGGTTTAATGGTCAACCTGTTTCTTTTAAAAATGTTTATACAGATTGGATTCCAGAATTTCTTAAAAAATATACACCAGATACTGTTGAGGCCCCTTTACAATATGTAAATAGTATTAATCCTGTACGTAATAGTAATTATTTATTAGCACCATTTAATTTTCAAGAATTTAAAAATGCAATTTTTTCACGACGAGATACAGCACATGGCCTCGATGGTATTCCTTATAAAATGTTAAAACATACTACAGATAATGCCAAAGATATCATTTTGAAAGTTTATAATTTGTTGTGGTCTACCTCTGCCATACCTCTGGATTGGAAAAAGGATTGTCTGGTTCCTATTCTAAAACCGAACAAAGATAAAACCAAAGCAAATTCATATCGGCCAATAGCTTTAACATCATGCATGGGAAAAGTGTTTGAACAACTTCTTAAACAAAGGCTTGAATTCTTCATTGAAAGTAATCATCTTTTACCTTCAAATCAGTTTGGTTTTCGTAGGGGTAGATCCTCTAGAGAGAGTATAGCACATCTTCAACTTGATATTTTTGATTCTCTCAAACAAGATAATGTTCTTATTGGTGTCTTCTTCGATGTCGTTGGTGCTTTTAATAATGTGAATCACCATATTTTAGCTGGTGAACTTCTTTCTCTTGGTATTCCTGAAAAATTGGTTAATTGGATTTTTGAATTTTTGCATGGTCGTGAGGTTTATGTGAAATCAAATAATCAGTTAATTGGACCAAGATATTCATACAGGGGTGTGTGTCAAGGGGGCATATTATCCCCATTGATATATATACTATATGTACATAAATTGAACTACATATTAGGTCCACAAGTAAAAAATTTGCAATTTGCTGATGACTTAGTTATTTACTTCTCTGGATCTGATATTCGACAAGTATCCTCTATAGTTAATTCTGCTCTTAAAAAATTAAATAATTATTTCAGTTACCTAAACTTAGATGTAAGTCCAGAAAAGTCTAAAGTTGTTGTGTTTGGTGAATGTGATTTTGATGTTGATATTGTATATAATAATATTAGTCTGCCATTGGAAAGTGAAGTCAAGTTCTTGGGTGTCATATTTGCTAATAACCTTTCTTGGAATAAATATATAGAATATTTGCTGGGTAAAGCCTATAAGGCATTCAATGTCATTAAAAGTTTATCAAAAATTGATCCTAAAATTCTATTAATGTTGTATAAATCAATTGTGAGGAGTCATTTTGAATATGGCTTTTTTTGTTTTGGGTCTGATCCCAAATTAGTAAAAAAATTAGATATCCTGCAGAATCATAATCTGAGATGCATTACTGGTGCTATGAAGACTACTCCCATTAACTCTTTGCAGGTGGAATGCAATATACCTCCACTTCAATTCAGATTCAAATTTTTAAAATCAAAGTTTTTGTTAAAACTACTTTCACTGTCTACTCATCACCTACTCAGAAAAATTGAATTTCTCTATACAACATATTCTCCTTTGAATGTACCCCGAATCCCCTATCTGTTTCATGACTTCTCGGATATCGTAGAGTTCAATCAGCAGTATAACATTCATAAAACTGAGAATAATTGGATATGTTACACAGGATCTTATGATACACATTTTTGTGACCTGAATATCCACATTCACCCTGATTTAAAGAATAAAGAAGAAGTATATGAAATTACTGATAATTTCCCTCAGCATAGACATATCTATACAGATGGTTCGAAAAATAATGATAATGTTTCGATGGCTGTTTACATACCTTATTTGAAAACGGGTCATGGAATTAAACTCCCGGGCCAAATGAGCATATTTTCCGCGGAGTGTCTTGCTATTCTTGCTGCGCTACAGTTTATTGAGGAGAACACCCAAGAATGCACTCAATGGTTAGTCCTAACAGACAGCATGAGCTGTCTCAAAGCTTTGCAAAATACCAGATTTGATACCGGATGTAACTATATTCTACAAGATATTAAAACAACCTACTTCAAGCTCAAAAGTAATAATATTGATATAGTTTTTATGTGGGTTCCGTCGCATATTGGACTATTGGAGTATCTGGAAACGAAAGTGCCGATAAGTTAGCTAGAGCCATTACAAATGACGCCGCAAATGTCAACATTGACATTAAAAATGTTGCTATACCGTACTCTGATTTACTACCAAGACTTAAACTTTTGTCAAAACAAGACTGGTCCACTCATTGGCAAGAAACTCTAACAGTAAAAGGAACTTGGTATGCGAAGATTAATAATGTTCTTGGCTGTCGTCCTTGGTTCACAAAATCAGCAGAATACCATAGCAGAAAGTTTTATACTATCCTAACACGCCTGAGATTTGGACACTGTCGATTTAACTCACATTTACATAGAATGCGTATTATCACATCTCCAACATGCACTGAATGCAATTTAGGTGTGGATCAGACTCTTAATCATATATTTTTTGATTGCCCTGCTTACAACATTCAGAGATTAGTCCTGGTGGACAGATTATTAGAAATATATAAGACATCTTATAGCATCCCGCGCGACATTCAAGACATTCTCACAAATCCTGAAACTTATAAGGATTTATACAACTTTGTTGTATCATCGGATTTGGAACTATAAACATGGATAAGACTTTGAAGATTTATATCACACTGAAGATGACAAGGAAAATGGAATAGGAAGTGGCTACGGCCTTATATAACCCGGACACAGAAAAAGAAAATTGAAGAAGTGGCTTTGGCCTTACATTACCTGGACACGGAGAAAATAATAATTAAAGAAGTGGCTTTGGCCTTACAAAACTCAATTACAGAAAAATGAAATCTAGAGGCTGGAATTCTTGTAGTTGAAATTATTTTAAATAAGACAATGGCTGTATGGCTCTGCCTTTGCCTTTCCCAACTGACGGGATGAAGATATTAAAAAAAAAAAATCAATTGACATTTGTTTGGCGTAAACAAGCGTGTCTGTGTGGAAAAATCTAGTGAATTCGTTGTTTTTCTGTGTTATTTTTCGGTTTCTTGTATGAAATGATTACAATTTCACCATGAATTATATCCAGTGTCTAATTGATCGGCAGCTTGGTATTTGTAAGTGTCAGATGTTTGACTAAACCCTAAAATATAACTAAACATGTCAAAACGTGACGCCGCGACGAAGTCGTGGTAGTTTTCCAGATTTTTTGGATTTATTATTTTTTCCCTCTTTCTTGGATTAGTAATTTTGTCATAAGGCCTAAAAAGTGAACTAGGTACTTACTTGGTTGAGAGCTCATTAATAGCGCGTCGTGTGATTGCAGACTGCCGGCTGAACTACGACAACGTTCTAAAACGTCTGGTGGTGCACGGCGAGGAGTCGTTCTACGGTCTGCAGAGCTCGGCGCTCGCCGCGTTCGACCAGGACCCGCCGATATTCGCGTGCCGCTTCTCCGAGGCTCCCGGCTACGAGCACATACTCGCACTTGCCAACGAAGATGGCAGAGTTGCTATTCAGGTACTTAAATAAGTACTGTTTTAATTCTCAGGCTTAGGCTCTGTAGTAAATTTCGCTTTGCTATCAAAAGACATATGGTATTGAAATAATTGTCAACAACTCTAATAATTTTTAAAATGTTAAATCCCTATAGCTCTTTGTGATAGTGAAGTGCGAACATGGCTTTGTCTTGAGAGGCAGAGCTTATAATTATAATTAACAGGCAAGAGACCTGATATTATAATTATAATGAACAGGCAAGCAGTTGTCACATCTGATAAATGTTAATCTATGATTACTAATCAACAACCAATATTTACTTGTTGTAATTTTGTCCTTGAGGACCTCGTACAGCAGGATGATCTATAATAAAGAAGTAGACAATGTTTGGATTGATCACTTTAGTTAATTTTGACCTTTATTAACTCTTTTTTTTGTCAATTATTGGTTGTTTAATTAAATGTTACTGAAGAAAAAGCTGTAGAGGTTGTGTAGCTGTGTAGCTAAAAGTTTTTCTTATTCACGGAATCACTTATTCATTAGTTGACCATGGTGTAATATAAGTATAGATAGACCTTGATATGACAAACAAGTTTACAAAATTATTTCCACAATACTTGCCCTTGGAGGCCTCTGCCTCCAAGGGCAATTGTCACTACAATAAGGCTCTTTTATAGAATCAAACTCAATCTCAAATCTCTGCTCTGCCCTGTGACGCGCGTTCCGTGTAACTTTTTGCATCTTGTTTTGAGAAAAACGCATTTAAACTTAAATATCGTTTTTTCGTTCTTATTTTGAAACTACTTATAAATTTAAGTAATAAGAATAGCCAATAAATAAAGCAAAGATTCTAAAACAAGGCCGTCATGTGTTTTTTACAATATCTTAATTAAATTATTGTTAATAGTGATTTAAAATTATAGCTTTTTCAAATTCCATACAAATCGTGTTACGCGAGGGCGTGTATCTAAGTTACACAATAAACGCAGTACGCGGCGTACGACTAGCGCCGGCGCTGTGTTAGGCGTGGAACTATGCATGTCCTACAACATAACGCGGCGCTATAGCGCGACGTCAGGTTAGCGCTCTAACGCGGCGCTAAAACGCGTTCTGTTTGTATGTACCTTTATGACTTGGTTTGTTTTGCCTATATAGTGTATCTATAATTACTCTAGATGGATACGTTTAGCTGGCGCCCGCGCCTGTTATGCCTATCTATGGTAATTCAATCACACGGCGATCGCGTAACAGGCACTTAAAATTCCGGTGTTACACTAATGTGGCAGGCCTTTTTCGGCAGGCTGAAATTTTTCAGGAACAAGGTCCATTTTTTTAAAGTGCCCCAAGAGTGCCCCATATAGAAGGGGGCTAGACGATCTCAATAAGACCTGTTAAGCTTAATTAGTGTATCTCAAGATACACTAATTGTGCCTCACAGGGCAGAGCTTTAGTACAGCTATTCATAGCACCATCCCTTTTTAACTGTTCTCAAGCTGAGATTTGAGTTTGAGTTTGATTCTATAATACGAACCAAAAAGTTATTGTTTGCCAGTCTGAATTGAAGATCTATAAAACTATGTATTTATTTATACTGACGTTTCTTTATAATATTGTCAACAGGACACCTCCACCGTAGCTTCAGCACGCAACCTGGAGGGCTTCCAGTGTCACAATAATGCGGTATTCGACCTGGCGTGGATGCCCGGCTACATGAATTTTGTGACTGTATCGGGTAAGGAACATGAATATGATATGTGATGTCATTCTTTAGAAGAAAATTATACTTACATTTTTGTCTGTAGTGTTGTAAAAAATAATCAAATCAACATACATTGGTCTAGAATCCTAGGGAGAGTTTCATACTTAACATCTATTTATTAATGGTAAAGCCAGATTCACACATATCAGGGAAGTCTCAGTTTTTTAACACGTTTTTATTAGGTTGCTTTCGCGTTTGTTTCTCCGCAAAGTTTGTGAACGATTTTATCCTAGCTTCCCGATGAGCTAGAGACTTGAAACTTTGAACATAGGTCAGAATTGGAAGGCAATGCAATATTATGGTGTCATTGAGCTGATCTGATGATGAAATCGGAAGAAGGCCACAGGAACTATGATGAAACCATACAGCCCCATCGTGTTTGGGCTCGTTAGCATCGTCTTGACGAGTACTCTAATGGGAGACGAGGTCCAGGGTCTGATGATGAAGCCGAAAGGTCATGCCATAGGAACTCAATATTGAAACCGTGCAACCCCATCAAATTTGGGCTCGTTTGAATCGTCTTGATGAGTTCTTTGTTGGGAAATAGTTTCCAGGGTCTAATGATGGAGCTGGAGGAAGGCCATAGAAACTCTGTGATGAAACCATACAACCCCATCGAGATTGGGCTCATTTGAATCGTCTTGACGATTACTTTGTTGGGAAATAGTTTCCGAGGATCTGATGATGGAGCCGGAGGAAGGCTATAGAAACTCTATGATGAAACCATACAACCCCATCGTGTTTGGGCTCGTTAGCATCGTCTTGACGAGTACTCTAATGGGAGACGAGGTCCAGGGTCTGATGATGAAGCTGAAAGTCCATGCCATAGGAACTCAATATTGAAACCATGCAACCCCATCGAGTTTGGGCTCGTTTGAATCGTATTGACGAGTACTTTGTTAGGAAATAGTTTCCAGGGTCTGATGATGGAGCCGGAAGAAGGCCACTGGGACTCTGTAATAAAACCATGCAACCCCATTGAGTTTGGGCTCGTTTGAATCGTCTTGACGAGTGCTCCGATAAGAGATGGTATATTTTTAGTCTTAGCTCGTTAACTAAAAAGCAGAAAATAAAAATTTACTGAAAAAAAAAACTTTTTTAAAAACACGTTTTTAAAACAGATCAAATTATTACAAAAAAATCGGACTAAAAACATTAAAACGGACTAGTAAAAACAGGCTAAAAAGTAAAAAATAGATTTTTCTGTAAATATTTTGTTACAGTACTGCCACCGTGATAATGATTCTTTCATACATACTTACTAATATTATAAATGCGAAAGTCCGTTTGTTTGTTTAGCCTTCACGTCATAACTACTGAACCGATCGTGATCAAATTTTGCATACACGATGTCAGGAGTACAGAGAAGGACATAAGGTACCTTTTATCCCAAAAAAGGTATTGTTCCCGAGGGATAGCAAAAAAACCTTTCCGCGCAGACGAAGTCGCGGGCGGCCGCTAGTTCTCTATGAATGTGTCCACAGTGAGAGACGAGACAATGCTCTCAGTGTCAGTGAATGTGTGTTCAGTTCACAGAGAATGTATGAAAGAATAGCTATCATGCTGCCGGAAGTGTGTCTCCACTGATATGTGAATCAGGGCTTAAGTCATACTGCAATGAATTTGGTGAAGTTTACCAAGATAGTGGCAACAACACACTTAACTTGTTGTTAATTAATATTCCAATAAATATAAGTAGCCATTTATGAAGGTCACAGCTGGTATTCGTTAAGAAATTAAGTGAATGTAATTGATGTGATGAGAGATTATGTATGTGGAATGATGTCCTCATGGCTCATCTCATAATAGCAGGGTCACGTGGGAGGTGAATGTCCAGGCACTTTGAATGCTGGATTTCTACATTTCCAACTTTCGCTATTCTATTTAGTATATATTTTCATAATTTTAGGTAAGAAAATTCTGTCTTCGTGTCCAGTAATGAGAATAGGTTCCAGATGAGTATTCCCATGTGGCCCTGCTTTTATCCCGCCATGGGAGCTGATTTGCCTTATTTAATTTAATGTTTCGTTTTAGGCGATCATACTGCATGCCTCTGGGATGTCGCCGAAGGTTCTCCGAAAAGGATTCAGGTATTCTCCAACCACACCAGGTCAGTGAAAACTGCAGTATTTCGTCCGAACGAGCCGACCGTATTCGCCACCGGAGCTAGGGATGGGCACATTCTCATCTGGGACATCCGCGCCAACAGTCAACCTTCCGTTATATTGAAGCCGGATAATTGTCTATGGAACTGTCACTCGAGTTTCACTCCAAAGACTCCGGGCTCACACTCGAAGCGACTACGGCTCGACACCCACCGTGCCATCAGCATCACCGGACTCGTGTTCCAAGATGACACCACGCTTATATCCTGCGGCGAGTGCGACGGGAACATCAAAGTGTGGGACTTACGCAAGAACTACTCCACCTACAAGAGGGAACCTCTCCCGAAATGGTCGATCCCGTACTGCGGCAGTTCGACTCGGAACGGCTACACCAACTTGATCGTAGATGATTCACGCGTTCGCCTGTACGCCAGCTGCATGGACAACGTGGTGTACTGCTTCAACGTGGCGACCTACGGGCGCGTGCCCGAGCGCCGCTACGCGGGCCACGAGAACGCCACCTTCTACATCAAGACGAGCCTCAGCCCCGACGGCGCGTACCTCGTCAGCGGCAGCAGCGACAAGAACGCTTATATCTGGAACGTGAAGTATTCGGAGCCCGTGGTGAAGCTGACTGGGCATTGGGCGGAAGTGACTTGCGCGGCGTGGGCTCGCGCACCTGATTTACGCCTAGTTACGTGCAGTGACGACGCCAGACATAAAATATGGCGCGTCGGTCGCGAGTTCTTGGATGCTGATGCCATAACCGAGCTTAAGGGTCGCGCCGAGCTCGTGCCCCGCACCGACGTCGCCGCACCACCCGATTGGGGCGCCGACAAAACCCCCAGCTCTCTGAAACGGAAATCGCTCGTCACCCCCGGCTCGATCGGCGCGAAACGGCTTAGAACTTCTGCCCCGTCCACGAGGAAGACTAAGCGGTGCTTGACGGATCTGATAAACGCGTCCCGGGAGCACGAGGACCATGACGTAGCAGCTAAGAGAATGAAGTTGGAGGCGCCGAACACGGTGCAGGAGGAACTACCGATATTGTCGGCCGGAGTCAAACGCCCGCACGCGGCCTCCACCGATCACGCCAGTCCCGTCAAGAAAACCACGTTTGACGCTCAAACGACGCCGATCTCTCCCGAGTGGGGCTACATTCCCACGTCTGGCGCCTCCTTTATGACGCCGACCAAGAACTACGAGAAGAAAACCTGCAAGAAGCTGTCGCCGAAGAGTCCCAAGCCGATCTCGCCGAACTCTGTCGCGCATCGGTCGCCCGTGAAAGTGTCCCCGACGAAAGTCCGAGTGATCAGTTTCACCACTCCCACGAAAAATTTACCGAACTTCGTGCTCGATGGCGAAGCTCCGCACCTGCGATTGATGTCGCCGGCTAAGAAGAAGCAGGATACAGGCAACTGGTTAACACGCATCGCGCGCGACAAGAGGGCAAAAGTTACGGAAATCGCTGCCCCGCTTCCGACCCCACTCAGCCCGAAGGAGGCGACACCAGCCCGAAGAAATTCGGTCACGGAGAAAACGCCTAAATCTAGCAGTAAACAATGTAGAACCTTATTGAAATATTTCAATGTTACCAACAAATGACTCGAGGCGATGGCGTTTGAGGATCTTAATGAAAGACGTCCTATTATAATTTAAGTATTGACTGTTAAGTGTAAGTCCAAGTGTAAGGGACACTCCCTTCCCTTCCCATGAGCCAGACGCAGACGGAGAGCTAAGCTAAGTTAAAATAGCATAGCTGGGGTAGTTTTTCATGTGACATAGTTTGTAGTCTGCACGGACGGGTAATTAGAAGCACCAGTTGATTTTCATACATACGACGTAACTTTGGAGCGAGAATTGCAAGAAGAAAACTGCCAAAATTGCATTAACATTTATGGAAATCTTGAAATTGAGAACTCTAATCCTTACAGCTCTTAGGATGCTGATCAGGGGCCGTACCGGCTAACGAATCGATTTTCATAAAAGTCTGCTGGGTTTCAAATTAAAACAGATAAATCGAGCCCCAATTGGGCCAAAATGACGAACCCAAATTCATGATGTCACACGAACATCGATATCTTCCGAATCACGTCAACAAAAAGTACAAAACGAAATTGCTTACTTTGATTTCTCTGTTTTAAGTTGAAACCCAGCAGACTTTTATGAAAATCGATTCGTTAGCCGGTACGGCCCCAGATCAGTTGGGTGTGTACAGCGATCTGGATCTCCTCCATTCACACCCTGCCCACTAATTGTCTAATTTCAAAATCTATCGCAATCACTTTCATTTGACAGAACATTGATACTTCTTTTTGGCACAAATAAAACTTACTTAAGAAATGCAGCAATGTGTCACATCCAGTGGCGTGCACTCCATACATGCAAATAAGCACTGCATACCCTGTAGTCCCATAAATATATGACCCTAATTCCCTACCCTATTATTTGTAAACTACTTGTAATTAAAAAGTTATGACCCATCATCGTGCACAGCACTTCTTCGGCTTTCCGTGTCTATTAGTTTAAGAGCCATCTATTAGTGGTTTTTGAAACTAACATCACTTCACTTTAACCAAAAATCACAAGAACCAAAAGCTTCTTGACAAGAACCAACGAGCGACAGAGGCGCCAATTATTTACCGCGTGTCCATAAGCAGTACTACGGGCTGCTTCTTTTTCATAGAACGAATCTCGTGTAGTACACATCAAAAGTGTGACTGTGTGCGTGAAAATGTATGCGCGTGTTTATGTTTTGGAGGCACTGCTTATTTGCAACCCGACCGCGTCATGATTGCAATACAGAGAGTAGCGTTTTTTAGTTTGCAGTTAGTTTTGCTTTGTTTTGATTGTTTTTCTTGGCGCAAGTAATTGACTATTTTAAGTAAGTAATTATTTCGTTAATTTACTGTGAAAAATTCAATAATTTACATGCGAGACCCATGCTGGCAAAGTTTGTTTAAATAAATCAAAAATTGCCGCTTTATCGAGGTTATCTTTTGAGGATAAAGTTTAATAAATTGATTGCAAAGGGAAGATGCGTTGGGTTGGGTTTAAAAAAATGGTAGGTAGGTTATGAATGCCCCTCGTTCTTTTCATAAAAAGTTTTATTATAAATAATTATTACTGGCTAACAGCTTGTGTGCGTACACACAAACCAATTGTATTGTTTTCTATGCATTTTGTTTTCCAATCAAGAAGATAAAAATGTTTGGATTTCGTTCAGTATAGGTTGGTTGGTAGATACCGAAACAGTGATAAAATTGGTATATTTTTATCCGTGCCTACCCTGTCTAAAATCTCCGTGCACGCCACTGGTCACATCCATCTGTCAAATGAGAGCGATTGCTATAGATTGGATAGCCATAATAAGATCACAGCTTGATCAATCCCTGGTGGAAAACCAAGGCTTCAAAGTTACCTCGTTTGTATGGAAATCGACTAGTGTTTCTAATTACCTGTCCACCTATGTAAGCTTAGCTAAACTTTTTAGATTATAACCTAGAGTACAAACCTAGATCAACAAAAGGGCTACAACTGTATCTTCATAACATGTATGTACAACCCGCGCAAATAAAGAATGGGATTGAAAATGGCGTCGTTCATATTCACCCATCGCTCTCTTACTCCCATTCATTGTGGGAAGCGCAATGAGCCGCCAGTTTCAATCCCATTCTTTATCTGCGCGGATTCACCACGACATTCTGATCTGCATGCACGTCGTTAATGACGATAATTTAAATGAAACAGTTTAATAACTTATTGCTTAATTTTTAAATTTAAGTCATTTTTTACAATTAAAAAAAATACAGTTGTAGTCGTTTTACAGATCTTATTCTACGTATCTGTAGTTTTGTTTTACATACTTTTGACGTTTCGAGATTGTCGGAAAATTGTGTTCAGTTTATTTTTTTATTTAATTTTATTATATTATGCTACATAAAAAAGTATTTAATTTAAATGCTGGAGCTACACTAAGAGCAATTTTATATTAGGTCGGAGCTCTACAAAGTAAAGGCCTATTCAAATCTGACCGGTATCCTGTACCGGTGGCGGTAACGATATCCCGATGGGTATGCGGTAACGCACTGTTCGAAGGTGTTCCGGAACTGCTGCCGGTAATGCCATACAAAATACCGGTCGGGTATACCGTTACCGCCGCCGGTACAGGATACCGGTCAAGTTTGAGTAGGCCTTTAAGCTACCAGTCCGTCGTCGCCACCCGACAGCTTTATCGGTAGTAAAATACTCAAGCCAATATGCATCGGACACATTTTTTGTTGGTGCGGTTGAAGTCGGCCCAACTTAATTTGTTTGTTCACGTTAAAGGTCTACCCATTACACCGTGCCATAACATGACCATGCTAGGAACGTATCAGACACGAAAAGCAACACGATACGCTCTACTATGCCCACTGAAACGGATCGGCGGTGTTCTGTGTCCGTTTGCAACCCGCGGGCTGATTATCTAATTAAAAACCACCTAGCGACTGGTTGCAGTTCACAGATGATCGTGATCCATTGCTACTTCTTTTTAGGCAAAAAAAAACATACCAAAGAAAAGTGGCAATGTATGTCAAATGCAACCGGTCGCTAAATAGTTTCTTTTTAGATAATCAGGGTGCCGTATGGTGCCCGTATGCAACATCCAAAACCGATAGGAATCCGTTACATTTTGCTTTTATAACGGTCATCATACGCGGTCACAACCCGCACCCTGATTATCTAAAAAGAAACTATTTAGCGACCGGTTGCATTTGACATACATTGCCACTTTTCTTTGGTATGTTTTTTTTAACCCAAAAAGAAGTAGCAATGGATCACGATCATCTGTGAACTGCAACCAGTCGCTAGGTGGTTTTTAATTAGATAATCAGCCCGCGGTTCACCGGTTCGGTGACGTCGTGTGTATGCACAGAGCGTGCTACCACCGGCAAAATATTCTCGCCGACAAATGTTGACGCTCCGTGCATGGCCGGTGACGGAACGGTCTAGTGGGAATAATGTCATACTTTTCAATACAAAGAATATTGTTTTGCCTGACACGTTCCTAGCACGGTCATGTTATGCTACGGTGTAGTCTGTAGATACCTTAACTCGAACGTCAAGATCAAATAGTTTCAAGTAAGTCCGCGCAAAGGCCTGGCGGACAATGTAAACGGGAACTCACTTAATCCGCCGCGCCCGCACGTAAACAAGCATTAGGGCTCTTAAGGTTAGGCACTAGCACTGGACTCGCTATCTTAGGACAATAGATTGCGCTGATTTAAACATAACGTGGTTTCCCAGGATTTTAGCTTTTACACAATATAGTTTAGCGTGTCCCGACAACTAACGACGATAATTCAATATGTCAAACCTAAATTATCTCATTGATTGCAATATGTTTGTAGTATTTAGCGAATACAACTGACACTGTCAATGTGTGAGTGCATTGCACTTGCATAGATTGCGCTATAGATAGTGTCAGTTGTATTCGCCAAATACTACAATATGATTTAGCTTTGATGAAATAGCTCATAGTGATGAATTAGCTCATAGTTGTCGGGACACGCTAAAATTTATTGTGTAAAAGCTAAAATCTTGGAAAAACGCTATGTTTAAACCAGCGTCATCATTGTCCTATGATAGCGAGTCAAGTGCAAGTGTTTAACCTTAACGCCATTAACTATTGCGCTAATGTTCCATATAACTAGTTTAATTTAATTTAATTTAATTAAGGTCCGTTGGCGCGTAAATTATTGACGTTAAACCATAGTGTGGCGTCCGCATAACTGTACTGATAGCATTTTAAGCATTTACATTAGTAATAAGACATTTTAAACGAGTCTGGACTTCCCACTAAAATATTATTCACTTTTTGTCCATGCTTTATGGTCTTTATTATGTGCTCTAGAAATATGATAATTATATTTATTAGGCAATGGGGAATGTCTGAAAAAAATACAAATTACACTGGCCTGCAAAACTAAGTACTACAGAGGTCTATTTTCATACAAACGAGGTAACTTTGAAGCATTGGTTCTCCGCCAAGGATTGACCTAGCTAGGATCTGATGATGGCTATCCAGGGAGTGAATGAAGGAGATTCAGATCCCCATACACACCCAATTGATCTGATCAGCATTCTAAGAGCTGTAAGGATAAGAGTTATCAGTTACAGCATTTCCATACATTTTAATGCTATTTTCGTGGTTTTTTTAAACATATCCAAAATTCCAAACAGCTCTTAGAATGCTGATCAGATCTATTGGGTGTGTATGGGGATCTGAATCTTCTCCATTCACTCCCTGGATGGCCATCATCAGATCACACCACGTTAAATCCTGGGCGGAGAACAAATGCTTCAAAGTTACCTCGTTTGTATGAAAATAGACCTCTGTAGTACTTAGTTTTGCAGGCCAGTGTATAATATTTTTTATTTTGTAGGAATAAGCTACCTTATTAATAGAAAAACATGCAGAATTTTCGGTTGCGTGAAAAATAAAAAAAATTAAAGTCACTTCGTCTTCAAAAATGTTACTTCCGTACATTTTTGAAGACGACTGTGACTTAATTTATTTTTATTTTTCACGCATCCAAAAATTTTGGAACTCTTTTCTATTAATAAGGGTGCTTATTCCTTTAAAAAATATTCAGCCAATTAGATTTTTTTCAGACATTCCCCATTAAGGTCTTTTACTAATCTAGAATATTTTGTTCCAGCACCTAGTCTATAAGTATATTCTTTCATTTGTGTTCTCTCTTTAGAATAATAACGTCTAGAACTAAACTAACGCCCTACAAAGCGCACTGTCTAAACTGAGGCAACTAAAACTGAGCCATAATGGCTGTTTTCAAATGTGTAAGCTTCATACGTTATGTAATCGTAAATAATATAAGTAGGTAAAGTTTCAATTTCCCTACCTTTAGGGAATTAGTTATGTAACGTATGAAGGATATAAACCTGAAAACTGGGCAAAATGACTATTCAAATAAACTTAATAATTAAGCACTTTTGAATCGTCTACAACTCTACACTATAAGACCGTTTTCACATTATCCGATACGATATCGGTATCGGCCGCCGATACGATATCGGAGGTAAGTAAAATGTATGAAATATGTATCTGTCTTTCACATTGTCCGGCCTGATATCGGATATCGGAGCCACATATTTCATACATTTTACTTCCTCCTTTATCGTATCGTTCTCCGATACCGATATCGTATCGGATAATGTGAAAACAGTCTAAGATCTAGGACATTTTCGTCAGACTCCGTTTTCGGCAGAAAAAAATATACTTAGGCTGTTTTTTTTCTACCTCACTTTACATACCTACGAAAACTCTGCTTCTAGGTGTTATTATTCTAAGGTTCTCTCATTATTTTTAAGTACCTAGGTAGTAAGTAGTATAAGAGCGAAGTTCTGAAAACTTGTGATACCAATGTCTAATGTATGCTATATTGTTGAATGCGATAGTGATAAATATAATAATTTACTTTTAAAACGGCAGTTTCATTTCTTTCGATACTTTAATTAATCCATAGTTGCGGTAAGGTACGACAACGGGGTTGCGTTCAGAGGCTTAGAGGGCGGTTGTTTTTAACTCATTCTAAGGTTCGGAACGACCAAGAACGTTAAATGTCATTAATAGTACAAAGTCTTCGTTTTCCATGTGGAATGCGAATAATTCAAACTTTTCTGTAGGTATTCTAAATCAAAACTGTTTTTTGAGAAGCTACCATGAACTATTTGACACTTGGACACAAAAACATCAAAATACAAAATGATATTGTAATTTTTTCTATAGACAAACGTCAGCATTTCAACCACCGATTTTGATGGTCAAATGTTGCAAGGGTCTTGGAACGGAAATGTTGTGTCAACCGAACGTCACGCTCTAATGTTTGGAACGCGGTTAGAGCGTTTGGTTGCACTCGGAGCGTAGGTTCTGGGGGTCAAGTCTGCTAATGTTTTCGTCAAAATTGTAGTTCAATGGTGTTCTAATGAAAATGCTTTTTGACACAGTTCTTGTTTCTTAAACACAAAAACAAAACACATTGTGTTTCTCAAACCCAAAACGGAAACATTTTGTGTCTTGATTTTGGGTTTAAGTAACAAGAACTGTGTCAAAAAGCATTTTCATTAGAACACCATTGAACTACAATTTTGACGAAAACATTAGCAGACTTGACCCCCTGAACGCAACCCAGTAGTAGGTATGTCTGGTCATCCAAAAGTGTCAATTTTCTCGCAATTAATTATAAACATCGAGTTAAATGTTAAGTTTAAAGTCGATTGAAAAAGATGATCAAATAGTGACACGGCTATTGTGATGACATTGCGCGAGAATGTTTCAAAACAGTTTATATTAGTTTCCAGTAACTGTTCTTTAAACATCACTAGGGAACAAGGGAATAAAACACTAATTCAGATGTGCCATTGCTCACTCTTTATTACGATTGTTAATTCAGTATATAAAAACATAATATAAATTATTTTTTTATAATATCACCACTGATTGTTGAAAACTAAGGTGTCGCCGCGAGCCCCGGGTAATATATAATATAATTGCATTCTTTCCCATAAAATAAACCTCTCAATTGAAGAATTAGACTCGCGTTTTTTTACAATTAAAACTCAGACTCAAAAATGGGATCTAATTAGTAAAAATGGTTATTCCAAAATCTCGTGTAATATTAATTTTACTAATTATTATTTCCCAGCAAATAGCGATTCCAATTCTTTAATACAACTTAGCCACTACATATGAGGAGCTGGGGAACAAAAGCGGACTTGTCCAATTAATTATATTTTACACTAGAGCAAAAAAACTGAAATAGGTATATGCATATGGGCTGAAATTTATGCATTTCAGTATAATATAGTATATAATACAACATAACCAATAGCCTACTTGTTGGTCACAAAAATATGTGTTTTCAATTTTTTTTTATTTTTTTTGTAATGGACAAGTCCGGTTTTGATTATTAAAGGTGGACAACTCCGGTTATGATTCAAAGAGTTATGGACATGTCCGGTTATGAACCACTATTTCTTCGTTTTCGTCCATTGTTTTGTCGGTTTTGTAGTAAAATGCTTCTCAAAATTACAAAAGCAGTTACAGTCACACACACTTCACACAGCTGATTATCTTTTTTTGGCTGCATTCCGAATCACACTAAAATCGATGACAGCGCACTAAAATGCGTTCCGAGTCGGTGATTTTGTATGGGTTTGACAGATAACGTGAGCGCTGACATCGATTTTATCGTGATTCGGAATATAGCCTTTAATTTATCAGTGTTGCCACAACTGATTTAGGGATATCATAACAAAAAAAGCATATTTTTTTTGACTTATTCGGTTTTGTTTGACATTTTTCGTACTAACGGCAATTCTCCTTACGTTTTTGTCCGGTTTTGATTGGAGAAAAAATCCCTTAGAATTTTATTTAATTTCTAACAGGACAAGTCCGCTTTTGAAAGAAATCATGATTTTTAACATATTTTTTTTATTAGACCGGACCGCTTTTGATACAAAATACTCCGGAGGTCTTTAGATATGAGCTTAAAGAGTGCAAAAAAAAATAAAAATAAAAATCGGGTACAGTGGACAAGTCCGCTTTTGTTCCCCAGCTCCTCATATATATTTCGTAAGTGCGTGAAAGCACATCGGACGTAGCCAGATCCCTATAAAATAATGACTGCCATAACTAGAAGAATCTCCGAAAGAACAAAATTACGGTCGTCGAAAGCTTCTACAAAGAGTCCACCACTCATTCCTGATACCTTTCGCAGTCAACGTATTTTAAGTCTTAAAACAACTGTAACGCGTTAAAGCAGCGTCTGATAGCAGCGCTCATGACTGGAGTTGAACGGAACATAGACAAATTGGCATGCCGTGTGAATAAAGAACAAATGTATCTTGAAGTGCTGGGGGCTTACCATCAGCAAATAAGAAACCATCCTCAAGCCGTTCAGTTCAAAAGCTGTCCTTAAACAGGACTGCTTAAGGCCTTCTTTTGAACTAACCTTTGAGGTCATAGTACGAAAAAGTAAGGCAGTTCAATATAAGTTCTGCTATAAGAGCCACAGTAAGGCCCCAGGAAATTGCAGCGGCACTCTTTTAAGACTAAACATGATTTAAATCATGAATAGATAGATCTTTTAAGACTAATCATGAATACATAGAGATAAATAGATGAGGCCTTCGAGTTAAATCTCGAAAACAGCCGTCCGTCGTACGTGTAGGCATAAGTATAACCGTCGGTCGTTCTACGCAATTTATGATTGATGTTAGAAGATAAAAGGTTGCGCAGTCGATCGACGAACGGACGGTTGTACTTTATTTACAATATCCCGAAAGAAGTCGCTCTGAGATAGAGGATTCCAACGACGGTAACATACAGAAGAGATTTGCCAGCATAGAGTTTTTGTCAAAAATATCCTAGATAACGCCTTACGAATTAAAACAGCACGCAAATGTGGCACCAACTGCCAAAGCAAAAAGTGAATGAAATTGTGAAATTCGAATCCTCACATGAAAATTTACCGAGTTCAAATTACTATTCTTTCCAAATTCAACTTTAAGTAGTAAGAAACTAGAAGAAAATATACTTTGTACAAAACAACAACTCAGTTTGAAAGTGGGATGTTATGTAGTGGTGCCGTTTTTGGGACTCTGATTGTACAAGTACGGTATTTTGACCGAAAGTGACGAGCGTGGATCGGCGGCGTCCGACGTGAGGGCTCGCCGCGACTCGATAACAATATGACGTCAGTAACGAAACTATACCAGAAGTAATATCAAAATAACACATTAAAAAGGAGAAAATGTTAACAATAGATCCGGCGCCGCGCGCCTCGCCTTACAATTTGTTATATATACCTACTACATCTAAGTCTGCTCTTAACTCTACTCGTAACTTAACACTATGTACATACGATCTTTATCCAAGCGATTTTAAAAAAGTCTTAGTACTTTTAATTTGAAAATTTGTTAAACGTCTTCATAGTTAAATTCACGGAATCCACTCGCACCACATTTTATTATGTCGTTTCGCTTCGTAACACAGTACGATAATAAAATATTTAGCCCAGCTAAAATAACTACTAATAAAGTATACAACTAGGGTACAACCGATATCGTACGGACGACGAGAGAGCGCCTGCGAACGACGCCCGACCGACGGTCGCCGGCTCCACGACGCTCCGAAAGTCGGCCATGTCGCGGGCATCATCTAAAATACTCGAGCTACCCCGGGAGAGGTACCTGAGTCGGTTCAGTGACGATCTGTGTCAAAACCCCGAGTCGATCCGGGCCGGGTCCCGCCGCAGCGCGCAAACTCATCTCCGTAGCAATTGACATTTTAAAAATGGTAAAACAACGTTAATCTACGATGGAATCACGTGTCGGCCCGCGCCGGCGCGAATACGGCCACATAAGCCAGGACCGGCGCCGGGCGGGCCCGCCAGTCAGTCGCAATTCGAGATCAAAACATGAGGAGCACCGTCGCTCCTAATACTGCGCGCGCGCGGCGGGCAGTTTGTACTTGGACCGCGGGGCGGCGCCACTGTGCACTGATATGATGCTCGCGGCCATCACGCGGCCGCCAGCCAGCCGAAGCCTACGCTACCTGGAAAAATAACTCTAAATTAAATATGCAGCTAGAAGAATCGGAAGAATCATCATCATCATCATCCCTCCATCAACCCTATGTTCTTCTCTGTACCCATAACAACGTGTATGCAAAATTTCATGATGATCGGTCCAGTAGTTAAGACGTGAAGGCGTAACAAACAAACGGACTTTCGCATTTATAATATTAGTAAGGATTGGACCTCAAAGCATAAAAGTGTATCCAGAAGTCTAATCCGAAACGTTTGATCTTCGGAGGGTTTGATTGATACATTTTTTTCTTAGTGTCTAGACACATTATGCCGAATACGCGACCGAAGTTCGGCAATATTACGCCTGCAATGCTATTTCAATTACTAACGACACATTAGGCCGAAATTACGCCGCGTTTTTTACGCATAGTATGTCTAGACACTAAACACTTAAAGTTAATAGATGAAAGTATTCAGCTGTGTGTAGAGAATAAACTAAGGCTGCCTAAAACACCGATAGGTGACTAGATTAGCACCTATGTGGATCATAATGAAAGTAGTAAGTAATCAGTTAAAAAATATACTCGTAATAAGCGTGTGCTATTTTCATTTTGTAAAAATTTTGATAAATCACATTTTGACAGATTTTCGTTATGATTGTACTTTTTCTGTCGAAACAAAAATCTAACGAAACGAAAATCTGTCGAAAAGCAAATACAAAGAGGGAAGGTTCCTATTACAGTAACCAACATTCCAGTGCGGTCACCGTGTATCCTAGATGTATCTCGCCAGTTTGGCCACCTGTCAGTGCGTAGGCGGCCTTACGGATACGAGGGTGGATTGATAAGTCCATGACTTTGAAAAGAAGAAATAATTTATTTTTGTATCTTAAAAAGAAACTGCTTAAGGAGTCTTTTACACTACATTTTTTTCTAATTACACAAAAGATTATTACTTTTGGAAACAAAAAGCTCAAGCGACTTCTAACTTTTCTATGACACAGTTGACCCTCCCTGCGGCACTCATGACATTAAAACTCATCGAATGAAGATGCGAATCCTTCCTATTCTCTAGATTCAACCCACTGAGATTTTTTCTCTTACCAAACATGAATAAATGTCTTGGCGGGCAAAGATTTTCATCAAGCGAAAAGGTGGTGTCTGAAATGGGTCCTCATTTCAGTTACCAGTTTTCAGGCGATGAAAGAAAAAAATAATGGGTTAAAAAGGTAGGAATTAGGTTGGACTGAATACGCAGATATACAATACAATACAATATACCGAGTCGACATGCTAAGAAGAAGAATAAGATTATGTAGAGAAATAAAACAAAATATGACGAAATAAAGTGTTTCTTCATTGCTAAGTCATGGACATCAGTCCACCCTCGTATATACGACAAAGTTTGAAAGTGGCGCCAAGCTTTTCGAGCTTGCTCGCAGATTGGGCGCGCGCGTTAGCTTGGCTGTGGCGAGCGCGAGACACTCGAGTACACTACCAGCGCTTAACCTTGTGCGATGAGCAGGTGGCTGGGTAGAGTGTACTTATCATGAGGCCAAAGCCAAACTCCTTTTATACGTGCACATACACATCGAAAATGAGAAGAAGGCAGAGGGCAGTAAAATAATAGAGATGGAAAAAATGTCTTGTCCTTTTGTCGGATATGAAAATAAGAAGTGCTCGGGTCACAGAGACAATCGGCCCGGCGCGGATCAAAATCCGACCCAGGTTGTAGGAGCGTGGTCTGTGTGTAGTGTAGTGTACCTGTGTGTTGTAATAGTGGCTGTGTGTAGTGTAGTGTAGTACCGACCTGGCGGGGCCCGCGGCACGGGCGGGGGCGCGGCGAGGCGAGGGCGCACACGTAGGGCGGGCGGGCGGCATCACCAGCAGAACACGGACAGCTCGCCGCCCGCGCCGCCCACGCCGCGCCACGACCGCACGCCGCCGCCCACCACCTTCAGCTGCAACACCACACCACACATTTAATGGGCTAAACTCTAATGAGGATCACATTTAATGAACTAAACTCTAATGAGGATTACATTAAATGGACTAAATTCTAATGAGGATCACATTTAATGGACTAAACTCTAATGAGGATCACATTTAATAGCCTAAACTCTAATGAGGAACACATTTAATGAACTAAACTCTGATGAGGATCACATTTAATAGACTAAACTCTAATGAGGATCGGCGACGAATTTCGTTTAGTGGCTTATCAGAAAGCTTATGCCACCACATGATTAACTGTCAAGAAATGTTCACGATATCTCTTAAACCTCAAAAGTTATACGAGATAGAACGCTGTTATTTTGGGGGTCCTGATAAGGTCATCCGTCACGTTCGCGAACCTTACGTCGTACGTGATAAAGCACATTATTGCATTAAGCTTGGCATTTCCTTTAAACCCTTATAACTCAACCATTTCTAAACGGATTTCAAAAAATCCTTCACTAGGTTCATAGCTCTGAATATGTTTTTATATAATATCAATTAAACTTTAGGATTCAAATCTGTCGCTGAGCCTCTTTTTACAATTTGAGGTGTACGATTTTGGGGGCAGGGGGATCGGCGGTCATGTCCCCTTTGGCCCCCCCTTCGGACTGCGCCTGAGTCAAACTGTCATATTCTAAAGTCGCATTGTAAAATAATGTTGCCTTATTTATTGTACTAGTGCTGCGGTTTCTTTAATCACTACGGTACATTAATCACATGATGCGTTTTAGGCTAAACTCTCCTCCCCCATCTAGTCACAAATATATTTTACGCAAACATTAGATGCAGGTTATTTCGATTTTCAAATACACGTGATAACTCACCGCATCCCCCTCCCCCTTTTGATATTTCGTGATTTTTTCCGAACCCCGTCCTCCCCTTTCGGCCCTCACATGATTAATGGACGACCCCCTATGAAAGCCCACCGATATCTGTGTGATGATTCGTCCTCAGAATAAAGAAATCTGCCTCTCTTCTGACAGTCCCTGGGCAAAATGTGAAAGTAACTACAGATGTGTTAACTTTCACACCTGAACGACTAAACAAATTTTGATCAACTATAGTATAGTGATAGATTGGTTAGATTAGACCGTAAGGATGGAAGAGAGTGAAATGGGATAAAAGTTTATAAGGGACCTGCCCCCCTAGCCAAAGTAACATTTGCAAATTTTCGCTATCGCTTCGCTTCGAAACATGTATGGATTTGACGTTTTAAAATTCGATTGTTAACGAAACCTTATGTCAATCCCATACATGTTTCGAAAGCGAAGCGATAACGAAGATTAGCGAATGTTACTTTGGCTAGGCCCTCTGGAACCGAGTCTACGCAGACGAAAACGAATAATAAAATGTATTACACAGTTGAGTGCCACTATTTGAAATACTTAGCTGAAAATAGTTGATCTATAAATTGTAGATTAACAATAACGTATTATCATAAAAATCGAAAATTCGAGAGGGTACTTAACGAAACTGCAGTTCTCAAACGATTTGCTGATATCTATACCTAAGTAATTCTGATCGCTGTGGCATCGGACGCCTGCAGTCGTACACTACGGCGAGCGTCCGCATTAGCAGCCGGATCACGACGCGCAAAAACTGCTCGCGGATCGAGTTTTCATTCCACGCGCAGCCATACGCGGCCGGTCTGCGCGCGCGAGGAATGCCGCCATTCAGCAGCCCTCGCTCAATCGCACCATTCAACTCACCGCTCGTTTTTATTAATTACTTTCTTCATAGCAAATGCCTGCCAATATGGTCGTTGGAAGAATAAAAAAACCGGAAAATTGCGAGTCGGGACTCGCGCACGAAGGGTTCCATACCAAAAACGGTAAAAATCACGTTGGTTGTATGAGAGCCCCATTTTATTTTAATCTGTTTTTAGTATTTGTTGTTGTAGCGGCAACAGAAATAACATCATCTGTGAAATTTTCAACTCTAGTTATCACGGTTCATGAGATACAGCCTGGCGACAGACAGACAGACGGTCAGTGGAGTCTTAGTAATAGGGTCCCGTTTTTACCCTTTGGGTACGGAACCCTAAAAACCACTGCCTTATCCTTATAGGTGCCGCGAGCGGGCGTCGACCCGTCGGTATCCGATAAGAGTGTCGTGGCCTGCATTTGATAACGGTTTTATCAGTAGGAAGGTGAGACAACCTCGACATCTCAAACAGGACAGTGCATGTTCAGTGCATTCCTCCCTAAATCTGCCACTTTTTATGTCACTGATTTAAATTAAGACAAAAATTAGTTCAGTCAAACGAATCGTCACTTTTCGTCGGCTAGATTGTTCTCGTTGGCTATGATGATAATGGTTATTTGATATTTCACAGAAACAGATTGGCTATCGCTTCAGTAAGCGTAATGACAAAGTAATGTTTAGTACAAAATAATAACTTTTTGACTTTACAAAAAAATCGTTTATTACTTATTAATTAAATGACAACACATGTTTCTTGAAACAATTTGCCAGTAGTGAGTATGCGTGCGTGGCAGATGCCCGTTGCGCACACTTAATGAAGGAGGTACTTACCGCAAATAACAGACGACAAAGTAAACATTCAATTCGCACAACATTGTACCAAGAACCGGATAGAAAAACTAGTTAAGCTACTACGACATGTGTCCCTCATTTGTATCATAAGCATTTATCATAATTGCATTGCTATTCGAAAATTTTAACATTGATAACTCGATAAATCAAACCACCGATGTAAGACAAGTAAAAGTTAAAATGTTGCATATAAAACATCGCATCCCATCAAATATTCAAAGAGTGCGCTATTAGTATGCAGGTTCGCTGTATGCAGGGATCGAATTTGAAAGGCCTAGGGGTTGCAAGGTTGCAACAAAAAGCTGCCGGCGGCATTGTGCGCGCGGCGTGGGAACGCGCGACATGTGCGCTAATTACGCCGCCCCCCGCGCTGCACCGCCATACTTTTCAATTTTACTCTGCCTAGCTCGGGCCCTACCGGCTAACTATTCGAACTTCGGCGGGTATGCCGAGGTTCAACTTAAAACATAAATCGAAGTAAGGAATTTCGTATTGTATATTATTCGTGTGATATCATAAATTGGGTTTCGCCGTTTTGGCCTAATGAGGATGGCAACGCAAAGCTAGTTGTAGATGTCGCTGCGTACGCTTGTTCCTAAGATAGTAGACGTTCAGAACAAATCTATAGGAAAATTGGTATTTACTTTGTGATATTTTTTACGGAAAAAGACCCATTGACCCAAAATGGATATAAAAGACTATTGTATTCTACAATGCAAATGATGGAATTGAAAGCCAAATTAAGGCGTTTTTATTCTTACTGAAATTTTTTTCTTAATATCCAGATTTTTCGGAAATGTGTAAGTGCCAACATTTTTATAGCTTATTACACAGAATTTGGTAATTTTAAAGCTATAAAACGATTTTTAAAGTAAAAGCCCTTTGTTTTGACGTTTTTTGTGGAACAAGCGTACGTAGTGCCACTTTGACAGTTGCCTTCCCCATTAGGGCTCGATTTATCTGTTTTAATTTGAAGCCCAGCAGAGTTGCCGAAGTTCGATGCGTCAGCCGGTACGGCCCCTGGAGCCCCTGGAAGCCGTTAACTTCTATAGATATACAATACTTAAATGATGATGATAGTATATTAGAAACTTGATGTTTGGTTGGTCTATGCCGCCGCGCCTTGCCGAGCCTATGGAGGCAGATGGTGCTCCAATATTGTTCCTATCCGCAAATTGCATTCATACATAATCAATCCTCACTGCGTTACTTATTTATTATTTCTCAAGTAACGCTTAGAAAAAAAGATCCCCACGAAGAACCTCCTCCTTTATAACACGTTTTTGTTAAGTTTCTTTCTTTAATGCGAGTCAAAAATGGTTCAAGGTAAAAACAGAAACTGAAATCGAAGATTATGAGCAACAATGTAACAATGAAAGTTTGAGGAATCCTGTAACTAACCCAAAGCATTATTTTAGTAGTTTTTAATCACCGTTTTAAGAGGTTTTCCAATTCGTTATTTTAGGAACAATCACATTTTATCAAAAGAAACAAAGCCTTCGAAAGTTTTCTTCGACATCAGTTTAGCGACGAAATTGATGTTAGACTGCTAAAGCATTTATTGTTGCGTCCCACTCATATATTTATGAAGATAATTATATACTCATTAACTTGGCTTGGGAGTGAATGCTGGTCAGATCAGTTGGGAGTGTATAGCGATCTGAATCTCCTCTATTCACTCCCTGGATAGACATCATCAGATCACAGCACGGTTCATCCCTGGCAGAAAACCAAGGCTTCAAAGTTACCTCGTTTCTATGAAAATAACACCTGTATTCCTAGACAAAGTTGATGTGTGTACATTTTGAAAGATTAACGGTTATCAGTGACGTTAGATTAGAGGTGCAGGCGCGCCGTGTCAGGGGTCATAGACTCTAGTTGCCGCTCGGCGCCATGCGGCCACAGAAACAATAGCGAACCACCGCCACATTCCGAGCGCCTGCGACTTCGAATGCCGCGAGATACAATCGAGTGTGGGCGGACGAGATAACGATTTGACATTTGATTGAAAAGCAAATAGATAAACATGACAGAATTACATGTTTCATTTTTTATACACGATATTTATAAATATTGACAATAGACTTGAGTAAACAAGCGTACCTAGATATCAATCAACCGTATGACGTTAGATTTGTGTGAGGGCCTACACAAAATAAACATTAACGACTTATAATGGCGTCGGCACTACAAGGTTGCATTTGTTAGGCAGATTTTTCAACTGTGATTGTAGAGGTACGGTACATGACTAGGCATTGTATTTGTATATAATGTATTGTATATAATGCCTAGTCATGTACCGTACCTCCGTTCCGTTTTTATTTTGAACGGGGCGAAAAAACCGACTCGCGATGGATCGGAGATTCGGAGCGTACCTGTCGGCGATCGAGACGGCGTACCTCCGCACCGTTCTGAACATGCGTCCAGACTAGCGTTCTTTGATCGCGACGCTGATCGGAACGGAGGTACGGTACGGGGGTACGGTACGGGCAAAAGAACATATCTGGACGCACCTCAAGAGGTAAGACGAGGCGGCTCGCCGCTTCCGGTCTGTTCGGTTGTGAGTTTTGGGCTGGAGTCAGAAGAAGTGAGGCGACCAACTAAACACACTAAGAGTGTGGATGGCTAGTACTCATGCAGTTTCCGCTCGCTCTACTAATCGTGCGAGAGTCTTTGCGTGAGAGATCCAGCGTGAGGATCTCCATAACAATCGGTTCTACGCTATAATAAATGTCTATACATATAAAACTCTGATTGATTGGCGATTGATTGTTGAGATACGCCTAGAGCCCTAACAGCTAAAAGTAGAGACACCATTTTTGGAGCGTAGATACCTTTCATGGTGTAGGTGAGCAATAAGAAAGGGTTTTGGAAAATTCCCATAATACAGGGTGCTACAAGGTGTTTCAGTTTGTATGGGAATTCATATATGGCTGAAGAAGGTAGATACACCATTTTTGGAGGAATACCTTTCATGGTGTAGGTGAGCACTAATGATGTACGTGTCCCGCTTGCATTTCTCAACTAAAGCAAACGATCTCGTGAAGTACATCCGAATGAAGTCTAAATATACGCTGAGGGTCCAACGGTTGGAGTCTCGCCACAATGTAAACTTCAAATTATTCGTGGTTAAGGGCACCAACCGAACACCTGAAGACCTTAATGAATGAACATTTTTGGCCGAAGGGTGTCACGATTCCGCGGCCGGTTACCGGACACTGCGTTGCGCAACACGTCGCCGTCAATACGTGATAAAGTTTAATAAGGTATAAATTGTATGGGTCATTGATGCCTGAAATAAATGGTTAAATAAAATAAAGTAGAACATTCACCTGCTGCATCTTGTCGAAGTCTAGCGCGGGGCGGTGGCGGCGCGGCGGCGGGAGCGGCAGGCGGCGGCGGCGCGGGGAGGGGGGCGCGCGCTCGCAGCCCCCCGCGCCCCCCGCGCGCCGCGGCTTCAGCGCCTCCAGCGGCGGCGACGTGCGGAACCGCACCGGCGTCTCCACCTGCAACCACACACCGCTCCTCTCAGTACGTGACCCTGCTACTGGGGGGTGGGGAGCTGTGAGGAGGATACGAGAACACACCACCCCTAGTGCTATACGTGCGTCTGCACCTACAACCACACAAAGCTCCACTCAATACGGACCCTGCTACTGGGTATAGGGAAGCTATGAGGAGGATACGAGAACACACCAGTGCTATACGTGTCTCCACCTACAACCACACACCGCTCCTCTCAGTACGTGACCCTGCTACTGGGGGGTAGGGGAGCTGTGAGGAGGATACGAGAACACACCACCCTTAGTGAGATACGTGATTACTCTGTTAACGAAGAAGAAGGAAGCTGTAAGAGGATACGAAGGCGTTTCTTAATCATTAATATTAATAGCCGATGTGATCGGGTCCAGATCATAAAGCTATGTAGTCTTAGGCTGGATTTAGTGCACGACCGACGGTCTGCGCTGACGTCGGTCGAACGTAGCTATATTCATTGAAATCTATGAACAGCTTCAGTGCAACGTTGATTATTACCTACGCACGTATAACTTCGTTGCGCTGATGGGAGACCATCGGTCGAGCTCCGACCGCCCGGCGTATGTCGGTCGAGTGACTTACTGTGGCGGTATATGCGTGCATTCAGTGCCATGCCAACGAAGCCACCGAGCACGCGTAAATAATACGAACATATTAAAACGTTTGTAAACGGGTTCATTTTTCTTCCTGATAGTCCAAGACTCCAAGTCTAGTTAAGTTTTTTGTCAGCGTAACACTAAACACAGATTTTGACCGGCGCTCAGCTCTCACCGTCGGTCGTGCACTAAATCCAGCCTTAGAAACCCCGAAATGTTTTCCTATTTGGTAACAAGGTAAAAATATAAATACTTCACAAATATTTCGAAACCAGAACAAAGTAGAGTATGTAGGTCCAATTTCAAGAAGCCAAGTTTTTACTACTTTGAGGATATCTTTATTCAAACCGTTCGAAACACAGATATTTTACGTAAAACAAACACAAGGATAGTGGCATCTTCTCGGGTCCTCGCTCCTGAAACTTAAATTAAAATTGCGAAGACGAAATGTGGATGCGGTATGGCATACCTTGGTGTCGTCGTCGTCCGACGAGGGCGGGCGGGGCGCCTCGCGGTCGTAGGGCTGCGCGGGCCACTTGCGCTTCTCGGGCGCGGCGGGCGGCGGCGACGAGGCGCCCCGGCGCCGCGACTCGGGCGCCGCGCCCGCGCCGCCGCCCGCCGCCGCGCCCGCGCCCGCCTCCGCGCCCGCCGCCGCGCCCGCGCCGCTCGGCGTGCCGTTGATCACCTGCGCGCCGCAACGTGACACTGGTTATGGACGTGACGCTACCGACGTGCGGGTTATCACAGCTCTCTACTATTAGACGCTGGTGAGATGCACATGAGAATTGCGGAGATGAGTTAGGGATTTCACAGAAGACGGATTGTTAACACGGAAACCTCAAGACGACGATGTCTACGAACGTGACACGTTCGAAAACAAATGTCATTCTACGAAATACAATATATACAAACGAGTTATTTTATAACATCGATGAAATGAATCAATTCGTTCAATTGAAACTTAAGGCTTAACAGCAAACATCGCAGTAAAGTCTGTCTAAAATATCTGTTTACATGAGAAATTATTTATAAAAACTAATACTGGTAACCCTGTTGGTGCTGTCAAAAATCTAATTGCAAACATATTTATTTGGATGGGTGTTGGTGGGGTGGTTGGGGATTTAGGTGGGTAATAAAATTACTTTTGAAATTACCCATGTAAACAGACTTTTTAGACTGACTCTAGCACGTGTAGATCTAGTTCTTATTTTTAGTTTGGCAATCTACTCTCCTCTTTAGGGAGTAATTTTTGCCAGTGTCAAGTGTTAAACAGTCCAGTGGTCAACGATATGTCAAAACAAGTTTAGATGCGTCATGCGCCAACATCATGCAATTTAAAACAGCGACAGGTAGGCTGCAGATACACACATTGACATATTATGTCGAGAGAGGGACAAAAATGAACGCCACCATACGGAATACTTGTCGAGAAAGAGATAAACAGACATCATAAGTTTCGTCTGATACGCTGAATGCTCATTGGCGCGATCATAGGAGTGACAGTCGCAATGCTCGCTCTTTGTAAAAATATGGCCGATTAGAGTAATACAAAATACGAAAATACATTTTACGGTTAAATACCGTACTTACGTATGAAATTAATCATTTTTCCGATCTCTGACTGTTGCTGTAAAATTTGCACATCGTTTAAAGACGCGGAAAGGCATTTTTGATAAGGATTTCACGGTTTTTTAGTGTCTGACTGACGAGAGTGGTGTGTGTTTACGTGTCACGAGCCTGTGCCTGACTAATTGAAAGTCGGGCAATTACCTGACTTTCGTCTTGCCATTGTGGAGCGCGGGTAACGTATCTAAACTTGTTTTAACATATCGTTGAGTGGTAGATTGTTTCAATTTTCAATGCGCATGAATCGCATTCCAATGCTGCTTGGAGCATTTGGCACCAAGTATATCAAGACAGTCTACTCGGTAAGATCAGCTGAGGTAGCCACCATTACAATAAAATTCTCAGCTTCAGACAACCAAGATCGCGCCTATTTCAAATAACCCACATATTGTTCAGTTGCGTAAACACTTGTACCACAAAACTGCACCAATTTTAAGATAATATCCACTATGAATCAATTCGCGAATAATTAAAATAGTCACCAAACTAGAACGCAGAACTGAACAAGCCATATTTGACGGCACGCGAGCTACAATCCGGCACACGGCCCTGCGGCCGCGGCGGGCGGGCTGTCGTCGTCACCGACTTTTTCACGCTTCGCCGCACCAAAAAGATCACCTTAATACGGTAATTTCACTGCTGCCGTGATAATTAAACTGCATCCTACAAATTCGCTCGTATTTTTAAAGTCAATAAAATATACTGGAAGTCGTAAACGCAGCTCTTATGGAACGAACCTGTCGTGAAAAATATTGTTAATTGGTTCATATCTATCATTATATTTAAGAATAATTTTTTAACATAAATTAATAGCGGCCGCCTGCGACTTCGTCTACGTGGAAAGCGTTTTTTGCTATCTCTCGGGAACAATACTTTTTTCGGGGTGAAAGGTACCCTTCGTTTTCTTTCTCTTCTCTGTACCCCCGGCAACGTGTATGTAAAGTTTTATGATGATCGGTTCAGTAGTTAGACGTGAAAGAGTAACAAAAGAACAAACGGAATTTCGCATTTATAATATTGGTAAGAATTAAGTGTTCGTAAAAATTGTTATAAGTGGTGCCCGAAGTGCGCTATTTTTAGCCTACATAATAGGGTCACCATTCCAAAATTTGGAAAGACCTGACAAAAAGCCGAACATTTCAATAAAAGTCTGGACAGTTTCACAGACAGATCCAGACTCCATACATTTTGGGACTTCTCTTTCGAACACTAGGTACTGCTCTGTATGTTTTTAACTACTATTACAGCGCCTAATCTTTAAAAGCCAGACAAATTACAAAGCCGGACATAGTCTTAAAGTCCGGACATGTGCGGACTAATCCGGACGGATGGTAACCCTCAGACAGTGGGAAAACAATGTCTTAGTTCACTCGCACTCGACTCTGGTAGATGTAGAGCGAGTGCCGATAGTTTGCCATGAAACTTGTTACTGTGCTGCGTACGTACAGTACAGTACACGGAGGAAAAACTATTCGCCAACAATTCAAGCAATAAGAAACATCACAACACAAGTGCAGACATTAGCTAGCTCTCATTGGATTTTTTTTTGTGACGCGCCGCACATACATTTTCCTGAGAACTGTACACCTACTTTCAAGCCCTAGAGAATGCATAGAAACTACTAACTTAGGCCACCACTGTACTTACCTTTATTTAATTTGACTGTATCAAACTGCTTATTCCAAACAAGTAGTGAAAAGAATAAAAGAAAAGAAAATAATTTCAATAGCAAGAGCTCGCAACCGTCACACTTGTTTTTCTTAGGTGGAGTGCTATTACTCGTTTCCTTTCGCAATTAAAAGAGTGCTGAGCGAGACAAAAGAATTTCTAATTTCAAGCCAAGCGCAAGATAAACAAATGTTATGCAGGCGGCAGACGGAAAAAATGAATAAAACGCGAATTGTTTTGTCTTGCCCTCAAAAAACTGAAATGGCGTCAATTGAAAGACGGAGCGGCAAGGAGCTCGTCACTCGGCGGCCGCCCGCGCCCCGCTCTCCAGCCAGCTGGCTCTTTAGCTTTGGGCTTTCTTTTCCTTTTGAAATATATTCACAATCATTATAGTTTTAAAAAGAAAGTACTTAAATCCTACGTACAGTACAATATTTTTTGTATTTTCACCTGCGAATCCCCTTAAGGGTCCATGATAGGAAAACATGGTTTGCGCGGGCCATATTTTTATATAGAAAACATAAAGTTGTAAAAAAAACAAACGACAAGCTGAAGAGATTACTTAGTAGCTACAAGTATTAAATTGCGTATAAACATCACAGATGATTGTAAAAATAAAAAAAAAACAGAATATCATTAAAAGCGCTTGTCGCGGGTCTTATTTTTGGCGTAAATAATGATGGAATCGTTTTGAATTCTACATTGAAATACTGTTTAATGTACTGTGCAGTTGCTCCAATAACTTTTTTTCAAGAAAGATAATTTTGCTTAAGATAATGATGAAAAAACAACGAAAAACATCGAAAAAGTGCAGAAGTGAGGCTATTTTCCATACTCTTTACACGTAAAAAAAGACAGAGACAGATGTTTTCGCATAACCGAGCCTTAATTACAATTTGCAAGATAATTAATCATCAAAAGTCGCGACAACGCTACTGTGAAAGAGAAGACTAGTGATGCATTTCTTCAGATGACAAGGTCATTTCGAGTACCTAGTAAATAAGATGTCATTCAGCACTTGGTCCTGAGAGCAGGCTAAACGCGTAGGTCTCCCCGAGGAGCGAGCCAGCCCCGCGCTAGGCATTAATAACGTTGATAGGTTTTAATCTAACGATTCCCCATGAGATGACAATCGCGCCGCTATATTTATGCGCTGCCTATTTTAATTTAGCAGAGTAAAGAGGAGAATGGAGCCGGTATAACACAGTTACTCGACACTCCGAATATTAGAAACGCAAAACAATCACAGAATTAGAAAAGTGCGAGGATCGCTTCATTGCACGATCAAAATCGACAGCTTCCTTACAGAGCGTTAGGTTAAAATATTAAGGCTCGTTTATGCGAAAACATTTGTCTTGTCTGTCTTTTTCTTTACGTGTAAAGAGTATGGAAAATAACCTCACTTCTGCACTTTTTCGACGTTTTTCGTTGTTTTTTCATCATTATCTTTAGCACAATTATCTTTCTTGAAAAAAGTTATTGGAGCAACTGCACAGTATATTGAAGTGTAATTTGATGTAGAACTCAATACGTTTTCGCAATTATTTACGCCAAAAATATGACCCACGACAAGCGATGATATTCAGATGTTTTTTGCAATCATCTGTGAGGTTAATATGCAATTTAATACTTGTGGCTACTAGATAATCTCTTTAGCTTGTCGTATGTTTTTTTGTGTCTACAACTTTACGTTTTCTATATAAAAATATGGCCCGCGCAGACCATGTTTCCCTATCACGGACCCTTAATTGAACACTAGCAATTTTTAGACCGAGTAGAGCGAACCGTCTGTAGTTTAAGTATCATATCGTTCAAACATTATTTTATTTACCGATTAACCAACCAGAGTTCTTCAAGTCGCTGACAATGATGAGACAAATCCTCCGGTAGTGAATCAGTTTCCACGTTTTCGAGACAGTTCTCCAGCACACAGATGGGATAGCTTGGAGTGGCGGCTGTCTGGTGGCGTGGCAATCGCGGCCGTTCACCTGCTCTCTTAACTTTTAATCTCTTTACTCGACACGATCGCACCCGTTTGGTGTCGGAGTTTGTGAGAACGTCAGTTAAAGGACAGCCATATTACAAAGAAACACAAAACTACGTGACATTGGCGGAATGTGCATAGACCACAGAACAGAGCAAGCCATTCATTAAGAAGAAGAAAAAAGAAACAACAAAGAAGTTTTTTTTTCTTCAGGAAATAAAAGAAGCCTAAGCCTCGAAACACAGTAAGTACAGTTGAGTTCAATAGGTATAATGTACCCACCTTTGACAGTTCACCAACCTTTATGCTTTTGTAATAAAAGTCAATATCCTGTCAAAAGTGCCAACATATTAATGAACTCGACTGTACATAGGTACCTATCTCATTAAGAAATAGTTCAAAATCTATATGAAAATCCAAAACTTAGATTATAGGTACATTTTAAAAATCTAGAAACAAACTATCGGTGCTATCGGTGTCTATTGGAAATACTGAATAATGAGGTTAACCTCACATTTAATGAAGTAATGTCGCCTCATTGCAAAGTTGCAATGAAATTATCCTCATACAAGCAGTTCACCTCGGGCGGTGCCTGGGCACTTTCCGCGAAGGCTCCATTTGATCCCATTTCGTTCGCTCCGCCCTGAATAATTAATCGAGCAGGCATGCTTCAGGATCGGTAGTCCAGGCCAATTACGACATTAGCCATTCTCGATGGCCTCAACTCTAACTTAAACACTCCTCGCGCAGGGCTGCCCTTTGTGTAGACGCAGCAAACAGAATCTACCTATTCGTTATTATTTTTACGAATTAAGATGCAGAATTTCCTTAGGTAGGTACAACAAGTACCACCAATAGTAGAACCACTACTATTGGTGCTGGTTGGATTTGCATAGGACACCCACGAAGAAAACGTTTGCAGGTAAGTAAACAAAAGACAATTTTAGCTTAGCAATGAATGAGTCGGTAGTTTTGCACTTAGTATGTAACAGAATTCGCCCGGTTTGAAAGAAATCTTGAATCGGATTTAAACAGGCAATGTTGTTCATAATAAATAAGTTCTATTCTAACACAACTTCATCTTGAAACGTGTCAATTATCGCCTTTCAAATGAGGTTCCCCCGAGGGACAACCAAAGCTGTCGCAAAAAGATACCGTACGTAAGTTTCTCTTGTTAACATGATTTTTCGCTCGTTATAGGACATATCCCACATTTTAGGCGGCCAATTTGTGAGCCGTTCGTTTTGCCGGCTAACAAGCCGTTTGCTCCGGTTGCGGCCGCAGCCCTACGGCTCGCGTGCCGCAACTAGCCGCCTACGATCTAATAACAGACTTTTGTCTCACACTGACATTAAGGAACAACTGATCAACAAACTCTCTATGCCTAACGAAGGCAAAATGGTATTATAATAAAAAAATAAGTTGACGTTAACATCAAAGAAAATATACACAAATGAAATTCCAGCTTCCATAATAAGCAACAGCTACAAATTAGATTGAACGTACACAAACACAATATACACATACGTGCAATTTGTACGGAGTGAAATCAAATTAAGCAATTCGTGTTTGCTATTGCAATGTTTTCTTCCGTTGCTTATGCAACGTTACTCAAACTTATTATAATATTATCAATTTGTCTATGGATTTTTCAGCCCCTAACACAGAAATGTGTTTCAAGGGATCGTTTTATTTGGAAAATCCAAAAAGCGACTGTATATTTTCAAGGGAGCGCCGTAGATCGGCAAGGAAGGCATACATAACTGTCCAATAACAACATTACGTAATAGCTCGCTACACACGGGATTAACTTTAAATCAAGACAAATGACTAACTCTGCGCAGGCAGTTAATGGAAAAAATATGGTTGTTTTCGTGCGTAGCTGCCGGCTTACACGCTATTAAGTAACGTAATTGTACAGTCGGCTCACTTATTTTGATTCGGAGAGAAGCTAAGTAAAATAGTTGATGATTCTTTATGAGGCTGTATTTCGTTTCGATTCGATCGCACTACCTAATTTAGAGTAAATGTTCCCTATAAAAATGACAACAACACGGTCTTTTAGTCAAGGACACGCAGTTAAACAGCACAACAAACGGGCCACAGAACCGGTCGCACGCGTGACGTGGCGCGGCGCGGCGCTGCGAGGCGGCTCCGCGACGTGAACTTTCGGAGGCACGCGTCGACCTTCTTTTGAAAGTTTATGTTTTAGCCTTTACTAGATAACGTTGCGAAATATACGTTAGGCCCGAAAGCATCGTAACTAAGTAGGAACAATCATTTACTTGAAGGATAGCTCTAAAATGCTGTTTTAATATGGCAGCTTGGTAGCATTCAGGTCCCGAAATTGTATGGCCTGTCACGAACTACTAGTAACGTGCACCACGACACTTACTTATTCTGATTCTTTGCCTCCTAGAATTGCTTACTGACGCGGCAAAATATATTTTTGGGACCGTTAAAATTGCTGATACTGATTTTATAACTAAGAAAAATATACCTACTTGTATTCAAACCGAAAACGCAGAAATGGTTGCGCTTAAAGCGGCAAATACACGAGCAGCAATTTGCTACTGACAAAGCCAAAGAAATGCAGCCGTCGACATGTCGACAGCTGCTGCCACATCGGCAGTTGGCTCTGTCGACTATTAATGCTGTTCATTGTATTTGAGGCATAAGATGCGATAGTGGTTTTAGCTCCACTTCCATAACATCCAATAGGTAGCTGCCTACTTCGACATCTTGAGTCGCGAGCAGATTCTTTGCCAAAACAAGGATCAAGAAACAATGTTTGCATAGACTACAGGTACACACACAGAGAAAAAGTATCAGAAAATAACCTGACACTGAGATAAATTGAACTGAAGGTTGAAGTCGATCAAATCAACCAAAACTAAAAGACGCAAGATAAGCTAGTTCACACTGTCGACATCTCACCAGTATCTAGACAACAAAAAGCTATGTAGGACCCGACACATGGTGCGCTCACGCATCGAGGATTAGTCAACACCACGTGCAAACACACACATCGGTTCAAATGAATTAGATTCGTAAACTTAAAGGTAGACAAGTAATTGCAATTTGATAGCTTTACATAAACTTTATTACTAAAAGACATTTTATGGTACGATTTTAAAAAGCCTAATAAGAGATCATCTTTCAGAATTTACATGACTACGATATGTCAACAATTAACCATAATTTGTTGGTCGTGCGTGCTATTCATCATTATAGTCATGTGCAATTAAGGGGATACATCCAAAATAAAGCGTAAAGCGAGATAGCAATGAGAAAACGCCGCGCGCGGGAGCGAGCGCGCAAAAATCAGTAAGTGAATTCGTAGTAAATAACTGTAGCGATTAAAGAGAAATGCTTCTATACGATTCTGAATATTGATAATACAAATTATTTAAAGTAATTTCGACTTGAACAACTAATGTTGTTTCTCAATAATTTTAATTTCAATTTTAAGAATTTTTTTAGAGGCAAGTATTTTCGAAATTAAAATGTATCAAGCCAAAATAATTGAATCGTGTTTCTGTTTCTTTACGTGTCTGGAGAAAGATATAAGAAGAAAAATGTATTTGAATTTCAAATCTTTAGGATTTTTCCGCGATCTATCGCTTTTCATCTAAAAGTGTCAATTTTTAGATGTAAGTATCCCCTTAATTCCCCACCGCTGGAGCCTTCTTTATTCAGGCTAAAGAAGAGTACCTATTGTACTATTGTATTATCTGTACGTGTCCAATAAAGAGAGCGGAATCTCCAGTAATAGTAGTGTCAGGTAGGTGTAGAGCGGTTACCTCGAGCTCCTCCTCGGAGGAGTGGTGGTCGTAGAGGTGGTCGGGCTCGGGCAGCAGCCGCGCCGGCGCGCACGCGCACGCCTCGCCGCCCATGCCTGCGCAACATCACCACAGTTAGCTTACGGGCCCTCCACATGCACATGTGCTAGGCGGCCCATGTGCAGGAGGAGGGGTTTAAAATAGGAATAAGCTAATACACGTTATACACGTTTAGGTACTAACGTTTTAAGTAAAGGTACTGATTGAGAAAAAGCTACATACATAAAGAATATTCAAAATTGTGAATTGGTCCCGCGGTTCTGACATTCACGGAGATGCCGAGAGGGACGGAGCAATACAAAGAAAAGGGTCATACTGACAACATTCCATTTTCTTCGTATTGCTCCGTCCTTCTCGGCTTCTCCGGCCGCCTCTCCGTGTGGAGGACCTTTTAGACGATCGGCAACTCACGTGCTTTACCTCTTTGCAGAAAAAATTTAGTACGCGCGTATCGCTCCTGCATGAACTAAACGTATGTTAGTGACAGCGAGGCGTGCAAGCGATTTTAACCTTAGCAGTGGTAAAGTAGAAGTGTTGTCGATAGTACTTCACACAAATCACCTATTATAGTCTGTTTATCCTTACTTGTCGTAGTCAGTTTTGGACAGTTCTCACATCATACCTCTAGCCTAAATCCAAATCGTTAAAGCTAAATCGCTAAATATGAATAAGTAAAGAGTTGGACGAAGATTGTTTACCAAAAATACGACAAGGATAATAAAATTGACTATGCAATTACGCATACCTACCTACATTTACACTACAATATACATAACACATCTTTAATTTCTGGCGTACTATAGATACATAGAAATAATAGACCCTTTTACAGATACAGCGACTTTGATTGTGCATTTCCCAAATTATCGGCACTTTTAAGGGCCGTGGTCACGGATTTACTAGCCTTTTATTATAAAACTACTGTCTCAGACGTTTAGTAGCGTATACCACTTCCATACCACACATTGTTATTTGCACAGCCAAGTTTGCAAACAAAATCAATCGTAAACATTTTCGAAATTAAATTAATGGCATATGAGATCGACGCTTTTCCGTGGATTTATACGGATTTCGATGAAGTAGCATTGTTAATGTAAAATTCGTCAAAAATGTTTTGGTTCGGGAACTGCATCGGAGGGAGAGGCGAGCGAGGGGAGAGAAGTGCAAGGGGGAGGAGGGTGCTCTTGAACTTGCCGCGGCACCAACGACGCCCGCCTGCTCTACGATGAATATAATCTAGCCATAATCGAGATATCTTTGGCGGAATTAAAAAGCTTGTAGTTTTTACATTCTTCTTATGGTCCTTCGGCGTGTCAGCTAAAAAGTCTAAAACGGGTTGGAAAATATGGAAAAGAGTAAGTAATTTTCTAAGTTTAACTTTGAGATTCAGAGGTTAGAGAGCAGTGAAATTTTTCTAAGAGCAGAAGCAGTGCTATCTATAGAATGATGTCCGCAAAATCGAACAATGGTCGACTAAAAACGACCAAATAAACGAAAATCTCCTAAAAAGTTATAGAATTCGCTTTAGACGAGTGCACCGCACCAGGCGAGCGTTTAAAAATAACGATAAAAATCGTTACCAAGGGATTATTTCCACCGCGCTCTCAAATTAAAATAGACGTAAACCGGCAACTTCTTTATTTTCCACTAGTTTATTCAAGCGCAGCCACCGCGTGGCCCATTTCCTATGCAAATGCATTAAATAAATGACCTCAATGGTTTGTTTTGAATGTATAATGGCCGGTAAACTTCCGCGTTATCTTTGATGAAAAAATACCAAATGTATCGCTTGAATGAAATCTCAAATTCATTTCAAATTAGGTCCCAACTTTAAAACATTTTAGTTCCAAAGAGCTTGGCACTGCGGAATGAAATATATTCAGATTATCATTAATAATTATCATAAATAAATATTCAGATTATTGTATAAATATACGTCGTCGTACGGTCCACAAGACCGTTTAGTTGCTAAACTTAACTCAATCAGTAACCGTGGTCGATCCACAAGTATTCTCGTAGCTCTCCCAAACGGGTTCCGAACCAAAGTCATTATTTCACTCACGTTTCTTCATTGTTATTCTTGGCCGACCGATCTTCTACTTTGTTAACTTTTCCCGTCGCGTCGTGTGTTCGGTTAGACTATCGTATGTATTGTTGCGAGTGATTCTGTTATAAGTGCAATGAGGGTCACAAACTACTCTGTAATAGATAGAATTTAATTGGACGGGACATCGAGCAGGGCCTTGTCTTGCGTGTAGGACTTTAAACATAGTGCCGACGCACCAGATACAGCCGTTCGGTTCCGCTAGTGAATAATTGAAAGGCCCCGCGTGCCGCGATGCTATCTTATCTCGGCGATCCATCCTCCGCGCTGTAGCTCCGCGACACAAGGCTGGGATTCGCGCAGCAATATGTTAACATGGCTCACTATCGTGTTGTAGGTAGATCAAGATTCAATGCGCCGTTGATGCGGGCGTCACGAAACGTCAAGCCGGGATTTTGTGAACATGCGGTTGAATAATAGAGGATTTCAAAGGAACCAATTGTACTTCTCAAGTAACTCCAGTGTTCGATTTTTTTACTCCTTTTATGCAAGCCGTACCGCCTTTTTAGTCTAGTGGTTCGCCTACCCGTATAAGACGCAGGGGTCCCGATTTCGATTCCCAGGGGACTCGGTTTGGTCGGTGGTAGGACTTACTTTCAAGTCCCCCTGGCTAGCTACCACCATTTTACCCAAGTCTGACGCCATAACAACAGTTAAAATTGTTGTGTTCCGGCAGTTAGAGGTAAGATAGCCAGCTCCTCAGTGATGAGGATTCCGGGTGTAGTGCGTTTCCACCTTCGGCCTTATCGCCACTAAACATCAGGTGAGTTGAAGGACAAGCACTATCTCGTTGTGCATTAAAAAAAAACAGATTTCTTCTAAATGCCATATCATTATAATAATTATATCCTTGAACCAATATAAAAGTCCAGAATAGGGAATATGCATAAGTCACCGATTTTAATAAAATTGAGCTTGATCGCTGCGGACACTTGTAAAAACATGATGGAACAGAAAGAAAAATAAAAAAAAAAAATTATTTTAGTTTTATCACACGATCAAATCAGGAGAAAATAACGATATGTTTTTTTCATTTTCGGATATAATGCACTTAACAGTCAGATAGAATATCCAATAAGAAATAATATTTTGTATGACACATATGTACTAAAACGCAAAATTTAAGGAGATAATTGAAGATTCTTGGCTAACTCCATATTAAACGCGCTGAAACACGCCTGAAACGTGATAAGGGACGTCACATATTTGTATAGAGCGTTTTCGGCGGGAGCTGATGCGTGCTAACTTTAAGTAAGTATATTACAAGAAAAAAACGCAAGAGAAAAGTTTCAATATTACAGTTGATTTTCTCACGCATTATACTATTGATTTTGATTAAAAAAATTTTTGATGCATATCTATTCCCTATTAAACCAATACCAACCTAAGTAATAATTAGGTACGTAGCTGTACTATCCTCTAATCTTTATTTGAATAATTTGCAGATATTTAGAGATTTGTTACAAAATCAATGGGTTCGTTTCCTGGGAGATTTGGGAAAAAACATTGGAAAACAATATTGTTCTTTGCGAATCAATTACTAATGTTGGAAAAAAATCGAAAGACTAGAGAAGTGATACGAAATACGAGAATCGGAATGTCCCATCAGCGTAGTTGTTGATGGTGCAAGCAGTGGCAGTGGATGCAAATGGCCCGCGGCGGCCGTGACGCGGCCGCGTGCGCGCGCGCTCTGACCCGAGCCCTTTCTACTCCCTTTTACTGTATTATTTATGTTTGAGCCTTCGCCTACAGTAACCGACATCGCTCGAAGGATTGCTCAGCTGAAGTGGCAGTGGGCTGGACACATAGCGAGAAAAACCGATGGCCGTTGGGGCGGAAAGGTTCTTGAATGGCGACCGCGCACCGGACAACGGTCCGTGGGTTAGGCCCCTGACAATGTGGACGATGGCGTGAAGGTGAAAGGTCGCGGGAAGCCGATGCAGGCAGCGCAGGACCGATCGTCGTCGTGGAAATCTTTGGAGGAAGCCTATACCCAGCAGTGGGTGTCGTGCGGCTGATATGATGAGCCTTCACCCTCTTTGATACCATTACCCGCCGAGGTGTAAAACAGACTTTGGGATTGGATAATTATTATTGACCAATGGTTTCAGATTTTAGGTTGGTCTGGTCTCTGAATCCATCACTTGAGGTTATTTGTCATTTAGGTACCAACTTACATCTTTCTTTATGATTTCTGGTAGCCTCGTACAACGCTCAAGATCCTTTTTTTTATGCACAACGGTATAGTGCTTGGCCTTCATCTCACGTTAAGTGACGATAATAAGACAGAAGTGGAAGCGTGCTACGCCCGAAATCCTCACCGCTGAAGATCTGGCTATCTTACCTCTAACTGCCGGAACACAAAAAAAAATGTTGTTTTGGCGTCACTACTAAGATGGTGGTAGCTAGCCAGGCGGACTTGAAATAAGCCCTACCGGCAACCAAACCAAATACAAATTGTACACCCATGGGAGTCGAACTTAGGACCTCTGCATCTTACACGGTGGAACCACCGAGGCAGTTAAAATTAAATCTTTCTTTATGATTTCTGGTGGTCACGTACAGCGCTCATGATCCTAGTGCCGCATATGGTAACCTTGGGCTGCGGTTAGTACCAGCAGGCCCGAAAGGACCGCGCGCGCCGGCCGCACGTGACCGGCGTTTATATGCGCTCGCGACGCCGCACTCCTCCGCTTGTTCATACATGAAGCTCTAAGTACGGACGGGCTCACACAATGTAAGTGTTCTATAGTTCTATTATTATTCATCAACAATTCCATTACCAAAACAGGTTTTTAAACTACATCTGCCCTAAATCGTACTTAACACCACTATAATTTTAAACAGTAGTTCACCTCTCCAGCATGAAAAGGGTTCTTTTGGTGCGTAAAAATTCGCAGTAAAGTCGATTTTTGTTGCGAGCGTGAAGAAAAGTGATTTTTAATAAGTATTTCCAACACATCATCATCACCATCAGCCTATCATCGTTCACTGCTGAACATAGGCCTCTCCGAGTGCACGCCACTGAGCACGATCCGCGGCTATACTCATCCAGTTCATGTCAGCCACCTTGCGAAGATCGTCACTCCACCTTGTCTGAGGGCGTCCCACACCACGTTTGCCCATACGCGGTCTCTACTCAAGAACTTGTCTGCCCCAGCGGCCATCGGTTCTACTCTACGGCTAAATTTTAATTTCCAACACTACTTTTTGGATAATGAAGAAAAGTGAAATATAGAGAGAAAAGGATGAGACTTGTAAAATTCATATGTGAGAAAAGGACAGATTTCTTTAGAAGAGCACTATACAAGCCTTGTGCGGAAAACAATTTACATTGCCTCGAATGCCCTCGCCTACGTCATCCTCCACAATGTAAATGCTAACTTTCCGCGCTCGCCTGTAACTATACTATAACAGGCCAGTAGTAGATAGAGTATGTTGAACTACCTACATTGTTTTTTTCTAATACTAGAAAAAAAACTATTCGCCACCAGATGCTTCCGAGGCGGGACTCGAACCTGCAACCTCTGGGAATCCGGCCCAATGCTCTGTGCATCCAATTGAGCTACAAGTTTATTAAACAAATATAACTTAATAAAGTGTCGATCAACAGACAAACGTTCCAATTAGTGAATAAACATCACATCGGTGTCAGCTCAGCGTTCGCTTCATCAGCAGTCCATTATTTGTAGTATAGTAGGTAGGTTGCGTAAGACTCTATTAAAATAACCGGATTATAATAATAGACATCGTTAGGGCCACTGCGCGCGTGTGGGTGTGTCAACTCGCCTAAGGAAATGTAGGACTTCGTGTGTATCAATCAACTATACACAGCACACTACCGACAGTTGGTACGGTGGGCCACTTTGTTTCTTCAAACAAAATATATATTTTTTAGAAGTTAAAAGTATTAAACGTATCTGATTGTTATTTCCATCGGATTCTCAGTTCGTTCTGACCAGATTCAGGGTAGACTTTTGTTTCACAAATCAACACAATTCCTTTCCTATATAAGCAGCAGAAGAAGATGGAATAATGATGAAGTGTAGAGACGAGAAACGGGAAGATATTTTTCAACTAATGTTTTATTGAGAAATGGTGAAATATTTTCCCAAATGAGCATTACTGTTACCTCTAGTTTTTAGAAGTAACCTTTACCATTAAAGAATGATTTTCATTAAAGAAGTTTTTTTTGCTCTCCAAGCTTTGATTGCTTTCTCTGATATGCACATGAATATGTTTACTGTTACAAAGCCACTAAAATAGGTTCAGAGAAGCAAGTATTTAATTTGAATATGAGATGAACTATAAAGAAAAGACATGCGTAGCCCAAATAAATTGGGATAAGGGCAGGAGGACGATGAAAAAGAAGAGTACTTACATAATTGGTATATTTAGAAAATGTACGAGTAAGTATGCAATAGCAAAATAATATTAAAACTGATGTACCGAGTCCTGATGGCAAATGAGGAGGTCGGTTCAAGTATCATGCATGCAAATTAAGGCCTTGACTGGGGTGACAACAGTACTATCCCGATTTAGATTGACACGACGGACGCGGCCGATTTAGTTCTGCACCAACCAATAATGTTCTGTTCTGCAATGCAGTTACTGCAAAAACGACTGCCAAAGTTCTGGGTACCTACTACCATGTTCAGTTTTTAGCAGGGACCGGATTAAGCGCTTTAAAATCCCTCCGTTTGTTTGGGTTTTTAATGTTTACAGAATAAAAAAAAAAAGAAAAATAGATTCTTTGATAGGAAAACCCTATTCGATATGCAAATATAATAATCATAGCAACATGAGAATACGAGATATCGTAGATCAAAATCGAAAGTTCCGGTCCCTGGTTTTTAGTGCTTACCTATTTGGGAAGTGAAAAAGAAACGTTAGATACCTATCGACATTGTTTTGGACAAGAACATACTCAAGAGTAAATAATAATACGATAACTGCGTATAGTAATCAGAAAGCCTCCCCAAAACTAGAAGTACAAATGTTTTAATGACATCAAGCCACACTGTAATAATTTGCAGCCTACAATAATTTTCTTAAGCAAATTAGAATAAAACTTATGGAAAACTTTGTTTTTGTGTTAAACTAGAGTTACCGATAGAGTCCTACGATCCTTTGATTGAATCTGATAGCTAAATGCGTTTGAAATAAAAAGTGTTTACTATCGAAGGCAGGTACAGCTAGCTACAGAGCACTTCGTTATTCAAATGTTGTTTCCCGTTTTTGTTAGCATAGTGGGCGTTTGAAAGGTGTTAAATCTGTGATGTTGTTAGCTCTTCCACTTGGAACGTTTCCTATCGTTCCACGGATGAGTCGGGCGAGCTGGCTGGGCGTGCTCGATCGATCGTAATAAATGCTCGTGATTATTCTCGTACGAAGCTACATAATGTGTGCCGGTAGACTGGTGGGCGCATGTATAATTGCGGTGTATCGTTGAACGCTCACCTTGGCCGCGGCTCGAGCAAGGCCAAGGTCGCTAAAGCGATCCGCCTCCCCGCGCCCCCCCGCCCTCGCCCCGTACTGCACGCGCACGTTTTTTGCAGTGATGTAATCTGCAATTCGGCGCGCGCGCAACATGGCCGCCTCGTCACACTCCGACGATCACAACATCTTTCTAATTCTGACAGCTAACCAAAATCAGGCAACGGAACGGAACATGTTTTCGTGTGTAGTAGTAATAATTATGACAGCAACTGTCGATGGTTTTTCTCACAAACCTGGAAAAACAGCTTCATGGTTAAATCATACTGCTACGGTTGATTTATTGCGTCGTACAAACATCTCTGTTTCCGTTTCATGAATAACAACATCATACAATTCACATTCTGATATTGTCTGAAAAGTTTATCATCTACTTCTGTTGTACATGGAGATTTCAGATTTCTGGAATTTTCTTCATGAGTGGGGCCGCAATTTACGGATTTAAGTTCGTTGTACCGCGATCGTGCTCCAAGCCACGCCAGCGTCATGCTCGTGGCATTGTGACTACGTGCATTCTATTATTTTCAGATTAGGTACATATTAAACAGTAATAAGTACTGCTAAACATTTATAAATGTGATTTACACGAGTGTAATATAGATTGTAGCCCCAACTATCGCGACGACTTCATAAAGATTTTCAATAGTCCGTTCCAACATCTATTTTATGTAGGTATTGCTTCTATTCAAAACAAATCGAAGATCTCCATTAGGTAATACTTATAGCATCTATAAACATATCCGAGGCTTCGCAACTGTGGCTAGGGTGAATCTAGCGCGGGTTGAGGAGGCTCGACCGCAGGCGGGGAAACCACAAGAGGCGATCTCCTAAGTAAACACTCATTACACAAACAATTAAGCCGGAACACCGCCGTCGCGGCATCTGGAGCGGGCGGCGGCAACGTTGCTCGCGCGCATGGCTATCGATTGCGGCCTATCTGCGTATCGATTGCACACGCGGACAAATGGTAGACCAACACATTACGTCTGCGATTTGTGATAATAGAAATACCAGCTTTGTAAGACACACATTTTCCTCTTTCATATTTAAAGCTCAAATTCATAAAAACGCCGCGAGTGCAAATAGGGTATAATCAGCTCTCCTTTTCGAACGAGGGATATACGTTCGACGTAATCCCGTGCGTGTCCATGTGAGGTGGAGGGTGTCAGCATACATTCTGCTGCAATTCGTCACGGAATCACCCGGCCGACTCCAATCTCCGCACTATTTCTGTATGAATGGCCACCACAATAAATGCTACTACATACTCGGTATCACACGCATCTTCCTATAATCGCTGCCAAGTCATCGCGCAGGGCAGCCAAACAGATTTTCAAACCTTGATACGAAGTGTCACTATTATTTCCTTTCTCCTAATTAATATACATGATCGTATTGTGCCAAACAATTAGCTCAGTCTTGACTAGGAAACGTCGTTTGGTAGATATTTCATTTCCTGTTACGAACAAAGTCAAATGTTTGCCTCCACTCTGACAAGAAATCAAATAACAATATTGTAGTCCAGGGTGATTTGGTTTTTCTAAACCATGTTAAGTTCAAACATAGTCCCCACGAGCCACAGCTTCAGCCATTTGATGTAATTTATCAACACTGTTTTTGACGAAATGCTGATGATTGTTCGAAATCTTTGAAATGTTGTTCTAATTCCCATTTTAACACGTTTTTAGGGTTCCGTACCCAAAGGGTAAACGGGACCCTATTACTAAGCCACCGCTGTCCGTCTATCTGTCTGTCTGTCGGTCTGTCTGTCTGTCTGTCTGTCACCAGGCTGTATCTCATGAACCGTGATAGCTAGACAGTTGAAATTTTCACAGATGATGTATTTCTGTTGCCACTATAATACTACAGTAGCCCGTAATACATTTAAATTACCAAAAAGGTTACCGCTCGCCGTTTTGTGATATAGTTATTTATTACAAAATTATAGATGCTTTAACCCAAGTTTTACAGATCGCAACCCGCCGTAACCTATATTTGTATATCTCCAAAAATTATATTTTTTTAGTTTTCGAGGTTTACCACATGGTTTAGCTATTGTCGTGTTCTACAGCTTTGTTTGATTGCCACTAATAATAGGAAGCCTATGGAAAGTGACCATACACAGATTTAAGACCAGATAAAGTCCATCCATTTTCATCTGGTCTTAAATCTGTGTATGGCTGCTTTTCATAGTCTTACTATTATCAGTGGCAATCAAACAAAGCTGTAGAACACGACAATAGCTAAACCATGTAGTAAACCTCGAAAACTAAAAAAATATAATTTTTGGAGATATACAAATATAGGTTACGGCGGGTTGCGATCTGTAAAACTTGGGTTAAAGCATCTATAATTTTGTAATAAATAACTATATCACAACGGCGATCGGTAACCTTTTTCGTAATTTAAATGTATTACGGGCTACTGTACTATAACGACAAATACTAAAAACCGAATAAAATAAATATTTAAGGGGGGCTTCCATACAACAAACGTGGCTTTTTGCCGTTTTTTGTTACGGAACCCTTCATGCGCGAGTCTGACTCGTACTTGGCCGGTTTTTAGCATGCGCGAGTCTGACTCGTACTTGGCCGGTTTTTAGGGTTCCGTAGCCTAATGGCAAAAAACGGAACCCTTATAGTTTCGTCATGTCTGTCTGTCAGTCTGTCTGTCCGTCCGTATGTCACAGCCACTTTATTCCAAACCTATTAAGATTACACAGTTGAAACTTGGTAGGTAGATGTATTCTGTGAACCGCTTTAAGGTTTTAATATAAAAATAAAAAAAATAAAAGATTAAGGGGGGGCTCCCCATACATGGAACTGAAACTAAAAAAAAAAATTCATCAAAACTATGCGTGCGGGGTATCTATAGATAGGTCTTTAAAAATAACATTGAGGTTTCAAAGACTATTTTTTCTCAAAGTCAATCGTTTGAAAGATATTTACTGCCAAAGTGGTAAAATGAGTGTCCCCCCCCCTTTAACTTTTAAAATAACAGAGTGAAAAATCTAAAAAAAATATATGCTGTAGATCCTAATAAATACTTTCAACGAAAATTGGTTTGAACGAGATACAGTGATAATTTTTAGAGATAATTCACATTTTCCAAAACCGCAAATATAACTTTGTCATTCATACAAACACTATGAAAAACAAAGTTATTTTTACATACGAAAAATTATAGTGGTATTCAATATGGTATGGTATAAGGTAACTACGGAACCCTACTGCGCGTGGCCCGACACGCACTTGGCCAGTTTTTTATTAGGTTGCTTTCGCGTTTGTTTGTTGGTTTGTGTGTTTCTCCACAAAGTTTGCGAACGATTTTATCCTAGCTTCCCGATGAGCTAGAGACTTGAAACTTTGAACATAGGTCAGAACTGGAAGGCAATGCAATATTATGGTGTCATTGAGCTGATCTGATGATGAAGCCGGAAGAAGGCCACAGGAACTCTATGATGAAACCATACAACCCCATCGTGTTTGGACTCGTTAGCATCGTCTTGACGAGTGCTCTGATGGGAGACGAGGTCCAGGGTCTGATGGTGAAGCCGAAAGGCCATGCCATAGGAACTCAATATTGAAACCGTGCAACCCCATCAAATTTGGGCTCGTTTGAATCGACTTGACGAGTTCTTTGTTGGGAAATAGTTTCCAGGGTCTGATGATGGAGCCGGAAGAAGGACACAGGAAATCTTGAATAAAACCACTCTACCCCATCGAGATTGGGCTAATTTGAATCGTCTTGACGAGTACTTTGTTGGGAAATAGTGTCCAGGGTATGATGATGGAGCCAGAGAAGGCCACCGGAACTCGGTAATAAAACCATGCAATCTCATCGAGTTTGGGCTCGTTTGAATCATCTTGACGAGAACTTTAATGGAAAATAGTGTCCGAGGATCAGATGATGGAGCCAGAGGAAGGCCATAGAAACTCTATAATAAAACCATGCAACCCCATCGAGTTTGGGCTCGTTTGAATCATCTTGACAAGTGCTCCGATAGGAAATGGTATAGTTTTAGTCTTAGCTCGTTAACTAAAAAGCGGAAAATAAAAATCTACTGAAAAAATACCTTTTTTAAAAACACGTTTTTAAAACGGACTAAATTATTACAAAAGATCGGACTTAGTCCGATCTTATATAAAAGTTTTTTTTTCAGTAAATTTATATTTAAGTAGTGTGTAGACAGCAGACACAGTATATTGTTATCAAATTGGTACAAACCAAAGGAATCGATGTACTCGATTGGATTGAAATAATTGATAACATATCTGGCTTGTGAATTAGGTAGGTATATGGGTTAGGACTTTCTAGTCTATGGTGGATATCAAGTAGTGTAGGAAATGAAGCAATCAACATTAAATCCTCACTCGATGAAACTTTGCAGGGATAGTATGAACCAAAACTTATGTACAAATATCCAAAAACAAAAACAAACGATTTGGATAATTTAAAAAATGTTTCATTTATGATAATTTATCATCCTGTAAACTACCTTCCTTTCCTGCACTAAAGATGAAAGAGCAAACTTTCGCGAGAAATTTAGATAAGGTAGTATGAAATGATGTCCTCGATATTAAAATATCAATTACTAAAAGTTGATTTTGTGCTCTTCCAAAGTTTGAAAGCAAAAATGGAGGATATTTAGTGTTCGTATCATAATGAGCATAGTACACAGAGCGAGGTGTCGATGCCGCCCACAGGCGCGGCCCACGCAGCCGTACGTACAACCGGCGCGGGAGTACTACCGCCCGTGCGGCGTACTACCGGCCGGCAGCCACCGTGCCAACACCCGATGCAGCATTACAAACTTGTACAGAAATAAACCGATGGCAGTTTACAAACTTGGCTGCGGCTCCATTCAATATTAGAACAATTACTTATCTGTTCCCTTATTTACAAACAGGGAAAACACCTTCGCATTTTTTCGTAATACACTTAGTAGTATACGTTTGTAAGTTTTTGTGCTATCACTAATTTGCTCGGTAATGTTGCAGACAGGGCTGCTTTTTGTATGAAATGAGTCTATATGCGTTCGTAATAAAATCTCTAAACTTCTGCGGGAACAGACTACTCTTCATCTAGTACCAATGGCGAGATGTCACAAAATTTATCCCGCTTGGTAGCGCTACTGCTGCTGGAGACCTTTGTACATTTATATATATATACATTTATCCCCGATTTTATCATTTATTTTAAATTATATCTAAAAATGATAAATTACTAATAAATAATTATTATGGCAGTCAGACAATAAACCAATTAAAGATTAATGTAAACCAAAATGTGTTAGAAGAAAAATTGATATCAACGAAAAATCGATCCGAATATCCAAAATTTGATAGCAAACACATAGAAATTAACAAAATACAGGTCTACATCTATGATCTATACTAGCGCCAAGTTTGAAGATTTGTGAATCAGCAAAATTATCCTGCCATTGCATGTTGTTGAGAACAACAACATGCAATTGGTAGTAGATGAAGAGTAGCCTGTTAGAGGCTGGAAGTCGGTGCTGTCCTACTGTCTACGTACAGAATTACTCGGAATAATTTCACAAGTGAATATATATTTAACGTTAGCTTAGCAAATAACACTCAAGGTCCAACATATCACATTTAGGGGGTTAAGGCAAAAGGTTATGACCACTTACTAATATCGGTGACGTCGTTCCACTTCATGATGACGTCCGTACAAAAATCACCTGCAAATGAAAATATTCGATTAGAATCTAATCTAATCATTAGATTATTAATCAGACAAAAACATGTTTTATTTGGATTTGTATTCTTAGCAACCTACCTAAATGATCCAACAAAAAATCATCTAAACTAGATGATGATTAAAGCTTGGTTTATTACAACGTTACTTCGATATTGAATATTGCATTACAAAAATTAGCACATAATATTATTTTTTACGGCTGTGAGAGTGGGAACTCGCAAACGCTTCTATAATTAAAATAGAACATAATAGCGAAGATTGTCTGAAAAAAGTGTTATAATGCATACAATGAGCGGTGGTCTCCGCTAACTGTGCGCGCGCGCACGCAACAACAACAACACATGTAGAGTTCTGGAATAGAAATTGTCAGGATCACTGATTCGAGTAGGATATTAGTATGGTATAGTGGGTCATTTTTACCATATTAGTATGATGCCTGTAAAGTTGCTAGGTATTTTGAAACGTTACTAAAAATTGATTTACTTTTACTACTTCAATAGATTAGTCAGTGTTATGATTGTATGAATTTGAAGGTTATCGATATCTTGGTATACCTACTCGACAACCTTTTGACTACGATTTACGACTAGAGGCAGTCTGAATAGAGCAAAGTTAAGAGGACGACCAAAATCCATTCATTTATGGCAATAGCCATTATGCTTATGATTTTGCATGGCGATGGCGTGACGCAGACAGGAGTGATGGCCAAACTCCGACCACACCATCACGTTCGTCATCTATCGGTGGTCGCTTCGTCGGCAACGAAACCAACCTGCATAAGTGCATTACCTACACTAATTGGTTTATCCGATTCTGCGAAGAATTTTAATGCTTATACATATAAACAAACTCACCGTCAGAAACGCTTAAACCTCAAAGTGTAACTCTGAGAGACTAGAAAATCTATTCGCGACAATCTGACCTTTATTTTGAACCTTACCGTTCGGGGAATAAGGTTGTGTTCGGTAGGCAGGCGACGCAAGCGGCCTAGATTCGGCTGAACGAATTATTCTAATAGTTCGGCCGACGACCTCTCGGATGAGGATTCAGGTTCGCTAATTCGGCTCAAATGAACGCGGCAACGTTTAATTTGTATATTTTGCGAATACACCCCCCCTCCCCCCTTCTCCGGTAGAGATTCAATTTGCTGAGCAATAACATCGGGAGCACGCGTGAGCGGCCGCCGCCGCCGCCAGCGCACCAATTACTTAATTTGCTGGTTGGTTAATCACCTACTAACCAAATAGGAAAGCAATGTAATAGCTTCTAATTATTCGCTACAATTTCTATGGATTCGAAAACTGGGAGCGCTCGCAGCGCCAATCTCATTTAAAGTCAATCTATAAAATGTTAAGAAGGTTGATTATCACAAGATTTAATCGTGGATAATAATCGTTTTAACATTTTCAATAGAATCCAGGAAGGTTAAACATGATAGGTAGGTACTTGGGGACGAACCAAAAACTGTAAAATGTATCTAAACACTGACTCTAATAACGCGACTCTAATACGATATAATATATGCAACTACGAGTGTACCACACCACTTACGTCCTTGATGAAATGTCATTTTTGATAAACCTTCTAGCTGGATGAAGATAAAAGATAAAACAGGAGATGAAAAAGTTCTACACACAAAGATGACATTATCAAGGAACACCTTTGTCAAAAAAAGCAAAGAAAAAGCAAAGCATGTTCTTCTTATAACAAGCAAGCTGCAAAATAAGTCGTTTGATTGAAGAATTTTCTTTACATCGCCACCGAAATGTATTACTACGTTTCGATGTAGGTACATCGCAGATATTTTTCAAACGGCTCCAGTGCGTAGACTAGGTATGATCGCCTGTACTGTAGAAGGGTAAAAAGTAGGGCCTAGTAATATAGAAGTAGTGTGACAGCTTGGGTGTACAGGCGGCTGCCTCTCGACCTGGTTTCGGTTCAGAGGTGAACGGCCGACACCGCGCACGCACTCGCCGCCGCGGCCGCTTGCACTCCGCCGCATCTCTTCAATCATTCCGAACGTTCTAGCTAGCTTCTAGCGAAAATTATCAACAAAGTGAACATCGTCGTATATATATATAATATAAGGTTGATTCAAAACTGAACGATAATAAACAAGCTGTACTTATAGAGAAAGTCCAACGTAAAACTCGTGTTGAAGCAAAAGACGAGTTTTGCTAAGTATGAACTATTTAGAAATCACGTAAGTTCTAGACAGCGTTCTTCTGAAGAAGTAAATAGCTGTGACGACGAAAAAATTTTACGGAAAAATCTTGTGGATGCCAAAAAAAACAAATTAATACCGAATCCCGTATTCAAGCCAGGGGTATATCATAATAATAATAATAAATTGTATTAGGTTGTTTTCTCGTTTATTTGTCCAATTTTGCAACCGATTTAAACTTTCTCGATGAGCTAGAAACTTGAAATTTTGACTGGAAGACAATGCGAAAGTTTAAAAGTGTATTATGCATTAGTGTCTTTGAGCTGATCAGGGCGGATCAGATGGAGCCGGAAGAAGGCCACAGGAACTCTGTAATAAAACCATACAACCTCATGGAGTTTGGGCTTATCGTTCGTCTTGACAAGTACTCTGATGAGAGACGAGGTCCAGGCTTGCAAAAGACAAATTGATGATAAATCTTACAAAATGCGCCCTACGTTTATAGGTCTAAAACTAACTTCTGTATAGGGTTATAAATCTAGAAAATATTTTATACTTTTTAGTTTGTTTTTAAAACGTGTTGTTTTTATAAAAAGCAGTTTATTTTCAGTATTTTTTTTTATTCGTATCAACGTCGATGATGCTAGATTAAGTTTATCACATCGTCCAAGATCTCATAATCGTAAATTGGAAAAATTTGGGTGAACACTATACAATACAATATCGTTGATAAGCATCATCCATCACTGATTAATCGGTATCGTGTTTATGTTTTAAAATAAGGCTCGTAATCTGGTGAGTAGTTTTTCAGTAGATAGTTGCGGGAGTCTCGTTATCGCGGTGGGCGATAAAGGCCCTGTGTAGGTTGGCGACCCCGCGGTATCGCACAACAGCTGACTGTTGGCACCACCGATTGAGAACACCGCCACAGAATAGATATAAGTACTACCGTACAGAAAGGAAACTCTCCGTCCCGCCCCAAAATCAATTACCTCACCCCACCCCGCGACTTCGTGTGCCGAATCGTGTGCTCATTCAATAGCCCTAGACTTAGCGTGTGCAAGAACGTCACTGTGTAGCGTCTGTGTAAGTAGTTGAAAACTTGAAACGCGGCGCTTGTATGGAGTGCCCGGGGTGTGACACCGCCTCGAGCCTCGACCACGCAACGCACCAAGAGGAAAATATAACACAGAAATGTTGAACAACGCAGAACTGGAAATATTGAAAAGAAAAGAGTATCCCAATAAAGAAAAACAAGCAAGCGATAACACTGTGAAGCTGTAATAGTGTAACAGTTGTAGTCCTGTAGTAAAATAAAATATCAAAGAAACATTTTAATAATGCGATAAATTAGAAGAGTTGAGAAAGTGTGACGAATGTGACGATACACATATAAATACAATAGATAGATAGATGATATCGAGTAACAAGAAATTGACAAGTACATTTTCAAAGTAAAAACTGACAGACAAAAACAACAAAGAAATAAAATTTGTGATAAAATTGATATGATAATAAAACAAAAACTAATATTAAGTACCTATTGTAATTGACCGAGCGAGCACGAAGTGCGAGCGAAGCGTCTCTGCTTCAGCTTGGGCAAAAATTCTTTCGTATGTCTGTAATCTGTATGTTCTCTTCTGCAGGTCGCATTTCTCAACCGATTCTCGTGAAAATTTGTGAGCAGGTTCGAAAGTGATATGGAATTTTTTTGTCGAGCCAGATTTTTTTAATTTTTCAAAATGGCGGAGAAATGTAAAAAAAACAGGGTTTTTCGGCTTTCCAGCGCTGTCTGTTCTCCTCTACAGGTCGCATTTCTTAACCGATTCTCGTGAAATTTTGTGAGCAGGTTTAAAAATAATATAGAATTTTTTTGGCACGCCACTTTTTCGATTTTTTTCAAAATGGCGGAGATATGTAAAAAAAACATATTGCAGTCCAGCTTTCCGGCTCTGTCTTTTCTCCTCTACAGGTCGCATTTCTTAACCGACTTTCGTGAAATTTTGTGGGCAGGTTTGAAAATCATATAGATGTTTTCAAGTTAAGACAGTTTTTCAAAATTTTCGTAATGGCGGAGATATGTAAGAAAAATATATTTCAGTCCGGCTTTCTGACGCTGGATGTTCTCCTCTACAGGTTGCACTTCTCAACCGATTCTCGTGAAATTTTGTGAGCAGGTTCGAAAATAAAATAAAAAATTTTTGTCACGCCAGTTTTTTGAAATTTTTTTAAAATGACGGAGAAATGTTAAAAATACATATTTCAGTCCGGCTTTCCAGTGCTGTCTATTTTCCTCTACAGGTCGCATTTCTCAACCGATTCTCGTAAAATTTTGTAAGCAGGTTTGAAAATTGTATAGATTTCTTAGGTCAAGCCAGTTTTTCATTTTTATTTAAATGGCGGAGATAATGTAAAAAAATCATATTTTTGTCGAGACAGTTTTTCGAAATTTCTTAAAATGACGGAGATATGTAAAAAACCATATTTCATTCCAGCTTTCCGGCTGTTTGATCTCCTCTACAAGTCGCATTTCTCAACAGATTCTGGTGAAATTTTCATAAATTTTGTGAGTAGGTTCGATAATTATATTATATAACTGTTCAGTAAAGCCAATTTTTCCAAATTTATAAAAAAAATACTCACCCATTTTGAAAAATGATCAAAATTAGAAGCACCAACTAGCTGCAATACTCACGTACCTACTGTGTGTTTTATTTTATTTTTTCGCGAGGTCTACAGCTCACGGAGCCACTAGTATTAGAATACTATTCGTAGCGAAGCGATGCATGCGAGTCCAAAGATATAATAAAAAGTAGCAAAGAAAATATTTGGAACAAAAAACGTAAAAACAAAAATAATTAAAAAAACACGTTTTTTAAACGGACTAAAAAGTAAGTAAGTACCTTATTTAGTAGTATTTTTATAGGTAGGTACTACCTACCTATAAAAATTGGACTAAAAACATAAAAACTGACTCGTCACAAGAGTGCTCGTCAAGACGAATCAAACGAGCCGAAACTGAATAGGGCTGCATTGTCTTATTAGAGAGTTCCTGTGGGCTTCTTTCGGCTGCATCATCAGACCCTGGACGCTTTTCAAAAAGAGTGCTCGTCAAGAAGAATAAATCGAGCCTAAACTCGATGGGGTTGCATGGTTTTAATACAGAGTTCCTATGGCCTTCCAGCTCCACTTGTCAAGACGAATTGAATGAGCCCAAGCTCGATGGAGTTGTATGATTTTATTACAGAGTTCCTGTGGCCTTCTTGCGGCTGCATCATCAGATCAGCTCAATGATACCATAATATTGCAATGTCTTCCAGTTTTGACCTACGTTCATAGTTTCAAGTCTCCAGCTTATCGGAAAGCTAGTATAAAAACATTTGCTAAATTTGTGGACAAACAAAGATACTAACAAGAAAGCGACCTAATAAAAATAATACTCGTATAACTACAAACAGCTGACGAGTACAATATGATATGACAAGACAAGCCCTCAAGAAACGAATGGGATAAAAGCTGCGTCACCGGTCAGTCAGGTAGATCAAGGTTGAAACATACTGGCATTGGAGACACGACCCTAACCAATGGCTGTAGGGTATTGTATCGATTAGAAGAGGCTTTAAAGATAACAAAGCAGATTGGTCACATTTTATTCTTACAAGGGAACGATTGAATACTACAACAGTACCTATGATTCAACTTCATTGATGCCTGGATGTCGTTAAATATTAGACACATCTAAAGAACACAAACACACACATGGAACGAACGGTCAATTAATAATACGAAAATCTTTGCTTCAAATAGACCAACAAGGTAGTACTTAAGTACCTACCAATGTACTTTTGAATTTTCAATTTTGTATAAAAATAAGTTTTGGAATGTCATCTCTCATCAAGGCTTTTAATTTGATCCATATTTTAATCATTGAAGTTTTTTTTATTTTGCAAAATATTGATTACTACAGCCGTATATATTTTTATTTTGAACAAAAAATTCTTCTGTCATCCAAATGTATTCAGGCATTTGGAAGTAACGGTGGAATAACGAATAACACTCCTTCTTTGGGTAGTCATGTAAAAAATAAAACACAAGTTGTTTTCTTTAAATGAACCAATACAAAAAAAAACGACTTATTTTTGTTTAAATAAAAAAAACCCAGGTAGGTATTACAGAGAAAGGCAGGCAATTTCTCAAGTGTAGAGAAATGGGATATACAACGTTAAAACTAGACGAGACAATACACTGAAAAATCCCCCAGTATTTGGTGCCGTTTGAAGCTGGTTTGCAATGAAATATACGAAAAACCGCGCGCGTTTACATTACTTCTTTGAAACGCTAAATTTGAAAAGTATCGTTGTATCGACACTTAAAATATCGCCGATGCCGATATATCGGAAAACCCGAAGTATCGCCGATATATCGGTATCGGTATCGGATGCACCCCTAGTTTAAACCTAGCTAAGAAGAATATTTTTCACAAACAATAACATGCGCAAGAGCAATAAATTGCAATCTATGACATCTGCCCTAATATTTCTACAACGAAATTAGGTAGTTGATTGTCGGATTTCCTTGAGTAAATGTCATCAAAACTATAGTAGGAGACGTAATGAGGAATAAACTGACAAGTTTTAGACATCATAAGCAATTTGGAAACGTCGACAGAGCGGGTCACGTTATTATAACCGCCCTGACCGGTCTGCGGGACGTGTCGTCCGTCTTCGTGACATAACTTACATCCACACACAACCAAAATGTCGGCCTTGTTGACGGAAATGTAGACCTTTCGATTAAATCAAACAATAAATTCAGACACAACTCTTTCCACATTATTATAAAGAAATGCAAAGAGATGCACTGAACGAAATCACGAGATGAAAATTGTAATTGATTGTAATCAGACTTCAACATATATGCTATTCATTCATGATGATTCAGATGATACGATTGTCTCTACTGACATTAACAAAGAGCAGTCGATCATGTCATTAAATAAAAATAAATGGGAGTGGCAAATTAACAATAATAGCTACACATCTAAGCATTGTGCGCGAACAATAAAATTATGTCGTTTGCGCACGGACTCCATCCAAAGGTCAAGGCGACGAACCTACCTCAACTCTACGTAGTGTTAGCACCACCTCAACACCGCAATACGCCCGCTGCCCGCTTGATAACGTTAAACAATATTTATAACATAACACTTATCAAACAACTTTACACTCATTATCTCTACCACATGAGTGTCTCAGTGATGCTTTCGACGAATCGCTAACAATGAAACACGATGTCTGAAGAACGGTAGGTATCGACGATATGATATAACAAAAACCAGTGTCTTGTTACGTAAAGAAAGACTCATCTCAACGTAACACGTAATCGTTACGATTACAGGGAGGAAGTTGGGCAAGTGAATAATCTGTAGACATCTACAGTCAGGCAAAAAAGGATTGGAAATAATGGGGGAGCCACTTTCTTTGGTACGGAAACACGACGAGTGCAAATGGAAAACCACGTGTTGATAAAAATGATATTCAGATATTTTAGTTCCGTTTCTTAACTTTTTTGCCAAGCTGTAGGTGCCCTAAAGACCAAATAGCTCTTAGAAGATGATCACAATAAAAATATATACAAATTACCGATTCGAATGGTGTATGGCGCAGAGCTAAATGGTGAAGTTATAAAAGCTGTCTCCGGTCGGCTGCGGCGTGGACGTGTGGCGTATACGTATGGTTGGTTATATGTACTTACTTATCAGTGTGGTGTTTTTGATTATGCGTCGATTACCAGCCAGCTGATTGGCGGGGGACGGGGTGCGGGGCGACGCTGCTGATTGGCTGGCCGCCTCGTAATCTGGCACGACCGAACTGCCATTGCGCACGCGGCTCGGTCTTTATTGCTTATTTTACTTGTATAGTTGAAAACCTATCTATTTTACTCTGCTGCACGCAAACAATATTATAGCGTAGATTGGGTGATTTACAAAGAGAGAGGAAGGAAACACAATCAGTTTAAAGAAAGGGCAATTAGAGGTTCTGATAAAACCTTGATAGGTGAAAGAGAAGACGACCTAGGAGACAAGACAAAACATTGAACATGTAACATTGTATGGAAACAACATTTGTAAATAAATAAACAAGCTCCATAAATATTTTGTAATGACCGCTGGTCACAATGGTGCGAAACATCAACTCGCACGCATTGGGTCATTGCATTGTTTGTTAGAATTAGTTATTGACGGTCTATTGTCTCGACCTCCGACTTCGAAATAATTAGCTCGGAATACGTAATCAACGCGTCGAAAACTGGACGAACCTACTGTAGGTAATTTTGTAAATGCAATGCAAAAATTAGCATTTTACTCGTTGCGAAACCGATACGGGTCCGGTTTGGTCATAAAACTGGTAATCTTATGGAATGTGTGTCCAATTTTAAAGTAAACACCACTTGTCGCTAGCGTAGTAGTAGGCATTGCAGTTTGATTTGTGAATAGATGCAATCAATATCGATTCATGCGAATTTGTTCTGGCTAAAAGAACAGCGACTCTCCTACTCTATACACACTGCTGTTGACTTTGGTAACAGCAGTCCTATTTTGTGACTCTCTGACAGCTTCGTTGGACAATCAAGTTGGGCATAGTCACCTCTTGATATGATGTAAGTAGAAGTACATTGCTTTGTTTTTTTGGAGATTTGTCTGTCACATTGACAAACTCGGTTGCCCGAAGCTGTCAGATTTACAAAAACAAAATAGGCCTGGTGATCGATCCACAGTTCCGGAAACTTCATTATTTTCGGTTGCTCTTGCAGCGTAGACTCCCTGATCGGGGCGCGACAAGTTTACAGAAAAGGATATGTTTGAGTAGACACGACCGACCAGAAAAACGATTCTGGGAAGTGAAGTGAACACGGCTCGGCCGTGCCTTGATTGCTGCATGGGGCATACGAGCTGGCGACATATCGCGCTCTCGCTTTGCCTTCACGGCACCCGCGAAGCATTACTTTTTTACCGTCCGCCATGTTGCGCTGCGTGAGCGCAGGGGCCCATTCACTCTGCAATGGCCAATTGACGGTGCAAAATGCAATTTACGAGAGGTAGGGCTGACGAAATTGTGCGAGTTCACAAACAAACTCACACACAACGAGACAACAGAATCACTATAAAGTTATATTCCGTAAAATTATTTAACTGCTAATATTATTGTTGTTTTGGAGAGACACCATAACAACTGTATTTTAAACTTAAATATCTTATGTACCCATGTATGAAATTTGGAATAAACAATAGGTGTAGGTATCTACCTACGTACGCGAGCTATGACACACCTACTACAATGACTCGTCCCAAACAAGGTAGTTTCATCCATAGACTTCAATAAGCCACCTATTTTTAATTAGGTTCAAGCTGCGTTAGTTGCAGTCGTGAAATCCCTAAACATTTTATTTTCGAATATTGGTTGTTAGACAGAGAACTACAAGATTTGATTATTCTATGAAATACCTATCTGAATATATTGCAGAGAGATTCGTAATAAGCATCAAATGACTTCAGGCGGAACTAAAGGAAAAATACATAAGAATTATAAGAAAAATATCGAACCTGTTGACGCATCTGAGTAAACGGTAAACAACACTGAACACCTGAAAATACTACATTCTTAACTCACTGTCGAAAGAATATTGGCGTTGGGAGAATTGCATTAGGTAAAAGTACCTGTGTTAGGTAAGTGTAAAGACACGAATTATTGAAAACCCAGAGATCTGCTACGTCTTACAAGACTTAAGATCCAAATACAACAATAATGTCAAATCTACAAGATCAACTAGACAACGTCATGTCATGTTACCAGTTTTTTATACCTGCACCAACTACCTATATCAGGTATAGGAAGCCGTAACAGCATTTGAAATTGCGCAGTGCCTGTAACTACTAGCCATACACCTGAGCAAACAAACTCGACAGAACCACATGATTCCACGAAACTTCGACCAAGGACGCGAATCAATCGAACCAATTGTAATATCGAAAGGTGTGTCTCTATCAAGCAAATTTGCTCAAAGTTAACAATATTTAATAAGAAGACGGCCGTTCGTTCAAGCAGTTGATAGGGATGTAAATATTCCGTTCGACTGCTGATGAAAAGCAAATGTCTATAAAAACGGCCTGACGTGAGAATGCGCGATGGGTACTGTACTTTAATTAAAACACAGTTACACACGCCACCTTTCACGTTGAAATATGGTATAGTGTAAGCATGCAAATGTTGGACTCAGTTTTATTTTAGTGTATCAGTCGAATACTGAATTATATTATAATTAGTCAAACAATAAAATCAGTGCCGTTGTACTTATTACATTTATTAGAACAGTAAGTAAATGAAGTGATGAAAGAGATGTCATCTTAGTTCAAAGTAATCCGTGTTGACTTAAAATAAGACGAGGCGACAATGATAGATAAGTATGATGAGATGGGTACTGTGTAAGTGTGTACTCAATAAAAAATGTAAATAAGTACTTAAGTATTAACTGAAATGCAGGTTTTTTTACATTTTTGATTCGACATTTTTAACCGACTTCAACAAAAGGAGGAGGTTCTCCATTCGATTGTATGTTTTTTTGTCGTTGTTCGCGCGTATCTTCGACATTTATGGACCGATTTTGATGATTCTTTTTTGTTCGATTGAGTTTGCTTGCGTTGCTAGATGGTCCCATTTATTTTTTTTCAAATTGGACGAGTAGTTTTCAAGTAATCCTGAAAATACTATGATTTTGCATCAACTACCTTGACGACTTTCTTATTTATGAACCAAATTAGATATTTTTTTTGTTGGAAAAGGGATACTTTAGTGTAGTCTTTTTAACCGACTTCAAGAAAAGGAGGTTCTCAGTTCGACCCGTATGTATGTGTTTTTTGTACGGGAATGGAACGGGATCTCAGAGCAACATGTTCTCATCAATGTTGGAATGTTTCTCTCGGGCCCGGTAGCGACTGGTCCACGCCGGACGTTCTAGCCGACTGTTTACTGTTTTATGCGTGGCAAAAGGTTATCACCTGGATGAGACTAGACTATTTAGATACCACTATCAAATTAAACATAATTATACGTATAGGGTTGACTATTTGTAAAACACCAACAACGTCGCAGGAGTACATTACAACATTATATTCTACGACTTTTCTGAAAACAGTATAAAAAACGACTTTCCATACTCCGAACAGTTGATCGAGTTTTGTGTGAAAAGTAGTTTTTTGTCTGTTTTCGGAAAAGTCGTAGAACAAAATGTTGTTTATGATGTCAGTAATCTACTCCTGCGAGGTTGTCGGTGTTTTATAAATAACCCAGTATCTAAGTATACTTATTTATTAAATAAAATTAAAGTACCTTGTTTTTGTTCTTGATTAATAAGCTACTTTTCTATCGGTCTTAATAATAGAAGTCTTCTACAGTTATCACTACAAAAACAAGTCGGAAAACTAAGTATTAATAAGTAATATGTAAAAGCAATATTAAGCAATAACTTCCACAGAATAGATGGCAAAATATGCAAGAAATCTATGCAAATACCTGCAGACACACCGACAGCAACACATCTTGTCCAGCTTGCCTCAACTAACTACTCTAATCTTGTTTCGCTACGTGTTTCGCCCCTACATGGAGCATCATCAGGAGCTGTTAAAGTGGTTCTTAACCTTTTAGTGATGAGGGACCATTAATTGACAAAAATTCTGTCTTGCCATGGACCTCATCCACTGTTTGGATGGGAGGTAAAATACAGTAAATGTAAGAAATTAATGAAGGGTTGTTATTTTAGTATGGCTTCGCGGTCAACTTCTGGTGCTTACGGGGACCACCAGTGGTGCGCGGACCACCGGCTAAGAACCATTGTGTTAAACAGTGCAAGGAAGTTATTGCTAAGTATTGTTATTGCATCCATTATAATTATTTATTTGTTAGGTCTGCCAGCATTTATAGAACAAATAGACTTCCGCAAAGTAACGCCAGATTCTATTAAACATTAATAAGTACGTACATGAAACGGTTGGTAAAACCAACGCGTTTTTTTAGCCAATATTAATAAGACACACATAAATAAGTAGGTATAAATCAATTACAGAAATTACCGAATTAATCTAAACCACCTCGATAATGGCGCATAATCAGACTTTCTACTTACAAAAACAGAAAAAAAGATTTAAGGAACAGCATAGAAGCAAACCACGAAACAGCGACAAGGGTGAGCCAAGCCAATAGAAGAGACACAAATAAGTGGACTGTTTTCAATTTGTCCTAATCCTATCGTTGTGCCTTATCGCGAGCAGGCATTAATAAACAGCGTGATAGCATGCGCGCAGGCAGGCTCGAGCTTGCGGGTGTGGCTGGCAGACAGAGCGTCGGCGCTGCGCGACACGCGCCGCTGCCTTGCCCGCACCACACACGGGACCGAGGACCACCACATTCAAGGTCATTTTGTATTCACCATACAAAATAATTGAGGACGTGTTCAGTCCATGAAACTGAACAACTTTCTCTAAGGAACACATGGTCAAATATGTAAAATAAAAATCGACTTTCCATACAAATCAAAGAGATCAGAAAGTTGTTTAGTTTCATGGACTGGACACATCCTAAAAATTTGGATGGTAAGTTCAAAAAGACCCGATATAGGTTATCTTAGCATACATTGTGCAAAGGAATCGCTACCATGCTCATGAAATCATAGATCACAATAACACGACAATGGGAGGAACTAAGACTGAGAATCAAACCAATCGCCAATGAAACGACCAATCGCCAATGAAACGACCAGTAATCAGATAAACTAGACTAGACATAGTAATTGTGTAGGAAATGAAGCGATCTTCTGAATGGAGAGCCCAACATTAAATCATCAGTCGATGAAACTTTGCAGGGATGTAATATGAACCAAAACCTATATAATTGTACAATTATCAAAAAACAAAAATATGTTTCATTTATGATACTTTATCATGCTGTAAAGTTTTGTCTACTGAGGATTTACTGTGGGGGTCCACTACCTTCCTTTCCTACACTAGTAGAGGAACTTCTGGAAGGAAGCTCTCGTTTAAAAGGCTGGCATCTATAATGTTAGGAAGTGAATATCTCTTACACCTTCGACTAACTTTAAATCATAATACTAAATAATATACTAGAAAAATTACGACTCGCCGATGTCACTAGTGACTCGGTAGCTCAGCGGTCAGAGCTTTGGACCGGATATCCAAAGGTCGCGGGTTCGATTCCCGTCTGATTATTGATCTGGTGCGAGTCGTATTTTTTCTAGTATATTATTTAGTATTGTTTAAAAATAGCATTGTGAATGCAAAAATCTCACATTTAAAAAATAACTATAAATTGTTTATAAGCAAATTCAGCAGATATAGACAAATAAATATTCATCATTGCGAACGGCAGAGTAAATGTTTATAGTAATTGAGAAGGACAAAGAAAATATGTTTAAATATAGAGATTTTTTGTAGCCCCATACAATCCAACCAATAAAAGTTAAGATCTTAACACAGAATACCTATACTAAACGTATACCTACCTAGTCCTTAATTATATAAACGTATATAGGTAATACGAGTACTAAACGTATCTTAGTGTCCATTAATACTTCAGACACATTGCCACTGCATTACTTTTACTATCTTATATTTTTATATCTTTAAGTACGATGTTTGTCTCAATAGCGATAATAATCTAAAATCAATTTATTAAAATTTTCCATCAGAAAACGTAGAATCTATGAGAACTTTATAAATAACAAAACAAATAACTATATGAGTATGAAGAGACATGGCATCTAATGACTTGCTGTAGGCGATTAGAGCCGTAATAAAGGGCAGTATCGTAAACCGATATGCAGGAAGATACTGAGGAATCAAGCCTGCCCTTTACCGGGTGGCGGAGGGCGGGCGGGGGCACTTAACGTTAAATAGTGCGCGATTCCCTGCGTCCATTACGCTAAAACGTCCGCCCTGCGCGACACCGGCTAGAATGCCCGCATAAAAATTATGCAGAGATGACCTCCACTGAAGATACACTCGAAAATAACAAAGTTCCGGATAGCAATGTGAAAAACGATAACGATAACAATATTCAAAATAACAAGATGTCAACGTTTTGGACACAATGCGGTCAAGTAGAACTTTATAGTGACGTGAACAGTACGTATGCGTACTTTGTGACCTTAACTCTAACATTCAATCTACTTATGCCTTATATACCTATACATACATATGTATATTTTGTATTTTTAATCAGCGTAAGTATTTGATTTGCAATTAGATAATAGAATAGATAATAAATAACACAATTAAATAGGACTTTATGATCGTTTGAATTTCCTTAATGACTTTTTTTATGTATTCTATCGTATGTTATGTTATTTATGAACTTATGTTTCAATCGTCTTGTCGTCACAAAATTATAAAGTAAATAATAATATGAAATAAGAATGATGTAATTATATTCTGTTATACTATACCTATACCTGTTATACCTACTTTTATTATTTTATCAGAATCGAACGAAAAACGGAACGGTTGATTCAGGTTTTTTACTTTCATTATGTTGAAAGAAAACCAACAAAAATAAATAGCAATTGTTTCGAGTACTTACTGGTAATAAAACATATAACTAAGTTAACCAACTAACGTCATGGTGGCTCATAGTTTGTTTTATGCACATTGATATTTGCTATACAATATTAGTATCGATATAAACAGCATTGCGCGCAAATCGCCCAGCAAAACAAAGCACGATAATATTATAACAAATAAAACATCTGTGACACTGATAAGAGCTGTACACAGGTATTTATTTATTTAACAGTCGTTTCATATAAAACTTGCAACAACTGTAAAGCTCTTGCTGCAAATATTGACCATTTGTTGGTCCTGTTCCGGATTCTAAAAATTGAAAATTTTGAAAAAACCCACGACCATTAAAATTGTTACTCTTAATTTAAAAATAGTAAAATAAAACAAGTTTTACGAAAATCCCTCGACTAAAAGTGACTATGTAGGTATACATAATTTATCCACCTATTCATAAATTGCAAACTCAAGAAAAATCCGTTGCGGCTGCCATTACCTGCCCCCAAATGAACTAATATTTTGCAGTTATTGTTTACTTTAGAGAAATGGCAATGGCAGCCCCCGACGGATTTTTCTTGAGTTTGCAATTAATGAATAGGTGGATAAATTATGTATACCTACTTAGTCACTTTTAGTCGAGGGATTTTCGTAAAACTTTTATTTTAAAGTTTTTAAAGAATTCATGAAACATGTCTAAGAACCTGCTGAAATGAAACCTTTTGAATGCAAAAAACCGCATCGAAATCGGCCCAGTAGTTTCCGAGGAAAATGGTAACAGACAAACAAACAACCTCTAACCCCAAACGCATATACCGCCTCCGTTCCGTCCGTCGTGGGTAATAAAGAACAAAAGTTTAAACATAATGATATTCGACGTCAATTTACAAAGGTATCGATTAAAAACAAGCTGTAAAATTTAAAAAAAATCTTTACTCAAGGTCCAACAAACAAACTAAACCATTTCAAAGTCCGAACCAAAGTAAAATGCATCAAGTGCTGAAATGTGGGGTTGATTTTATGTAGCTTTTGTAGCTTGTTCCGTCTCTGACCAATATCGATCGAAGGATGAGTCAAGCAAAGCCGTGGGATTCACCTGCGCCGCCGATGAAAGCCTAAATATTCAATTAGTCTATTTAGAAAAATTAAAAAAATAAAATGAACACCCCAAAATCGAAACGATCATTCTTAGAACAGATAGTAGGTATAAATAAGATAGTAGGTAGTGTAGTGCTGACGGCCATGAGTCAAAGCAAAGTGACCAAGGAAGGAAGGATGGTCGACATCGAGAATAAAGCAAACTGGAGAAGCAGAGTACCTACATCACAGTACCTAAGGAAAACTGACCCCACTACCATGTGGGATAAATATAATCGCTATATTTAGCGAGGGAGAGAAATTTTAATAAAATAAAAAAATCTTGATAAATTATAATAGGTAATGAAAATGATAAACGAATGAAATGAATGAAACGAACGAACCAATTTACTTTACATAATAACAAAAATAGAGGAGCAAAGTAAAGTATTTCTAGTTATAAAGGCAGAATTACTGTAAATCCAAAGAACAGCGGGTGGTAAATTCAAAGTAGATAAACACAACACAGTGCCTACACAGAAACGGCGTTGGTAATTGAAAGTGGGGCATCTGACAAATCGCGAGAACTTTCAGAAAATGAACTGATTAATCCAGGATTAAGGCCAGTTTGACTGGAGATAAGTAATAATCGGCGGCTGTTATGCGCCGTGGAAAGCCGCCAGTCTCGACGCCCCTAATGAAACGAACTACTCTATCGGCCACTATTTACTAAGCCTGTTGACAAGATGTGGCTTCAATATGAATAATCCTTTAGAAAATAAAACATAAAATATAGGTCCATTACGACCTTATCTCTAAGAAGAAAAATAACACGATTTAAATGGCGTGCAAGGGCAAATAACAAAATTATCAAATTGTATTTCTTGTTTGTCGTATCAACACACCCATTTCTGGATAAGCAACGGCTAATGTCATAAATGCTTAACTTGTAGGTGTCTATTTGAGTCTATGTTCCTTCTTTGTGGTTTACCATCATCAAATCTGAGAACAATTGGCTCAGCGACGATATACCTCGCTCTTTAGCGAAATTTTTTAACACTCTTTATGCCAAGAGGAAGTTGGGACGGGTGGACCGCAATTGAGCCACGAGCGACGAGGGTCAATGGTTCAATACCAAAATGAAATTGTGAATCCATGTTCATGTTATTGGCTAAGCACATACAGAAACCCATTGTTCGATTCCAGATGAATGAAATGAGTGTCCATTCTCTTCCTGCGCAAACCACACAGAGAGCTGCGCCATTTCACTTTTTAAGTCACTTCTCTAGGTAGGCGTACACTTTGAAGATTTTACATTAAATATGAGGTAAGTGGTACTAGTACCTACGGTCTACAGAGAAATGGTAACACAAAAAGTTTACACTCAAGACGCACTGTACCTAATTCTGAGCCTTGAAATTGAATGTAGTATTTGAATGTAAATAACGGTGTTTGATACCTATCAATGTCAATTGTTATGCGAGTTTCAGCACTGCAATTCATTTTAACAAAGCGTAGGTAGTTGCATGACAGAATTGGAAATTTCTAGCACATCATACCGTTTAGTCATTAAATGAAATTTGCTACAGTGGTGACAAAATAAAAGATTTTCATCGTCATAACACAACAACAATAATAAATCACTTATTTCAAGAATACTCATGAAATTGAAGGTCGTTTGCAAGTCCCCATAGTTGCGTTATGTTAATTATCTGCAAGTATTAAGATTGTTGAAGTAGGTTTAATTCAATTGATGCACCTATGTTTGATTATGTCGATAACTATCAAGGTCAAGCGTCAAGGTCACTCCTAGATGAAGCGGTGATCAAAAGCCGGACCTCGGGATCGGTTCACTATTCAAGTGCCGGTACACACATAGGTGGAGCCGTCGGGCACGTACAATACATACAACCTATATTTACGGCGACGAGTGGGAGAACCGGCTTTCGTTCGTTACTATTCTAATTAGAATCAAACATGGAATATTTTAGATCTCGGCTATTTATATCGAGGTGTACATCACGTCCGATGACGTTCTGAACGTCGATCACGGATCATAAGAACGCCATCGACACGGCTCAGAGGTGGAAAGCTGGCGTTTCGGTCGCCAATTTACGTCGCCGGTATCGAGTGAATCGGATCGAATCGAACGATGATATATAGAAGTGATTAGGTAGAGTTCAGACAAAAGGAGCGTCTCTTCCTTCGGAGTAGAGTCGACACAAAGAAATCGTATGTTGGGGGTTTGGTCGTGAGGGTCGGGCCGGGCTCGAGGGTATATGCGTGGTGGTGGTCGGGACTCACCGGTGTCGGCGCGGTCCGCCTCGTCGTCGGACTCGGTGCCGGAGTCGCGCTCCTCCACCTGCAACAAGAGATCAGCGTCACTGGCGCCGTACTCGCGCACTACACTAAGCGGGCCCGCGGCGGGCCGCACTCCGCCCGTTCCGCTCCTTTGTTCTCGCTCGCGGGCGGCCATTTTCTGGTGGCGAGTGACCTTCGGCCGCCGGCTCGCCGGGATCGACACCCACCTTCTCGGAGACGTTGTCCTCGTTCAACGAATGCGTCCGCAGCTTGTGAGTCAGAAATTTGAGCATTATTGAGCGTTCGGCTCGGCCGTGCCCGCTGTCGCTCCGCCGTCGCGTGTCGCGAATGTCGCCTCTCCTCGCGGTACTGACGCGCACCGATCGCGATCTGTCGCCCTCGCGCCTATGGGAAACGTTCCAAAAACATTTTAACCCTCAGTGACATATTCGCATATTTCCCGCACGGCGCACACGCGACCGACCGCCTCCACCGAACGCCGGGCTACTACTAGTTTAGTTGGAGTAGCCTTGCGTACGACGCAGTCAGCTGAAGTGGCCGACGCCGCTCGCGAACGAAAGGGCCTATGTGCTATCACGCTAAATACGATGATTCTTGGCGGAATTTTTTACCCGGCTAGGAGAAGATTCTTACGGAAACCGTTTAGCGTGGGTCTTTTATTGAAATCGGACTCAAATATCGCGTAAAACGTTCTCAAGTGGCACTCGAAATGGACTCGCCCGGCGACCCATTGATGACAAAGAACCGGAACACGCAGAGATCCGCCGCGATTGGACAAAACATTACAGAATAGGATCGAAATTTAATGCAATATGTTGCGTCTCCCTCTCGCACGCTCGTGTAGGGGGCTCGTCGCCCGGAGCCGGCGCGCGGCCGTACCGCGTGCGAGCGGGACGCCAATACCGACACAGGTTCATATTATATAATATTGGACTGATAAAGTGATAGATAATAAATTGCTGATAAAAAGTTGCGCACGAAAGAATAGCATGGATATTCCATATTTTTTTTCCACCACATTGCATCAAGATAAAAAACTCGAGTAGAGCATGTTATCGACTACTAATCTATTCGGTTTTTATAAACAAATACGATTATAGTATTAGGTTGAATTTTAATTGTTTAGATTATGTTCTAAGAATCTACTATACTTACTTACCTATGTAGATTTAAATATAGGCCTTATTATCACAACTCACTATCAAGTTGAGTTTATTTAGATTCGTAAACCAACAGGTTGATTATCTAATTAGAAACCACCTAGCGACCGGCCTCATTTGACAGATGAATGTCATACATTGCTACTTCATTTTGTGGTAAGAAAAAAAAAACATACCAAAGAAAAGTAGGAATGTATGTCAAATGAAACCGGTCATTAAATAGTTTCTATTTAGATAATCAGCCCTTCCGCGCTGGCTTCAACAAAGCATAGTTTGTGATTCGTGAACCAAGCTTCAACAAAGCATAGTTTTGTCGCATTAATCAATGAAGTGTAATGGTCGTATCCACATTAAGCCGACGGCGTGTTTACACGGCTCGTAATGAACAGCGACGCCATGTCTGTTACCTGCGCGGTGCGCGCCCGCGACCTCTCCCTCCCGCGCGCTCTCTCGCTCGCACGCCCGCCAAATTCAAACAAGGAACAGGGATGGGAAATTATTAACTAATAACGATTTAATTTCATTTTCGATTGTATTTTAACAAAAAAAAATATAACATTCGCTTACAAACTATGTAGAGAACACTTTACAAAATAGAGAGGCTCGATTATAGAGTTTTTGTATTACAATGAGGCACATTAACATTATTACTCAGAATTTACCTAAATTCTAGAAACAAACTAGGTAAAAGAATGTTTTATGCATCATATCTAGGTAAAAGTTTGACTATTCTAAATAGAATGGCAAATGTTTGGGACTTTATATTGTAAACACCATGTATACAACAAGAACGCAAATAAAGAATATGAATGCCACAAAATACGTGTTTGTACATCATCAGAGGCTCACCTCGGAAGCTCGACATTACAATAAGGCACACCAACGCGTATGCGTTTTCATATACAAACTATAGTAAAAACATAAGAAAATGTGATCGGAAAGGAATAATTGTCTTGTAATTTTAAGTACAGTACTTATTCATAGGTAATCGTCTAACGATGAATTTTAGGACAATGTTAAGCAACACGTTAACAATATACCTATAGGTGTCTCAAAACTTTGCCACACGGATGAAAAGTACCTTAATTATTAAAGATAGGAAATTTTACTGAAGGAAGACTTTATTTTGATTTTTAAAATAATTGGAACTGCATTCAAAGACTTTCGAAAAATCGCATGCCTTAACCAGGAATCCTACCCACCAAATTAGAAAAAAAAAACAATATTTTATTTTTACGATACCGATCGAAAGGGTTACTCATATAAGGATTGGTTTTTGTTAAATAAACAGCATCTTAAACAAAAGGAAGACCATGAAATTTAACATTTAAATTTTAATTATTACGTATTGTATCAATTTGTATAGGAATGAAGGTGATATTTAAAAAAACTTTGAATGCAGTTAGCATTATTTTTTGAAAACGAAGTCTTCTTTCAGTAAAATTTCCTATCTTCAATATTTAAAGTACTTTCCCTCCATGTGGCAAAGTTTTGGGACACCCTGTATATTAAGGAATAAGAGTCGTATAATAATGCATAGTTAAAGGAAGCAACATTTTTTTTTCTTAAACGACGGAAAATATATTTTTTTGGTTTAGAAGGGATATTGATTGCTGTTTTGCTACAAATTTTTAACTCTAGCGGTGATTGTATATAACAATAAAGCTGATTTCACATTAGTAGACTGCTCAAAGTTGCTATTATTAATAAATAAGATGTTGCTGCCTTTGCTTCTTTAAGACTCATATGGTAGTCTTGATTTCCAAATAAACATTTATAAGGTATATTTCGGAGAGTAACTTTACACAAGATTTTTAATAATAAAATTGTAAATATTAGTTTTATATAAGTACATACATACACAAATTATTATAGACAAGATATAGATAAAGTCTTACTAATAATTACAAGATACTTTGCAAATGACACGTAAAACATTTGACAATCTGAATAGTTAAAATTATTAACAACTAGCGGCCGCCCGCGACTTCGTCTGCGTGGAAAGGTTTTTTGTTATCCCTCGTCCTTCTCTGTACCCTTGACAACGTGTATGCAAAATTTCATGATGATCGGTTCAGTAGATAAGATGTGAAGGCGTAACAAAAAAACAAACGGACTTTCGCATTTATAATGTAAAATGTGAAAGTAGTATGACCAAGTGTAGTATAATGTAACATAAACATATTATTTAAATAAGCTTCAACTACGAAATACATTATATTTATTTATATTTATTTATTTATAATATCATATAGCATACAATTGTACTGTACTTAAAATGTGTTCAATGTATTATCTATTAACTTTTGAACTAAGGATTTATTAGTACAAAAATGAACTCGTATTTCTTTTCTAATAAAATTTTAGATGAAAAGTTAGATAAACCCCATAACATGATTCTTATATGAGCTGTATAATTTATTTAAATAAAGTGCCTACAATTTTCTTATAACTAGGCGTTGGGTAAAAAAATCTTATTTACGAACCAACATCTCAATAAAAATTTACAAGAAATGCATAAATCAAAAATAATCGAGAACACTATTTAAACTCGTATCAAGTATTTACAGATTATTTCTAACAGTTAAGTTGAATGAAACTAAATGCGTTTTTTTATTGAAAGCAGAACAAAAATATTACATACCTAACTGAAAAGTTATCGAATTTTATTTAGGAAATTTCATATCAGCGTAAATATTTTTAAAACTTTAAAGACACAAAGTAGGTACCTTAAAAAACTCTGATTATATTACCCGCGGGCTGATTATCTAATTAAAAACCACCAAGCGACGACGAGCAGTTCACAGATGATCGAGATCCATTGCTACTTCTTTTTGGATAAAAAAAACATACCAAAAAAATGTCAAATGCAACCGGTCGCTAAATAGTTTCCTTTTAGATAATCAGCCTGCCGAAGTGCAATCGGTCACATTTATTACGTACGGACCTACTTTTGTTTACTTATTGGCACCTTTTTAATTAGAAGTATCTAATCGGCAGATATACTAAACGGTTACGATAAAATTTTAAAGCCGATTAAAACCATAAACCAACGAGTTGCCTCTTATACTTGCTGTTATCCTGTATGCCCATTGTCCTCGTGACGATCAGCCATTTATATTGTCCCCCACTGATGGGGCACAGGCCTTCCTTATGGGTGGCCCAATGCGGATTGGTGGGTGTTAAAGACTGCAAATGCAGGCGGGGCAAACGGCTTAACGTGCCTTCCGAAGCGCGGAGGAGCTCGCGATAATAAATTTTTGGTCACCCATCCCATGACCCTTGCGGAGTTGGTTAACCTCTGCAATCGCCGAGCCAGGCACTAAACCACTGCGCCATCGAGCTCCTTCTTTTGTCCCGTAACCATAACTATTTGTCTGCGTCGTAACTACATCCCTGTCATGATCATGACTTCTGGGGCCCATGGTATTTTGGGAAACATTCGACTATCATTCTGCTGGCGTCGAATGATTAAAAAAACATTTGACGAGTCCGGTAGATGATGAAATAAAATAGGCCCTCTGAACAAAAGCAAGTTATGAGATTTTTTTATATGATAAATCAGAATTCAGGTCTAAGAAGAAACAAAATTATATTTTATTGAATTAGCTTCATTCAACCAATAACAATTAAATTAAATTATAATCCCCGGACACAATAGCTTAATTATTATATAAGTTAACTTTATTTAAGACTTGTTTACACCAAACGGCGCGGGCTTGAATCCAGCACGAGATGGTTTTGTCTACGATTAATTTGTCGAATTTATTTAATTAATATTATTATCATTACAATTGTAAAACTCATAAGAGCTACCTATAAAAGGCAAGGCCATTTAATGTATTATTATGACGTAAATCACCATTGTAAAAACTTTAACTTGTAAGCTATTTCTCTAATTATTGTCAATTTAAGTAATAGTAAGTATAAAAAGTTTCTTTTTATACAAAAATATTTGTGGGCCGGAACTTTTGTTTCAAAAATTTAGAGTTTATTTAAATTCATTTAATAAAAGATCTTATAATCACTAAATACGGTAGATACGTACTTATTTTATTTTGGTGCTAGTTGTCCAAATTTGTTACTTATTCATTTACTTTGTCATTATTATTTTTTATCCACACAAAGATTATGTTTTTTGTACACTGTGTACGTTGTTATTGTGTAAATAGTACAACCTAACTATCCTAATTACGTATAATGCATATATTTACAGCTAACACATTTACCAAAAGAGCAACAATATAAAAACAACAATCAACATGAATATTCATTCAATCAGTTTCGATTTTTAAATCGATTAACATGAATATTAAACAACATAAGTTTCACATTCCTCCAAAATCGAAAATGCGTACATCACGCCCATTTTCGTGTGTACGTCGCAACTCTGATTCGCTCGTAGCACGCATAGCTTGTTTAACATTGTAACTTTTGCAACACACGAGAAAAGACAATGCAACTTACTGGCCCATTTTTTTAAATTTTAAATTTTGGTACAGGAATGAAACTTTCTTTTAAGTATAGATTTTATCATTAGGGTTGACTTTTACTACAGCACCAAAAAAATCTGGCTTGGAAACAAGTTTCATTCCTGTACCATCCTTTTAAAAAATTGGGCCACAAGTCAAGGGAAAAATGGCATTGTCTTTTAATTCCATTAATTCAATGGAATTCTATAACACAATAGGTAAAAAATTACAGACGATTCTAACAAAATGCTTTATGCGGTTCTTACATGGTGCCACGGTGCGGTGTTGCGGTGTGTGTGAAACCATTCTCAACGTTGAGAGACCTTGAGATGCTCTTCTTATAAGTCTATAGGAACAGCATCTCAAGTATGATCTCAACATAGCTCTCTACGTCGAGAGCGGTTTTTAAATACGGGCCTAAAACATGATAAAGTGATCATATAACTCGTTTGATAGACGTGTCTTGTCTTGTAAGAATCGCAAAAATACACGGGGCGTGGCGTTCCGTTGCGACTTTTCTTTAAGTTAGTATAATCTATATTATATTGAACCAATGTGTGCGCCATCACTGTGACTACGTACGATTGTCCACGCCCGTACTCACGGTTTTGATGTGAATGAGACCTAAAACGTTGTAAATGCGATGAAATAGCGAGCGCCGAAACTGACTAAGTACCAACACCTACTGCTCGTACGTATACGTAGCACTGCGTTTTGTTTTGAATGCGACCTAAAAAACGTTGAATTAACGCAGTTATATATATATCGTTTTAAGTCCTTTTCGTGACGTAATGTTGATTTAATGACACGAAAGCTACCTATTAGCTATAATCATAACTAAGTTTAAATCCGTAATTTACAATTCATTTAAAAAAATGATGTGATGTCAATAGGTTTCAAAGTACACAAACGTTTTGAGTGTGAATAAGATAGTAATTCTTGTGATGATATAATATATATTATTGATATGTTTTAGATTTTAATAATAGCATATTCACTATGAGAGGTAGCGTGATAAGTTTTAAAGTTAAAGAACCAGTCAGACGCAATTCGAGTTCTGAACGACTACCAAATAATTGTGACAGCTTGCGATCTTTTTTGTTTGATATTTATTTTCACTCTAAAAGGTATTAATATTTAAGATGCGGATTTGACACTATATTGTTATTCTAATAACGGATTTGACACGTCTATAAAAATGGGCATATTTTCGTGATGATAACGACTTAGCAAAGTATTTTTTAATATAAAGTTAATGGTCACTGGGCGCTTACTATAAATATAAATAAATGGCTTATTTTATTTTCATATTGTCTTTTGATGTAATAGACAATACTGAAATAAAAAAACGAATGTAATTAATAAATAAACCTAAGTAGACGATTTAGTTATTGTTTAAATTATAGTAACATATTCAGCGATGAGACTGTGTAAAGCAGGGATTCCCAAATTATTTTGGGCAAGAGATCCCTTTTCCAAAATTAACAGACACCTCAGACCCTCATAGTCAAATTACTTTAAGACAAGTGTAATTATTTATTATTATTATATTCATTTGTGTAGACCCCTGGGAAACTGATATTGATCCTAAGCTAGGGGTCAATCGACTACTTTGGGAAACCTTGGTGTAAAGCGTCTGTTACAGAATTGAACATGTTTATAAACTTTTCAAGAGAGTGGAGTCAGTTCATTTATATTTAGTCGTGTACCTGAATTTGTACCAAATAGACAAAAGGTAACATACCGATCATAACTAAATATCCCAGAAGCGACCGACGTCACTTCCGAGATGTTTCTTCGATTTCTGAACTTGCGCAGATACCGATGCGGCTGAAATTCTACGGCCGGCGTTTCTTTAAGTTCCTACAGGAATAAAATGCGAGTACAGTTCAAGTGGTTGTTAAACAACAAATTTGAAAGAGAATTTTAAACTTGAAAAGTGTAATTTTTGAGAAAATAGAGCTTCTCAGATTACTTAAATTTCCTAAGTATACGTCACACTTGCCGAAACTGCATTTTTGGTTTCGTCGTGTAACACTAGTGTTGAATGTTCGGCTGAATACGTTCGCAGGGTGGTCAAATAGATCTAAAAGTTAAAATTGTTACTATTTACGGTTCAAAGTTCGGTACTGTATTGTATCTATTTCAAGTGTGGCTTTACACTTAGGGGATTTAAATACAAATAAAGTACTTGTAACACTAGAATCGAATTGGGATCGAATACGAACGTAATAATTATTGTTTTAAAATTATTCGATCTGTATTCTATCTTATTTTGTATTAAAGGTGCAGTTCAAATGAAGCTACAATGATAGTTACAGAGCTAGTGATAAAATACCGGGAGGTATCTTAAGGCCCATCATTCAATATGATAGTTGGTGTTATTGCATAAGATTTTTAAACACTTGAAATTTGTTTGACAATATTGTCTCGTTTTTGACAATACTGTTTGAAAGAGGTAGCATCACATTTAAACAGTGTCTGGTAAAACAGGTGTTTGAATTTTTTTTGTTATAACACCCAAAGTGTTTAGGGAATACATAAGTCAGCACCTATTCGCAAGGCCAGGAAGTAGAACACTTGGCGTCAGCGCGCTTTCAAGTATATAAAATTTAGTCATACTCAAAACATGAGTTATCTTAATAGTTCGTGAGCCCGCGATAGTATTGCCTACGTCATATGACATCACGATAAAATGCATGGCACACGGTCGGAAAAGTTGTGCTGAGCGAGGACCCGAAGATTATCGGAAATAAAATTGGCCGGAAGCATGAGAGAATCTTCCACTTTCGGTAAACATTTTAAGATTATATTTACGTCATGTGACATCAGTAAGAGACCCGTGTCATCATTTAGTTTTCAATCGTCTAGAGAGTAAACATAAGTCTGTCAGTTCTGAAATGACTAAAAAACAAAAATTTTAAGTTTAAGCTATTCCGGCCATTTCAGAACCGACAGATTTATGATTACTCTCTCTACGATTGAAAACTAAATGATGACACGGGTCTCTTACTGATGTCACATGACGTAAATATAATCTTAAAATTTTGACCAGGAGTGGAAGATTTTCTCAAGCTTCCGGCCAATTTTATTTGCGATAATCTTCTGATTCTCGCTCAACACATCTTTTCCGACCGTGTGCCATGTATTTCATCGTGATGTCATATGAAATAGGCAAATACTGTCGCGGGCTCACGGACTATAAGGTTCAAATGGCAATATACTAGAGAACAGTATAAAAAAATGAGAAGATAGTCAGACCGCATCATCACGGAGCACGCCACGAAGTTGTCACAATTCAAGGTCGGTACAAGAGTTTTCTCACGGCTGAAAATACACTATTCGTACTATAACGAAGCTCACACAACGCTCCTTATCTGTCGAACAAAACTTTGTTTAAATAATAATAAGTTGATCCAATAGGTATTCCGGGTTGGCTCGGGCGTGGTCCACGAAGTCTGTGGCGGCGCGCGCCAGCTCGTCCGCCAGCCGGCGGCGGGGCGCGGGCGCGGGCGCGGGCGCGGGCGCGGGCGCGGGCGCGGGCGCGGGCGCGGGCGCGGGCGCGGGCGCGGGCGCGGTGGTTTGTGGCTGCAGTTGCTGCAGTAGAGCGAGCGTGTGTGCGGGCAGCAGGTAGCGCCGGAACGGGACTGTGTAAGGCAGCGCTTCCGTCTCTAGCCCGGAGATGCTACGGACCGACGTTACGTGACATTTCAGCATCATCGTCATAAGTTTATTAACTTAAGAGGCCGGCGAACGTTTAGGCGCATTCGGTCCACTTGGTCCATTTCGCATTTGGATATTCTGCAAAATGGACCAAATGCTAGAAACGTTTTTTTGGTAAGTAGACCAAATGAGAAGTGGGTCAAATGCGCTTAAACCGCTGGCGAACAGTGAACTCCATAAACAAACGTTTACTAAAATGAACATTTTGAGCACAATAACTCTTCGTATGATGTCCTTCGGATTCAAATAGTATTTGTCTAGGATTCGATTAAAAGAGGGATGTATTTAGTAGTAATTTAAATTTGATAAAAACGACCATAAAATTGTATGTCAGCATTTCAAAATAATAAAAGATCTATAATTTAATATTTAAAAATAATGGTTTGCATTATAAGCGCTACCGCACATTGAGCCACTAATCGCGGCCACCGACCGTAGCCGTTAGTAGCTCAGTGGCCGCCGAGAACGAGCCGGCTCGTGTGGCCGAGTGTGCGCGTGATGCGAGCGACAATCGCAGCCACAACTAGCACGCGCAATTTATGGCTCAAACACGCAACAACTGGCGCGAACGCCCGGTTTGCGCCAACACTATACAAAATGTATAAAAAAACTCGTCCGGAGCTTACGATCACATTTAGTGGCTGCGACTAGTGGCTTAGTGTGCGGCAGCTATAACTCTGTTCCAACTCAAAACCAGTTAGCTTTAAATCGTATATTAAAATGTCAAAAGATAAGATAATAACAATTAATATGTCAAAATAAGATAATGTATACACTCCAGCAGGTCGGTTTTAGCACTTTGCCGGCCGCCACCGCGACATGCTCGCTTCACTCGCTCGCTTCATGCGTTTTAGGTCGCAACGGAACCTTACATCACTCACCTTTATATAAAATGTTAGTAGCCCCCTAGCGACAACTTTGAAGGGTGATTCTACCGATAGACATAAGCTTCCTCTATGAAACCACTTGTCGCAAATGCAATGCTGTTGAGATTTTTATTTTTTGTTGAAAAGAAATGTACGCGTTACAACTCGATAATATCGCGGGTAAACAGTTGGTTGTACCACAATGTACAACCAACTGTTTACCCGCGATATTATCGAGTGGTTTATATTTTTTTTTATTTTTATATTTTTTCTGTAATTTTAGATTTTATGCAATGCAACCAAGACAAACTGTGTGATATAAAAAAACCACAATTTTTAAAAAAAATTGTAACGAAAAATTTCACTTCAGATTGACTCTGAATCATAAGGCGATTATGCCCTAAAAGTTTTCGCTAGGGTGCTCATACCCGGTATGTTACTACAGTATGTGTACTCACGTGGCGAGGTAGTACTTGTGGTAGGAGGGGCTTGGGTCTTGTTGCGCCAGGCGCAGCGCCAGCGGCAGCAGCTGGTCGCCCGCGAGCGGCGCGCGGTATATGCTGCGGGCGCCCAGCAATGGCGAGGACGCTGGAACAACACACATATCTATGTTAGACGCGTCTAATCATATTCTAATGGGCGATGATAGTTTTCGTTACACATATCTACATTATTCATATCTACTAATATTCTTATAAGCAAACTTTTTGCAAATAAACCAGCTTTCGCCCGCGACTTCGTCCGCGTGGATACTAGGCGGCGATTTCTCTGGCCGCCGCTGACTACGTCCAAACGCTATGTTCGGAAATGCTCGGCGCTGGATTCCGAAAACTTCGGCCGCGGCAGATAGTGCCAGCGGACGACGGTCACCCGCCGCGACAGATTATGTAGCACTTGCTCGGATTCGCCACTTTTTAAGCCATGATACGATTTCATTCAAGTGTTTCTGAAGCAGTAAAGATTTTTTTTTATTTTATTTATTATCACAAAATCCACAGCACTTAAAAATTTCAGTAATTATCTTACAGATTTTGCTTAATGCCAATAACGGATTTACAATTTATTTATATATCTCTTATATAAAAGTGAAGGGGTGACTGACATATCAACGCACAGCCCAAACCGCTGGGTCTAGAACATGTTTCAAGCATGACAACAACGATAAACAGGAAAGAGTACCTACTTTTTCACTTATACTTTACATATGGTCTCTGCCTTGGCACATAGTAAATTAAGAAATAAAATGGAGAATGAATTCAAACACGAACACAATTATAATATATTTATTCTTCTATTAAGATTTTCACAAGCCTGAGGTTGTATAAAAAAATAAAAAGGGAAATTAGAGAATGGAAGCTGTATAAAAGTATCTAAATAGTATCTTAGCCAGCCAAATAGTACAGCTATTATGCAGCTGTTACACAGCTATTATGCAGCTGTTATACAGCTAAATCTACACTTAAAGCTGTATAATTTTGGGGCCCATTTCGGAGTTACAAGGGCTGTATAGCTTGCTATACAGTCTTTATTCAGCAACGTTTAGCAGCCTGTAGTAAACAAATAGTCCATTATAAAGCTTTTATACAGTTTAAAATGTTACTTGGGTAGGTAGTAAATGGGGCAAAAAAAGCCCAAAATGACTGACAAATCAACGCACAGCCCAAACCACTGGACCTAGAGACTTCAAATTTTGCACAGTGTAGGTATCCACTAATTATGGATTTTTGAAAATTCCATCCCTAGGGGATGAAAAAAGGATGAAAGTTTGTATGAAAGTCCCTCAGTTTTGAAGCTAGGATCTCAAAATTTTGTATTTAGGCTGACGATTGAAAATTCATAAATACGTGTCTCAGCGTTTTTTAAAATTCTACCCCCGAAGGGGTGAAAAGGAGGATGAAGTTGTGTATAGAAGAAAATTCTTCATTTTCGAAGTAAAAATCGCTAAATTTATAATTTAGGACTATGGATGGAAATCTAACGCAAAGTATATTGTTTTTGTTAGTATTTTAACCCCTATGGGGATAAAAGCGCAGTACAGCGAAGTGTTCAGTCGCAGGTATCAGCCCAGCTTTCTGACGCACAACACGGGTTTCGGCCGGCCCGCAGTACCACCAGTAACCTTCTCAACGCGATGGCTTACATAGTACCTCATGTAGACGCGGGGATACAAGTTGACGCCGCCTACTTCGACTACAAAAAAGCGTTCGATTTGGTTGATAATGACATTTTGTTGACGAAGTTAGCGGCGATCGGCTGCACTACGCAGCTTTTAAAGTTTTTTGCGAGCTACTTGAAGGACCGAATGCAATACGTGGATTATGCTGGGTATAGGTCAGACCCCTATTTTACTAGAACTGGAGTGGGTCAAGGCAGCAATTTAGGGCCTTTAAACTTCATAATTATGATAAATTATCTACCCGAAGTTGTCAAAGAAGCCCGATGCTTACTTTTCGCAGACGACCTTAAATTACTATTAGCAATCAAAGATAGTGGGGATTGTGATCGCTTGCAAGAGGACATAAACAGAGTAGCGGAGTGGAGTCAAAAAAATAAACTACAGTTTAATCTTAACAAATGCTCCATAACATCTTTTAGGCGGGCACGAGCGCCGCTTCACTACGATTACGAAATTGATGGCTCGAAAGTTCATAGGACAGAGGCAGTCAAAGATCTGGGCGTGCGACTGAGTAGTGAACTAAATTTTAAAACTCACGTAACCGAAATATGCAAAAAAGCTTATAAAACTTTAGGTTTTATTCTAAGACAGTCGGCGGGTTTCACGAATTTAAAAGCAATAGCCGCCCTATATAATGCGCTCATTCGAAGTCAACTGGAGTTTAACGCTGCAGTATGGGCTCCACATGAATCAAAATATAAACTGATGATGGAGCGCATACAAAACAAATTTACGAGGTTTTTGTACCTTAAGCTTTATGGAGTATATCCTTTTTATCCTTTGATGTATCCAACCTTGTTCGTTTTGGGCATGGTTGGATACAACAAACTGGAAACAAGAAGAGATCTGACTATCGCTCTTTACATAATTAAGGTGCTAAGAGGTATTGTCTCCAACCCGTATATATTGGAGCAGCTAGGTTTATGCGTGCCGAATAGATATGTGTGGAGGCGGCGACGGCCGCGGCTGCTCGCGACCCCCCACGCCAGGACTGGCCTGCTGGCCAAAGCACCTTTGACACGAACTTTGCACACACTTAATGTAGTTGCCGAAAAAATTTATATTTTCACCTGTTCAAAGAGCGAGTTCGAGAAAGTAACTTTAAAAGTCTTATGCTATGATTGATACCGATTTACATGGGCTAGTTAAATTATTTTTATAACTGACATTAATATAAAATAAGTAAATAAAAATAATGAATACTAACTGGAACAGAATTAATGAAATAGATTGTAATGAATAATTGCATTAATTGAATGAAATGAATTTAATTTAATTTTTTAAATAAGTAAGTATCTGTAAATTTAGATGACTACACTATTGTATTAGGAACACCTGTAATAATAGCTGTATTGTGTTAAAATAAAATAAAAATAAAATAAAATAAAATGGGGGTGAAAAGGGGTAAAAAACCTAAAAACAGATATGGATGTCGTTATCGAGGTTTTGTGGGATGACGATTGCAAAAATTCATTCAATAATATAAAATAGACATTACAACTTTAAACTTCGTAGGAGCACGTCTAAAAATAAATAGGCAAACTTATATTTTGTGATTTTGAAAATCAACCCCTTAGGGGGTAAATGGGGTGAGTAAACATAAAAATCGATATGGATGTCGTTCTTGAGGTTTTATGGGATGGTGATTGCGAAAATGAGATTTATTTTGAAGTCCAACGCGGTGGACATGAAACATCATGAACCTGGACCTGGACATGCACATCCAGGGGACGGGAACGGGAACAAGGACGGGGACGGGAACGGGGACAGGAACGGGGGCGGGAACGGGAATGGAATGGGAACGGAACGCGAACGAGACGCGAACGAGACGGGAAGGGACGGGAAATAGACGGGAACTGAAAGGGAACGGAACGGGAACGGAATGGGAACGAGAACGGGCACGGGAACGGGGACGGGAATGGGACGGGAACTAGACGGGAACGGAACGGGAACCGAAAAGGAACGGAATGGGAACGGGACGAGAAAGGGACGGGAACTAGACGGGAGCGGGACGGGAACTAGACGGGAACGGAACGGAAATGGTTCGAAAATGGAAAGGGAACGGAACGGGGACGGGACGGGAACGGGAACGGAAAGACAACGGAACGGAAACCAAAAAGGAACGGAATGGGAACGGAACGGAAATGGTACGAAAATGTAAAGGAAACGGAACGGGAACGGAAAGGGAACGGAACAGGAACAGAACGGGAAGCCTCATACGAGACCCGCCACACGCGGCAAAGGTCTTACCTCGCGACGCAGCGCGCTTGATGGGGACCCACCTACCCAAGTAGCAAAGTTCTCCTGTAGTGCACAGTTTATAGGCTCACAGCACTAGTACCTCTCTCTTAGTGGTTCCAGGTTTTACTGCCAAGCTTATAACAGGTTACACGGAGTTCGTTTGGGTTTATAGTACATCTATTCTTATAAGTTGACTTAGAATCGTGTACAGAACGAAATTATAGGCGCAATAAAGGCTAAGATGGCCTATAAAAGTGTTGCATATGTGTAAATACACTTGAGAAAACTTGCTCCAGTAAGTTACACTTATAATCGCCTAGAAGAAGTAATTATAAATCCGCTATAAGTATCATACGCCAGTAATAGTAATTTAGAAAACTAAATGCACTTAGAACCATTTGCATTTGTTACTTGACCTTATAGGGGTGTATGAGTCAACTTTATGTGCCAATTATAAGTGAATTAGTTCTACAGTGGTTTCTTCTAAGAGTAAGTGTACTTGGTATTATTGTGGACTCTCGAATGCTGTTATAGACTTGATTTCTATATAAAGGTTTCTTGTAAAACTGTTAGTGTCCAAAGATATCTTCGTGAAGTCCATTTAAGCTTTTAATATTTATCGCATCTTCACGGCCATTTTTTGTCACAATATGGCGCGACAATGCTGTTAGAACTAATATTATTTTTAAACATTACTTAGTAAATACGCCATGTTCACAAGGCGAACAAAAATTGAGATGTAAAACACAATATACTTCACCGAAAATACTTACGCGTTTGCCGTGCAAACATCTAATAAACGTATAATATTACGTGCGAAATACTTACTTGTTAATACATTATATTATATAAAATAGATAAACTTTACTTTATTTTTTTCTACAAACTGACACAATACAACAACAGTTCACAAATGTTTGAAGTAGCTAGTAATAGAAGCGTGGAGTACGTTACACGCCTGCCTGGTTCCATTAGATGCTCATAGCTGGCTTCGCAGGAGCAGATAGTTCTGCCTAGTCCAACTATAAGTGTATTATTGGTCTAAGTGGTGCTCGCCAAGTCTACTAGGAGTTTTTTATTAGCAAAAGTACGCGTATAAAATGGGCCCTTTTCCGTGGTTATAACTTTTTACTAGCCTGTTATAGACCTGGCCCCGGAACCACTACAAGACCACATTTTGTTACTTGGGTAATCGCGTAAAAATGGCTGGACAGATCCTGGTTGGTTCAGGTTCCCTGAGGATTTTCTCTAATATCCACGTGGACGAAGTCGCGGGCAGAAGCTAGTATAATATATATAAGATGCTGATATGCGACTTTTGTTGCACGATAAGATGGCAGTATCGTCTGCGTATGTTGCAATAACGACGTCTTTGGAAATTGGTAAGTCGGCAGTGTAGATTGTGTACAGAACCGGTCCGAGAACGGAGCCCTGAGGTACTCCAGCTTTTATCTGGTATAAAGAAGACAAGGTATTGCCATACTTTACTTGGAATAACCGTTTTTGAAGGTAAGATTTAAGAAGGGTGAATGCCGTGTGTGATAGGCTCATTTTTAGTTTACACAAAAGACCCTTGTGCCAAACTCGGTCAAATGCTCGCTGCACATCAAGGAAAACAGCTGAACAGTACTGTTTTCTTTCCAAAGATTGTCGGATTGTATGAGCCATTTTGTATTTGCTCCGTCGTTCCATGATGTCCCCGAAACCCGAACTGGTGATCGTGTCTTTTGTTCTTCTAGTATAGGCAGCAGCCGTTTCGGCAGAAGCTTTTCAAACAACTTAGATAGCAGAGGCAAAAGGCTTATTGGTCTGTATGAAGTGATTTCCGTTGGAGGTTTTCCCGGCAGCAGGCTGATTATCTTATTAAAAACCACCTAGCGACCGGTCATAATTACGGAATCGTCGCTGTCAAACTCGATTTCGTACCACCGATCGCGTTTCTACGAGTGCTGCCTCCAACGGACAACTAAAGAACTAAAATATACGAGCACTTGCAAGGAAATGCACCAAAATTCGTATTATCTAACTCAGAAACCGCGACGCGACCGCGACGATTTCGCGATTTCTTCTGTCATACAGAAACTAAACAAAACGTAGTTTCTGATTGGTTTTCGTTAAATTCTTAGCCTTACCTTTAACCAAAATTAAATGAAATTGCTATAATGTAAAACAAAAGGCCTGTCCTTTAATACCTACACGGAATTTGCAATATTGAAGACGAAAAAATGTAAACAAAATTCGAAGCGAAAACAAAAAGGCACATATGGTCAGTTCACAGAGCACATATGGTCAGACACATACACAGTCACAGACTACTTTCGGTAAAAAGACTTTTCAGTCGCTCCCACCGGTTGCCAGTGGCGCTAGTTTCTATTGAGATCTTCACGAGCATAAACCGAGCATAAACTAATCAGCGATCGCATACATAATACCAAATCAGTGACTCGGTCGCGCGACGATTTCGAAATAATTCAGGAATCGAGATCGGTCGCTCATTTTAGATAATCAGCCTGCGGGAAATATTGAAGTCTCAAAAGTGAATTAAAGAGTATAGTTAAGAGGATACCTCGTGGATTTTCATGCTTTTCAATTTAGATTTAGTCCTATTGATCCTTCTACAATTGTTCTAATTTTGGAATATGTTAAAATAGACTAATAAATACATCTTTTGGTTAAGCTCAAAACATGAACGGAAACAATTTTCTCGATAAAAAAAAATCCAAAGTTGATGCCTCTCATATCATTTTTGCAGTACTGTAAGCAAACGGACTCATATTTTGAACTGAAATTAAGTTTATAAGAAAAGTAATAAATAGTTCCAGCTTCTGATAAAACCACTTTTTTCAAAAATAATTTAGTTTTTTAATAAATCAACTATTTTCATAATGTCGCTTACGTTATTTTATTTCGGAACGCGTGCGCTATTGTTGTCCCTTTCTTTGCGCTGGGAAGCTATATTACTTTACCTCTTTGCACCGGAACTTCAGACGGCCGCGAGCCTTTATTGAGGACGGACCTGTGCTTGAGCGCTCAAAAAATTTACCAGCCAAAACACGTAAAATGACAGTTATACTGACAATGACAGTTTTAATTGCTCCCACATTTCAAAGACAAGAGTCTATAATACTCATGCAACCTATTTTTAGGAGATGGAATTTATCAACAGAACAAAACTTCCAAGAGTCGCCATTGCGTAACAAAAAATGTATTATCCACAAAAAGAAGGTGGGTGATTCGAAATAAAGTGTATGGACGAAATGAGGTCGCATGTATGAAATAAATATAAAATAAGAAAAAATAAGAGGAAGCACAACGTAAAACAAAATGACGGGAATCTACTAAACTCTTTGAATATTTTTTTTCAGCAAAGCTTTGTTCCACAGTGTTTATGTTCTGTGGTTTGATCGAACTATTTTTAACATATAAATTAATGGGGAAGGCAACTGTCAAAATGGCGCTGCGTACGCTTGTTCCACGAGAACTATGAAAAAAAGGACTTTTACTTAAAAAATATTTTTTTAAGCTTTAAAATGATTAAATTCTGTATAATAGGCTCTAAAAAAGTTGGCACTTACAAATTTCCGAAAAATCTGGATATGGAAAAAATTTATAGATTCTGTAAGAATAAAAACGTCTTAACTTGGCTTTAAATTCCGGCATTTGCATTGTAGAATAGTACACTACAATTAGCTTTGCGTTGCCAACCCCATTAAGTATTACGTTTTGTATAGTACAAATACGGTCATATATTATTTCCCTCATCTTCACTTCGAACTTCAGATAACCCATCATTGTACTAAAGTCCGAAGAGATGCAATCGTGTATGAGAAGAGTTGTAAGTAATTAAATTGTAGGTATATACAAGGTGCATTTGTAAACACTCTCCAAATTTTAAGGATGTGTTCAGTCCATGAAACTGAACAACTTTCTCTAAGAAACATAGGGTCAAATATGTAAAAAAAAATTGACTTTTCATACAAATCAAAGAGATCACGTGATCAGATTAGTATGGGATGACCAAAATCTTTTGGCGTATTTCGATACATGTTTCATGGAGAAAGTTGTTCATTTACATGGACTGAACACATCCTTAAAATTTGGAGAGTGGTTACAAATGCACCCGGTATTATGTGTACATAATAGGTATATAAGTGAACTATTTTTCCATATTTTTAGTCATATATTTTATCATTTAAGTACTCTTCCTTTGACTTTATTATCGTTTGTTTAATAATACAATATGTTTGGTTAGCGATATCGGAACTTTTAAAGGCAGATAATATGATAAATTTTATCGGCAAAACCCCCCACATGTTGGACTCTATCCCTCTCCTGTAGGAATGACAGGCATTTTAAATTTGACTTTTTATTTTAGATGGCTTTGCACCTAAGTAAGTAAACTTTTAACTTTAATTCGTCATAAAAAACTACTAAAGTAAATGTTAACCTGAAATTAGTGTTTTTTTTAGTTTCCATAAAAAATTGAGCCCCCACTGCATCCTTTAGGTGTTGAATAATGTCCACCGTGTCGTGTTGGACCCTAAAATATATGCCATTTTCGCAATCAACATCCCATAAAACCTCGATAACGACACCTATATCGATGTTGGGCTTTTTTTAACCCATTTACCTCCTAAAGAGTTGAGTTTGGAAAACCGCGAAACACGTTTTTGCTTATTTGTTTATAGTACGAAGTTTTAAGTTGAAATGTCTATTTAATATTTTTTCCATACAAACTTTGTACCCCTATTTCAACCCTATAGAAGTGGAATTTCCAAAAAACCCTTCTTAGTGGGTATTTACATTGTATAAAGTAACTGTGTACAAAATTTCAAATCTCTAGGTACCATAGGCAACAGCGTCGCTTAACCACTGCTAAGGTTAAAATCGCTTGCACGCCGCGCCGTCACTACATACGTTTAGTTCGTGCAAGGGCGATACGCGCGCACGCGAATTTTGTTTGTTGCTAACTGGTTAAGCGACGCTGTTGCCAATAGTACAGTGGTTTGGGCTGGGCAATAGTCTGTCAGTCACCCCTTCACTTTTATATATAAGAGATTGTATTTTTGTATAATTAATAAACTAAACATGAAATAAAACATTTTTTAACGGATACTAGCGCGGTTTTACTGAAAGAACTTTGGTAATTAGTTGGTATTTGGCTTGATTTTTATTTTCCCGACGTTTACGTTTTTACGTTTATTTTCATTTTTCAATTTGAAGATACATAAATTTATCAAAGAAAATGTTCTAAATACAATGTATTGCGACTCCATCGTTTCTCAATTCTTCTTCTTTAAACTTTCGATGAAACCTCACAGGCATTTGGCGCGAAAATCAAACTTTACGATTGAAGGCAGAATGTCACTATGGGATACGAGGGGTGAGTGGGCGGAGCCTGTAAAAAATTTTTTTCACGAGGCGTCGTCTTAAGACAACGATCTCAGAACCGAGATCGTTGAGTTAAGAGGACAATTCCTTTTTTGGCAGATGATTCAGAATTTCAGATGTAATCAAGTCAAAACCTGGTGCTTTTTTCTTCTTCAGTTGTACAGAGTCGAAATAGTAGGGACATCTGCTGGTCACTATTTAGAATATCATCAGCGTCCTATTTGCTTTATCTTCTGGTTTTCTTGTTCAATTGCCATCTGGTTTTTTCAATGGAGGCACGTGTCATTTTGGCCTTTTCAGTGTTTTTGCCAGTTTCCACAAAGAATTATCATCTGGTTTGTAGGGTGATTGGATTTTTAGCTATTCACGGAGTGTAGCATCTTCATTTTTCTGAATTAGATCTTTTTGTGCTTTAAGAGTTCTTTTATCACAGGTAGGTGAGTGTATGCATTATCACAGGTGTTTCTGCTGGTATGCCACTGTCGTCTCAACCTCCGTTTTGTAGCTACCATATTTCTTATTTCAAATGTCTAGTAATACTTTTGTGGATTGTACTCATGATAAAATTAATACATTTAATAAAAAAAAAATAGTTTGAGTCGAAAGTATTCTCTAAACTTTTCGTTATCATGAATCAAGTGTTTGGGAACCGAGTTAGAAAAAGCTCCTTTATCTTGTCGTTTTGCCGCTTACGAAACATTCAACCAGGATCCGACAAACCGTTTTTATGTGATCAGGCGGGTCCTCACCGAGCGTGCCACCTCGCGAGGCAAGACGTTTGCTGCGTGGGTCGGACCTCGCACGCGGTCGCTCGCTTGTCGTCAAATCGTCAGCGTCTCGTTTGAATTCCCGTCATATCTGGTATCCCGACGCGTATTTCTCGAAATCGTGAATGAAAAATTACCCGGCAATCCTCGGGAATTGGGAACCTAGGATCGAAACCCTAGAAATACCTCAGTGCGTCCAGCACATGGGGACATAAAAAAATCGTTGACATAGACCACCAACACCATCCTAAAGGTTATTGCTAATAGGCAACATGTTTGCCCTTAAATGTGGCATGCATATGACGCAAACTACAATATTGAAATTAGTATAGAATACTAACATAGTTTTAGAGATTATTGTTACTAACAAATATGGATCTTAAATAATAATAGACTTACCGTCGGACGACACGTGCAGCGCTTTCAAGGCGGGCGTCTGCAGCAGCAGCACGCGGCAGTGCGCGCGGCCCAGCAGCGCGCGCAGCCACGCGTCGCCGCACGCCGCCGCCGCCGCCACTGTGCTCGCGGCGTACAGGTCGTGCACCTGCGACAGTACCACACCACCTATAGGCCCTCCGCACACGGATCGGAAGCGGAGTCGTCTCGTACAGTACGAGGCAAACGTCTTGAAATACAGTGGAGATTGCGCGGAACGCGTATTTTGGGCATGCGGAGCGGTGAGGCATGCGGGTGACGGAAGAAGGGGCACTAATTGGCCGCTCACAAGAACACATGCACGAACGTCTCACCACTCCATCGAAAAAAAATCAAAATATATGACTGTACTAAGTGAGCTAAGATGAGAATATGTAGGTATTTCTAAATATTAGTTAAGTAATTACTTAGTTACTTGTGTAAAAATGATATTATTCGGGAGTAATGTTAGGTGATGTATAAAGTTCGGGATGATTTACTTAAAAAGTAGTAAAGTATTAAGAATTTACTCGTTCGTGTCGATCGCGCGCTGGTCGCTCGCAGACAGCGAGCGGGACGGCGCGCGATGACATCCTTCAACCGTGGCTCGACTGAGTGAGCCGCGAGCAGTAAGCTAATAGAAACGTTTAATCGCGAAGTAAGCCCCCCTACCTATATTCTAAACAAAAGCGCCAGGAGACATGTACCTAGTACCTACAGCCGTCGGCACTCACCTGGCCAGGAGCCACCGTCTCCAGTAGCCTCGTGAGCGCGTCCACGACGGGCGCCAGCGCGGGGCCCTCGCGCGCGTACAGAAGCAGGATGGGGCCCGCCAACGGGGACGACTCCAAGGGGGACTTGCTGTCCTTCCTGTAACATAACATTAGTCTGCTCAACGAAAGATAAACCGGAAATAGAGGCGCCACTTATCCTGTTAAATTAACGTTTAGGGGTTAAGTTATTGGAAACTGAACCTTAAAATAAGGCGCAAAATTAGATCCCCATCCAACTGAGACTCATCTTTCGTTGACCAAACTCTAGTACATTTTTGCCGCGGTATTTAATAACTGCGTTGCTGGCAGCGATGATGATGGCCGAGAGCGGAGCTTAGCGCAGGTCCAGGCCGTCAAAGCACAATAAGCATTGCAGCCCGCGCATGGACAAGCTGTAATAAGGGCCTGTCCACATGACCACGTCACGACGTCGGTAACGTGGAAGGTGCGTTAACGTGACGAGCAAATTTACGATGCCGCAACGTTTACACGTTTTGTCGTGCCTTATAAAATACCGATACATACACTGCTATTTTTCTAGTACGCGTACTAGAAAAATAGCAGTCTGTTTCTAAATATGGATATAGGAGTCTTTTTCTAAATATGGACATAGGAGTCTCTAAGTATGGATATACCGGGTGTAACAAGAGCCTCAAATAAGCCGAGGTCTAGGTATTCTGCACATCATTAGGACCACTTCTGTTCAAAATTATTGCTGAGAAACGATTTTAATTATCGGAGTTAAGGTGGTACGTCAAGCTCAGTAGCGCCACCAATGGAAATAAATCAATTACGTAAAAGTGGCCACATTTAGCAATATCGACATTCATAACTTATTGCTTATATTTGAGGCCATGAAAAAATATTTAAATATTGCACTTTACTCTTCCATTTGCGCAAAATAACTAAAACTTTTATTCTAAGCCCTTGATAAAACGTAAATGATTTATTTCCATTGGTGGCGCCACTGAGCTTGACGTACCACCTTAAAAGCATTGCATACAATTACCACGCAAGCGTACAACAGACCGCGCCTGCGAGTGTGTATGCTACACAGCTGCATGCAGCCCCGAGTTGAAAAGCAACGTTTATGTGCGTGCTCATGAGATACATTGAGTGATGACGTTTTGAAGCCATTGTTTGTTACTAAATACTTAAAATGTTGATAGTTTCTGTGGACAAAAATTAGGAAATGACGAATAATATAAGATTTCAAGAAAAAAAATTTTTTGACATTCAGTAACTTCACAGAGCTATTGGTTTACCAAGTATAGTCTAAAAGACAAAAATTATCCTGATGATGGACAGAATGTATGGACTTCAGCTTCGTTGAGGGTTAATGTTGTTGTTTGTTACACTTGTCTTGTTACACCCGTTAGTCTTGTTTTTTACGATCGATTCAATCGATTTGCGGTTTTCTATTGATTTTGAGCTTGTACGCCGACCACTAGCTTTCGACGCGACGTCAGACACGTCGTTCCACAGCGACGTTGCCCTGCCGTGACAACGCACCATTCCACGTTAACGAGGTCGTGACGTTTCATGTGGACAGGCCCTAAAGGCCACTAGATGCCATCTTTCACGTTTTAAGGCACCTACGAGGGGAGTTCAAAGCATTCTCGGTATACATATGAAAGAAAAGGTAGAAAAATCTGAAATAATTTTATTTTTTTATATAGTCCCCTGGAACCTCAATACACTTCTTACAACGCGAAATCAACTTTTCAGTAGCCTCCAAAAAATAACTTTCCAAAAAATTCAAAATGATCGTCCATAGTAGCCTTAAGCTCTTCATCGTCAGAAAATCGCTTTCCACGAAGCCCTTTTTTCAGCTTCAGGAACAAAAAATAATCACTATAGGTACCAGATCTTGGCTGTAAGGTGGTTGATGGATCTCTTTGAAACCACACTCCTGAATAGCAGCCTTGGCAACGCGCACCGAGTGAATCGAGCACTACCGTGGTCGATTTTGGTCAACATTTTGCATCAGACATTTTGTTTCGAAGCACAATTGTGAAAAAACGAATGATGGTAAACTGACGAAATTTTCTAATTGTCTCCTTGGATAATGTAGTAAGAGAACCATAGACAAAAACTACCCTCATTACTAACCAGAAAATCCCGATACCGAGAATACTTTGAACTCCCCTCGTACCACTACCACCTATTGATGCCCGATTGCTGATCGCAATGCCTTTTCGGAAATAATGAGTCAAGAGTCAAGAGCGTCTCGCGGTGAGTCGTTAACGTTTTGTTCGTCAAAGCAGGCCTCCATCACTCGCTCAAGGTCGCGCGATAAGCACCTACCGCTAGCCGTTCCGCCGGCGGAACAAGTGAGCAAAGGGCCGCCACACGCCCGCCTGTGTAGTCGCGCAGCATCTTACTGCCTGCGTAGGTATTGTCTCTTTATAATAGTAACAATGTCGAGTCGACATTACTGTGCCGTGTACGGATGTCAAAATCAAAAAACCAATAAACAATTGTCGTTTTTCAAATTATGATACATGCTACGCAGTTCATTTATAAGAAGACAACCATAACGTTGCGTCATTAGAAAAGGTAAGATAAGGTAAGCACGCGATAGAAAGAGAGGCAAGTACTAGGTGAATATAAACTGTACTGCAGGCAATTGCGCGACCTGAATTGCACTTTATTGTGTCGGAGCAAAAGTCGCTATTTATTTAAATTACTATGCGGCGTGCTGCTTCTGTACCTTGTACTATTATTTATTTTGTGGTCAAAGCCTCTCGTCGTACGGTCCGTATCTATACTATCTAATAAGTCTATCGCATTGAGGAAAATACTCTCGCCTTATTTTTAATTTAATATATTATTTTATTCAATGTACATACTCGAGACAATGCGAATAAATTGATATTATTTTAGACAGTGATCTTCTGCAACTTCACTCGATAATGGCAGTTCTGTACCGCAAGCTCTCTGAAGTAAGCCACTGCAGTTGTACAATGTACATTGTTAAATTAATCGCATTGTACAACATACACATACTAAGATTACTAAGGTTTTATCCTATATCGACAAAAACGCAGCAACGATTCCATGCAATCATAACATATTGCACTTCAAAGTAACTTTTCAAAGAAAGCCGCTGAAACGACTAAAAATGAAAAGAATATCGAAAGCTTTTACTGCTAAATTAGACAAAAACTATAAGTAGGAGACAGTGGCCCACTGTATTGTCTGGCTGGGCCATTGTCTCGTAATAGATTTCAACCTCGTCGTCACGGCCCCGCTGCGCTAGCGTCGTTATAGTAGGTATTAAAGGTCCATGATAGGAAAATATGGTTTGCGCGGGCCATATCCTACTAATATTATAAATGTGAAAGTTTGTGGGTATGGATGTTTAGATGTTTGGATGTTTGTTCCTCAATCACGCAAAAACTACTGAACGGATTTGGTTGAAATTTGGCACATAGATAGTAGATAGCCTAGATTAAAACATAGGATACTTTTTATCCCGATATTCCCACGGGAACCACGCGGGTGAAACCGCGGGCGGCCGCTAGTTTTTATATAGAAAACGTAAAGTTGTAGCCACAAAAAAAACAGACGACAAGCTAAAGAGATTATCTAGTAGCTACAAGTAGTAAATTCCGTATAAACCTCACACAGATGATGGTAAAAAAAAACAGAATATCATCAAAAGCGCTTGTCGCATAATTTTGGCGTAAAATATAGCGGAAACGTATTGAATTCTACATCAAAATACACTTTAACGTACTGTGAAGTTGCTCCAATAACTTTTTAAAGAAAGATAATTGTGCTAAAGATAATGATGAAAAAACCGGCCAAGTGCGAGTCGGACTCGCGCACGAAGGGTTCCGTACCAAAAAACGTCAAAAAATCCCGTTTGTTGTATGGGAGGACTCTCAAATATTTATTTTATTTTATTTTTAGTATTTGTTGTTATAGCGGCTACAGAAATACATCATCTGTGAAAATTTCAACTGTGTACTTGTTGTCGTTATTAATATAAAGCAAAAAACGGCAAAAAAACACGTTTGTTGTATGGGAGCCCCCCTTAAATATTTATTTTATTACGTTTTTAGTATTTGTTGTTAAAGCGTCAACAGACATACATCATCTATAAAAAATTTAACTGTCTAGCTATCACGGTTCCTGAGATACAGCCTGGTGACATACAGACAGACGGACAGCGGAGGCTTAGTAATAGGGTCCCGTTTTTACCCTTTAGGTACGGAACCCTAAAAACAACGAAAAACATCGAAAAAGTGCAGAAGTGAAGTTATTTATCATCCTCTTTCTTTATACGTAAATAAAAAGACAGAGACAAATGTTTTCGCATAGCCGAGCCTTAACCAAAATCGGTGCATTATAATACACTTATCAATCAGTATACTCGTACCTAATCAATAAATTGGCATTCAATACGTTTTACTATTTTTGACTACTATGTTGATACCTAATATCATGGACGAAAAATCCTAATATAAAGTTATTGAATTATTTTTCCTGTTTTTATCTGTTATTTTGAAGCTTTGGCTTTTACTAAAGGGTCGACACGCGCTACCTGCGTGTGGGAATGGGCATTCAGATACAATTCTTGGAGGTCGTGAGATATGTGGAAATGTAATACCTAATTGATATTAAACAGTTAGCAATTCATAAGGAAGTCTTGAAATTAAAAGCATTACCTGCCAAGTCCAAGTGTCCAGACAATATAATTTCTTTTGTATCTGGTGTCTGCGGCAGTTACCGTTTTTAAACATTGCGCACTGAAATGGATCCTTACCATCCTCGGTGAACACCATGATTCAATAACAAGAATCGTAAGACAACAAGACAAGCCTCCTTAGCCAAAGCATATGCAAATTTTCGCTATCGCTTCGCTTCGAAACATGTATGGATTTGACGTTTTAAAATTCGATTGTTAACTGGTCTATGAAATACTTTTTTCATACCCAGGGGCTGTACCGGCTAACGCATCGATTATCGAAAAGTCTGCCGAGTTTCAACTTAAAACTTAAAGGAATTTCGTCTTGTACTTTCTGTTGACGTAATTTGGAAGATAACGATGTTCGTGTGACATCATTGAGTCCCAATTGGGCCAAAATGGCGAACCCTAAGTTCGCCATTTTGGCCCAATTGGGGCTCAATTTATCTGTTTTAATTTGAAACCCGGCAGACTTTTCGATAATCGATGCATGGCTATCGATTATCGAAAAGTCTGCCGCGTTATGGCCCCAGAAGGCTTCCTTAGCTTTTGTCAATCCCATACATTTGTAACTACTACTGGCGTTAATTTTAGTAGAATGGTCATTTGAGTAAGCCCTCATGCCTCAAGTCAAAATGAACGTAAATAGGAATCTTTAGTAAGATAAGTGGAGGAAAGTACTGGTAATAAATAAAAAATTGGCAAAACAACATTAATTGTACTCTCGCGCTTATCTTTGACGTCAAACGACATTTGCGTCACAGATACCAATAATTCACATGATGAAAGTATGACAGCAGAGACAACGAACGAACTTACACGATCAAATAAGAAACTAGCTTTTGCCCGCAACTTTGTCTCGGGGTCCAGTCTATCTCTACGCCAAATTGGTTCAGCGTGTAAACGTAACAAACCGACATATGTAGTTACTTTCGCATTTATAAGATAACATTGGAATGTTATAAGAAAAGTATCTTATAATTTCTCTACACAAACCGCTGCGCTCTTAGTGTCTAGTCTAGTGCTTTAGAAATCAGCGCTTAGTTAGTTCAAAACCCTTAACTGCTCGGCGAAGTTACCTAAGTTTTCATTTAGTAACGTAGACTTAATAGACTTAATAATCAGTCTAGTAATCTAGGTGTTACGATATCCGCACTTAACGGTACAAGGAGATTAACTATTTTCTATTTTACATAACAGCTACAATCGATTTATTTTTTCAGACAGGACGTTTCAGTCGGGCAGTTTGAAATTGCTTAGTCGACTGAAAAAACTAGACTTTCTCGCAACACTCAGGCATTGCAAGACAATGAGAAAGGCAGCAGATTGGTCAAAATCAAGGAAAACGATCAATAAACCAATCAATCTTAACGGATTATCTTAGAGCTCCTGCTTTGGTATTTGACCACAGAATAAACATTTATGCGATAATAAAAGTTAATGTAGGTGCATAAAGATTATAACTGTTTTTAACGATTTTATTGGGTAAGTATCCTACATTGAAGATCGAAGACAAATTGAATTTTGCATATAAGTACCCATAAAACAAATCATTAATTATTGAATTTTTAGATTTTAGGCATTCACAATGCTATTTTATATTAAGATAATTAATATTTTAGAAAAAATACTAGAAAAAATCAACTGACCCGTAGCATCCCCTCTGAGCTGCTACGGGTGCGTCGAATTTTACTAATATATTAATCATCTTAAATCATTAACTAATAATAATTATTTTTTATTAATAACTTTATTACGAAACATAAAATTGTATAAATATCCTGGTTCCATGTTTATATGAACACCAGAAAACAAAAGATAGATCCTGAATTATATACCTACTCAAAATAGTAAAATTGAATTAAGTTTTTGTATTTGTACTCATCATCAAAATATAACTTTATAGAAATCACATTATAAATTTTATTTTTTCAATTCCTGGTTGAAGTCCTATCATAAATAAAACAATATCGACGTCCGTCGCCAGTCCGTCGTCAACTGTAAGTAAGTAGCTATTTTGTGTGCTAACGCTTAGAAATAAAGAAGCTACAAACATATATATTTGGTTGGAATGTTGTCCAATCAAACCGGTTTTAGTACATAACATACATATCTACATGGTGAATACACATTTGAAACCTCCCCGCGTATACGCAGCGACACCAATACATAATCAAACTGATCTCAGACGTGAAGTCGTCTTACATACATTTTAGATTATGTACTGAGTGTTTTTTAACCTTATACTTAGTATATACATTACGTCAATCTATACATATAAAACTCTAAATTGATTGATTGACTGATTCATTCATTAATTGTTGGGATAAGCGTGGAGCCCTAACGGCTGAAGGTAGAGACATCATTTTTGGAGGGTAGATACCTTTCATAATGTAGATGAGCACTAAGAAAGGATTTTAGAAAATTCCCGTTATACAGGGTGCTACAGGTTGTTTAATTTTGTATGAGAATTTGTATAGGGCTGAAGGTAGAAACACAACTTTTGGAGGGTATACCTTTCATGGCGTAGGTGAGCACTAAGAAAGCATTTAGGAAAATTCCCGTTATACAGGGTGTTCCAGTTTGTATGGGGATTTGTATGGGGCTGAACCATTTTTGCTGGTAGAGATACCATTTATGGAGGGTAGATTCCTTTCATTGCGTAGGTAAGCACTAAGACAGGGTTTTGGAAAATTCTCGTTATACAGGGTGCTACAGAGTGTTCCAGTTTGTACATGTTTTTTTTTTATGGGAAATTTTAAATGTGTGAAATAAGGTTTACTGATAAATACCTAGGTATATTGGTAATCCGTTTCAAAATAATTGCACAACTATCTTAATCACGCGAACGAAGTCGCGGGCAAAAGCTAGTCTCCTATAATACTGAAATAATAAAAAAATCTTCTGTAACGTCGACGTTTGATTGATGTTGCGATAGTTAAAGATATTAGCGTTACTTTTTCAATTTGCAAGTTTTTATAGGCGCCGATTTATCGTGTACTCACAAACATGTTACATAGACACAATATACAGTACAGAGTCGTCGAAATAATAAGCATGTGGGTGATCTCGAAATAACCTTGAGCCAAGAACGATTTTAGTATTTCACTGTACTACTTTTTTATAAATAATCTTTTTATATTGTACACAAAACGGCACCTCAGACTATACATGTTGACCTTGAGACCGCCTTTATGCACTACGTTATAAAAGCGAGTTTTCGCAATTTAACTGTATAACCTGACGTGCTGTCGTGCGTACACTAAATACTTACTTACAGTTATTTACTAGTGGCAGTGGCTCTGTAAGCTGTAGATCTAACGACTGTGACATTTTGAACATTTTTCGAAATGGCTGAAATACGGTTTCTTTTCGAAAATCTAGCTCGACAAAAAACTACACAATCATCGAACCTGCTCACACAATTTTTAGGAGAATCGGTTGAGAAATGCGACCTGTAGAGGAGAACAGACGGACAGCCGGACATACGAAAAAATTTTGTGCCCAAGCTGAATCGGAGACGCTTCGCGTCAATTATCAACAAGTTGCATTATTAAGGCTAGTCTAGATTATTTTTAGCAGAGTGCTTGAGAAGCATGCGAGTCGACTCGAATTCGAGTGCTTTAGAGTTTTGGTGCCTTTCCAGTGTGTCATTTGACTAAAGCACTCTACTAAATACGCTACTAAAAACAAAAAGGCAACTACATAGAACTTTACTCTATCTTTAGTCATAAGACGACCGTTTACATGTTTCAACTAAAGCACTCTGCTAAAGACTGAGATAATGTAAACCAGCCATTAGAGCTTGTATTTAGGAGGTCTGATTCTGGATATATGTTTAAATATAATTACTTTAGTAGTTTAGTCGAACGATACAATTTTATTTGGGTACGGTAGTTTTGAGGTAAGATAGCCAATTCATCAGAGGTCAAAAATGGGTCAAAGACTCCTCGTGAAGATGGCTTCCACCTTTCATCATATCAGACGAGTAAGATGAAGGTCATACGCCGACGCCGGCGCCGTAGTGGAATAAATTATCTATATTTATCTCTTTTGCTAACCATCATGAAAACAAGCAACGTTTAAAGGTATTAACATCAAAATATTACGTACAAGCGGCCGCCCGCGACTTCGTCCGCGTGGAAAGTTTTTTTTGCTATCCCTCGGGAACAACACTATTTTTCGGGATGAAATGTACCCTATGTCCTTCTCTGTACCCTTGACAACGTGTGTGCAAAATTTCATGACGATCGGTTTAGTAGTAAGGACGTGAAGGCGTAACAAACAAACAAACAAACGGACTTTCGCATTTATAATATTAGTAAGGATTAAGTACTATCCCCGCAAATTGGTAATACGATGGAACCTTGTCACATTAACATCCAGTTTACGGCATCCGTAACAAAAAATGACATGTAACATGTAACAATAAAATTCTAATAACTAATTTAATATAATTAATTATTGAATTATTATTTTCAATTAGATAGGGCCTACGTATATTAAATACAATTGATTTTCGTTTTTGAGGTTAATAACATGGCCGCCAGGTTCATTACCAATTTGCGGGGATAGTAGTTTTTGCTAATTCCGTTGTGGTATTTTATTTAGAGTGATATTAGGGGAACCCCTCGTGTCTGATGATCCCTGAGGTCTCGACCTGCAGATTGTGGCTGACACCACGCCCGATGCACGCAAACAACGATATCTAAACAATTTCATTTTATAGACCGTAGAAGTGATGACGATGACATATTACTGGGTAAAAACAAACAAGAGAACGTTGGCAATAATTATTGAGTTATTTTGGTGTTAGGAATTAGTATTATGCCCTCCTGGGTGTGATTCCATGTCTCAAGAAAAGAAACTACCTTGTTTTAGATGTTTTTACCCAAAATGTCAAACTCCGCCATATATGAACCATTATGTGACGTCACATTTCCACGGTCTATTAGCGAGTGCAGTAGCCGCTATCGCAGACCTACTGACGACACATTCTGACCTGCGTTGTTATTTAGATGATACTGTTTTCCGAATGAATAATTTATTATGCAGGATAATGTGACACATTAATAGAGAACTGCAGAAGCGCAAATAACATTCATCTCATCTCTTATCTATTGGCGACTGATTTAAAATGGCGAAAACTATATCATTGAAAAGCTAATGTTATACAGTATAGCGAAAGTTGTTGGCCTGTCTATAAAGCCCGTAAGCACATCATTATGCTTCTCGCCCCCTTCTCTAATTGATTAAGAATTAATAGTAACTTGTATATAAAATTCGTCCGATACTCGCAAACAACGATATCTAAACAATTACATTTTATTAGCGAGTGCAGTAGCCGCTATCGCAGACCTACTGACAACACATTCTGACCTCCGCGTTGTTATTTAGATGATACTGTTTCCCGAATGAATAATTTACTAAGGAGGATAATGTGACACATTAATGGATATCTGCGGTATAACATTTATCTCTTATCTATTGGCAACTGCTTTAAAATTGCGAAAACCATAACATTGAATAGTTACAGTATATAGCGAAAGTTGTTGGCCTATCTATACTCATGGCGTCTCGATAAAGCCCGTATGCACTTAATAATGTCAATCCTCTTTTCTAATTGAATAAGAATTAATAGTAACTTGTACATAAAATGAAAATTAGATATTTAGCGTTCGAGCTAGACTAGATCTTGCTGCAGTACATTATTAACGTTTGAAAGTTCCGAAAAATACTGTACTTAATTCAATAACAAAAGCTACAACACGTATGCCTTTAGTAGCCAAAGTGAAAGCTAAATATAGTTAAAGCAATAAACAGCAGAAGGCTACGACCTGACAGTTAGCTGAACGGGAGCCGGTAATAGATATTGAACTTTCAAAACAGCCAGTTCACGCTCAATTTACAATTTGCGATTTACAACTGTGAAGTACCTATTAGTGTTCAAAATCAAATGCCGATGGGCATAATGTGATTTTATAAAAGGCCTTTGGATTTTGATATTTGTAGATAATATACAAGGGTTTTGTGTACTACCATAATTTACTATATTCGGGATTATACGGGAAACATTCTAAAATAAATAAAAAAACATTCTAAGAGATGTAAAGATTATGTTTAAAATAACTGCGAAAATAAATATCATTAAAATGTATGGAAATGCTGAAACTGAGAAATCTGATCCTTACATCTCCTATCAGTTGGGTGTGTATGCTTGGACGAATTAACCACTGGACACGAAACGCAAGAAAAATGTATGAAATCACGTTCAACCAATTTTTGCGGGGCGAGGGGGGATTACACTTGTCAAATAATGACAATAGTGCTTAAAAAAGTCGATATTTTTTTATCGACACTGTAAAGAGTGAATGAATGAATGAACCTAATGAGTTTATTGAATTGATGTGTTTGATTAATATTGAAGCGGACTTAATTTGTAATATTTATTACTACTTTATAATTGAAATAATTGTTTTCGTTTACTTATTAATAACCTAACATTAAAGATTACACTGCATCGAAATTGTTCTTTCATAATTTTTATAGGATATTGGTAAATTATTTCATGACTTTTACTCTGTGGAATTCTTAAATGAAAAACTGGTAAAAATGCACTCACAAATTCATAGAAACCATAATAAATGGTTTACAATAGGTGTTTAGTTAGGATATTGTGCGATAATCACGAGTATGGGTAAGGCCGTAGATTTTGCCACTTAGTAATATAATATGTTAATAATGCTTCTATGTTACGGTAACGTATAAGTAACATGAAAGTACACGAAAGTATGAAAAAATACCGTTAAATTAACGTTACGGTAACATAGAAGTAAGTTAGAAGTAACGTATAAGCGACATTTTTTAGGATATTTTTGGCCATAAATCGGGCTAAATTTGAAACAAAAACACTAGTCCCACATTCCTTATTCACTTAAGGATATTTTTATATAAAATAGGTGTAATAAAAACTGTTATTTACCTTGGAAATCGTGTGAATTACCAAAAAAAATCTCTGACGACAAACACCTGTGCACATTTGTTCGAATCTACAGTAAATAAAATGGCGTCTTTTTCTTTTTTATTGATCCGCACAGACACTTAGTGTTGCCAGTGTCAAATTCAAAATATTACTAATATTTTGTATTTGACACTGGCAACACTAAGTGTCTGTGCGGATCAATAAAAAAGAAAAAGACGATATTACCATAAACGATTACCATTGTTTAGAGGTGAAATAGTGGCAACATACAAAATTGTAACATACAAGCGAAAATACGGAGACAAACATTTAAATTGTGATAATTTCATGAAATAAGCTTATTTCAAAGATCAACATTATGATTTAGCTGCTTATTTTTGTGTTATTTATGTTAGTTCTTGTTAGACTTTCAATAGAAAGAACTACAAAATTTTTAGTTCTGCGTGTTTGGATGCGTTAAAAAGACAACGAGTTTTTTGCGAAATTTGGGGACCTGGCTAAATTGAAATCACTCTAGTTATTAAACTATACGGAGTATTGTAACTTTGAAATGAAATTGTATGATTTAGAGAGCTACAAAACATAATACGAGTGCTAAAATTACAAATTACTAGTAACTTTTTTAATATATGCAATCAAAATACGAGACATTTTTGGTTTCAAAAAGTGGCAAAATCTACGGCCTTACCCGTATGTATCCGTGTGTTGATTACCGTTTTGCAAACCAATCATTGTTAGTTACATACCTATATGAATTCTGGGGTAGGTATATCTGTTTGGTGCCTACGCATACTCTTGAAGTGAATAAAAAAAACTTGCGCTAATTTCGTAGTCATTTAATCGAGTACATTTTAATACAGTACACTTGTACTATTGTGTATTTTGTGACATTCATTACCTATAATTTACAGCAATATTGATTGAAACTTACATGAGTTTCTAATTCTGACATAAAAAGTGAATCAAACCACCACCATAAACCAAGTTTCATCAAAATCGGCCGAAAGACAAAAAAGTTGGCCGCCATCTTCGATTTTTTTATATTTTTAACATTACGTTGTTATTGCCTTGTTAAAATAACACTATAAATCAAGTTTCATCTAAATCGGCCGAAAGACAAAAAAGTTGGTCGCCATCTTGGATTTTTTAAGTTTTTAACATTGCGTTAATATTGCCTTGTTAAAATAACACTATAAACCAAGTTTCATCGAAATCGGCCCAGAAACAAAAAAGTTGGCCGCCATCTTGGATTTTTTTTTATTTTTACATTGCGTTGTTATTGCCTTGTTAAAATAACACCATAAACCAAGTTTCATCGAAATCGGCCGTAAGACAAAAAAGTTTGTTATTGTCGATGCCTTTTCTGAGCTCAGATTCACAAAACCTACATATAGTTATTGTATCGCTGGAAGGATAAATCAATTTTCCCTTGTCTTTTTGACTTGTGAGACTACACTGGTCTGAGTGGTTTGTCTTTTTACTATATCTGCTTATCATTCCTTTCGTAATTATGTGTTTAATGATTTAAAAATTGTTATTATTTTGATATCTACACCAGACATTTTTTATGTTCCCACTACTGGGGCACAGGCCTTACTTAGGGGTGGATGGGACATATCCACGGGAATTGGTGGATGTTAACAGACCCGACGGGAATTGGTGGATGTTAACATGGACGCGACCAATGGCTTAACGTGCCTTCCGAAGCACGGAGGAACTAGAGTTGTCAGGAGTCACACGTTGTCAGGGGTACAGAGAAGGACATAGGATACCTTTCATTCCGAATAAAGTACTTTTAGTAAATAATAACACTAATTTCATTAGCAAAAATTTTTAAGATAAATGTTTGGTTAAGTTAACATTATTTTGGTGAATTTAGTTAACTTTTAGTATGAAGTACCTAGCTGAAACGTTTGGTTGGTGTGTGTTGTGTACTTACAAATTTAGGCAAATTCAATGACGGGACAGAATCTTTATTCAATTTTTATTGTTTTAACGAATTAACATTGTAGCATTCTGTTTGAAAATGTATGCTGCATATACGGTGGTGTTTGGTTGGTATCCATGTAGTCTCCCTGCGAACTGCTTCTACCCATTTTCTTTTTCGTACTGGATCAACTGGGAATCAGTAAAATTATTTTCAATTCATACCCATTTCTATTAAAATTAAAGATGCTTATAATTTTTTTATAAAACTTAAATTAAAATCCTTCACTTTACAATCACATCGATACTATTTATCGATATTTGTAACAGCCCCTTACTAATAAAAAATGACAAGCAAATGAATGAGTGACTGATATAATCCAACCAAATTAAATGCAACATTTATGAAGCATTTACTTTACCAATGAGTACTTTTTTAAAATGACGTGTTATATTTTGTTTACATACCAAATTTTATTTATTTTACGAAGAAATAGCTACTATAATAGGTTGAAAATGTACTTACGCGTGAAAAGAAACATTTCTTGATTTTCCACTAGTATTTTTGCAGTACAATACGGAGCATTTGCCCATTTTTTCTATCAATGTTTCGCCTCGAGCTCTCGCGTAACACTGACACCGCGATATCGTTTACTGAGGCTATCGGTCACAGTAAGTGGCTAAGGGGTAAAGGCGAATATGGCTGTCATTTCGCGTCCAGTGGTTAATTCGTCCAAGTGTGTATGGCGATCTGGATCTCCTACATTCACTCCCTGTATGGCCATCGTCAGATCACGGATTGTTCAATCCTTGGCAGAGAGCCAAGGCTTCAAAGTTACCTCGTTTGTATTAAAATCGACTGGCGTTCATTATGTGGCAACCACTATAATATGTGTTCAGAATCAGAAAACTGATAATGTGACTTTCCATAGAAACAAGTTTCTAACTGAGCGCGATATGTACTCGTAGCAAAAACTGGTGCGATGCTAATCCGATCAAGGACTTCCACATTAGTTCGACGGCTCGAAGCGGGTCGCGGGCCGCGTCGCCGCTACATAATGGCACCAACATTATACTGGTTTGTTTATTTATATTTAGAAACCAAATGACTTTTGAGGGTCTTAACATAAAGTCATGCTGAGTCTCCCTACGCAAGAAGAACGATAATAAAATTAAAAGTTAGAGTGGTTGATTGTTTTATAACTTTTAGTTTTATATTCTATAAGGAAGTGATATAAGTTATAATAATATAAATAATTCATAGAAACTACCTATTTTTTTATTGAAAATGTATGGAACAACAAATAATTACCGCGACTTTAGAAATGTATACTTAGTGAAAGTTGTTCATGGCAAGTTTATAGAAATATTTTACTAAAAATAGTCTGTAAACTTATTTAAAGTTAAAAATCAATGACAGGGTAAGTGAGACCACTTCTTCAAGCGCTTTCTACGATTGCAAGGAATGAGTGTGCGTGCACGCGTGAGGCGTGAGCGAGAAACGTATGCAAGTGACGGACGAGAGCGGGGCGGTAATAAACACCCTGTGTAGTAAAAGTAAATGGAAAATGACTTCTGTCTGACTGAGGAGCTTGAAAAACAAACACCAAACACTAAATAAAAAGCTTGTAAAATACAATAGGTTAAGTAGCGAAATAAAAAAAAAAATGTGCCGCGATTTCAATAAAAGTTTTTATTGGGATAAGGTTTTTATAGATAGACTAATGGCCGGTTTCTGAATTGAGAAAAAAAAGTTGAGAACTCAAATGTTACTCAACCATACAAATTTCGTACTTAAGTAGTGCTCAACTTCAATTTCTCAATTCAGAAACCGGCCATTAATCCGTAACAGATAGACCGAATCAGTTATTCCTATCCTGTCTGTTCTAAGAGTGTACATTTTGGGTAAGATACATTTTGGGAAATGTACATTACGGGAAGTGGAAATTTACTTTTAGGGAAGTGGATATTTCGGGTAATGTACCTTTTGGGAAGTAGAAATTTCGGAAAATGTACCTATTCGGACCGGTGTACATTATGGGAAGAGTACATTTTGAATCTGAAGGACGGGAATAGGCCCGCAGATATCGAGACGAATGTCGTCAAAATAGTCGTGGTGAGTAAGTATTGGTCGGTTGGCTGGAATAGAAGTGTGGCGACCTGGCGTTCGGTAATTTTGATAACAGAAGCAAAATAGTCTTCACTCTGGAATAATATGTAAGCAGGTCGCACCGCAGAACAGCAGTCAGTCACAGTACTTTATTAGATAAATTGGAACATTATGGTGTATCAAAAAATGCAGTAAGCCTTATGCAATCGTATCTTTCGGCGAGAACCCAAAAAGTTGTTGTAAATAAAACAGAATCTTATGAAGCACCCATTACAATGAGCGTGCCGCAGGGATCGATATTGGGTCCATTACTTTTTCTTATTTATATTAATGACCTTCCTTACTATACCAAAAACTTGTGTGAAATAGTACTGTTTGCTGATGATACTTCTTTAATTTTTAAAGTTGATAGAGGATGTAACTGCAGTGACGATGTAAACAGCACTCTTTCCAAGGTGATGCATTGGTTTACTATTAATAATCTGAAGCTTAATTCTAGTAAAACTAAATGTGTCAAATTTTCACTTCCTAATGTGAGGCAGGTTCATATGACTATAAATGTAAATGGCGAAGCAGTCGAATTGGTGGACTCAACAAAATTTTTAGGTATTACTATAGACTCGCGGTTGCAATGGGACCCTCATATCGATACCCTGTCAAGCAGACTTAGTTCTGCTGCCTTTGCCGTTAAGAAAATAAGGCTTCTGACCGACATTAAAACAGCAAGATTGGTTTACTTTAGTTATTTTCATAGTATTATGACCTACGGTTTGTTGTTGTGGGGCTCAGCTGCTAATATTAATAACATATTCATCTTATAAAAAAGGGCAGTGCGCGCTATATACAACTTACGGTCTAGAGATACTCTTCGTGACCTATTTAAAGAAATTAAAATATTAACGGTTGCTTCCCAATACATCTATGAAAATATAATGTATGTTAAGAAAAATTTAGATAGCTTTGTAAAAAATAGTAATGTTCATAAATTAAATACAAGAAACAAGGACAAACTTGCTGTTCCAAGGCGCAGACTGCATAAAACCGGAAGCTCTTTTTTGTGTAGATGTATTACCTTTTATAATAAGATACCACAACAAGTCACAGAACTGCCCTTGGAAAAATTTAAAAATACTGTTAAAGCCGAGTAAAGGCTATTACACTGTTGACGATTATCTGAAGGATAATAATGCATGGGCATAGCTTTTGTATTGTTAATTATTACAAAAAATAAATAATGTAAATTTTGAATTTATCTTGAAATTTATTTGTTAATCTTTGTTATTTTAAGTCTGGAAACGATATACATATTTGTAAATATCGTTCCATCTGATAACGTTGACAAGTTTTTTGCGCCCATTTTTCTTGTCAGCTAAAAGACGTCATAATGGGTGGTAGCGTAAAAAAAGATTTGACGATTTAAAAATGCTTATTATGTGAGCTCATTTAAATAAATATATTTTCATTTTCATTTTTTTTCATTTTCCGCAGTCCTCCTTCCCTTGTCGCGCGCATACCTACGTTGTCCTAAACGATTTCTATATAACCTTGTATGTATCGTGCTTGTAATATACACATATTTTTTCCAAAAAGTGATTTTAATCGAACACACCTTCTGATCTGAACTCAATCGATAATAGAACCAGGTATACCAGTAAAAACGTTAAAGAAGTGTTAGTTTACCTCCTGAGCCAGTCGGCGAGCACGCGCTTGCGCAGGTGCTGCAGGCGGCGCGGCGCGGGCGCCAGGCGCGCGGCGCCCAGCAGCAGCGCGCCGCACGCGCACAGCGCGCCCAGCGCGCCGCCCACGCCCACCAGCGCGCGCCGCTGCCAGCCGCCGCCGCCCGCCGACGCTGTCGCCGGCGTACTCACATCTGCCAGGGAGTTGCCACTTTAGACACTGCCTATGCTTACACGCCAGAGCGACACAAAATACGGAGCACAAAATAACGGGTGTAACGAGACCCTCCACGAAACCGAAGTCCACACATTCCGCCCATCATCAAGATAATTTTTTAACACGTTTTTATTATTTGTCTTTAAAACTATACCTGGGAAACCGATAGCTACTAAGTTATTAAAGGTCAAAGTAAAAAAGAAAAAAAATTTTTATGAAATATTTTATTCGTTATTTCCTAATTTTTGTCTAAAGAAACAGTATCAAAATTTTAAGTATTTCGTAACAAACGATGGCTTCAAAACTTCATCACTCAACGTATCTCATGACGCACATAAACGCTGCCATTCAACTCGGCCGAACGCAACTGTGTATGTGCATACTCTCGCAGGCGCGGTCTGTTGTACGCGTTACATTGCGTGGTAATGTATGCAATGCTTTTTTAACACCAAAAATTAAAATCGTTTCTCAGCAATAATTTTGATCAGAAATGGTCCTGATGATGACCAGAATACGTAGACCTTGGCTTTGTTGAGGGTCTTGTTATACCCGGTATAAAGCGGCCTCTACACTACAGGACGAATTTCCTCGCCGAAGTAATTGTTGAAGTTACCTGAGTACGGAGTGCGTACCCACACTACTCGCCCAACATCGGAAGACCTCAATCGCTCACGTGTTAGGCAACATGGATGACATGCAAATGGCAGCCAAGTTTTTGCAGTGTTCTTTAAAAAGATCCAAGCGTCATATTTTTTATTTTTATGTTCCTCATGTTTTGGGTCCCGTTTTACAGAAATTAATAATAATAGCGTTTGTTCCTGTGACCAACTTATGACCTAAACGCAAAATCTTTACCAACGTCAAAAGATACAAAAATCGGCCAAGTGCGAGTCGGACTCGCGCACGAAGGGTTCCGTACCAAAAACGGCAAAAATCTCACGTTTGTTGTATGGGAGCCCCCCTTAAATATTTATTTCATTCGATTTTTATTAATTGTTATTATAGCGGCAACAGAAAATCATCTGTGAAAATTTCAACTGTCTACCTGTTGTCTTTATTAATATAAAGCAAAAAACGGCAAAAAAGTCACGTTTGTTGTATGGGAGACCCCTTAAATATTTATTTTATTACTAGCGACCGCCCGCGACTTCGTCCGAGTGTTTAATGTTTTTTCTATCCCTCGGAAACAGTTCCCTTTTTCGGGATGAAAGGTACCCTATGTCCTTTTCTGTATCCCTGACAATGTGTATGCAAAATTTCACCATGATCAGTTGAGTAGTTAAGACGTGAAGGCATAACAAACAAACAAATAAACAAACAAACAAACAAACGGACTTTCGTATTTATAATATTAGTAAGGATATTTTTAGTATTTGTTGTTATAGCGTCAAAAGAAATACATCATCTGTGAAAATTTCAACTGTCAGACAGACAGACAGACAGACGGACAGCGGAGGCTTAGTAATAGGGTCCCGTTTTTACCCTTTAGGTACGGAACCCTAAAAACATGATCACGGAACATACGTCTTGTCACAAAGCTGTTTTCTTTTAACTAAAGTTAGCGGAGTGGAGTGGTAAGCGTCCCTTTGACTCAAGCACAAAAACCGACAATCACTGTTTCTTTCAGGTACTATTCCGGGGGGGGCAGCCCCCCCGGAGCAGCCTTAGTGCCCCCCCGGAGAAAAATGTGTTGTGTGTAGATAGACGGGCAAACTAGTGTAGTGATCGACGGACGAGCTCCCCCTAACCTCTCGATTGCCCCCCCGGAGAATGTTGTCTGAAAGAAACACTGCCGACAATGATCGGAAGTCGCCAATGGCGAGCCGAGGATTCACGAAGTTATTCGAGAGCCTCTCTACCTCTCGTCTTCGCTCAACTTCGCGAGTAGTGTAGAGGCCGCATAACGTACGTGTGTTCTAGATGGAAGCGCCGCAGTGGACGTATTCGAAACTTTTATTTGTATGTAAAGTCTTTTTCTTTCATTTGTTTTATTGCGCCAGGCGCTGGTACACTGTCATTATGTCCATGGGTGCGTGCTTTTGTCTACTTTATAATTTATGTTCGGGGCGATGGAGTTCGCAATACATAACGTAGGTATCTCGTAGAGCGACGGCATTATAATGAAAGTATACTTACTGAAGAGCAGTCTCTTTACCACGCGGTTCCTGAGCAGGTTGTTGATGGTCCAGGGCGCACCAGCTCGTAGTACGGCGACGGCATTATAATGACAGTATACTTACTGAAGAGTAGCCTCTTCACCACGCGATTTCTGAGCAGGTTGTTGATGGTCCAGGGCGCGCCAGCTCATAGTACGGCGACGGCATTATAATGACAGTATACTTATCGAAGAGCAGCCCCTTCACCACGCGGTTCCTGAGCAGGTCGTTGATGGTCCAGGGCGCGCCAGCTCGTAGTACGGCGACGGCATTATAATGACAGTATACTTACTGAAGAGCAGTCTCTTCACCACGCGGTTCCTGAGCAGGTCGTTGATGGTCCAGGGCGCGCCAGCTCGTAGTACGGCGACGGCATTATAATGACAGTATACTTACTGAAGAGCAGCCTCTTCACCACGCGGTTTCTGAGCAGGTTGTTGATGGTCCAGGGCGCGCCAGCTCGTAGTACGGCGACGGAATTATAATGACAGTATACTTACTGAAGAGTAGCCTGTTCACCACGCGGTTCCTGAGCAGGTAGTTGATGGTCCAGGGCGCGCTGTGGCGCAGCGCCAGCTCGTAGCTGCCGGCCGGCAGGCGCCGCACCACGCACCGCACCTCGTACGGCGACGCCAGCGAACAACTCTCACTCGCGTCCGAGCAATTACGCACCCCCTACACGGGACCAGAATACCGACCATTATTGTAACCAGAAAGTATTAACACAATTGAAGTGCAGTATACCAAAAAGATGAATGGCGATTGAAAGACAGTTCCATAAAATGTCATTGGAAAACCATTAGAATAAACTATTCTACCTATATCGAGACCCAATTGAGATTCTATTAATGAATTCGTAAATTTTATTAACAGATTTAGAGATCCCGGAGGGTGAACGACGGATGGTTATGGACAAAGCAGGCAGTACGCACGAACGAAGACCATCGTCATCGAACTTAAACACTACCGAGTCGATGTTCTTTAGTAAACATACAAATTAAATGTTTGATGTACGTAGGTATGAATGTTTTATTTATTCGTGTGTATATGCCTACAGAAAACACCCAGCCTGGGTGACCCAGGCCAGGGTGTCTTGGCCACATTGGGTTCACTTAAGTCTGACATATCTTTTCGTAATTAAATTTTGATTTAATTGTTAAACTTTAAACATATCACAGGAAACATTGATAAATCTAATAACGCATGTGGGAGTTAAGACTAAAAGCTTTTCCAACTTCAACAATATTGTTTAACCAAGAATAGGATAATTTGTGAAAAACCATTTAATTGTTTATTCTATTCTAAAACCAATTTTTTAAATAAATACTATTACAAACCATTAGGCTTGCTGCAAGCAACTAAAGCTTTTGATTGGACACACAGTATTTATGAAGTTTAATAGGCAGAATTTTTAAGAAATTCAAAAATACTTACAACTACACAAACAAGTAAAATGCCTAAGACAAGCGCCTTTTAATGTAGCATTCAAAATACACTCTTGTCATATACAAACTATAAATAATTCATGAATTTAATTTGCACGTAAACAAAAAGAATGTCGCGGCGCGACCAAATTTAGCGGTCGGAGATTTTGGTAGTTGCTAACTAATAATATAAACATGTATTGTGTGATGAATACAAGCAAACATGTTTTTTGTCCTACAAGAGGGTTAGGAGCCGCCCGCGACTTCGTATGCGTGGAAAGTTTTTTTTTGCTATCCCTCAGGAACAACACTCTTTTTCGGGATAAAATGTACCCTACCCTATGTCCTTCTCTGTACCCTTGACAACGTGTATGCAAAATTTCATGACGATCGGTTTAGTAGTTAAGACGTGAAGGCGTAACAAACAAATGGACTTTCACATTTTATAATATTAGTAAGGATTAGTATAAAGTATTTAGTTAGAGATATCACAAATTAGTATTTGTGATTCTAAAATGTAACTATAATTATGGCAAGTAAATTACAAGCATTAGCTCGAGTAGGCCTCACCTCATCACATGCAGGCTTTGTCTTGTTGCACAGCTCTACATCATACTTAGTGGCAGGAATAGTCCCCAAGAAGAAAGTAGCCGATATGTAGTCACTGGAAATATCATAGCATTGTAAATAAATACTTTTTTAAATTTGAGATTTTTGCATTCACAATGCTATTTTTAAACAATACTAAATAATATAGTAGAAAAAATATGACTCACACCAGATCAATACGCAGAAGGGAATACTTATTTAAAACGAAAATTAATTATATTATCCATGCACACACTTAAACAAAATTTTCTGCTAGTAATTATGTACTAAACTAATGTTGACATTACCTATATAATATTTGCTCAGCTACAACTTTAAACAAACATTTAAATTTGCCATTCTTCTAAACATGAGATTTTTATGCACAACAACAATTTTTATTAAGAAATACGCGACTTAGTCTGGGTGGAAAGTTTTTTGCTATCCCTGAGGAACAATACTTTCTTTCTGTATGAAAGGTACCCTATGTCCTTCTCTGTGCTCCTGACAAGGCAGGCGCGGTCCAAGGGGGGGGGGGGGGGGGGGGGGGTCACAGGGGACATGACCCCCCCCCCCCCAAAATCGTACATGTCACATAGAAAAAGCATAAAAAATTAACAAAAAGCAATTAAGTATTATTATAGTGACCCCCCCCCCAAAATTTCAGGCTGCGACCGCGCCTGTGACAAGGTGTATGTAAAATTGTATGATGATTTGTTCAGTAGTTAAGACATAAGATGAATTACAATTTAAGGTGGATTAAGAATACATTATTCATCTGTGATACAACAGCAACACTTGCAATGTTAAGAGTACAAGGAAATAAAAGTTAGTAACAGAAATATACAATCTCAGGTAAAAAATTGGGCTACAGGTGATTTTTCAGTTTTTAACAGGCAATCAAATGATAAAATGTAATAATATAATATAGATGTTTTTGTCACTATGTATTTGTTGTATTTTCATTCTTGCAGTTGCAGCTTTTAAAGACTCACCCATGATCTAATTCCGTGCCAGTAACTTCTGGACTGGCAAATGTATTCAATGTAAATTCATTTGATATGTTATGAGTAGTGATGGACCTAACGGAACCTTGTGACCTCAACACATTCTCAAGTCTGTAGCAGGCGCTGAATATCACATCTAAGTCTGTTGAGAAACATACCTATGGACAAACACACATATTTTTCAATGTCATAAGAACTTAACAGGTAATATAACAAGACCTTTAGAACAATGATTCTTTAACTTTTTAGAAACAGACTACATTCAGAATTAAAAAATCCAAAATTAAAATATCACTTTATTGGTAGTTTCATACAGGTCAACCCACAGAATATATAATAGTACTAAACAGAAGCCCCTCCACACAAGGGCAATCAAAGAATAAGCTACTCTTGTAGCATGGCAATAAAGTACTATTTCAAATTGCACATAGCTCTGTGCCTATTATTATAAGCACCTCCAAAGTGCTACTCCTTTACAAGCAATATGTTAATTAACAGTTTAAGTGCAGAGTGAGACCCCCTGGTTACGGATTAACTAAGCTACTGCAGTTGGGGAAATGGGTGAAATGGTTCCGACCAAGGTGACTGATCACCCGTCCAGCTTCGCTGGCATCCCCCCTTCTAAATAATAATAAATTCTAAGCTACTGCAGACCCCTGATACACATGCTACGGTCCCCACTTTAAGAAACCCTGCTTTGTGATTCAATCATCTACCTATTGTAAACAGCTTTATAACAACGGCTTTGCAACAAAAGTTAGTCTAATGAGACTGAAGAAAGGTTATTGTATACTGATAGAAGATTAATCGACTTACTGAACTACAATTGGCATCAATAACATCCAAGTACTCGACCACCATCGAGTGAGTGTCTCTATAGGAACAATTTCTAGGGTTCTTGCGATTGTAAAAAACTTGTAGATCCCAAGCTTCAACACTTTTAGTTATGTTAGTGCACCATTCCACAGTGTAACGCCCTCTAATTCCGTCTACTGAAGGTTTCATAGAGGTCTCGGGGTCCATGTTTTGACTGCATCTCACACTGTATTTAGCTTCGCAGAAGCAACACAATAACAACAACCACAATGCCAGTAGAGACAGCAGCCGATCCGTGAGGCAAGCCATGTTGGTAGGTAAATCACTGGTCCCTTCCTTGTATAAATATTATTATTATATCAATTTTGTCACATCACATGTTAATGTTGTTGATTGAAATATTTTATCAAAAGAATTTATTCGCACTCGCACTCCATTCACATCAAGCAAGCAAGCAAGAGAAGAGCCAGTCAGTATGTGTTCTGTGGTGTTCTGTGGCAAGAGCATAGAAAAACAAGAGCAAGAACAGTGTTGCCAGACCCGAACAAAACTTGCCCACACAGGTAACATAGTATAAGGAGTGAGTACTCAACAAAAATTCTAACTATGCTTTTAAAAGAAATTCAACTTTATTTCCTTTTACATAGAGTTGAAATTCTATCGAAGACATTTACTGAAGACTCTACTGTGTGAATGAAACATCACCAAGTAGACGAGGATGTCTCGTTCGCACAATTGCCATTACTAAACAATAATACAACGATGGTAGGAAAAAAAATTTACGTTACCAATCACGTAGTGTATCAAAGTTAAGGATTCGGAGTGGAATATTGAAAATATACTACTTAAATATTCATTTAGAATAACACATAGGTATTGTGAAATAAAACTGAACTTGAGGTGGTCTTAAATTAAAGTGTCAATCCTGGCAACTCCGATTTTGACTTTGGCGCCCGAATTTTAATTTTAGAATTTCAATATTTAGGAAATATTCCTTTACAAAACTAAGGTGACCATAAATACTACACCATTTCAGATTTTCAAAAAACGAAATTGTTCTATTGAAATAACTGAAAGTCGCAGGCGAGGGGTAAAGTTAATATTAATAATCAAATTCATGTTTTTGCGCCGATTTCGATGAAACTCGGTTTTTAATACAATTTTGACAAGAAAATAACAAAGCTATTTTTCAAAGAGAATGTAAAATCACTACGTATTATTTAAGAGACGGGACTTCATACAAAATTATTGACACACCAAATGTCAAAACAGGGTTCTTCGATCGCTGCCAACATTCAAGCATGGTCAAGCGATGAAGACCAATACTACCAACATGATATGAAAAACATAGTGATGCCCTGTTCGGTGTACGAAAAATATCGATATCGATGACGTCGATGACCCTATATCAGCATTTTTTTTCATTTTGTTTTAGTAATTGATTCCATTTATTTTGATCGCATATAACAAAATAGGGAAGAATTAAATGAAACCAATTACTAAAACGAAATTATTAAATAAAATGAAACAATACAATACAACACAAAAATCTTTAATTGCACGAAACAAGTTGGCATTATACCTATTTATTTTATAAATTTTTGTTAAATATTATATAGTTTTGGAATGTGCTTATCAAGGCCTTTCATTTGATAACCATATTGTAGTAATTAAAAATGTTTTTACACTATCAAATGGCGTCATGCAGCCGCCATCTGCGCCCTCTTGATCTGGAATCTGAAATAATAAAATAATATAATTTGTTAGTGTCAATGATTAGATATTAATAGGTAATTAGATACCTAGTAGAATGCATTTACCATCTTTCCAATATTTATTTTCTGTGGACCTTGGTTAACATCCGATAATTGATTGTCGCTAACTGAAAACATAAAATAGATATATACTTATTAACTAATACCTATTATTTGGTTAAATAAAAAGAAATAGAAATATATTCCAAAACAATGAGCGGTTTTCAAAAGGCAGTTTAAGAAAAAAAAGTAGTACCTAAAAGACGGCTAGATGTCGTTGTTCAACTAAGTACGTAACTTTTTCAGAAAAAAGCAAAGGATTTTGTCAATTTGACAGTCAATTTTGTCATGGTTATGGCAAACTACTCCTCTTCAGGGAGTAATTTTTGCCAGTATCGAGTGTTATATACTCAGTCGTATACTCAGCTACTAGGAAAAATAAAAAAAACCTACCTAGTTGAATAACGCCATCTATCAACATAAAAATAGACTAAAATTCTCAGCTGTCAGAAAACCGCTCATTAAAGGCGACTATTATTATTATACTCGTATGTATAAGTACCTATATACTTGTAAAGCAGTTAATAGGCAAGAGACCGCACGGAATCCTTACAAATCCTTACTAATTCTTACTAATATTATTAATGCGAAAGTCCGTTTGTTTGTTTGTTTGTTTGTTACGCCTTCACGTCTTAACTACTAAACCGATCATCATGAAATTTTACACACAAGTTGTCAGGGGTATAGAGAAGGACATAGGGTACTTTTCATCCCGAAAAAAGGAACTGTTCCCGAGGGATAGACAAAATACTATCCACGCAGACGAAGTCGCGGGCGGAAGCTAGTATTATAAATGCGAAAGTCCGTTTGTTTGTTTGTTACGCCTTCACGTCTTAACTACTCAACCAATCATCATGATATTTTGCATACATGTTGTCAAAGATACAGAGAAGGACATAGGGTACCTTTTATCCCGAACCAAGTATTATTCCCGAAAAATAGCAAAAAAAATTTCCACGCAGACTAAGTCGCGGGCGGCTGCTATTTGTGACATAAACTCGTTTCGGAAACCTAGTCTCAATCTATCGATTGCTGAGGCTGAGTCAAGATAAATATCATAATACTCATAAAAATTAAAATTTTACTTGATTGAGTAGCTGGAATTGCCACCGTAATTCCCACTTCGGGAGTCTCACACACTGGCACTGGTTTTAAAGCTAAAACACAAATAATTTAATTTAGATAATATAAAAAATAATATTATACACCGTCATTTTGTAGTCGTTTTAATTAACTTAAGGGTGTGTTGTACCAATGAAACTAAACATTTTTGCCCAAGAAACATGGGTCAAAAAACGACAAAAAATGTTGGTCCTCCCATACTAACTAGACAGCTAAAACATTGTATTTGTATGGGAAAGTCCAAAATTTTTGTCGTTTTTCGACCCATGTTTCTTTGGCAAAAATGATTATTTTCATTAGTATAGCACTCCCTGAAGTTAATTAAAATGACTACAAAATGACGGTGTATAATTTTTAACGTTAGAACGACCAAACGCTATTGAGTTACAAGAGAATACGCACCTGCATGAACATCACGGAAATTCAGCTAAAACATCAGACAAAGGTGGGGAAGAAGGCCGTTTAGGCCGTATTGTAGAAACTGCATGCTTTTTAAGTTGTTTTTTTCTTTTTAAAGTCCTTAGCAGTAAAATGTTTCCTGCAAATAAATATATTTTTATGCAATTTTTCAATAAAATTTGTACATACCTATGCCGAATACATATTGGCATTAAATTTTACCCACTGTTTGCACATACAAAAATATCGATAAATGATCAGTGATGATCACACAACACTATCTACTAGGTAAACCATTGGTAATTTTATTACAGGGCTTTTATAAAATCTTTGCTTTTACACTGATTTTATTTTATGCTTAATATAAATCAAGATTTATTGAATTTCTTTAGTTTCATTCATACCAAGCTTCATCAAGACGAAATCTTGCCATAAAAATCTTTTTGTCCATCCTTTTTTTTGGTCTTCATGCCACATATTTTACACTTCCTATAAGTATTTCATTACAATACCGTCCTAAACACCGTTTATAAGCAAATTTAGATGAAACTACTGAAAAATCAACAAAAATAAGACAAAAATCTTAATTTATAATCTTCAGTTATCACACAACTTTTCAAAATATCCCGCCATTTGTAGTCTATGATATGCAATGTAACACTGACAGATGGAAGAAAGAGACATAAAGAAGAAAAAAGAGTGAGATAAATATAGCGGCCATTAAAGTTCTGCCCCGTTTCATAGAAACTTTTTTTCTTCACGAGTTGCGATAGACTGCTATTTTTAAAGTATAAAAAATCTAAGATGGCGGCCAACTTTTTGGTTTGTGGGCTGATTTCGATGAAACTCGGTTTTTGGTACTATTTTGACAAGACAATAACAACGAAGTGTTAAAAAAATTTAAAAATCCAAGATGGCGGCCAACTTTTTTGTTTTTGGGCCGATTGCGATAAAATTTGGTTTTTGGTACTATTTATTATGAGAATAAAATAACAACGCAATTTTTTAAATATTAAAAAATTCAAGATGGCGACCAACTTTTTTGTTTGTTGGCCGATTTCGATAAAACTCGGTTTTTGGTACTATTTTAATAAGAAAATAACAACACAATTTTTAAAATATAAAAAATTAAAGATGGCTGCAAACTTTTTTGTTTGTAGGCCGATTTCATTGAAACTTGGTTTTTGATACTATTTCGACAATAAAATAACAACGCAGTGTTAAAAATATTAAAAAATCCAAGATGGCGGCCAACTTTTATGTTTGTAGACCGATTTAGAAGAAACTCAGTTTTAAATACAATTTTGACAAGAAAATAACAAAGCAATTTTTAAAGTATAAAAAATCCAAGATGGCGGCCAACTTTTTTGTTTGTGGGCTGATTTCGATTAAACTCGGTTTTTGGTACTATTTTGACAAGACAATAACAACGCAATGTTAAAAATATTAAAAATCTAAGATGGCCGCCAACTTTTTTGTTTGTGGGCCGATTTCGATGAAACTCGGTTTTTGGTACTATTTTGACAAGTAAACAGCAAAACAATATTAAAAGTATCAAAAATCCAAGGTGGTGGCCAAATTCTTTTCTTGTTCTTCTTTTTTTCAACCCAGTTATATTAAAATCAACCCAAAAACAAAATTGGCAACCATTTTGACCTTTTGACATTGTTTACATTGCATTATTATTTTCTTGTCAAAATAGTACCAAAAACCGAGTTTCATAGAATTCGGTTCTCAAACAAAACAGTTGGCCACTATTTTGGATTTTTTAATATTTTCAACATTGCGTTGTTATTTTCTTGTCAAAATAGTACTTAAAACCAAGCATCATCGAAATCGGCTCAAAAACAAAAAAGTTAAGCGCCATCTTGAATTTTAAACATTTAAAAATTGCGTTGTTATTTTCTTGCCTAAATAGTACCAAAAACAGAGTTTCATCGAAATCGGCCTACAAACAAAAAAGTAGGCCGCCATTTTGTTTTTTTTATATTTTCAACATTTCATTGTTATTTTTTGTAAAATATTACTAAAAACCGGTTTTCATCGAAATCAAGCCAAAAACAAAAAAAGGTTGGCCACCATCTTGCTTTTTTTATTTTTAACATTGTGTCGCTGAAAATCGCTTGCACCCATTTTTGAATTTCACTAGTAAAAAGTTGGTGTAAGTATTTCAGAGCTTATTTATATATTAACCAAAATAACAGTTTTTAATGAAAGAGAATAATTATGGTAGAAAGCAACCGAATTTTAAACGTCAATAAAGTCGAAAATCGTTTGCACCTGTTTTTTAACTACAGATCACTAGACAATGTTTTCCTACCTTCACTTGTTTTTCCAACATTAATTTGATTTCCGAAATACACGCACATTGTATTTTTATCAAAATTTGAATAAGCTTTATAGTTATGTCATTATTTACACTTGAATTTTTGTAGATATTGGTTGATTAACCATATTTATAAATAAAAACAAGAAAGTAACCTAATAAAACGTGATAAAAAAACGTGAAGATTTATTTTTAGTAAATTATTATTTTCTGCTTTTCAGTTAACGAGTTAAAACTAAAAGTATACCACCTCCTATCGGAGCACTCGTCAAGACGAATCAATCGAGCTCAAACTAGATGGGGTTGCATGATTTTATTACAAAGTTCCAATGGCCTTCTTCCGGCTCCTTCATCAGCCCCTTGGATATTATTCCCCTACAGAGTACTTGCCAAGACGATTCTAACGAGTCCAAACACGATGGGGTTGTATGGTTTCATCATAGTGTACCTGTGGCGTTCTTCCGGCTCCGTCGTCAGATCAGCTCAATGATACCATTATATTACATTACCTTCTAGTTCTGACCTGTGTTCAAAGTTAGTTTCTCTAGTTCATCGGGAAGTTAGTATAAAATGGTTTGCAATATTTGTGCTCAAACAAACAAACGAGCAAGCAACCTTATAAAAACGTGGCAAAAGTATTAATTGTAAATATAGAACTACCTAAGTACTTAAGTTTATACTAAACAGTTTAAAGTAATAAGTATGTCTCCGACCAACCATACAGTTTGGTCACCCTAATGAAGAAAGAGATACAATTATGTACTTGACCTCTCTGTCGGCTCGTTTTGGGGCGAAGAGCTCAATCTGGTTTATACCGAAGGGATTTGCTACATCTATGCAGAGTAGGTTGTTAAAATTGCCCTTTCCGATACAAAATCGCCCATAACCGTTAAGAGCCAAACCGCACTGTCGACTAGTCGACGAGCGACTCGGTCTCGCAGCGACTGCAACTCAAAACGCACTTGCCGACGACTAAGCCAGCGACTCGATACAGTTTTACAAACCATACAGTTGTTAAGCGCCTTTGATATGGGGACGATGGTGCCTAAAGTCTATCTATCCTTACTTGTCTTATTAAGTACCTATGTAAACAGTTTTTGACAGTTTGTCATACGTCTTTTATACTTACTTAAATAGTTAATTAAAAATATGTTAATAATTTTATGAAATTATCATTTATTATTAACAGTTTATTTCGTAATCTATGTGTGAAAAACCATTTGTTGTATTTTATAGACTTTACTTAGATAAGTTACAGATATCCTCTATTAAAGACCTAAAATTTAGGTCCAGACTTAAAATTTTCACCTACAATTTTTTTACCTTACTTTTGATCGGCCCTGGTGAAAAAAAAATTACTAAATAGAGTGTGCAAATTATTTTAAAAACTACTTCATTTCACAAGGATTTTAAAATGGTATAATACTTATTAACTTTTTTTTTAAAACTCTTGTTTTTACAATTTTAAGCCAAAAGGGTAATTTTTGGCAAGTGTTTGAAATAAAGTTGTAATAGCAAAAGATGTTTATTTTTAGGTGTGTGGACGTAAATAACCAAAATAACATGTAAATAAAATTATTATCAGAAGGTGCCGAATGTGCATTAGCTAGCACCTGCTGTAATGAAAAACAAAGAAATAATTTTATTTACATGTTATTTTGTTGTTATTTACGTCCACACACCTAAAAATAAACATGTTTTGCTATTACAACTTTATTTCAAACACTTGCCAAAAATTACCCTTTTAGATTAAAATTGTAAAAAAAAAGTCTAAAAGAAAAAGTTATTAATAACCATTTTAAAATCCTTATGAAATCAAGTAGTTTTTAAAATAATTTGCACACTCCATGTAGTAATTTTTTTTTCACCAGGGCCAATCACAAGTAAGGTAAAAAAAATTGTAAGTGAAAATTTTAAGTCTGGACCTAAATTTTAGGTCTTTAATAGAGGATATCTGTAACTTTCTTGTATCCAGATAGCAGGATGATCCAAGATTAAATTAACTGACTTCCCGGACACCCTGTAGTATGTAGCCCGCAAAAAAATCACGCGCAGAGGTACTATCCCCGTCAATTGGTAATGTTCTTGGTGGCCATGATTTTAACCTCAAAAACGAAAAACAATTGTTAAATTTTTAGATACTTACCTAGACCCTATCTTATTGAAAATAATAATTTAATAATTAATATTATTAGATTACTTATTAGAATTTTCTTGTTTCATGACATTTTTAGTTGCGGATCACGTCAACGTGGATGTTAATGTGACAAGCTTCCTGCGCATTACCAATGGACGGGAATAATAATGTATTAATGCACGTTGGCGTTTTACACGGTCGCAAACAGGGTTGTTACTTTTTTGTTTTAAATAAAGTATTGGTTGCTATAATTAGGTAGACGAAAAAGTACATTGTAGAATGGAAAAAAAAGTTAAATTTATTTATTCAACCAAAAAAATACCTTTAAAAGCTATAGCTTTTGGTAATATTTAATAAATAGTTGATTTCGTTCAAGTACCTGGCCGAGTTCAACAGGCTTTTGCAGTCTCGCTTTTTCAAAAACGTTACTCTAATAACCTGTTGATTTCGGTCCGGTAGGTACTTGGCCGAAATCAACCGGCTTTTGTCATCTTGCCCCCGCACAAGTACATTCGTTTAACAACTGTATGGATTGTTAAACTGTGCCTGTAGTGTTTTTGGTACAGTCGTACAGAATCAACTAACTTTGCAATAAATAATCAATTTAAAAATAACCACATTTAAAATTATGAACAATCAAAAACTAAAACTTAACAACGAATACTTTTCGTCTAAGTACTTAAAATATAATTTTTTACGTCATTGAAACAAGAAAAAGTATTAATTTATTAGGTAGGTTTATCTACAAGTTCGCTGATCTACAATGTGTTATCGTAAGCGGTGTGGGCGTTTTAGCAAAATGTCAGGATCTTTTAGTAGAAATCAGGCTCTTTGTCAGGATTTTTAGATATACCATCTGGTAACCCTGTACGCGACGTGGTATATCATACAGTGATATGATGATGACTATATACCTATGTTTGCTGATTATTTTAGCACTGCTGAGAATTGACCCAATTGCCATAGCAGATAGCATGGGCAGAATTCATAAATATTATTAAAATAAAATAAAAACCCGACCCAAAAGAACTAACTCTTGTTAATCCTTCACCTTCAAATAACTCCACTATTTCCTCCTACTGTTGTTTGTTTATAATATAAAATCTTTAGTATCGAAAGTCATTTTGTGCGCGATGATGCCCGGTCGACGCGACAGTCGCTCGCAGTGCGTACGCTTCCATATGAACCCGTGTATCTCTCGGTCGCCGAACGACTGGGGGGCGTGGCTAGTCTCCCGACGACTCAGAGTCGTCCAGCGACCGGGCGACCAAGTGCGTATGCGTCCATATAAACTAGTAGAAATTACAGTCGCTGTCGACAGTCGTTCGGCGACTAGTCGACAGTGCGGTTTGGCTCTAAAACAACGTCATGTAGGAAAAACTGTCGTATCTTGATTAACACGCTTTGTACTGTGATGTAGCCATAGATATAGTATGGATGTAGCGACATCATAATTATTCGGCTTTTTCGGTAGCTCTATGGTCAAAGTTTATGAAATAAGTACTTACTGAAAATATAAAAGAATTAAGGCTCCGTCCGTACCGATTTTGTCGCTGACTGCCGCTCTCTCGCTCGCACATTTCATGTCTTCTCAAGATTTCTGAAGTACAAAAAGTAATCGTATTTGCCAGTTATGCATGACGCATAACGCATGTTATGCATGCCACAGGGCATACGCTGACGCATTCCCCACTGTAATTTATCATCATCATCATCATATCAGCCGCACGACACCCACAGTGGTATAGGCCTCCCCTAAGGACCTCCACGACGATCGGTCCCGCGCTGCCTGCATCCACTGGCTTCCCGCGACCTTCACTAGATCGTCGGTCCACCTTGTCGGGGGCCTACCCACGGAGCGTCGTCCGGTGCGCGGTCGCCATTCCAGAACCTTTCCGCCCCAACGGCCATCGGTTCTTCTCGCTATGTGTCCCACGTAAGTGTTTGTCAAGCAGTTTGATCGTCTGCGAGCAAAAACTACGTGTTTGACAAACAAACCATAAACAAAACTACGTTTTTTTGTCTATGCTTTGTTTGTCAAACGCGTTTGCCAAACAAAGTTTGAACGTGTGCGCTGAGAAAACGTACAAACAAAACCATAGAGAACGTAATCACTCCTGTCAAGCCTCGATTACATACGCCGATTTAAGGAACCAATTTAGAGTTGCCACTCGTATAAATAACTTAAATTTTAACAGTGAATTTGCACAAATGACGGAAAGGCCAACATTTTTTATGATTTTTTATTTTCAATGAGCGGTTTTCTGACAGCAGAGCATTTTAGTATAATTTTATGCCGACAGATGGCGTTACTTCAACTAAGTCGATTTTTTTAATATTATTTCCCACTAATGGTCATATTGGTCATAGAAAAGTTTTCGTAACACGCCATCGTCCGAACCAACGCACAAAGCAACAAACCACATACTCAACAAACGTATAATAAAAAAGTAATTACATTTCATATTTTTAATAAAAAGCTACCTACTAAGTACAACGACATCTAGTTCTATTTTATGAACTACTTTTTTTCTTAAACTGCCTTTTGAAAACCGCTCATTCTCATCTCTAATCTTAAACAATGTTTACTTTTCCGTTATAGTGTAGATTCGATTTTAAAATCGAACTTATTCTACAATATTTTATCGTGGCAACCCGAAATTGGTTCCTAGCTAGGAAGCTAAATTGGCGTATGTAATCAAGGCATAAAAACGTAAAATTTGACAAACGTGTTTGAACGTTTACGGGGGCCTTAACACAACAGACGACTTTTTGGGGACAAATCACTTTTTGGCACCATAAATGAGAGTTTGTTACGAAATTCAAAATACTGGCTTTGCTATTTAATTTCACGAGATAAGGGGCCATCCATAAATTATGTCACACGAATTTCATGATTTTTGACCCCCTCCCCCGTTCTTGTCACAGCTGGTCACATTTGGGAGGACCCCCCTCCCTAGAGTGACGTCACATATTTTACATCTAAATTTAGGATCCCTCCCACCCCCTTGTCACACTTTGTCGACCCCCTCCTACCCCTTAACGTGTGACGTAATTTATGGATGGCTGGCCCCTAATGGATTTTTTTGTTTTTAGGTGAAGTTTAGTTTAGAAAGCGAAGTAATAGGGCTTTACCTTCGAGCAACGCCGGCTAAGTATTTTACTACAATAATAGGATAAGTTGTAAAAAAAATATTGTGATCAGATTGTGATATATTTTTATACCTACATGCCCCGGTCTGGTGCGCGAGCACGGCGTACATGGCGAGCGCGGTGAGGGCGAGCACCGCCTGGTGCGCGGCTCGCAGCGGCCAGGCGCCGAGCCCCAGCGCCGCGCCCACGGCGTCCTCCAGCAGCGCGCGGTAGGGCGCGAGCAGTAGCAGCGGGCGCCAGGTCGCGGAATGCTGCAGCATGGCGCGACATTTTTCAATGCTAAATACATTTAAATAAGGATCGAAAATCATTTGACCACGAAAGAAATTATCCCTCGCTATGCCGTACCAGCGAGTCTGACGACCATAAATAGAGGGGCTAAATATTTACTTAAATTGAAAACACGAAAAATAAAGGACACATTTAATCACCACCATTTAGAAACCACTCACATTCTTAATAAATAATAGTTACAATTAAATTAGATATGTATATTAAATCCCGGTCTGGTGGGCGAGCACGGCGTACATGGCGAGCGCGGTGAGGGCGAGCACCGTCTGGTGCGCGGCTCGCAGCGCCAGCAGCGGCCACGCCCCCAGCCCCAGCGCCGCGCCGACGGCGTCCTCCAGCAGCGCGCGGTAGGGCGCCAGCAGCAGCAGCGCGGTGGCGGCGGGCGCCAGGCGCGGCGGCAGGTCGGTGCGCGCGCGCAGCCACACGGCGGCGGCGGCGGCGCACGTGCCCAGCAGCGCCACGTTGGCCTCGGCGCAGCCGCGCACGTAGCGCCAGTCGAACTCCGACCCGCGCGCGCCCACCCACAGCGGCACGCTGCGCGTCACCAACACCTGCACACCACACTTACTTTACTTATCATTTCTTTGCAGTATTTAAGGCTTTCATTTGCAATGTTGAGGAGTTCGGTGGCACAGTAGTTTAACGCGGGTCCACGATTGCGGAGGTCATGGCATTTAGGTGACCAAAAATGTTTATCTCGAGTTCCTCTATATTTTGGAGGACACGTTAAGCCTGCCCACTAACATGACCACGCATACCACCTACCGAAACGCGATTTACCATGTTTGACTGTCAAAAGACAATGGATTTTGACAGTTGAGTGACAAAAAATAGCGATATATATCGTGCTTCAGTGGTCATGCTAGGCTAGCTGGCTGCATTTGCAGTTGTTAAAACCCACCAATCCCCATTGGGCTTGCGTGATGGGTTATGGCCCATCCTCCTTATCCACCCATAGGAGGGCCTGTGTGTGCCCAAGCATTGCAATATGCTATAGAATAAAGTTTATGGCTGGACACATGACTGACCGGTGTGGTGACAGAGTGAGCAGAACCCTAATCATGTATTGGAATGTGATAAGAAATAATATTGCCCCAGCCAACATGAGACAGGAAAAAAATATATGTAGCTTACGTTGATAGAGATCTCACTTGCTGCATATTATATTATACAGTACTTACATGATGACAATCTGAAGCCAAAACCTTGAGTTAGTAGAAATTGTTTTCTCTACTGTAATCTATTGTTTTCTCTCTTTCACTCGCATTGACTGTGAGCAGTATACTCGATAGATTATGGTAGTGGAAACAGTTTGCATCGACTCATGGTAGAGCTACAGGAGTCTCATAATGTAAGTAGTGTAACTCAATATCTATCACAATATCTTTCGGTGCGACACTGACACTGCTCATAAATTAAATTGTGAAGAAAGTTAACACATTGTCATATTGAAAAAGCAATACAATAAATGTTGAGTTTCACAATAAGGCACCAGAGCTCTTGCTTATAACTACTAATTTTACTACAGATTTCCTCTCAAACAGGTGTTTCTCAGTATTACTATTCATGTGTCATACTTTTTCATGCTCACTCGGTCAATAAACCAGGTAATAAACTAGTCTCACCTCCGCACTCGCCCAGCCAATGGCAACAGTAAAGATTTTCGCATGACCCTTGCCAGGCACAGCATTCAAAGCAAAGTAAATCCCTAGGAGATCTGCAAAATCTACTGTCGCTTTCAGGATTTCCTGGAATTGTAAAAAGTTTATTACTGAGCAGCATTGTGAATGGTAAAATCTCAATGGTTGAATTAAGCTCATAAGTTTTTTGCCCCCATTTTTCTTGTCAGCTAAAAGAAGTTGTAAATGGTGTTAGGGTAAAGTAAAAGTGTAAATATGTGAGTGTATTTGAATAAAAACATTTTGTTTGAAATTTCTATGTTAATAACGTTATTAGAATAAACTAGGTATATAGGGATTTAAACCATGTACCTGTATCATGCAACTATGCCAAAATATCGGAGTCTCAAAAATAAACAGATACATGGTGTAAATCCTGATATAGTTTATTCTAAAACATTTGGATTTTGTTAAGGAATTTAATCATTATGAGCCATACAACACTATCCACTGGGGCAGGCTGTCCCCATTCATCCCATAAAACATACATTTAAATTAACTATGCTGTCCAAACATCAAAGAGTTAGATCATCAAATCAGTTGGTTAGTTTAATGCAAAATCTACATAAAAATTGGTAATTAAATAATAACAATCATGTTATCATCACTTACCAAGAAAACATTATATTCTCCAGGTGTATGAGCAGTATCCGAATCAGGGAAGAATGTGGCTAGGAGTAACATCTTACACAATTGAGTAAAAATATACAGTCCTCCAGCATAAACACATTTGGAGAACGAAGCATATTCCGACCTGAAAAAGTAATATACGTATTTCAATTGGAGTCCCAATATAAAAGTAAGTATTAATTAGGTAGGTCGTAAAAAGATAAACTTACACTCCAGAAAACTTATACGCCATATGATACGGTGCATATACTAAAGCTAAGCAGTTCCCAAAATGATATAACGTCATGTTGAAGATGATTTTAAATGTTACAATATCATTAATACCGATTTATTTTATAAACAAATATATAAATTAAATTAATAGGACACAGTACATTTATAACATAACGTCATAACCTAACTTTTTTTGTGACAGTTTGACAGTCAGTGACAGTGACAGGACAGGACAAGACCACAGAGACAGAACACAATGGGTGCATTCTGCCAGACAAATCTCTGAGTCATCGATCGCCAAGCCATAGAGTACATTTTATCAATGGAAACTAGAATAAAGCCCTGAGGGCCTAGTACGAGTTGGTTTTTTGCTCTCACTTCACTTTTCGAATAGTTAACTATCGTTTCCTCTCTTTCACTCGTTCACTCACTCGCATGATTTCCTCTCTTTCACTCGATACTATTCGCAAAGTGAGGTGAGAAATACAACTCGTACTAGGCCCTCTGTTTACACATGGGTCAAGCGATTAAGTAGTAAATAAACTAAATGGGCAATTTAATTTTAAGTTAAAATTTAGTGAAAAGTCGTTCACATGGCTTAAGTAATAAGTATCCAGTGTGCCCAAGCCCAGTGTTGCTGATTACGAAAGGTCATATTACGATACCTGCTAGTTGATTGCGTAAAGTCAATCGTATTCATTTGACAGTTCATATTGTATCATATTGTAATAAATGTCATCCCATACAAATTGCAGCCGATGGAATACGATTTGAACTGTCAAATGAATACGATTACTTTACGCAATCGCACCCCTGTACCTTGATTACGTAAAGCTGTTGCTAACAATTCTCGATTGAAATCGATTGAAAGCGCGGTTGCATTGCTGCTTTAGTTAAGATAGTTGTCACATTGGTTCTTACTAAAGCAGCGATGTAACTGCGATTTCTGTCAGAGTTGATTGCAACAAAGTTACGTAATTACCCCCCTGAATGCCAAGCCAGAAATAAAGTCGAAAATAGCTTGAACCCATTTTTTGACTACACAAATAAAAAAACGGGTGCAAGCGAATTTTGACCTTATTGACATTTAAAATTCGGTTGTTTTTTCCCATATGCTCGTTTTACATACCATTCAATATCCTTACTAATATCATAAATGCGAAAGTCCGTTTGTTTGTTTATTTGTTTGTTTGTTACGCCTTCACGTCATAACTACAGAACCGATCGTCATGAAATTTTGCATACACGTTGACCGGGGTACAGAAAAGAATGTAGGGTACCTTTCATCCCGAAAAAAAGTATTGTTCCCGAAGGTTAGCAAAAAGCCTTTCCACGCAGACGAAGTCGCGGGCGGCCGCTAGTTAATATTATAAATGCGAAAGTCCGTTTGTTTTTTACGCCTTCATGTCTTAACTACTGAACCGATCATCATGAAATTTTGCATACACGTTGTCAGTGGTACAGAGAAGGACATATTGTATCATCCCATAAATAAGTATTGTTCTCGAGGGATAGCAAAAAACTTTTCCACGTAGACGAAATCGCGGGCGGCTGCTAGTTTGTTAATACCCGAAAAGTCTCAATTTAAATAGATTCCCGATTAAATCCCGATTACGGTCCATATTTGACGAAATCGGTGCGAGCGGCGCGGTTACTTGCCCAAAAAAATAGACTAGATTCTATTTACTCAATCACTTTCCCACCTAATGGGTAACTTACTACTTATTACTTAATGAAGAATGTTATTGGGTCTGTTATATCCAGACCCCGGATTTGCGGTAGCACGAATAAAATGACGTTTAATAGTGCGTGGACAACTTGATTATCTATTTGTGTAATTTATCGATAAAAAATTATAATTATGTAACGTGATATATTATAGACTTACTGTCGGAAATAGTAAAAATTACCGTGAAATGTATAAATAATAAAATTCACTGCAGTTTTTCTTGATGCAAAGATAGCAAAGTCAAAGTGAGTGAAGTAGAATGTCAAATTTTAAAAAAATACTTCCTCCTTGGTAAAATACACAAAATAAATACAGACGCGATCAAAGAAGTTCCACTTCAAAAATATTTTCAAAACATCGATATATAAAAACATCTACGATAATTTGGTAATCACTAGCAAGTTTGTATTCCTGCCACCGCAAATCCGGCCTTTAGTTATATCACTTGAAACTTTATGATCATGTAGCTAAATGTCTAGCAATACACGTGTTTTTGTTTCATTTAAATCAAGCGAGTAAGTTTAAAAGTTTTAAGGGCTTGAAGGAAATGCCAAGCGCACTGACATAATGTGCTTTATTAGGTTCCCTATGTATTTGCATAAAATTTCAACGCATAAATGTCATAGCATAAACATTTTAAACTCTATAAAATTTCTTTACAGTTTTTCATGTGGTCCTTATAAGCTATTGGATTATGTGATATAAATATAACAGATCCAGTAACATTCTCCATTGGTAGTTTACACGTTAAAATTTAGTTAACCAACAACTTAATCAGGGGCGTAGCGTGCCTTGGCGGGGCCCCGTATAAAAAATTGTTTGGGGGCCCTTAAAAATGTTTGCATAAAATTAAAAGAAATATTTATTCATCACATTTATCTATCTATCACTTAAAAAAAATGTACAAACAATCCAAATTAAATATACAACGTGTAACAGAAAGGG